>OX101787.1:43154818-43532318 GCA_944452715.1 Ophion slaviceki | reverse complement strand
TTTTTTCTTTTTTCGGAAAATGTCCGCCATTTTGTTATTTTGCATATCTCACAAATCTTTTGATATGCGCTGTAGCCATTAACATACTGAATCTAAAACCGTTTGATTCTTTTGTTTCGGATGATCCATCTCCGAGATTTCATCAACAGCACAGACCTACATATTTTTAGGAAATTTTTTTAATTACCATTTTCGTCTATAAGTAGACTTAAGTAAATATATATGTTTTAAATGTATTTCGACAGTGTATTTACTAAGTGTAACAACTTTTATATCAATATCTGTAATATAAACCTATTTTAAAAAATCAAGAAAGTAGCTTTTTTTAAGCGTCTAAAGTGAGAAAATCCCTTAAATATACTTTTAACATAAGCGTAACGAAAAAAATGATCAATTGAAAAGCACCGCTAAGTTAGCTCTAAAATTTTAATTTTCGATCACAGCGAAGTTTAATCATAATGTAATTTAAAGTTTGACGTCAAAAAAATCAAGGAAAGTATTAAATCATTTCTGGTTTTTGTTCTTTCCTTTCATTTTTCTCGAGAATGCTGATAAAAGTCGATTTTTTTCTTCCTCTTTACGTTTATGTACCACATTGCGGCAAAAGTCGGGAATTTGAGCTATCCGCAGATGACATTCTCCCTCCCTCTCTCTCTCTCTCTCTCTCTCTCTCTCTCTCTCTCTCTCTCTCTCTCTCTCTCTCTCTCTCTCTCTCTCAAACGAATTCCAAAAGATTATAATGGAAAAAACTCGAAGTTATATATGCAAATGAATTTTTTTGACCGAACAATACTGAGAAATTGGTCAAACTTCATTTCTTTATTTTTCATCAAAGGTGATCAATCAGTTGCCCGCTCAGTTAAACTCCGGCTGCACGTTTTCTTCGGAGAGGCTTTATATTCAAAGGAAAATTTAAGTTGTACTCCTTTCGTCAGAGAATGAGGTAAAACTCTTTCTTTCCTCAAAATATCAAAAATGTCCAAGAAAAACGTGTATCTGCTTTTTGGTTATTTCCAAACCAATATTTGATCATATTAAATGAACATTTTCATCGATGTGTTTGTAAACTACAAATGATTCCTCATCCATCTATCCATTTATCCATCCATCCATTCATTTATATAGTACATACATACATACATACATACATACATACATACATACATACATACATACATACATACATACATACATACATACATACATACATACATACATACATACATACATACATACATACATACATACATACATACATACATATATACATACATACATACATACATACGTACGTACGTACGTACGTACGTACATACATACATACATACATACATACATACATACATACATACATACACCACATGGGGAGTCTGAAACCCCTACGTGGCGCGTCCCCAGGCGGCGGATAGGGGGAAGCCCTCGTATATAAATATAGACATAGATGTACAAATATCTATATAGATATAGATATACATATAGAGATATCTATCTGGATATAGATATGGATATTGAAATGTCTATATAGATATACAGGGCAGGAGGCAATTAAAATACCTCCCGTGGACCAACAGACACGGGGAACAAACCTCGATACCAAATGATTATGGGCAGTCCAATAAAGGATATACCGATTAGGGTGCAGGGGCACGGAACCCCAGTACCGGCGCCTTCAGGGAGTGACCAAGCGGGCTCCCGGGCGTCGTCATCGAACAACCGCAGTACCACGGAGGTGGGCCACTTGGCCTCCATGGCGCATAATGTTTCAAGTGAAGAAAAGGAAGAGACAGGTGGAAACCAAAAGGAGATTTTGAAGTTGGTGGAGAGGCACGGAAAGACGCTGGAGAGCCTAGCCTCTTTTATCCAGCAGAAGAAAAACCTCCACAAGGAGATCCAGCGGTGGGTTCCTATACTTACCAGTACTGGGAGGGGTATAGAGGACCTGGTAACGTGGAGTGCAAAGCCACAGGCGGCAACGTTGACTGGAGGAACGCAAACCACGCCGACCATAAGCCAAGCGAAATCGACTCTCCCTAACAAGGAGAGCAACGATGAAGGCATGGACGTGGGCGGTACCTCGACGCAAGTAAGCAAGGCGAAGAGGAAAAAGAGGGTTACACCAACGTCGACCGACGGAAAGGAGCCGAAGGAGAAGCAGCTGGTGGAGCCATTGGCTGGTCAATCCGGGGATAAGGGCGAGAGATCGGAGCAGAAGTGGCAGACTGTGCGAAAGAAGAAAAGATCGCACAAGATATCCGAGAAGCAGCCTCAGAAGAAGGCGCAGAAACCTCGCGAACGGCCGACTCTGCCCAACGCTCTCGTCATCCACAAAAAGGGTGACTTGAGCTATGCGGAGATCCTGAGTCGTATAAAGAAGGATCCGGCGCTCAAGGATGCCGGTGAATGCGTCCAAAAGGTACGCAGAACGAACGCGGGAGATCTGCTGATCGTTCTGAATAAGGAGAGCTCAGCCAAAGCACCGGAATTGCGAAACCAATTCGAAGGTGTTCTTGGTGAATCAGCAACGGTCCAGAGTAAAGTCCAGGAAGTTGATCTGGAGATCAAGGACCTGGAAGAGGACGCGACGAAGGAGGAGATATCGGCGGCCCTGCAGAGAGTCTTGGAACCGGACTATTCCGTCACGGAATACTCTCTTAAGTCTCTGTGTAAAGCATATGGCAGAACTCAGACCGCGGTAATACGACTCATGGTGCCTGCTGCCCGGAAACTTCTGGCTACAGGAATCATCCGAGTCGGCTGGTGTAGTTGCAGAATCCGAGAGGTGGTGAGACCACTAAAGTGTTTCAAGTGCTGGAAATTTGGACACTTATCACGGAACTGCAAGAGCAACGTCGACCGGGCTAAAGACTGCATCAAGTGCGGTAACACTGGCCACAAAGTTGCCGAATGCACAGCAAGCGCAAAGTGTGTCATATGTGCAGAAGCGGGAGATGGGGCACCCACAGCCCACATCGCAGGTAGCAACCGGTGTCCAGCGTATACGCGGGCTCTCCAGGCTCTCCAGGCACTCCAAAAACGATGCAAATGAGAGTACTCCAGCTGAACCTCAACCATTGTGAAGCAGCACAGGACCTGCTCATGCAGACTGTGCGCGAGCTGAAGCCTGACTTGGCGATACTCTCGGAACCATATAGACATCTAGACACGCAACCTTGAGAATCTGACGCAAGTGGGAAGGCCGCAATTTGGTCCTGCGGAAAACTTCCATTTCAGGATCTTGCGAGTCGGATGGAAACTGGTTTTGTGAGAATAAAAGCCAAAGGAGTTCATTTCTACAGTTGTTACGCACCGCCTAGTCTGACGACTTATGAGTTTGAGAATTTTCTCGACAACTTAGTCGCAGACGCTAAACAACGCTTCCCGGTAGCCATAGCCGGAGATTACAACGCGTGGGCTGTGGAATGGGGTAGTAAAGTGACGAACAGGAAGGGCCAAGCTCTGCTTGAGGCTATGTCCTTATTGGATGTAGTACTACTTAATGCAGGTACAAAGCCCACTTTTGTTAAAGGTGACGCCTCCTCTATAGTGGACCTCACTTTTGTGAGTAGTAGCCTGGCAAGAGGAAACCAGTGCCACTGGGTAGTCAGTGATATCTACACTCACAGTGATCATCAAGCGATTCTCTGGGAGATTCGCGGTGACTTCAGCGGAACAGCGAAGGCACCGAAGACAAACGGGAAGGGCTGGAAAGCGAAAATGTTTGACGCGGACTTGTTTCGTGAAACTTTTGACACCAGCCCCCTCGCAGTGGAAAGTGCAACCGAGAAGGTCGAGGTGGTCATGCAGAGGGTCACCGAAGCATGCGATGCCACAATGCCACGGAAACGTAATGTCGACTTCCGACCGGCGGTACACTGGTGGAGCGAACAAATTGCCGGCCTCCGAAGGGAGTGTCATCGAACTCGCCGCCTAGCGCAACGAGCTCGAGGCAAACGCTCGTTCCCCGATTTGGAAGAACAGCACAGGAAGGCGCGCTTGAAGCTTAAAAAGGCTATCAAGCAGAGTAAAGCGGAAAGCTGGGGCGAACTGCTCAGCGAGGTGGAAGATGCTCCCTGGGGCAGGCCGTACAAAGTCGTAATGACTCGGCTGAAAAGCCAGCTAATGCCATCGCCTGTGGACGCAGCCCTGCTGGAAAAGATTGTTTCACATCTGTTCCCTGAGCAACCCGAGGAGGACTACCAACTCGAGGAGGACGTCGATGAGGTCATCCCAGTCATTACTGAAGAAGAACTTCTTACGGCAAATGCCAGGGTGGGCAACAATAAAGCCCCCGGCATGGATGGGATACCCAACATCGCACTCAAGGCAGCAATCAAGTTGGCACCGGCAATATTCCTGGGCATGTACAATGCGTGTCTCAAGGAAGGAATCTTCCCGGACAAGTGGAAGTGGCAGAAGCTAGTGCTCCTCCCTAAAGGGAAGAAGCCACCGGACGAACCTTCATCCTATCGTCCGCTCTGTATGCTGGATACCGCCGGAAAGATCTTCGAGCGCATCATCCATAACAGGATTGAGAAAGTCGTGGACCCTCTACTGGCGGAAGGCCAGTTTGGCTTCAGAAAGGAGCGCTCTACTCTGGATGCCATTAACACAGTGGTGAAGCAGGCGCAGGAGTCGACTGCGGGGAAACGATGGGCAAGAGGGTCCAAGAAGTACTGCGCAGTTGTCGCTCTCGACGTCAAAAACGCTTTCAACTCGGCGATATGGAAGTGTATCATGGATGCCCTAAAAACATTAGGTGTACCATGGTACCTACGGAGAATAGTGGCGAGTTACCTATGTAATAGGTGGCTCATGTACGACACAGAGGATGGACCAAAGACGTATAGGGTGACTGGAGGAGTTCCTCAGGGCTCTGTACTTGGACCGCTTCTGTGGATCATCATGTACAATTATCTGCTGCTATTAAAATTGCCGAAAGGAGTGTCCATCGTAGCGTTCGCAGATGACGCGGCGCTGATTGTCATCGCCAAATTCCTGGAGCAAATCACCGCACTCTTCGGCGAAGCTTTCGCCAAGATAAAGGAATGGATGTCTTCTGTTGGACTGCATCTTGCAGCCCACAAAACAGAAGTACTCCTCGTATCCAGCAGGAAGGTGATGGAAACGATGACGCTCAGGGTTGGAAACTCCGAAATCACATCCCAACCGTTCATTCGGTACCTGGGTGTGAGTCTCGACGCGAGGCTGAACTTCAAAGAGCAAACCGAGCAGATCAGCAGAAAGGCCGCTGGGGTGGCTACCACACTGGCGCGACTCATGCCTAATGTTGGTGGCCCCAGACAGAAGAGGAGGAAACTGCTGTCATCAGTGACGACCTCAGTGCTCACCTATGGCATACCCATATGGGCTGACGCACTGAAAATCCAGGAGTACCGCAGGAAGGCTGCAGCAACGTATCGCGTCAGCGCCTTGAGGGTTGCCTGTGCGTTTCGCACTGTCTCCGAGGACGCTATCAACGTTATCGCGGGAATGCTGCCCATTGAGGTGCTTGCCGAGGAGCGTAGATCGATGTACCAGCAGAAGGGAGCTAGAAACCCCAGTTATGCAAGGACAGAAGCGAGAGCAACCAGTCTCAACCAGTGGCAGACGATGTGGGATGCTTCTCCCAAGGGAAGGTGGACACATCGACTAATCCCGAAGGTGGAGATATGGGTGAACCGTCTACACGGGGAGCTCAACTATTATCTCACTCAAGTGATCTCAGGACACGGCTGTTTTCGGGCTTATCTCTATAAGTTTAACTATGAAGATTCCCCGGACTGCCCAGCATGTGTAGCAGTCGAGGAGAACGCTGAACATGCATTGTTCCAATGCCCACGTTTTAGTGCCTCCCGCGCGATAGTCGAGGATCAGCTGGAGACACGCATCACCCCGGATAACCTGGTTGAGTTGATGCTGAAGTCAGCAGACGCATGGACAGCGGTATCGGCTTATGCTGCCGCAGTGATGAAGGAGTTGCGACGTGCAGAACGTGCGAGGAAGAAGACGACGCCGGAAGACCAGGCAGTCATAGATTAAATCAGCGACACGAACCCCTCAACCACTCATAACATCTAGAGTGGAACGGGGGATGTAAGGTCGTCTGACAACACTGCAGGAAGAGCTACGGCTAAGGCCTCTCCCGCGATGTAATACCTAGCGGTCGTCCCGCGGGAGAATTTGTAAGGCCACAGAGGAATGGGGGTTTTTAGTCGGTGCAAGCCCGACACACGGCAATTATTTGCTACGGTGCGGAGGCATTTTCCCGCTAAACCTCTTTAAAAAAAAAAAAAAAAAAAAAAACATACATACATACATACATACATACATACATACATACATACATACATACATACATACATACATACATACATACATACATACATACATACATACATACATACATACATACATACATACATACATACATACATACATACATACATACATACATACATACATACATACATACATACATACATACATACATACATACATACATACATACATACATACATACATACATACATACATACATACATACATACATACATACATACATACATACATACATACATACATACATACATACATACATACATACATACATACATACATACATACATACATACATACATACATACATACATACATACATACATACATACATACATACATACATACATACATACATACATACATACATACATACATACATACATACATACATACATACATACATACATACATACATACATACATACATACATACATACATACATACATACATACATACATACATACATACATACATACATACATACATACATACATACATACATACATACATACATACATACATACATACATACATACATACATACATACATACATACATACATACATACATACATACATACACCACATGGGGAGTCTGAAACCCCTACGTGGCGCGTCCCCAGGCGGCGGATAGGGGGAAGCCCTCGTATATAAATATAGACATAGATGTACAAATATCTATATAGATATAGATATACATATAGAGATATCTATCTGGATATAGATATGGATATTGAAATGTCTATATAGATATACAGGGCAGGAGGCAATTAAAATACCTCCCGTGGACCAACAGACACGGGGAACAAACCTCGATACCAAATGATTATGGGCAGTCCAATAAAGGATATACCGATTAGGGTGCAGGGGCACGGAACCCCAGTACCGGCGCCTTCAGGGAGTGACCAAGCGGGCTCCCGGGCGTCGTCATCGAACAACCGCAGTACCACGGAGGTGGGCCACTTGGCCTCCATGGCGCATAATGTTTCAAGTGAAGAAAAGGAAGAGACAGGTGGAAACCAAAAGGAGATTTTGAAGTTGGTGGAGAGGCACGGAAAGACGCTGGAGAGCCTAGCCTCTTTTATCCAGCAGAAGAAAAACCTCCACAAGGAGATCCAGCGATGGGTTCCTATACTTACCAGTACTTGGAGGGGTATAGAGGACCTGGTAACGTGGAGTGCAAAGCCACAGGCGGCAACGTTGACTGGAGGAACGCAAACCACGCCGACCATAAGCCAAGCGAAATCGACTCTCCCTAACAAGGAGAGCAACGATGAAGGCATGGACGTGGGCGGTACCTCGACGCAAGTAAGCAAGGCGAAGAGGAAAAAGAGGGTTACACCAACGTCGACCGACGGAAAGGAGCCGAAGGAGAAGCAGCTGGTGGAGCCATTGGCTGGTTAATCCGGGGATAAGGGCGAGAGATCGGAGCAGAAGTGGCAGACTGTGCGAAAGAAGAAAAGATCGCACAAGATATCCGAGAAGCAGCCTCAGAAGAAGGCGCAGAAACCTCGCGAACGGCCGACTCTGCCCAACGCTCTCGTCATCCACAAAAAGGGTGACTTGAGCTATGCGGAGATCCTGAGTCGTATAAAGAAGGATCCGGCGCTCAAGGATGCCGGTGAATGCGTCCAAAAGGTACGCAGAACGAACGCGGGAGATCTGCTGATCGTTCTGAATAAGGAGAGCTCAGCCAAAGCACCGGAATTGCGAAACCAATTCGAAGGTGTTCTTGGTGAATCAGCAACGGTCCAGAGTAAAGTCCAGGAAGTTGATCTGGAGATCAAGGACCTGGAAGAGGACGCGACGAAGGAGGAGATATCGGCGGCCCTGCAGAGAGTCTTGGAACCGGACTATTCCGTCACGGAATACTCTCTTAAGTCTCTCCGTCAAGCATATGGCAGAACTCAGACCGCGGTAATACGACTCATGGTGCCTGCTGCCCGGAAACTTCTGGCTACAGGAATCATCCGAGTCGGCTGGTGTAGTTGCAGAATCCGAGAGGTGGTGAGACCACTAAAGTGTTTCAAGTGCTGGAAATTTGGACACTTATCACGGAACTGCAAGAGCAACGTCGACCGGGCTAAAGACTGCATCAAGTGCGGTAACACTGGCCACAAAGTTGCCGAATGCACAGCAACCGCAAAGTGTGTCATATGTGCAGAAGCGGGAGATGGGGCACCCACAGCCCACATCGCAGGTAGCAACCGGTGTCCAGCGTATACGCGGGCTCTCCAGGCTCTCCAGGCACTCCAAAAACGATGCAAATGAGAGTACTCCAGCTGAACCTCAACCATTGTGAAGCAGCACAGGACCTGCTCATGCAGACTGTGCGCGTGCTGAAGCCTGACTTGGCGATACTCTCGGAACCATATAGACATCTAGACACGCAACCTTGGGAATCTGACGCAAGTGGGAAGGCCGCAATTTGGTCCTGCGGAAAACTTCCATTTCAGGATCTTGCGAGTCGGATGGAAACTGGTTTTGTGAGAATAAAAGCCAAAGGAGTTCATTTCTACAGTTGTTACGCACCGCCTAGTCTGACGACTTATGAGTTTGAGAATTTTCTCGACAACTTAGTCGCAGACGCTAAACAACGCTTCCCGGTAGCCATAGCCGGAGATTACAACGCGTGGGCTGTGGAATGGGGTAGTAAAGTGACGAACAGGAAGGGCCAAGCTCTGCTTGAGGCTATGTCCTTATTGGATGTAGTACTACTTAATGCAGGTACAAAGCCCACTTTTGTTAAAGGTGACGCCTCCTCTATAGTGGACCTCACTTTTGTGAGTAGTAGCCTGGCAAGAGGAAACCAGTGCCACTGGGTAGTCAGTGATATCTACACTCACAGTGATCATCAAGCGATTCTCTGGGAGATTCGCGGTGACTTCAGCGGAACAGCGAAGGCACCGAAGACAAACGGGAAGGGCTGGAAAGCGAAAATGTTTGACGCGGACTTGTTTCGTGAAACTTTTGACACCAGCCCCCTCGCAGTGGAAAGTGCAACCGAGAAGGTCGAGGTGGTCATGCAGAGGGTCACCGAAGCATGCGATGCCACAATGCCACGGAAACGTAATGTCGACTTCCGACCGGCGGTACACTGGTGGAGCGAACAAATTGCCGGCCTCCGAAGGGAGTGTCATCGAACTCGCCGCCTAGCGCAACGAGCTCGAGGCAAACGCTCGTTCCCCGATTTGGAAGAACAGCACAGGAAGGCGCGCTTGAAGCTTAAAAAGGCTATCAAGCAGAGTAAAGCGGAAAGCTGGGGCGAACTGCTCAGCGAGGTGGAAGATGCTCCCTGGGGCAGGCCGTACAAAGTCGTAATGACTCGGCTGAAAAGCCAGCCAATGCCATCGCCTGTGGACGCAGCCCTGCTGGAAAAGATTGTTTCACATCTGTTCCCTGAGCAACCCGAGGAGGACTACCAACTCGAGGAGGACGTCGATGAGGTCATCCCAGTCATTACTGAAGAAGAGCTTCTTACGGCAAATGCCAGGGTGGGCAACAATAAAGCCCCCGGCATGGATGGGATACCCAACATCGCACTCAAGGCAGCAATCAAGTTGGCACCGGCAATATTCCTGGGCATGTACAATGCGTGTCTCAAGGAAGGAATCTTCCCGGACAAGTGGAAGTGGCAGAAGCTAGTGCTCCTCCCTAAAGGGAAGAAGCCACCGGACGAACCTTCATCCTATCGTCCGCTCTGTATGCTGGATACCGCCGGAAAGATTCTCGAGCGCATCATCCATAACAGGATTGAGAAAGTCGTGGACCCTCTACTGGCGGAAGGCCAGTTTGGCTTCAGAAAGGAGCGCTCTACTCTGGATGCCATTAACACAGTGGTGAAGCAGGCGCAGGAGTCGACTGCGGGGAAACGATGGGCAAGAGGGTCCAAGAAGTACTGCGCAGTTGTCGCTCTCGACGTCAAAAACGCTTTCAACTCGGCGATATGGAAGTGTATCATGGATGCCCTAAAAACATTAGGTGTACCATGGTACCTACGGAGAATAGTGGCGAGTTACCTATGTAATAGGTGGCTCATGTACGACACAGAGGATGGACCAAAGACGTATAGGGTGACTGGAGGAGTTCCTCAGGGCTCTGTACTTGGACCGCTTCTGTGGATCATCATGTACAATGATCTGCTGCTATTAAAATTGCCGAAAGGAGTGTCCATCGTAGCGTTCGCAGATGACGCGGCGCTGATTGTCATCGCCAAATTCCTGGAGCAAATCACCGCACTCTTCGGCGAAGCTTTCGCCAAGATAAAGGAATGGATGTCTTCTGTTGGACTGCATCTTGCAGCCCACAAAACAGAAGTACTCCTCGTATCCAGCAGGAAGGTGATGGAAACGGTGACGCTCAGGGTTGGAAACTCCGAAATCACATCCCAACCGTTCATTCGGTACCTGGGTGTGATTCTCGACGCGAGGCTGGACTTCAAAGAGCAAACCGAGCAGATCAGCAGAAAGGCCGCTGGGGTGGCTACCACACTGGCGCGACTCATGCCTAATGTTGGTGGCCCCAGACAGAAGAGGAGGAAACTGCTGTCATCAGTGACGACCTCAGTGCTCACCTATGGCATACCCATATGGGCTGACGCACTGAAAATCCAGGAGTACCGCAGGAAGGCTGCAGCAACGTATCGCGTCAGCGCCTTGAGGGTTGCCTGTGCGTTTCGCACTGTCTCCGAGGACGCTATCAACGTTATCGCAGGAATGCTGCCCATTGAGGTGCTTGCCGAGGAGCGTAGATCGATGTACCAGCAGAAGGGAGCTAGAAACCTCAGTTATGCAAGGACAGAAGCGAGAGCAACCAGTCTCAACCAGTGGCAGACGATGTGGGATGCTTCTCCCAAGGGAAGGTGGACACATCGACTAATCCCGAAGGTGGAGATATGGGTGAACCGTCTACACGGGGAGCTCAACTATTATCTCACTCAAGTGATCTCAGGACACGGCTGTTTTCGGGCTTATCTCTATAAGTTTAACTATGAAGATTCCCCGGACTGCCCAGCATGTGTAGCAGTCGAGGAAAACGCTGAACATGCATTGTTCCAATGCCCACGTTTTAGTGCCTCCCGCGCGATAGTCGAGGATCAGCTGGAGACACGCATCACCCCGGATAACCTGGTTGAGTTGATGCTGAAGTCAGCAGAAGCATGGACAGCGGTATCGGCTTATGCTGCCGCAGTGATGAAGGAGTTGCGACGTGCAGAACGTGCGAGGAAGAAGACGACGCCGGAAGACCAGGCAGTCATAGATTAAATCAGCGACACGAACCCCTCAACCACTCATAACATCTAGAGTGGAACGGGGGATGTAAGGTCGTCTGACAACACTGCAGGAAGAGCTACGGCTAAGGCCTCTCCCGCGATGTAATACCTAGCGGTCGTCCCGCGGGAGAATTTGTAAGGCCACAGAGGAATGGGGGTTTTTAGTCGGTGCAAGCCCGACACACGGCAATTATTTGCTACGGTGCGGAGGCATTTTCCCGCTAAACCTCTTTAAAAAAAAAAAAAAAAAAAAAAACATACATACATACATACATACATACATACATACATACATACATACATACATACATACATACATACATACATACATACATACATACATACATACATACATACATACATACATACATACATACATACATACATACATACATACATACATACATACATACATACATACATACATACATACATACATACATACATACATACATACATACATACATACATACATACATACATACATACATACATACATACATACATACATACATACATACATACATACATACATACATACATACATACATACATACATACATACATACATACATACATACATACATACATACATACATACATACATACATACATACATACATACATACATACATACATACATACATACATACATACATACATACATACATACATACATACATACATACATACATACATACATACATACATACATACATACATTCATACATACATACATACATACATACATACATACATACATACATACATACATACATACATACATACATACATACATACATACATACATACATACATACATACATACATACATACATACATACATACATACATACATACATACATACATACATACATACATACATACATACATACATACATACATACATACATACATACATACATACATACATACATACATACATACATACATACATACATACATACATACATACATACATACATACATACATACATACATACATACATACATACATACATACATACATACATACATACATACATACATACATACATACATACATACATACATACATACATACATACATACATACATACATACATACATACATACATACATACATACATACATACATACATACATACATACATACATACATACATACATACATACATACATACATACATACATACATACATACATACATACATACATACATACATACATACATACATACATACATACATACATACATACATACATACATACATACATACATACATACATACATACATACATACATACATACATACATACATACATACATACATACATACATACATACATACATACATACATACATACATACATACATACATACATACATACATACATACATACATACATACATACATACATACATACATACATACATACATACATACATACATACATACATACATACATACATACATACATACATACATACATACATACATACATACATACATACATACATACATACATACATACATACATACATACATACATACATACATACATACATACATACATACATACATACATACATACATACATACATACATACATACATACATACATACATACATACATACATACATACATACATACATACATACATACATACATACATACATACATACATACATTGTATGTATGTATGTATGTATGTATGTATGTACATACATTGAGCTATGCGGAGATCTTGAGTCGTATAAAGAAGGATCCGGCGCTCAAGGATGCAGGTGAATGCGTCCAAAAGGTACGCAGAACGAACGCGGGAGATCTGCTGATCGTTCTGAATAAGGAGAGCTCAGCCAAAGCACCGGAATTGCGAAACCAATTCGAAGGTGTTCTTGGTGAATCAGCAACGGTCCAGAGTAAAGTCCAGGAAGTTGATCTGGAGATCAAGGACCTGGAAGAGGACGCGACGAAGGAGGAGATATCGGCGGCCCTGCAGAGAGTCTTGGAACCGGACTATTCCGTCACGGAATACTCTCTTAAGTCTCTGCGTAAAGCATATGGCAGAACTCAGACCGCGGTAATACGACTCATGGTGCCTGCTGCCCGGAAACTTCTGGATACAGGAATCATCCGAGTCGGCTGGTGTAATTGCAGAATCCGAGAGGTGGTGAGACCACTAAAGTGTTTCAAGTGCTGGAAATTTGGACACTTATCACGGAACTGCAAGAGCAACGTCGACCGGGCTAAAGACTGCATCAAGTGCGGTAACACCGGCCACAAAGTTGCCGAATGCACAGCAAGCGCAAAGTGTGTCATATGTGCAGAAGCGGGAGATGGGGCACCCACAGCCCACATCGCAGGTAGCAGCCGGTGTCCAGCGTATACGCGGGCTCTCCAGGCTCTCCAGGCACTCCAAAAACGATGCAAATGAGAGTACTCCAGCTGAACCTCAACCACTGTGAAGCAGCACAGGACCTGCTCATGCAGACTGTGCGCGAGCTGAAGCCTGACTTGGCGATACTCTCGGAGCCATATAGACATCTAGACACGCAACCTTGGGAATCTGACGCAAGTGGGAAGGCCGCAATTTGGTCCTGCGGAAAGCTTCCATTTCAGGATCTTGCGAGTCGGATGGAAACTGGTTTTGTGAGAATAAAAGCCAAAGGAGTTCATTTCTACAGTTGTTACGCACCGCCTAGTCTGACGACTTATGAGTTTGAGAATTTTCTCGACAACTTAGTCGCAGACGCTAAACAGCGCTTCCCGGTAGCCATAGCCGGAGATTACAACGCGTGGGCTGTGGAATGGGGTAGTAAAGTGACGAACAGGAAGGGCCAAGCTCTGCTTGAGGCTATGTCCTTATTGGATGTAGTACTACTTAATGCAGGTACAAAGCCCACTTTTGTTAAAGGTGAAGCCTCCTCTATAGTGGACCTCACTTTTGTGAGTAGTAGCCTGGCAAGAGGAAACCAGTGCCACTGGGTAGTCAGTGATATCTACACTCACAGTGATCATCAAGCGATTCTCTGGGAGATTCGCGGTGACTTCAGCGGAACAGCGAAGGCACCGAAGACAAACGGGAAGGGCTGGAAAGCGAAAATGTTTGACGCGGACTTGTTTCGTGAAACTTTTGACACCAGCCCCCTCGCAGCGGAAAGTGCAACCGAGAAGGTCGAGGTGGTCATGCAGAGGGTCACCGAAGCATGCGATGCCACAATGCCACGGAAACGTAATGTCGACTTCCGACCGGCGGTACACTGGTGGAGCGAACAAATTGCCGGCCTCCGAAGGGAGTGTCATCGAACTCGCCGCCTAGCGCAACGAGCTCGAGGCAGACGCTCGTTCCCCGATTTGGAAGAACAGCACAGGAAGGCGCGCTTGAAGCTTAAAAAGGCTATCAAGCAGAGTAAAGCTGAAAGCTGGGGCGAACTGCTCAGCGAGGTGGAAGATGCTCCCTGGGGCAGGCCGTACAAAGTAGTAATGACTCGGCTGAAAAGCCAGCCAATGCCATCGCCTGTGGACGCAGCCCTGCTGGAAAAGATTGTTTCACATCTGTTCCCTGAGCAACCCGAGGAGGACTACCAACTCGAGGAGGACGTCGATGAGGTCATCCCAGCCATTACTGAAGAAGAGCTTCTTACGGCGATTGCCAGGGTGGGCAACAATAAAGCCCCCGGCATGGATGGGATACCCAACATCGCACTCAAGGCAGCGATCAAGTTGGCACCGGCAATATTCCTGGGCATGTACAATGCGTGTCTCAAGGAAGGAATCTTTCCGGACAAGTGGAAGTGGCAGAAGCTAGTGCTCCTCCCGAAAGGGAAGAAACCACCGGACGAACCTTCATCCTATCGTCCACTCTGTATGCTGGATACCGCCGGAAAGATCTTCGAGCGCATCATCCATAACAGGATTGAGAAAGTCGTGGACCCTCTACTGGCGGAAGGGCAGTTTGGCTTCAGAAAGGAGCGCTCTACTCTGGATGCCATTAACACAGTGGTGAAGCAGGCGCAGGAGTCGACTGCGGGGAAACGATGGGCAAGAGGGTCCAAGAAGTACTGCGCAGTTGTCGCTCTCGACGTCCAAAACGCTTTCAACTCGGCGATATGGAAGTGTATCATGGATGCCCTAAAAACATTAGGTGTACCATGGTACCTACGGAGAATAGTGGCGAGTTACCTATGTAATAGGTGGCTCATGTACGACACAGAGGATGGACCAAAGACGTATAGGGTGACTGGAGGAGTTCCTCAGGGCTCTGTACTTGGACCGCTTCTGTGGATCATCATGTACAATGATCTGCTGCTATTAAAATTGCCGAAAGGAGTGTCCATCGTAGCGTTCGCAGATGACGCGGCGCTGATTGTCATCGCCAAATTCCTGGAGCAAATCACCGCACTCTTCGGCGAAGCTTTCGCCAAGATAAAGGAATGGATGTCTTCTGTTGGACTGCATCTTGCAGCCCACAAAACAGAAGTACTCCTCGTATCCAGCAGGAAGGTGATGGAAACGGTGACGCTCAGGGTTGGAAACTCCGAAATCACATCCCAACCGTTCATTCGGTACCTGGGTGTGATTCTCGACGCGAGGCTGAACTTCAAAGAGCAAACCGAGCAGATCAGCAGAAAGGCCGCTGGGGTGGCTACCACACTGGCGCGACTCATGCCTAATGTTGGTGGCCCCAGACAGAAGAGGAGGAAACTGCTGTCATCAGTGACGACCTCAGTGCTCACCTATGGCATACCCATATGGGCTGATGCACTGAAAATCCAGGAGTACCGCAGGAAGGCTGCAGCAACGTATCGCGTCAGCGCCTTGAGGGTAGCCTGTGCGTTTCGCACTGTCTCCGAGGACGCTATCAACGTTATCGCTGGAATGCTGCCCATTGAGGTGCTTGCCGAGGAGCGTAGATCGATGTACCAGCAGAAGGGAGCTAGAAACCCCAGGTATGCAAGGACAGAAGCGAGAGCAACCAGTCTCAACCAGTGGCAGACGATGTGGGATGCTTCTTCCAAGGGAAGGTGGACACATCGACTAATCCCGAAGGTGGAGATATGGGTGAACCGTCTACACGGGGAGCTCAACTATTATCTCACCCAAGTGATCTCAGGACACGGCTGTTTTCGGGCTTATCTCTATAAGTTTAATTATGAAGATTCCCCGGACTGCCCAGCATGTGTAGCAGTCGAGGAGAACGCTGAACATGCATTGTTCCAATGCCCACGTTTTAGTGCCTCCCGCGCGATAGTCGAGGATCAGCTGGAGACACGCATCACCCCGGACAACCTGGTTGAGTTGATGCTGAAGTCAGCAGACGCATGGACAGCGGTATCGGCTTATGCTGCCGCAGTGATGAAGGAGTTGCGACGTGCAGAACGTGCGAGGAAGAAGACGACGCCGGAAGACCAGGCAGTCATAGATTAAATCAGCGACACGAACCCCTAAACCACTCATAACATCTAGAGTGGAACGGGGGATGTAAGGTTGTCTGACAACACTGCAGGAAGAGCTACGGCTAAGGCCTCTCCCGCGATGTAATACCTAGCGGTCGTCCCGCGGGAGAATTTGTAAGGCCACAGAGGAATGGGGGTTTTTAGTCGGTGCAAGCCCGACACACGGCAATTATTTGCTACGGTGCGGAGGCATTTTCCCGCTAAACCTCTTAAAAAAAAAAAAAAAAAAAAAAAAAAAAAAAAAAAAAAAAAAACATACATACATACATACATACATACATACATACATACATACATACATACATACATACATACATACATACATACATACATACATACATACATACATACATACATACATACATACATACATACATACATACATACATACATACATACATACATACATACATACATACATACATACATACATACATACATACATACATACATACATACATACATACATACATACATACATACATACATACATACATACATACATACATACATACATACATACATACATACATACATACATACATACATACATACATACATACATACATACATACATACATACATACATACATACATACATACATACATACATACATACATACATACATACATACATACATACATACATACATACATACATACATACATACATACATACATACATACATACATACATACATACATACATACATACATACATACATACATACATACATACATACATACATACATACATACATACATACATACATACATACATACATACATACATACATACATACATACATACATACATACATACATACATACATACATACATACATACATACACAAACGATCGCACAAGATATCCGAGAAGCAGCCTCAGAAGAAGGCGCAGAAACCTCGCGAACGGCCGACTCTGCCCAACGCTCTCGTCATCCACAAAAAGGGTGACTTGAGCTATGCGGAGATCCTGAGTCGTATAAAGAAGGATCCGACGCTCAAGGATGCAGGTGAATGCGTCCAAAAGGTACGCAGAACGAACGCGGGAGATCTGCTGATCGTTCTGAATAAGGAGAGCTCAGCCAAAGCACCGGAATTGCGAAACCAATTCGAAGGTGTTCTTGGTGAATCAGCAACGGTCCAGAGTAAAGTCCAGGAAGTTGATCTGGAGATCAAGGACCTGGAAGAGGACGCGACGAAGGAGGAGATATCGGCGGCCCTGCAGAGAGTCTTGGAACCGGACTATTCCGTCACGGAATACTCTGTCAAGTCTCTGCGTAAAACATATGGCAGAACTCAGACCGCGGTAATACGACTCATGGTGCCTGCTGCCCGGAAACTTCTGGATACAGGAATCATCCGAGTCGGCTGGTGTAGTTGCAGAATCCGAGAGGTGGTGAGACCACTAAAGTGTTTCAAGTGCTGGAAATTTGGACACTTATCACGGAACTGCAAGAGCAACGTCGATCGGGCTAAAGACTGCATCAAGTGCGGTAACACTGGCCACAAAGTTGCCGAATGCACAGCAAGCGCAAAGTGTGTCATATGTGCAGAAGCGGGAGATGGGGCACCCACAGCCCACATCGCAGGTAGCAGCCGGTGTCCAGCGTATACGCGGGCTCTCCAGGCTCTTCAGGCACTCCAAAAACGATGCAAATGAGAGTACTCCAGCTGAACCTCAACCATTGTGAAGCAGCACAGGACCTTCTCATGCAGACTGTGCGCGAGCTGAAGCCTGACTTGGCGATACTCTCGGAACCATATAGACATCTAGACACGCAACCTTGGGAATCTGACGCAAGTGGGAAGGCCGCAATTTGGTCCTGCGGAAAACTTCCATTTCAGGATCTTGCGAGTCGGATGGAAACTGGTTTTGTGAGAATAAAAGCCAAAGGAGTTCATTTCTACAGTTGTTACGCACCGCCTAGTCTGACGACTTATGAGTTTGAGAATTTTCTCGACAACTTAGTCGCAGACGCTAAACAACGCTTCCCGGTAGCCATAGCCGGAGATTACAACGCGTGGGCTGTGGAATGGGGTAGTAAAGTGACGAACAGGAAGGGCCAAGCTCTGCTTGAGGCTATGTCCTTATTGGATGTAGTACTACTTAATGCAGGTACAAAGCCCACTTTTGTTAAAGGTGAAGCCTCCTCTATAGTGGACGTCACTTTTGTGAGTAGTAGCCTGGCAAGAGGAAACCAGTGCCACTGGGTAGTCAGTGATATCTACACTCACAGTGATCATCAAGCGATTCTCTGGGAGATTCGCGGTGACTTCAGCGGAACAGCGAAGGCACCGAAGACAAACGGGAAGGGCTGGAAAGCGAAACTGTTTGACGCGGACTTGTTTCGTGAAACTTTTGACACCAGCCCCCTCGCAGCGGAAAGTGCAACCGAGAAGGTCGAGGTGGTCATGCAGAGGGTCACCGAAGCATGCGATGCCACAATGCCACGGAAACGTAATGTCGACTTCCGACCGGCCGTACACTGGTGGAGCGAACAAATTGCCGGCCTCCGAAGGGAGTGTCATCGAACTCGCCGCCTAGCGCAACGAGCTCGAGGCAAACGCTCGTTTCCCGATTTGGAAGAACAGCACAGGAAGGCGCGCTTGAACCTTAAAAAGGCTATCAAGCAGAGTAAAGCTGAAAGCTGGGGCGAACTGCTCAGCGAGGTGGAAGATGCTCCCTGGGGCAGGCCGTACAAAGTCGTAATGACTCGGCTGAAAAGCCAGCCAATGCCATCGCCTGTGGACGCAGCCCTGCTGGAAAAGATTGTTTCACATCTGTTCCCTGAGCAACCCGAGGAGGACTACCAACTCGAGGAGGACGTCGATGAGGTCATCCCAGCCATTACTGAAGAAGAGCTTCTTACGGCGACTGCCAGGGTGGGCAACAATAAAGCCCCCGGCATGGATGGGATACCCAACATCGCACTCAAGGCAGCGATCAAGTTGGCACCGGCAATATTCCTGGGCATGTACAATGCGTGTCTCAAGGAAGGAATCTTCCCGGACAAGTGGAAGTGGCAGAAGCTAGTGCTCCTCCCGAAAGGGAAGAAGCCACCGGACGAACCTTCATCCTATCGTCCGCTCTGTATGCTGGATACCGCCGGAAAGATCTTCGAGCGCATCATCCATAACAGGATTGAGAAAGTCGTGGACCCTCTACTGGCGGAAGGCCAGTTTGGCTTCAGAAAGGAGCGCTCTACTCTGGATGCCATTAACACAGTGGTGAAGCAGGCGCAGGAGTCGACTGCGGGGAAACGATGGGCAAGAGGGTCCAAGAAGTACTGCGCAGTTGTCGCTCTCGACGTCAAAAACGCTTTCAACTCGGCGATATGGAAGTGTATCATGGATGCCCTAAAAACATTAGGTGTACCATGGTACCTACGGAGAATAGTGGCGAGTTACCTATGTAATAGGTGGCTCATGTACGACACAGAGGATGGACCAAAGACGTATAGGGTGACTGGAGGAGTTCCTCAGGGCTCTGTACTTGGGCCGCTTCTGTGGATCATCATGTACAATGATCTGCTGCTATTAAAATTGCCGAAAGGAGTGTCCATCGTAGCGTTCGCAGATGACGCGGCGCTGATTGTCATCGCCAAATTCCTGGAGCAAATCACCGCACTCTTCGGCGAAGCTTTCGCCAAGATAAAGGAATGGATGTCTTCTGTTGGACTGCATCTTGCAGCCCACAAAACAGAAGTACTCCTCGTATCCAGCAGGAAGGTGATGGAAACGGTGACGCTCAGGGTTGGAAACTCCGAAATCACATCCCAACCGTTCATTCGGTACCTGGGTGTGATTCTCGACGCGAGGCTGAACTTCAAAGAGCAAACCGAGCAGATCAGCAGAAAGGCCGCTGGGGTGGCTACCACACTGGCGCGACTCATGCCTAATGTTGGTGGCCCCAGACAGAAGAGGAGGAAACTGCTGTCATCAGTGACGACCTCAGTGCTCACCTATGGCATACCCATATGGGCTGACGCACTGAAAATCCAGGAGTACCGCAGGAAGGCTGCAGCAACGTATCGCGTCAGCGCCTTGAGGGTAGCCTGTGCGTTTCGCACTGTCTCCGAGGACGCTATCAACGTTATCGCGGGAATGCTGCCCATTGAGGTGCTTGCCGAGGAGCGTAGATCGATGTACCAGCAGAAGGGAGCTAGAAACCCCAGTTATGCAAGAACAGAAGCGAGAGCAACCAGTCTCAACCAGTGGCAGACGATGTGGGATGCTTCTTCCAAGGGAAGGTGGACACATCGACTAATCCCGAAGGTGGAGATATGGGTGAACCGTCTACACGGGGAGCTCAACTATTATCTCACTCAAGTGATCTCAGGACACGGCTGTTTTCGAGCTTATCTCTATAAGTTTAATTATGAAGATTCCCCGGACTGCCCAGCATGTGTAGCAGTCGAGGAGAACGCTGAACATGCATTGTTCCAATGCCCACGTTTTAGTGCCTCCCGCGCGATAGTCGAGGATCAGCTGGAGACACGCACACGGAAAATCTCCGAAAGTCAAAAGGAAAGCATCGTCAGGATGACGTGTCCTCCAGTTCCTGTGAGTATGAATATCAAAACACTTCTGACGAAAACATAAACGAAAATAACGCTCTCACTTACGTGAGATCGTGTAACAATGATAACAACCAAGAAATTCAGCTTAGTATGAGTAGTATGCGGCCGTGTTGATAATACGTGATGTTGAGGAATCGGCTTCGATTTCGGCCCGTGAGATTTCCAAGGTCGTGGTGGAAAGAAAAAAAGGAGTGGAAAGAAAAAAAGGAAAGAAAAAAAGAAAAAAAGGAGAAAGAAAAAAAGGAGAAAAAACAGAGCAATAAAACTATCTCATCCGTCCTTTCACCATAAAAATCTCCAACTTATTAAGAATACAATGACAAAAAATTGCTATCCGATTTCTTTCACTGAAAAAATAATAAAACAAAGACTTGCTACAATCAACAATCAAAATAACAATAATACAAACTTTGACTCCTCTAGACTAATAAATCTACCATACGCAAAAAACATCCATCACCAACTAATTCGTCTTTTCAAACAATATAATATAACACTAGTCACAAACAACAAACACAACATCTTATCGATCACAGGCTCCACCAAAGACAAAATAGATAACAGCAAAAAATCCAACATAGTATACAAAATTGATTGTAATGATTGTAACTCCACATACATAGGCCAAACAAAACGATACCTTAAGAACAGAATCAATGAACACAAAAATAGCCTAAAACACACCAATGAAATACACACTGCTCTAGCACAACACGCAATAGAACAAAAGCACGATTTCAAATTTGATGATGTTAAAATTTTAAACAATGAAAAATGGCTCAAAAAAAGATTGATCCTAGAAATGATTCAAATCAAAGCGCATCCCAATGCCATCAATTTTAGAACTGACATAAATATCCTTAGCTCAATATACAATTCAATAATATAATCATAACAATATTTTATCATCCATAACCACACACATCAATTTTAAACTCGTGACAAAGTTTTAAAACTCTTGACATAACACTTAACTTCTTAACATGACACGGGCACCCTAAAACGCTTGACACAGCACTGACAAAGGATCATTCTCCCTCTCTTCAGAAACATTAAATTCGCCACTCAGTCTTTCTTGAACTCTCCTTGAAGTCACTACTTGACATGTAGAGCAAAGAAACATTTTTCTAGTTTCCCTTTTTTTTGTGCTTGCGAGGATATCTATATTTTACTTCAATAGGTAATTACCATTTTCACACAATAGCTCATTAACCTCATTAACCATGACAATAGATCGGAATAAAGTCTCCTTCACCATAACAATCTTTCACAGATAGTAAAACCGCCAAAAAACGGTGACACATATCAATTGAATTAAATCCATCTTGCGAATCAACCTCACGAGACAGTATTTCATATAAAATATACTGTCAACATCAACCATCCTCCAAGCATAAACCCAAAAAGGAAAAGTAAAAATATTGACAATATTCAGGTTCGTTATCCAACATAATTCTCATTGTTTCTCACAACATCACACTCTCACACACCATTCTTGTTACTCAAGAATAAATTAACTTGTTATAAACAATCATTCATACAATATCACCACGATTAAAAAATTATAGGAAAATAACTAACACAAAATTCACACAAATCACTATATCACATCTAATACTTATTCTTTACATAAAATACAAATGCAAAAATCTGTAAACTACATTAATATAATTTGTATCGCGAAATTTGTAGAACAAATAAAGTGTCTGAAGAGGATCCGAACCAAGGATCGAAACGTAAACGAGCAGAAAAAACTCCTTTTTTTCTTTCCACCACGACCTTGGAAATCTTACGGGTCGAAATCGAAGCCGATTCCTCAACATCACAAGAAATTCAGCCACGACCAGAACTCGATAGAGACCAAAATCCTCAGAATTTATCTGAAAGGAATAACGAAAAATTAGAAAACGTGGAAGATCAGCTGTCTGTTGAGATTTTGCAGGCCATTGGTGACAGATTGATACCGGAGAGAATTTTGGCTCCAGCAGCACATAAAGATCTTGTCGTAAGAGTCGAAGAAGTTCTTAAAAAAGGTCTTCCTGCCGAAGAAAAAGAGGCAATATTAAAAAAATTCCCTCCACCCGAAAACTGCTTATTTTTGGACCCACCAAAATTGAATTTAGAAATTAAAGGGTCTCTTCAGGATCCATCACTAAAAAGGGATGTGCGGATTGTCGAAAAGCAAGAAAAAATAACCGCTGGTATCAGTGGATTATTGAAACTGACGGCAATGGTATTCAAGCTCGACACCGAAGAGAAGTTGGAAATGCTCAACATTCTCAGCAACTTGTTGAGAATATTCTCCGACATCCAGCACGAGGAATCGTCAATTCGAAAAACCCTAATTATAAAAAACATCAATGGTTCCCTACGCGAGTCTCTTAACTCAACAACAACTGACGAATGGCTATTTGGGAAAAACTTGGAAGAAAAAGTGAAAGCTGCTAAAAGTCTCGCCACATCAAGCCAAGTTTTTAAGCCAAAACTTCAACCAACCCAAAACAATTACATAAAAAACTGGAAAGGCCCGCCCCGTCGCCACACCACTCACACGTTCAAACGCCAAACCAATATGACACAGGGCGGGCAGAGGTCTTTATACCGCAATCAGAAGCCTCAAACAAACCGCAGACCAGCACAGAGATCAGCATACCCGAAGAGACGCGTTTAAACACTGTAAGCTACACAGCAGGTCGTCTTAGTGAATTTCTTCCGCGATGGATGGAAATCACGGGAGACAAAATTATTTTAGATTGGATAAAAGGATATAAGATCCCTTTCGCGTCTAACCCTGTGCAAAAATCCCACTTCAACGAAACTGAATGGTCGAAAAAGGAAAAAATTATAATTACGGATCAATTATCTCGCTTATCAGCGATAGGGGCAATTCGAAAAACAACACCAAACAAAAATCAATTTATTTCTTCAATCTTCCTAGTACCAAAACCAGACGGCTCCCATCGATTAATTCTAAACCTCAAAAAACTTAATAAATTCTTAAATTCGGAACACTTCAAGTTAGAAGATGAAAAAACAGTTCGCCGTATCTTGAGCCCTGGCGATTACATGGCAACTTTGGATTTGAAAGATGCTTATTATCTCGTCCGTGTGACAGAAATTGATCGGAAATACTTAAGATTTATATTCCTGGGAACACTATACGAGTTTTGCTGTTTACCGTTTGGTTTAAGGACTGCTCCCTACACATTTACAAAACTCATGAAACCGATCGTCTCTCATCTGAGGAATTTAGGTTATGAGTCCGTAATATATCTAGACGATTTTTTGTTACTGGGACACACTTCTGCGATTTGCCAAAGCAATGTCAGGACAACGATAAACTTACTGGAACGGCTCGGTTTTATAATCAATATAAAGAAAAGCAACACTACGCCTTTACGGCGTTGTAAATTCCTCGGCTTTATATACGATTCACAAAAAATGACTGTAGAGCTTCCTGCTGAAAAGAAAGAAAAAGTAATTAACCAGATATAAAAAATGCGGACAAAAAAAGAATGTAAAATTCGAGAATTTGCAGCTTTTATTGGCCTCTTAGGATCATGTTGTTCGACACTCAAATACGGCCGAGTACATAGAAGAAGTTTTGAACGCGAAAGATACCTAGCACTAGAACAAAACAAGGATAATTTCGATGCCAACATGTCATTATCCAGAATATCAAAAACTGACCTTGATTGGTGGAATAGAAATATTCATTTATCAATTAACTCAATAGGTTGCTTTGACCCCCGAGCCGAAATGTTTACTGATGCGTCAAGTTCCGGTTGGGGAGCCTTTTGCGCAGGAAAGCGCGCCTACGGTCATTGGAAGGAAAATGAGAAAAACTTGCATATCAATTGCTTAGAGATATTAGCAATTTGGATGGGTCTCAAGTGTTTCGCAAAAGATCTTCGAACCTGCGATATTTTATTAAGAGTGGATAATACAACAGCCATTGCTTACATTAACAAAAAAGGCGGGATCCGTTTTCCAAATCTAGCTCAGATTTCAAAAGACACATGGAACTGGTGTGAGCAAAGAGACATCTGGATCTTTGCGTCGTACATACGTTCGAAAGATAATGTGGAAGCAGATTTCGAGTCTCGACGACTCGAACCAGAAACAGAATACGAATTGTCAAGAGAAGCGTTTAAAGAAATTGTATGTAATTTCGGTCGTCCTAACATCGATCTTTTTGCAACAAGATCAAATGCAAAATGTCAAAATTATGTGTCATGGAAAAAAGATCCCGAATCAATGGCTGTTGACGAGTTCACAATTAAATGGGATCAATACTTCTTCTACGCCTTCCCCCCCTTCTCCTTAATACTTCGCATTTTAGTCGTTCCACACTGGCCAGCTCAACCGTGGTTTCCAACATATATGTCCTTACTAGAATCTGAACCGATTTTCTTTAAGCCTGATGAAAAATTGTTAATATCGTGCGATAGGAAACCTCATCCAATGTGGCAGACGATTACCCTGGTTGCGGGGATTTTATCGAGGAAGGATTGAAATTGAAATCAGTACCAGTGGAAGCAGCGGAAATAATGCTGTCTTCACTGACAGATTCTTCCAAAAAACAATATGACACCGAACTAAGAAAATGGTGGAATTTCTGTCAAAAAAGTAACCTTGATCCCTTCCGTAGCTCAATACCAGATATTTTGACTTTTCTCACCCAAGAATATAAAAATGATGCGTCGTATGGGACTCTAAACCAGAGATGGGCGTGGGCCATTACCCACGTAATGAAATTACATATCTAATTAATAATTACTTTTAGCATTTGTAATGAAAAATCATTTAATTACAAATTATCTCGATCGTTGGTCATTCGAATTTATTTAATTACACATTACTTCAAGCGTTTATAATTAGAAATTATTTAATTGAAAATTACTTCGAGCGTCTGTAATTAGAATTTATTTAATTACAAATTACTTCGCGCATTTGCAATCAGAATGCATTTAATTACAAATTACTTCCAGCATTTGTAATTGAATTACTTTTGTAATTTAATTACTTGTGTAATTTAATTACATTTGTAATTTAATTACATTTGTAATTTAATTACATTTGTAATTTAATTATATTTGTAATTTAATTACATTTGTAATTAAATTACTTTTGTAATTTAGACACCGGTGCTACGGTCTTGTGGTTAGCGTGCTCGCCACTAAACCAGCGGACCGGGAGGTCCCAGGTTCGAATCCCAGTCGCGTACATTTCGTCGTGAAATGTTTTTCTTCGGCATTTCGCGGCGAAATAAGACTAGTTCCACGACTTGGGGGCGAACTCGATGACCGGCTGTATTGGTGTAGGTTTTTTGCAGTTTCAAATGTCATGATGAATATAATACAGAGGGGGAAGTCCGCTGCGGCCGCAAGGGGGGGGGGGACAGTGAGAAAGATGGAGAAAAAAGGAGTAAACAGTAAAGGAAAGAAACGGGCACAATGAGGGGAAGAACAGGTAACAAATACGATAACCGTATACCTAAGGAAAAAAAATATTTTTGTAATTTAATTACATTTGTAATTAAACTACTTTTGTAATTTAATTACATTTATAATTTAATTACTTTTGTAACAAAATGGACAGTAGAGCAAAACGGGCACCTCGGCTGAATACCGGAATTGTGGGAGAAACGGGCATCAAGTTTAAACATAATAATTTTGTTTTAAGGGGTTACGTGGGTTTCGAAGCCAATACAAGCATATTTTCTCTATTAAAAAAATATAACATATAAATTATTTTATTTAAAATGTTAAGCATATAAAAGAGCAACATTTCAACAATACTTAGATAAATTTCATTTAAAAATTTGGGAAATTCAGCCGATGGGACCTGGTTTTCGGAAACCCCTAAAAAACCGGTGGACACGATTTCTCAATAAATAATGCCCGATCTTATTGAATTTTTTCACTCTTCTTCAAAATAGCATTGACTAGTGATTGGACGAAGGATTTTTTTTTAAATTGATATTTGAATTTTTGGCAGAGTTGTATGCAAAATAGTTCAATTTTTGGTACAATTTACACTACGTAGAATTAGTAGCAGTCTAAATAAAAAAACCTTCATTCAATCACTAGTCAATACTATTTTGAAGAAGTGTGCAAAATTTCAATATGAGAGGTGCATTAGTCTTTGAGAAATTGTGTCCACCGTTTTTGAGGGGTCTCCGGAAACCAGGTCGCACCGGCTGAATTTTCTAAATTTTTGGATGAATTTTTTAAAAAATATTGTTGGAATATTGCTCTTCTATGTGCTTAGCATTTTGATTAAAAAATTCATATATTATATTTTTTTTTAATCGAGAAAATATTTGTTTTGCTTCGAAACTCACGTAACCCCTGAATTGATTTTGTTATCATATTCCGACGTATGCTGTATCGACGATAACACAAGAATGCAAAAAGATTAATAAAATTTAAAAAAAAATTGAATCGTACAATGTACTGAATTCAAGAATGAATATAATTCAAAAATCAATATTTTGATTGTTTTGAAAATTTCGACAAAAATGATTGAATGCTATATCGAATACTATATTGAAATGTAATCTAACACTCGGGGATTTTGGGGTCACTGAATTCAAATCCCATATCAAATTTTATAAATTCTAAATGGCGGAGCCAATATGGTGGATCAAAAAAGCTAAATGTTTTTTCATTAAAACAAAAACTGTCACTCGAAAGTTGTTGACGTCACACGATCCCAAGTTAATGTAAATATTCGAAAATCAAAAGAGCTTTAAAACGTCTGCGAAGAATTGAAAAAAATTGAACAAATGAGACATTAAAGAAAAAAATCAGAAAAAAATCTAACGATCACTCCAACTTTACTAAACATAAATATAGTTTGGCTGAGTGGAAGAGATGGGAAGCACAAGTTTCATCCTAATCCGACAATTTTTGAGTTTTATAGAAACCATTTTGAAGTCGTTAGGTTCAAATTCATTATTTGAATACGAAGCAACCCCAAAACCCCCGCGCAACAGCTTTTATTTCAAAGAAATTAAATTTTGTTTTTTATCCGCCATTTTGAATTTTGAAAATTTAACTCCAGATGTGATTCATTGGTCCCAAACACTGAAGTATACTCACTCTTGTCGAAATGCAATTATATTTTTAATTTGCATTTACGATATTGTATCTACCGTTGAAAATATTTAAAAAACTTATGTTAGGTTTCAATTTAACGACCTTGAAAACAAAAGATACTTTTGTCGGAATTAAACAATTTTTCGAATTTTGCATCCGCTATATTCCACTATATCCGCCAAAAATTGAAATGTTCTTTCTTCCGACCCGTTAATTATATCCGCCATTAATCAAACGATTTTTCGAATTTTGCATCCGCTATATTCCACTATATCCGCCAAAAATTGAAATGTTCTTTCTTCCGATCCGTTAATTATATTCGCCATTTTAAATGCTCAAAATCTGATTGCAGATTTAGATTCAACAACACCGAAAACCCCCTGAGGGTTAGCTTTTGTTAAAAAAAAAAAATTGTGATTTTTTTATCCGCCATGTTGAATTTTGAAAATCTGATTTCAGGTTCGGATTCAGAGACCCTGAAAACCCCCGAGTATCAGCTTTTATTTCAAAAAAATTAAATATTGTTTTTTTTTATCCGCCATTTTGAATTTCGAAATACACGCGCACGTACGCATACACACACATGCACACATGCGTGCGAACACACATACACGCACTCGTAATGTTAGGCATCCACTCACCCAGGTAAGCACACAGTCACATATCTTCACTTAAAGACAC
Organism: Ophion slaviceki; assembly: GCA_944452715.1. Taxonomy (NCBI): domain Eukaryota; kingdom Metazoa; phylum Arthropoda; class Insecta; order Hymenoptera; family Ichneumonidae; genus Ophion; species Ophion slaviceki. Next base: position 43,502,874 of record OX101787.1, on the reverse strand, counting down.
GGACTTGGGTACAGATAGGGTGGTCCGCACCCTCGCATTGTCTCTTTAACATTTACTCCCATCCGAATCATATGAATGTATCTAAATTGAAAATATAATTAAATAGAAACTGGAATCAAATTACAAATGTAATTGAATTACAATTGTACTTCAATTACATTTGTAATTAAAATACAGATGTAATTAAATTACAAATGTAATTCAATTACATTTGTATTTAAATTACATTGTAATTAAATTACAATTGTAATTGAATTACAATTGTAATTAAATTACAAATTTAATTGAATTACAATTGTAATTAAAGTACAAATGTAATTAAAGTACAATTGTAATTAAATTACAAATGTAATTCAATTACAATTGTAATTGAATTACAAATGTAATTTAATTACAATTGGTATTTAATGCTCAATGTAATTCTTAATTTAACAGAGTCCAATTACCCATTAAGCGTGTAATGTGTAATTAAATCTTGCTTCAATTATCCATTACCAGCTTAGTGTGTAATTAAATCGTGTGTCAATTATCCATTACCCATTCAATGAGTAATTAATGTGAGGTTCAATTAGACATTACTGGGATAATCTATAATTGAATTTTATTCAATTACATTATTGCCCATCTCTGCTCTAAACTGCACGAGATCTACAATTGCTCTCATTTATGGACCTGATCTTGGGACAGATCCACAGATTAAACGTTTTTTCAAAGGAATCGCTCGATTGAGACCCCCAAGAGCAAAATACGAATCGATATGGGATCCTCAAACTGTATTAAACGAATTAAGAGAATGGGGCTCAAATGAAAAATTATCCCTTGAAAAAATATCGTTAAAATTAGTTACTTTACTAGCATTGATAACCGGCCACCGTATTCAAACCTTATCCGTAATAGACATTAGAAATATCCAAAAAAGGAATGAATCAATTGAAATCAAAATTGTCGAATGGATAAAAACATCAGGGGTTAAGAAGATACAACCTACGCTCATCATCCCCTTTTTCTCAGAGGATAGGCTGATTTGTCATTCCGCTGTATTAGAACAATCTTTGGAAAAAACAAAAGACATACGGGGAATGGAACAAAAACTTTTTGTAACAATTAAAAAACCGCACAGACGTGCTTCTACTCAAACGCTTAGTCGATGGATTAAGAACGTATTAACAGTTAGTGGGGTCGACACAGACTCATTTACTGCATATAGCACCCGCCATGCGGCTACATCTGCGGCGAGTCGATATGGCGTAAGCCTCGATGCAATTCTAAGAACTGCGGGATGGTCAAATAAATCGCAGACCTTCGCGAAATTTTATAATCGACCGATTCAGGAAAAGAAATCGTTTGCGTTATCGATTTTGAATACGAATATAAAGAAAAACCATCGATCATAGATTGTATAAAAGGTTTGAGAAATATAATACTTCGATATTGGATATCCAACTCGATATAACATGCTTTTGCTTTCATAGCGCAATTGCCGTATATAGCTTTAAATAGCTACCTTTTGATCTCGAAGGAAGAGGCGCGAAATACAATTATACAATTAAACGAACTTACCTGTAAGTGAAGTTCTATTGTAATTGTATGAAGCGCCTCTTCCGAAGAGATCAATCCCACCCAAATGTTACATATACCCATCGTTCTAATATGGTATTAGAACCCCTCAATATTACGGCAATACTTTGAAAGAATGACAGTTGAAATGGAAAGATGGACGGTTCAGGGGAGAAAAAAGAATTGAACTTTGAAAATTTGTGGCGCCATCGGCATGCCGAAGGAGGTACTACCTTTTGATCTCTTCGGAAGAGGCGCTTCATACAATTACAATAGAACTTCACTTACAGGTAAGTTCGTTTAATTGTATAATAATCCATCTTTAACAACGGATTAATGCACCATGTTTAACAACGGATTAATGTAAACTAAAGCTTTGTAAAGATTTTAAAAAAATATATCTTGCCCATCGTAAACCTCAATCATAAAATTCAATATTCAATATTGAACCACCAAGGTTTGCCAAAAGATTACTAATTTTGGCTGACGAATGAAGAGCATTATTGCCAACCTTAATGTCCGCGAAGTTGCCGTGTATCGGCAATACATATTTTCAATTAATGGTAATAAGAAATAATGTCGTGACATGAATATAAATAGGCATATTTGTAAGTGACGGAAAATTCGATTCTAAGTTGTATAGAACATTCACTTATTATGTTCATAATAATTGTCGATAATGTTTGTCATTTTCAAGTTGGTTTAGTAACACGAAAGTTCTTCTTATTCCCGTAATAAAAACATAAAAATGCACAATTTTGCACGTTAATTCTATATTTTCTAAAAAAAATCAGTATCTACAGAATAAATATATAGCTCGTGTACATTTTTTTGAGGTTCATTGATAATATTATTCATCAACTGTCATTTTACCCGACTAGACCGTCCTAACCTCCTTAGGTTCGATGTTTACGCCCGGCAAACGGGAAATACAGATACGTGATTGATTGAAAATGAAACGGAAAGGTGACAATAAATACCATTCATATTCATCGCAGCCGCTAAGGTATTGAAATAAAATTGTTGGATATATGGGAAACCTCAATTACAATGAGTACAATGGTAATCATCTTTCGTTGAATCAACACATTATTTTGTATTGTTTTCGTAATTATGCAGCTTACGCGACAATACGATATAGAAAGGAAGGCGAACGGCGCATGGGTTTCGGTCAGAAGTGAAAGAGACAGAAGAGCTGTTGCTTTCTTCGTCGCACACCACTTCCCTTTGCCATAGCGCACCAAACGGTAGGAATCGGAATAAACAAACAGTGTGCCTGCCCCCACTACCGTCGTTGTCAGACCTGTATGTAAGACCGTGGACACCAAGGAGACTATAGGGAAGGAGTCCAATCTCCGTATTCTGGCGCGTCCGTAAAAGTGGGACAAAATTGGGTCCCCCATAAGCAGCGCTGGGGAAGTTAGTCATTGTGTGCTATATATACACGTGTGTTTTGCGCATGCGTTGTTATTAGCAGTTTGTGTTATGAGCTGTCACATGATCTGAACATTTTGATTTGCTTGACCTTAATTCATTGTATATATCAATTTCGTGTGGCTGTAGTAGTGCCTAAAGATGTTTCTACATTTAAGACGGAGTGCAATTACCCACCTAATTACGAAAAAAACACCTAAAAAATGCCATAACAATTTTTATCCGACGTAAATATAAATTCGATTCAAATGTGGTGAGGTGGCCGAGATCATAGTGTATGAAGTACGTAGAAAATGTCAGCGACTGGGACAAGCGAGTGTAAATTGCAACCTACCATACCACTGCGTCAAGTTTAGTGGTTCACACGAAAACGGAAAACGCACTTTAAATAATTCATCAGATAAACAGCTCCGCTCTGTGCTAATTGCAATAACCTAGATCACCAAGTGAACTATAAGTGATGCCTATACCACGGTCTTACATACAGGTCTTGAAACTCTGGTGGTGGGGGTATGTCCTCGGATTGAAGCACCGGCCGTTTCGCCTAGTGACCACGAGTGTCGCTGCAATAGAGTTATGCAGGCTGTGCGAGAGAGATGGAAATCGATTGTTGACCCATAAGAACCTAACCTAGCTGTACAAATGGCTGGTGTAGGCAAATTATGATATTCAATGTCAAAAATGCATGATGGACCTAAATACAATTAAAAGTAACTTTATCGTAAACCTGAAAAAAACCAAAAGACTATAGTTATCCAAGTGGGTACAATGAATATGAATGTTTTTTATATAGGTGTCAATGTGAGCTTGTGTTGGTTAAGGGGTTCGGGGCAAGTCTCGTAATGCTGCTTTCAGGGGTTCTATCCCTGTGCGCTCGGTTTTTTTAAAACATGTTTTAGCTTTTATAAAAAAAATAGGCTTTACGCGTTGATTTAATTGACCGGAAAATAAGTGGCAACTAGTCCAGACCGAAGTGGAATCCAGACCGAAACACTTACAGGATGTATTTCTTGAAAATGAAACAAATACTTAAGAAACAGTGCTTCTTTTGCCATTCTTTATTTCCTCTTCGAAAAATTTTAATGCATGTCCCAAGAAACATTTTCAATAATCTCTACTTTGCAGTTTCCGAAACGGTTTGCGTTGGTAAATTTAAAAAAACACCTCTTTTCCGACCTTTAAGCGAAGGACTCTCGAGTGAGATAAATGAAAATAATCCACTAACTTTGTTTTATGTTTTCCAGCCTGGAAAGTATTTATTGTAATGATCCCAATCATTTTTAATTTTTTTCAGGTTCCCGGCTCTAACGCCTGTTTCGCCCATTCTCGATGAATATATTTCGGTTCGACATGATTTTCGCACACAACGTGTCTCGGCTCTAATTTCCCAACTCCCGGTATCGCGGCCTCCCATTTTTTTAATTACGCCAAGTCTCTCGGCACCCGAAACACTGAGCGTTTCGATTTTTCACTCGGAGAGCCTGCTTTACACGTTGGCACAATTCACCACTTAGTCATTTTTCAATATCACCGTTTTTACAAGTTTACAAGTAGAGCACGTCGCGTGTGGTCGCATGAATCAGGGGTTATGTTTGGGTTTTGTTTACTTTTGAAATCTACTTCCGTCGCTCTCACAGCCTGCATTACTCTATAGCAGCGATCCTCGTGGTCACGAGTTGAAACAGTCGGTGCTTCAATAAGAGACCATCCCCCACCACTGAAACTTTGGGCGAGTTTCAAGACCTGTATGTAAGACCGTGGCCTATACTCAGCCCTGGATCTAGGGGTGGGGGGGGGGGGCAAACCGGGGTACCTGCCCCGGCGGCAATTTCAGAGGGCGCCAAATTCTTGTGTTTGAAAAAAGCTTGTTTCACTGAAGCGCCTAGCATCCAGGGCGCTTTAGTGAGTTTCAATGGCCTCGTGATCCTAGCCATCGAAAACAAAAGTGCCTATGAGACGAACTTTCATGAGGTATTCCTTTAGGCGTATTTTGAAACACTGCTCATGTTATAGCTCAACGAGTTATCGATCGATCTGACTGAAATTTTGGCAAGTCGCTCACGTTAAGATTATTGGAAGGATATACCTAAAATTTTAAGGTTACCGCGAAAATAAATTAAATTTTAGGGGTAAAAATTTTCGAGAAAATGGTAAAAAATATGAAAATTCGATTACAAAGCCTACTTCATTTTTAATTTTATGCTTTTAAAAATATTTTTATAGGTATATCCTTCCAATAATGTTATACTGAGAAACCTCCCAAAATTTCAGCCAGATCAATCAATAACTTTTTGAGCTATAACATGAGCAATTTTTCACAAGACGCCTAAAGCAATACCTCATAACGCCGCCATTTTGTTTTGTTTAAAAAACAAATAAAAATGAACACTTGAAAGTTGTAATGAGATACTGTCAAAATTTAAAAATGATGCGATCATTTCATCACCTTTAAAAAATGTGTGAAAAATGACTCATTTTCGGGCGTCTAAAGAGATTTCCCCCCTTAATCTCAAATGCTGGAGGGGAGGGGCGCTAATGTCAAGTTTTTGCCCCGGCTCGGAAAAATCGTACATCCGGGGCTGCCTATACTACAAGGTCATATACAAACGCTCATAACGTGACAGACATTATACAACGACAACTTATCCCACACTGCACATAAATATTGCAACAATGTTGGTGAAATATTGTATTGACAACATGGCAATATTGCTGAAATATTGTGCATTATTGCTGCAATTTTGCTATAATATTGCAGCAATGTCTAAATGTCTGCTTGCTGCAATATTACAATAAAATATTGTCGCAATATTTTTTGAAAATATTCCAGGAAAATTATAGCCAAATTATATATTGTGAATACATATTTAATTAAAGCAGCACCAAATTCTATACATTAACACTCTGAATGTTGTTTATTTTTTACTTGTTAAGTATAATTATATATGAGACGTATATAAACTATGCATATATAATAGAAACAAATGTAGGAAATATAGATAAAAATGATTTTAAATAATTATATTTAAAATATATGTTATGCACAAATCCTTTAGGGCATTCTACTCATCGAATTCCACCAATCTTTTCTATGTGTCAAACGCATCTTGAGCTGCCAAGCGTCACAGATGTCGTCTTGATACCGATGTTTGTTTTTTCTTCCCCATATTTTCACTCATGCTGTAACGAATTGAGTTAAAAAAAGGAGAAAGGCGGATTCTTATAGATAAAAAGAAGTGTCGAACGATTATAAAATATCAAACAAAAAAATGAAAATATTCATTACTTTAAAATTTGTTATTTTTGTATTTGAATATTTGTGATTTTTATATTTCATTATTTAGAATTTTAAAAGCTAGGTCGAATTCTAAAGATGATTGGAATATTCAACGTACTTTGTTCTCAATTGTACTTCCTCGGAGATGATTTTCTCCTGTTGGGTCCAGTAACAACTTTTCTTGACACAAAATATCCTTTGGCAATTAGTATCGTCTTGTCCCTGTTAGTGAGTGAGAACGCCTCTAGAACCTTTCTGCAAAAAATTATAATTTTCGTTAAACACACGTTCCGCACACGTTTTCACTCATGCTGTTTTTTTCACGGAATTCATAAAACACACGCGTTTCCACAAATTTCGTATTTTAAATGTAATGAATCATCATTATAGAATACACTCTTTAAGGCACTCTAAGGTAAATTTTTTTATGCGGCCCATCTGCAATGCGTGTGTATATACATTTTTCTTTTGGGTTATTTTAGGTTAGGTGAGAAAAGCGTCGAACGTCTATAAATTGTAGATCGTTCAGGGAATTTGCACTTCTCGTATTTTTATAAAATATATATTTACGACTGATTATTTGTCTACAAATGTATATTTTATGTATTTTATTTATACGAATCGAGCTGGATACTCGCTCAGTTCCCTAGCGGATTGGGAGACCGAAAAAAACCTTTGTCATCGGTCACGGTCATTTTCTGCCCTTTTTGAACCGAAAAAAGTGACCGAGCAGAGACCGAACAACGTTTTTTTGAGGTTAGTCACTTGACCGGTTTTTTTTCGGTTTTCGGTCACTATAATAAAAGTAAGGTTAGTCACTTGACCGATCTTCGGTCACTGGGGTGTTTCAGTCATTGACCGTAGTAGTGACCGAAGGCGAACCGAAGTGCATGGGGCAGAGAGAGGGTCCTTCTGGAACGCTATTGGAAATATAATAATAGAAACTCGTACACAAAAACATCAGTGAATTTGAACGTTTTTTTTAATATCTTGAAATAAACCAAACAACAATAACACTTTTGTACCCATTTAATACTCATCCTCTTCCTCCTCCTCCTCTTCGTCGGAGTCGGTTTCCATCTCGGAACTTATTTTTTCTTCTTGTCTCTTTTTGGCCTCTGTCCTTTGTTCTTAGCACCTTCGCTCGGTATCTTTCGCTCTTTAATTCGATGAATAACCACTCGCGTACTTTGGCTACCGTTAGCCTCTCCTGATCATTTAGACGACGGCAATCTTGGAGTTTCCGGCATGCAACTGTAACGTAAACACGGCATTGTTATTTTTTTTGTAACAAGGTAAATGGTAGCCCATTTAGAAATATAATCTGCTACGCTCGAATTGTTCATTATTTGAGATCATTTACCGTATAGACCCTCTATCTCTCTGTCGCTCACAACCGGATAGCCCTCGCGTCCCAACGTCCGTTTAACTACGAGTTTTAATCGTTGATTCTGGGACCACAACCCTTCTACCAGCGCACACGATATATAAACGTCGATATTGATAAGAACTCGTCAAATGTGTCGCTCAGCATCGCGTTGCTGCGTCAGGCAGCGTTCAATATGGCTGCGCATGAAGAGACGTGTTGCGCCTGCGTGTACGTTGAGCGACCATCTACTTTATCGAGGACTCCTCGGCGGGGAGGCGAGGATTGCCGAGAACCGAGAGTACACCACGTGGAATACGCTTATCTATTATTGCATCTCAGTGCATAGGATATTATAACGTATATGTATAATGCAGTGCACATGCTCGTACTTTTTTCTTTACAATATTTTAATTTTATTTTGTTTACAAAGCAGCAGCTGCAGCGTGGAAAACATATGTGGCATACATACATACGTAATGTGCTACACGAAATAGCAATAATTGCAAGAAAAGAATGTATATTTCTTTTCATTCTCGTCAACATATAATAATTATTTCCTTTCTCATTTACAGATGGAAAATCGGATGAAACACCTCAAGTGTCAAGTGACTAACCACACTTTTATTACAGTGATCGAAAACCGAAAAAAAAACGGTCAAGTGACTAACCTAATTTTCATTTCAGTGACCGAAAACCGAAAAAAAACCGGTCAAGTGACTAACCTAAAAAAAAAACAGTGTTCGGTCATTGTTCAGTCACTTTTTCGGTTCAAAAAGGGCAGAAAATGACCGTGACCGAAATAGGGTCATTTTGACCAATTTTTGGTCTTTTTTTAGGTCTCCCAATCCACTAGGGTTATCGTTGCCGTCGCGTGCTGTGCCTTTACTCCTCTATCTCTCTTGCTGGCGACGTTACCAATACCCGCGGTTTCTAGGCGGCGTAATAAGCGCGCACCGCAGACACACATACACGCACAGTGGGTATATACTAGGGTGGTTCTTAATTTGGTGATGTTGGAAATTCTTTGATATTGTTCCTCCAAAGTAATCAACACATAAAGAAAAAAATTGGCCGCAAGCGGAAATTTGTCCAATAATTCTAACCCACCCCACCGAGCTGTCGAATTTTTATATGAGAAAATGCATGCATTTAAAATTTTGTTAAGAAAATGGCTCATTATTCCAAAACTATACATGATAAAAAATTTCATATGATATTTTGTAGGAAATGTAATGCTCTACAAAGAAGGTGACTTGTAAAATTGTCGTGGATTTAATATTTATCACGTAATTAGCAAAAAACTATCATCATTTATTCCAAAAATCGATCATTATGGTCAAAACAGGAGTTTGACGTCGAAAAACTGCAACTTATTTTTCGTATGCAATTAGAAATATGAAGAGATACGTAGCGCACTCAATAACAATATGTAAACAATATTTAAATTTTCAATTTTATCAATTTTATAATACATTATGATAAATTAAAGCCATCCTGCCTTACCGACAAGTATCCGTTCGTCGGATGAGTTGCTTCCCATTCTTGCCGCAATCCTCGTTAACCTCGAAATAAATGTATGTCTACTCTTTCCACGTGAGGCACATGTCTCGATTCAGTGCTGGACACATGTGCTCGACGACTTAAGTTTAGGAAATCGCGATGACGTTCCATGAACGTAATTTACGTAAAAATATATTTTTAATTGGTGATGCTGATTCACAAATAATTGGAAGCAAATTGCCTTTAAAATTGCAGGTGTTAAAAGAACTTTTTTTATACTACTCGGGTTCTAAAATTAATGATACATGAAAGTGCCACAATAACTGCCAAAGAAGTGTTTGTGTTTTGGGATAAAGCCGGTATACCGGTACAAACTTTGCCAGAATGCACAAAAAAAATCAAAAAGTTACATGCACGCTGCAATCTATTGCAAAAACGTGCTCGAAAAAAAATAATTTGTTTCATATAAAAATTGGACAGTTCGGTGGGGTGGGTTAAAATTATTGAACAAACTTCCGCTTGCGGCCACGTTTTTTTTTCTATATATGTTGATTACTTTCAAGGAACAATACCAAAAAATTTACAACATCACCAAATTAAGAACCACCCTAATATATTTTTTTTCTTATAAAATTCGACAGCTCGGGGGGGGTGGGTTAGAATTATTGGACAAACTTCCGCTTGCGACCAATTTTTTTTCTATATATGTTGATTACTTTCGAGGAACAATACCAAAGAATTTACAACATCACCAAATTAAGAACCACCCTAGTATATACCGTATTTATTTTTCAACGATTTTTAGTTCACTCAAAAAATATTAAATTCATTCCTACGTTTACTAAGAACTAAATCGGTAATTTCAGCCAATTTGGACAAATAAAGTCCATTGCTTTTAATTCTTTTCTTTTGTCGAATATTCGATATTGTGACAATATTAGCCTGCAATATTTTCTGACCAAGATTCTATCAACATTGCAGCAATTTTGCATGGCAACATGCAATATTGAAAGATTCTAGCAACATTGCTGCAATATTCTGTGCTGTGTGGGATCGAAAGAATTGAAGTGATACACCCGAAAGCCACACTGGAAATATCCTTCCCATAAGCTATGGCACTCCCCCAGCGACAGTAGCAACACAGAGATTCGTTACGCAGTAACGAGCATCACAAGCATGGAGGCTAGAGTGGGAGGAGTCCGAACTCTTACGGAGAGACTTGAAAAAAGTGGCTACAAGAATGTGGTCAAACAGGGTTGGCGCCACTATTGCTAAGACCTCGAGAAGTGAGCTGCGTGTGACAGAGACGGAACAAATAAATAATGAGAAGTGAGCTGTGTATGAAGCAGAATGATACTTGAGAAGTGCGCTGCGTGCGAGAGAGATGTAAAATGATATATACCAGAGAGATCTCCGTAAATGCGTAAAGATAGAAGAATATTTTCAATATAGCAATGCCTAATGAATAATATGCATTAGTTGTATAATTAACGGTGAAAAAGGTCGAAAATAATAATAATGCAATACCTAGTGATGGAATAATATTTTTTTTAATATGTTTAATCGTACAGCGAACGGTGGAAAACGTCTGAAGTAATAATTTTTTTATTCTTGAACACATTTTTTACTCAGGTCAATATGATGGTAAATTATTCCTAGTCAAAGAACAATGCTTTGCGATCTGTTTGTATTAAAACTCGCAATCAGCGAATCGGTAACGCGATTATTCTGACGATAACATATTTGAATGAAAATAAAAAGAAAATCACACGAAAGAAATTGCAATTACTCATTAAGGTAAGAAATTTTAAAAAATGTTCAGCAGTTATTTTTCGATTTGAGAAAAACACCGTAATAACAATATAAAGTCGAAGCGATATTGCTTGCTTCAATGTTTTCAAGATAAAAACATGCTTCAATGTTTTAAAGATAAAGTATCTGTGTCCTCTTGTCAACATCAAGCCTAGTTCGTCTCGAAAATTCAATTTTAACAATTCTCAAATTGTTCGAATATTGTGTGTATATTATCGTATACACACAATATAGCTGGTACAGTAGAACCTCGTTTATCCTATCTTCGAGTTCTGCGTATTATCCTAGGTGTATCCTCGGATGATACGCAGAATCTCGGCTAAAATGGAACAATCTACTATGCCTATGTGTGGAATAGTCCTATATTGCTACCGTTTTCCGTATTTACCGAGATTTCACTAATCCGAGGTACATTCACCCAACATTACCTCAGATAAGCAAGGTTCTACTGTATTTGCCATGGAGGCTAGGATGCGTATTCGATCCTCTTCCATCTCTCTTACACGACATCGATACTCAGCTTACTCTTCGAGGTCTTAGACATAGTGGCGCCTTCCCGGTTTGACCACATTTTTGTAGCCACTTTGAAATACACAGATCGGGCTCCTCCCACTCTAGCCTCCATGATCACAAGACTCGCGTGTGTTCTCGTTGTGCAAATTGTAATAACCTAGATCGCTCAGTGAACTATAAGGCCCGGTTTCACAACTCTCGGTTAACCGAGTTAACCGAAGTTTAAGGGCGACTGGACCAATCAGAACGACGCTTAGCGGGCTAAACTCGGGTTAGCCCGGTTAACCAAGAGTTGTGGAACCGGGCCTAAGTGATGCGTATACTACAAGTTCATATACAAATACTCATAAAGTGACAGACATTAGACAACGGCAACTCATCGAAAGAATTGAAGCGATGCACTCGAAAGTCACATCGAAAATATCCTGATGCTCGCTACAGCGTAGCGAGCATCATCCGCAGCATCAGGAGACTCACCGCTACCATGAGCCAGCGTATCACATTTTACATTTATTAAAATAATATCAAGACTTAAGGGGCGGGTAGGGGTTTCAGCGTGAAAAAAAACACTTTTTTGCGAATTTGTTTTCATCTATATAGATAGAGTAAATTGATTGAAACCTTTTGTACATTGTTAAGTGTCATTTCAAGAACATTCCGTGAAATTTGTACGCGAAAATATCCACAAACAAGCCGGCGTCAAAGCTTTTCCAAGAACACCTTTGGAAAAACACGATTGGCGGTGTTCACTGTATCTCAGCTAGAAATTATCTGAAATCAACTGCCATTAAAATTTAGTCAAAGTATCATCAAATCCTTCCGCAACGGTCTTTGATAATTTTTTTTTATTTCTAAATTTCTGGTGGTCATGTAAAGTGAAAAGTGCTATTTTTCACGAAAAATTCCGCCATTTTGGAGGTGGAAAACCCTCTCTATGTAAAAAAATCTCAAACTAACCGTTGGGGGGAGGTATTTTATATGTAGAAAGTGTGTACCAAGTTTGTAATAAATCGGTCATGTAGTTTTCAAATGGCAGTGAACACGGACTTTGAAAAGGTGGTTTCGAGAAAAACGCGGCACCGGCTTGTTTGTGGATATTTTCGCGTACAAATGTCACGGAATGTTCTTGAAATGACACATAACAATATACAAAAGGTTTCAATAAATTTACTCTATCCATATAGATGAAAAAAATTCGCATAAAAATGTTTTTTTTTCACGCTGAAACCCTTACCCTCCCCTTAAAGATGCTGATAACAACAGTCCAAAGTTTACAATCTAACTACTACTGAGATCCGTTTGTTTGTTAAGTTTAATTTTACGCACAATATCAAAAAACTGTATGGCACCGCGCGAGGTACTGCTTTCGATTCTCTCCTCGTAAAGTTTTATTACAACTGAAATGATTTTTTTCCAATTGAAATGATTTGTTATGCCTTTTATCGGTAAATTAGTTTGATTATTGATTACATTTGTTATAAGAATCATAATAACGCAAATAAAAATAGTAATAATTCCTAAAAGTTATTAACGCTAATGTGTTTATTGATGGTTGATGGTTTTTTGTAACTATCCAAAAATGCGTTATAAAAATTGTTTACAAAGTCATAATACATTTTTCGTAATTAAACAAAAATGTAAGAACTTTGTAAAAATTGTCATACCAAATATTGCATTAAACTAAATAGACACACTAAATCGCAAACAAACAACCTTAGTTCACGATGGGTGTTTTCAAGAAGACAAGAAGTAAGGAGTACGAACGCAGTATTCAAAAAACGTCCATGGAAATCCAGATAAGAAGGATGGCGCTGCTCTCCTACCAAACCGAATTGAAATCAGCAACAAATACAAAAAGCATCCTTTGCGTCTTCATATGGAACGGTAATTTGATCAAATTAATTGTGAAACCAGTTGGTGAGGAAATTTCTATATATTAGATAGATTCTTTAGGAAATTTCTATATATTAGATAGATTCTGATGTAGATAATATCGATTGTTTTGGAGAATAATAACGAAATGCGGAAATTTAGTCAATATGTTTTTTTTCGTTGCGGAAGCAGTAACAAACAAAATTTGTTTATAAACCGAAGAAAATTCATAAGAATTTTGAATCCAGACAAAACTTTTACAACTGATCACACATCACGATACACTGTGCAGATAAAGAATAATAATGAAATACAGAAATTAAGTCAAACTTTTTTTTCATTGCGGAAGCAGTAATAAACAAAATTTATTTATAGATATAAGATAATTCATAAGAATTTTGAATCTAGACGAAACTTCTACAAATTATCACTCATTATGATACACTGTACAGGGTGTATAAAAATTATGTGTCACCAGTCCGCCAGGTGATTCTCCGAGTAACGTTCGGCGAAGATCACCGTCCAACACGGACCCCCAAAATTGACCTTGACCCCAAACCTCACGGTCAAATTTTTTAAATTGGTTTGGAAAATTCTACTAAATGAGAGAAAAAAAGGCAGAAAGGAACGATTTGTCGCAAATGAGCCCGTCACCCAGAAAATAAAAAATAAAATATTAAAAATTCGGAAATATGAGTTTCCAGGATCGTGGATAGGAGAAACACAACAATAGCGAGTTAAGCACCAAAATAAAGCCCTCCATCACTTAGCCAGTGGATTATATTATTCGAAAAAAAAACTTCACCGTTGTGCGACACTTTGGGTGTGTGTGTGTGTGTGTGTGTGTGTGTGTGTGTGTGTGTGTGTGTGTGTGTGTGTGTGTGTGTGTGTGTGTGTGTGCGTGCGTGTGCGTGTGCGTGTGCGTGTGCGTGTGCGTGTGCGTGCGCGCGCGCGCGCGCGCGCGCGCGTGTGTGTGTGTGTGTGTGTGTGTGTGTGTGGGTGTGTGGGTGTGTGGGTGCGTGTGAGATCAGGTAGCGATCAGGTCTCCGTGGTTCGACACTCCCAGGGTATTTACCGACTCCAAACCCTCGCTGCCGTCTTTTTAGTTATCGCCGGGTCGATTTTATCGCGGGCCACGACGTTGGCGGTGGCGTCGAAAGTAAAGAACCGATCCGTTTATACCGATGGCTCGTAGCATACGGGCTTGTTCTCCAGCATCCACATTACGCAGGCATGCTCTCAGCCTTTCCTCTAAATTGATCCGAACTCTGGCCAAGAGTTGTCGGTTTCGTCTCAACTGGGCCATTCCATCATCTATCCGGCGTCTCAGATCCACTGGCGTTTTGATCGCTCTGCCAGATCTATAAAAGATGGCTTTTAGCGCACCCTACAAGAAAACATCCAACGGATTAAGGTCTGGAGAACGTGGTGATCATAAATGTGGCGCAGGCCGACGGGCTATCCATCGCGTTCCAAAGGCTTCGTGAAGAAAAGCACGAACTTGCCGTCCAAAATGTGGTGGGGCGCCATCGTGCATAAAGAAAAGACCTTGGCGATTCTGCCGCGGAACAATTTCTCGTTAGCGATGGATTAAGGGACAACACCACTGTGACGGCTTCAAAAAATCGATTTTTTGAAAACCATCTAGAAAAATCTAAAATCCATTTAAGATTAAGATGCCGTTGGACCCAGGTCGAAAAAATAATTATTTTCGGAGATATTGAATATTTTGTGGAGCGGTGCAGCGCTCCTTGACGCTCGGGGTCCCGCGCAGCTGCGCGCCTCAGAGTCGGCAGGTATACCGGGCCTTTCCCAGGTCCTGCGGGTCTTTCCCAGGTATTCTTTTGTCTCCCTTCACAAAAACCGGCTATTGTTATAAATATAGTTTCGAAAAAAAGCCATAGGTGGCGATAATTGAAAAATTTTCAAGGCAGGTATAGGGATAGCGTCATAGCGTCAGTTTGCGAATAGAAGCGACGCTACTCGTGTCTAAACGCTCCGAATCGTTCCGTTTATAAATATCGAACGGTCAGAATTATTCTTTGCACATCGAAATGGATAATCCGAAAATGTACGCGGGGAAAAAGGGAACAAAACGGAGCTATGTGACGAGGAGTCGAACGAA
Source organism: Ophion slaviceki (assembly GCA_944452715.1). NCBI lineage: Eukaryota > Metazoa > Arthropoda > Insecta > Hymenoptera > Ichneumonidae > Ophion > Ophion slaviceki. The sequence goes on along the minus strand of OX101787.1, from coordinate 43,487,415 downwards.
AATTTCGAATCGAAAACCTCCGAACCGTTATAGCTCCGAAAATAGTTCTGCAGAGTACGTGAGTACGTCGGCGAAAAAGTTAAAATCGTCGGACGATTTAGAGGTCGGTGTTACTAACGATTTCGGTTATCGTATAGTACACCTCGTCAATGCATTGAACATTATATCGACGTTAGTGAAGTGCAAAGTGTGTGATCGCGATATAAAGTTTACTGAAAAAAGTTTGCGCGGATTCGGATTCAAAATCGACGTCGATTGCGGCCATTGTGAAAAAGTGAAAATCAATTCGTGTCCTATGATTGACAATGCATACGAAATAAATCGTCGGATCGTATTCAGTATGCGTCTTCTTGGCGTCGGTTTGAATGGCCTGATGAAGTTTTGTGCATTTATGGACCTACCGCGCCCCATATTTCAGTCTTTCTACGATCGAATCTTAAATTCGATTTCGATTGCCACTAAAGCTGTGAGCACAGTGAGCAACCAAAAGGCTGCACTTGAGGAGGAGACAATTTCGTTGGAAAATGGGGTGGAGGACGGAATTATCGTTTCAGGCGACGGATCGTGGCGTAAACGCGGTTTGAGCTCGCTTTTCGGCATAACATCGCTAATCGGCTGGTACACAAAAAAAGTGATCGACGTTATGGTGAAATCGAAATATTGGAAAGCTTGCGAGCATTGGGAAAAAAAAGAAAGCACCGCGGAGTACTGGGAATGGAAAAGTACCCACGACGATGAGTGCCAGGCGAACCATAGCGGCTCCTCCGGAAAAATGGAAGTCGACTCAGCTGTCGAAATGTTTCAACGATCTGAAGGCATAAAATATAAATATTATATTGGTGACGGCGATTCTAAAACGTTTCTGGGCATATCGAATAGCGATCCATACGACGGTTTCGAGATAAAAAAAAAGAGTGCATCGATCATGTCCAAAAACGTATGGGGACGCGCCTCCGCGAAATCGTGAAAAAACAAAAAGGATTGTCTGGCAGAGGAAAGCTCACCGGAAAATTGATTGACGAGTTGAGCACATATTACGGCTTGGCTATTCGGAGGAACAGCGATGATGTTGAAAAAATGAGGAAGGCAATTAGGGCAACTATCAAACATAAAATATCCACAGATAGTGAGCCACAACATGACGATTGGCCAGAGGGAGCCGAGTCGTGGTGTTCGTGGCAGCGAGCGGTCGCAAGCGGTAATATTTCTGAATATCGCCATAAGCCGCCTCTTCCTGAGAAAGTATTGGAGGCAATTACGCCAGTCTTCGAAAATTTGAGCAGAGACGATTTGCTGCAGCGTTGTTTGGGCGGCTTTACGCAAAACAACAACGAAAGCTACAACAAATCAGTTTGGGCAATAGCCCCCAAGTGTCAGTCCGAGAGCAAAAAAATCGTCGATATTGCAGCTGATATCGCGGTATTATTATTCAACGATGGCCTGAGAAGCCTCATGAAAGTTTTGGAGACGTTGCGCATGACTATCGGCCCAAATTGTTTCAATTTTTGCGTTGAAACCGACGCAGCGCGGATCGAGCTGGCGGAGCGCTCGCTCACAGACGCTGCAAAAGAGGCAAGAAGAGCCTCTACAAGTTCGAGAAAAGATGCTAGGGACAATGATTTGCTTCTTGAAGGCCAGCTATATGGTGCCGGCATCGCTGATTAAAGGTAAACAATTTTTTTCCAATTTATCGCATAAATTAAGGGCCAACACCACTGTGACGGCTTCAAAAAATCGATTTTTTGAAAACCATGTAGAAAAATCTAAAATACATTTAAGATTAAGATGCCGTTGGACCCAGGTCGAAAAAATAATTATTTTCGGAGATATTGAATATTTTGTGGAGCGGTGCAGCGCTCCGTGACGCTCGGGGTCCCGCGCAGCTGCGCGCCTCAGGGTCGGCAGGTATACCGGGATATATAAATTTGAGCAGAGACGATTTGCCGCAGCGTTGTTTGGGCGGCTTCACGCAAAACAACAACGAAAGCTACAACAAACCAGTTTGGGCAATAGCCCCCAAGTGTCAGTCCGGGAGCAAAAAAATCGTCGATATTGCAGCTGATATCGCGGTATTATTATTCAATGATGGCCTGAGAAGCCTCATGAAAGTTTTGGAGACGTTGGGGATAACTATCGGCCCAAATTGTTTCCATTTTTGCGTTGAAACCGACGCAGCGCGGATCGAGCTGGCGGAGCGCTCGCTCACAGACGCTGCAAAAGAGGCAAGAAGAGCCTCTACAAGTTCGAGAAAAGATGCTAGGGACAATGATTTGCGTCTTGAAGGCCAGCTATATGCTGCCGGCATCGCTGATTAAAGGTGAAAATTTTTTTTTCCAATTTATCGCATAAATTAACAAACCTAAAACTTTGAACGCGTTTTTCTCAAAATCACTTTTTTGAGTGCGGCACGCAGCAGAACTCAAGCAATTTTTATCCGATCGACTTCAAATTTGGACTGCATCAATAAAACTAGATTATCTAAAGAAGTACATAGGATTTTTTCGATATCTCAATAATAAAAAAAGTTATAGCCTATTTTCGACCAGATAGTTAAACAACCAAGACAGTCAGACCTGAATAAGCAGCCAGGCACAATGCAACATAGAGTCACGACCAAACCATTCGAATCCCCTGGCTGAGTGATGGACGGCTTTATTTTGGTGCTTAACTCTCTATTATTGTGTTTCTCCTATTCATGATCCGGGAAACTCATATTTCCGAATTTTTAATATTTTATTTTTTATTTTCTGGGTGACGGGCTCATTTGCGACAAATCGTTCCTTTCTGCCTTTTGTTCCTCTCATTTAGTAGAATTTTTCAAACCAATAAAAAAATTTGACCGTGAGGTTTCGGGTGAAGGTCAATTTTGGGGGCCCATGTCGGAGCGTGATCTTCGCCGAACGTGACTCGGAGAATCACCTGGCGGAGTAGTGATGCATAATTTTTATACACCCTGTACAAATAAAGAAGAATAACGAAATACACAAATTGAGTCAATATATTTTTTTTCGTTGCGGAAGCAGTAACAAACGAGATTTGATTCGAGATACAAGAACATTCATGAGAATTTTCAATCCAGACAAAAGTTTTACAAATCAACACACATATTCACATATTATAATACGCTGTACAGATAAAGAATAATAACGAAATACAGAAATTAAGTCAACATCGTTTTTTTTTGCGGAAGCAGTAACCAACAAAGTGCATTTATAGACACCAGAAAATTGATACGACTATTGAATCACGACAAAAGTTTTACTAATTATGACACATCATAATGCAGCCCCGGATGTACGATTTTTCATAGCCGGGGCAGAAACTTGACATTGGCGCCCCTCCCCTCCAGCATTCGAGATTAAGGAGGGAAATCTCCTTAGACGCCCGAAAATGAGTCATTTTTCATACATTTTTTTAAAGGTGATGAAATGATTGCATCATTTTTAAATTTTGACATTATCTTATGACAACTTTCAAGTGTTCATTTTTATTTGTTTTTTAAACAAAACAAAATGGCGGCGTTATGAGGTATTGCTTTAGGCGTCTTTTGAAAAACTGCTCATGTTATAGCTCAAAAAGTTATTGATCGAGCTGGCTGAAATTTTGGGAGGTTTCTCAGTATAACATTATTGGAAAGATATACCTATAAAAATATTTTTAAAAGTATAAAATTAAAAATAAAGTAGGCTTTGTAATCGAATTTTCAAATTTTTTTACCATTTTCTGGACAATTTTTACCCCTAAAAGGTAATTTATTTTCGCGATAACCTTAAAATTTTAGGTATACCCTTCCAATAATCCTAACGTGAGAGACCTGCCAAAATTTCAGTCAGATCGATCGATAACTCGTTGAGCTATAACATGAGCAGTTTTTCAAAATACGCCTAAAGGAATACCTCATGAAAGTTCGTCTCATAGGCACTTTTGTTTTCGATGGCTAGCATCACGAGGCCATTGAAACTCACTGAAGCGCCCTGGATGCTAGGCGCTTCAGTGAAACAAGCTTTTTTCAAATACAAGAATTTGGCGCCCCCTGAAATTGCCGCCCGGGGCAGGTACCCCGGTTTACCCCCTCTTAGATCCGGGGCTGCACTGATGACACGCTGTACAGAGAACAATAACGAAGTACAGAAATGAAGACAATATTTTTTTTTCGTTGCGGAACCAGTTTCTAATACAATGCATTTATAGACACAAGAAAATTGATATGAATTTTGAATCACGACAAAAGTTTTACAAATGATCACATATCACATTCACACTGATGATACGCTGTACAGATAGAGAATAATAACAAAAGACAGAAATTAAGACAATATTTTTTTGTTGCGGGAGCAGTAACAGAATTTATTTATAGACACAAGAAAATTCATAAGAATTTTGAATCCAGACAAAAGTTTTACCGCAACGAAAAAAACATATTGATTTAATTTCTGTTCTTCGTTATTCTTTTTTGTCTGTACAGCTTATCAGAATGTGTGATAATTTGTAGTTGTTTCGTCTAGATTCAAAATTGTTATGAATTTTGTGAGAGTGATATACTATTATCTCGTCATGAGAGGACACTTTCTAGCACGATCGGTCAACGAAAATAATAATGCAAGAACAATAAAAACGAAATACAATAGGAAAAAATCAAAACCGTAAGATCGATTTATCTGTAAAGTGTATCATAACATGTGAATATGATGTGTTATAATTTGTAAGTCTTCTGTGGATTCAAAATTTTTATGAATTTTCGTGTGTCTATAAATGAATTTTGTTTATCAGTGCTTCCGCAGCGAAAAAAAAACTGACTTAATTTCTGTATTTTGTTATTATTGTTGATCTCTACAGCGTATTATAATATGTGAATATGGTGTGTGATCATTTGTGAAAGTTTCGTCTGGATTCAACATTTTCATGGATTTTCGTGTATCTAGAAATAACTTTTGTTTGTTAATGCTTCCGCAACAAAAAAAACATATTGACTTAATTTGTGTATTTCGTTATTATTCTTTATCTGTACAGCGTATCATAATGAGTGATAATTTGTGGAAGTTTTGTCTAGATTCAAAATTCTTATGAATTTTCTTATGTCTATAAATGAATTTTGTTTGTTACTGCTCCCGCAACCAAAAAAAAACATTGACTCAATTTCTGTATTTAATTATTATTCTTTACTTCTACAGCGTATCATGATGTGTGATCATTTGGAAAAGTTTTGTCTGGAATCAAAACTCTTATGAATTTTCTTCGGTCTATAAATAAATTGTGTTTGTTACTGCTTCCGTAACGAAAAAAAACATATTGACTTAATTTCCGCATGTCATTATTATTTTCCAAAACAATCAATATTGTTTATATAAGAATTCTATTTATGTAATACATAGAAATTTCCTTCACGAACTAGTTTTACAATTAATGTGATGAAATTATCGCTCCATATGACGTAGCAAAGGGTGTTTTCTGAATTTTGCACGGTACTGGTTTGTTGCTGACTTCAATTCGGTTCGGTAGGAGAGCAGAGCCACCCTTCTCATCTGGATTTCCATAGACGTTTTTTGGATACGTTGGATCATGAAGCGTTGGATACTGCGTTCGTAGTCCTTACATCTAGTCTTCTTGGGTGTTTTTTGACAAGCGTCAACAATTAGCCGCCATGAAAGTCAGTTTCACCATGTACACTGGCTGTATTACTATATTTTTGATACACTAACCACATGTACGACGCCTACAGGCCATATTTAACACCGCGCTCTTGGGTCAAATTTACGGACGTTTCTTATACCGCCTCACCATACGAAAATTGGACTCCTTCCCTATAGTCTCCTTGGTAGACACGGTCTTCTAGGGGTCGTCCATTAATCACGTGTGGCTCATATTGGGGGGGGGGGGGGAGGGGCGGGGATTTGGATAACATAACGATTGATCATGCTGGGAGGGGGGGGGGGGTGTTGTGACTTATCACGTGTATTTTTTTGTGTAACTGCGCGGACAATGCCATTTAAATATTCTGACAATATATATTATTTCGTTTATCATAATAAAATACCGTACTCTTTATCGCTTGTGTCCGACGATTCTTAACAAAAAATACACGTGTTGTTGGGGGGGGGGGGGGGCTAGAAACCTTAACAAATCACCATGGGGAAGGAGGGCTCAAAAAGTGGCCTAAAAAACCTCATGTGATTAATGGACGGCCCACTAAACGGGTTGCAGCTAGGGATGGGCGATGTTTAAAATATAATCATTGGTGCCGCACAATCAGTTCGGAGTATACGCCAATACACCCAAAAGCGTACCACTTCCGAATCAAAAGTACCAAAGTGAAGCCAGCTGCATATATAAATAAATAAACTAATTTTTCACCGATATTATATTGTTATTAGTGTTCGGTCAACCTTTGTGTAATAAGAGAATAAAAAAACTATTTACGGCCACGAGAAAAAAGAATTTTGTCCAACTTCGGCTAACATTGTTTTGTTCCTATTACACGACAGCTAACATATGGTAGAAAACATGTACAGAAGCGAGAGCGATTTATGGCGGGTGGGGGCACAAAACAAAAATAATATTACCTTTTCTGAACTAAATCTAAGGAATCAAAGTTCTTCCGAAATATCGTTAAATCCGAGGTTACTATCAAAACACAAATCACAAGTTAATTGACAAATCCTAGACAACTGACTTTCCGTTTACCCCGTGCGCCGTGCAAAGGAAAAGACCGTGCGTACTTGAAATTCATCTTATTCGATGAGATCCTCTGGCACGAAGTTTGAAAACAGACAATTAATGTATTTACAGACAAATAAAATTTTAATTTTATTTTAAAGTTAACATGAACAAACGTAAACATTTATTATTAAGCATAAAAAAATGTTAAAGGTATTTGAATTCGAAACGATCTTAAATGTCACTAAAAAAAACCAAAAATGATTCTGTCTACGTTTTTATCGCTGCAAGTCGAGCATATTTTTCCACTTGCATATAAGTATTATCTACGAAAAAAATAAGCGTCGGTGTTATCATACAATAATTTTTCGCAGAAATACAATAACTTTTCTTCGGTTTATTTACGTTTTTCTTTTTTGTCATGCAATTCTTGTGCAGAAAAAGTCGATAAATCGACGAATAATTTATATATTTTTGCAAAAAAATATTCAATGATAAAACCGATGCTCATTTTGGTAGACAATGCTCAAATGAATGTGTGAAAATATCTGCAACTTGCAACGACAAAAATACGATAGTTAGATCATTTTCGTTTTTTTTTTCTTTTCGTTTTGAACCAGAAATGTAACTCGGTGGTGGGGTTCCCGCTGTTATTTCTTCCTTTTAGACAGGAAAAACAATCCGTTATAGGAGGACCGAAATTCAAAAAAGGCTCAAAAAGGCGTTTCAAAATTAAATAGAAGTCCCCCCGTAAGCGTTAAGGCGTTACCCCCACTTGTAGCGCAAAAAAGGCCTTTTTCATGAATTTTTTTAAAGAAAACTACAAAACTTTTTTAATCGATCAATATACCATCTTAAAGAACACATCTTGAAGAACTTTCAGTAATTTTTTTATTGAAAAATATTACATTGTTTAGTGGTAAATGGCCGTCAATGAAATAATGTTTTTATATACACGGTTTGCGGTGACCAACATTGCGGCGAAGTGGATCATCTGAAAAAAAATGCGGATGGATTTAGTCAAATATAAGTATAAACTAGTCTTTAATCGAAGGATTTTAAAAAATATTTATTTTTCACAAAATGGCGGACAGTCAAAGTTAATGGTTCGATTTTAACGAAAAAAAAACGGCCGTTTTTTGGCTATGAAACGGCCATTTTTTTCGAAAAAAAATCGAACGATTAAAGACTACATTTTTATGTATTAAATAAGCCTGCAAAATTTCAAGAAGATCGGTGCATTAGTGTTCGAGTAACCTTGGTCACCGACTTCAGAAATGCCATTTTGAGAAAAACGCGTTTAAAGTTTCAATTTCAGTTTACACGAAGTGTAAAGTTTCAGTTTATCTCAGTCAATTTTGTTCGGTTCGACTTGAAATTTTCAGGACATATTCTCAGATACTTATACTTCAAAAAAATGCAATAAAAAAATCGATTTTTTCAAAATCGCAAGTGTGGGTAACCCCTTAAGGGTTGCGCGGTTCGCAATTGGAAAACGGGGTACAAAAGTTTTAAGCAAAAATGCTCCGTGTTTCGACTGCCCAGAAACGTCAAACGATACAATAAATGGCTCGATGCTATTCCGGGACTGAAAGAGTCTCAGTACGTATGTGAAAAACATTTTGAAGAATGATGTATTGTGAGACATTGTAGAAAAAAGGATGTAATTGGTCGTATTATCGCTGTTTATTGGTTTCGTATATTATGCAGTTTACACGACAGTACGGTACATTAAAGGGACGGTAGGGGTTTGCACTTTTGGAAAAACGATTTTTTTGTCTTTTCTTATAATTAAACATTTCAAGAATATAATCCCAAAATTTCAAGTCAATCAGAGCAAAACTCTCGAAGTTATTGACTATTTAGTCCCGCTGCTCTAACACTGTAGCTCCGACTTCTCTAAACTTCAAACGCGTTTTTCTCGAAACCACTTTTTCAAAGTCCGTGTTCACTGCCATTTGAAAACTACATGACCGATTTATTTTAAACTTGGTACACACTTTCTACATATAAAATACCTCCCCCCAACGGTTAGTTTGGAATTTTTTTTACGTTGAGGGGGTTTTCCACCCCCAAAATGGCGGAATTTTTCGTGAAAAATATCACTTTTCACTTTACATGACCAACAAAAATTAAGAAATAAAAAAAAAAACAATTATCAAAGACCGTTGGGGGGAGGATTTGATGATACTTTGACTAAATTTTAATGGTACTTGATTTCACATAATTTCTAGCTGAGATACTGTAAACACCGCAAATTTTATTATTCCAAAGGCATTCTTGGAAAAGCTTTGTCACCGGCTTGTTTGTGGATATTTTCGCGTGCAAATTTCACGGAATGTTCTTGAAATGACACTTAACAATGTACAAAAGGTTTCAATAAATTTACTTTATCCATATCGATGAAAAAAATTCGCAAAATAGTGTTTTTTTCACGCTGAAACCCCTACCCTCCCCTTAAGTTAGGGCAAACGGCGCATGCTCTGCGGTCAGGAGAGAAAAGGACAGAAGAGCTATTTCAGTCTTCGTCGCATCACTACTTTCCCTTGCCGTCACGCACCAAGCGGCAGAAATTGGAATGAAAAACAGAGCCGCCAAGGGTGCCTACCCCCGCTACCGCCGTTGTCAGACCTGTATGGAAGACCGTGGTCATGGAGCGTCACTTTCGGGAACCCTTCCGTTCAGTGTTGCTGCGTTGGTACAATTGTACCACTTTTGGTACTTTTCGGAATACGTTGGTACGCAAGAATGACGTTGAAATTCCTGGTACTTTTTACAATATCTGGTACTTTTTGGTACTTCATGTTTTATTCTATCTATTTAGCATCCTTATTATTTCTATTCCTTCAATTGTTTTGAAATCAGTATTGAATAATAAAACGATCCACGAAACTCGCCCAACGAAACAAAATATTCAAAAAATTGATTAGAAAGAGGGTTTCAAATAGATTCCAAACATTTTAAAATAATCCGCCCTCTCTATTATACCCATACCTGAACCTTTATAAACTCTACTCCTAACACCAATATTCTCAAACCCAAACTCAAACAGGCCATGCCTAGACAACCTAAACCCAAACTTGAAGAAACCTCAATAAACCCAATCTCAAACAAACACATGATTTCAATTAAATAAAAATATAAATTTTAGATCAATTTGAATTTGAAAAATAAAAGACCAAGCAAAATAATGCTATCAGCAAATGCACGCCAACGAACGCAGCAAATAAAGAAATATACTAACAATCAAACATATAAACTACAAACATTATTTGATTTTGAAAAAAATAAACAAATGCGCCGCTAAGAAACCATATACGACGAAAAAAACCGTAACCAACAAATAAACGTACAATCAGATGTTTAATTTGAAAACTTTTCACACATTCGAAATTGAAAAAAACAAACAAACTGGGAAAATATCCGACCCTGTTCAGGCCTAACCTGTACCAAAAATGTGATTTATTTTTAAACGAAACTTATCTTAAATAAATGCTATCTCCCGCTTTTATTTACCGATGTTTCGCACAATTTCTAATTCACCGCCTGAATTTCACGTATGTTATGACTGTGACCGGTCGGTACGGTAGAGGTGGCGGCAGTACAATCTGTATCTGGGGTAAGTTGGCAACGATTGCCGAGGACTTCACTGTACTGTACTAGGCGAGTCGTACACCACTTTTTTCGTGTCTGCATTCACGAAATCCCGCTGTTTTATCTTCACCTGCTGGCGATTAAAATCTACCTCGACTCTTTAGATCTTACTTTCTAAATACTGACATGGAACGGTAAGTAGACGAATAGAGTATATTTAGTTTTAAAGAAGTCAATGAAGTCTATCGCTCTTTTTTATTGTTTTCGACAGAAAACTTGCTGAATCGATACATTGTCATAGCCGATATGACTGTTTCACGGGTCGACCTTGATATCTTTCTTTTTACCGTGGAGCCTAGATACCAGGAGGTTCAGCGAGGCCTTTCAACTCGTCCCCAAAACGAGAACGAGAAATGATGGCGCTGGGGTGCTCCGGCACCTATATGTATATAGAAATACGCTAAACATGGGTGCGATCTAAGACAGATCACAGATGATGTACCTAACTCTAATTCGTGTTAAGGGATAACACCACTCTAGAATTTTGGAAAGACGTTTTCTTGCCTAAATATACTTTGGTGTCATAAAAACAATATGCAATTGGTCCTGTAGCGATTTTTTTAATTTTAAGGTTCAATTATAAATTTGGCCGCAGCGCCTTAGAGCGCGCGCTGAGTTACTCGTACAACTTTAAACGCGTTTTTCTCGAAACCACTTTTTTCCAACTGGGAGGACGGATTACTCGACCACCTTTGCATGCATCGATTTGAAATTTTGATAGCAGCTTCACAATTACATTTTCTATGGGAATACGTAGCCGTTCTTTGATTAAATGTAAACTTTTTTTATAAACAATTTACTGCCCTTTTGGGAAAAAATCGATTACTTTTCTCTGAAGAGCGGTATTTTTTCAAAATTTGAAATCAAATTTCTAGGTAGTCTCATAGCTAATGATATATAAATCATTTTTTTGTTTTTTTTTTCAGGTCTTATATTTTACGAGAAAAGCGTTCTCCCGTGAAGCTATTTGTAAAAAAAAACACGTTTTTCTAGATGGGCTGTATCGCCGCCATTTTGAGTTTGAGTTTGGGATCTTTTCTCGCTTTTGCGTTTTTTTTTCCGTCATGAGGAAATTTTGATTTGGTAGATATTTCGACGTTTGATGTCACGATCGGTCTGTCGTGAGGTTAGAGACTCATCCGATCACTTTCACCTCGTTGACCAATATATTACTATATATGTAGGTGCCGCTGCACCCCAGCGCCATCACTTCGGGACATTTTCGGGGACGCTTTTTTTAGCGCTTTTGCATTGCCGCTGAACCTCCTGGTATCTAGGCTCCATGCTTTTTACGATAGCCCTGTTGTTGTGTCTTCTTCCTAACTTCAAAATTATTTAGCAGTAGATCGTGAATGTTTTTGTAATTGTGTAAAGAAAAATGTATATTGGATTATTGACGTAGGTTTCTAAAACCACTAAAAATCCATATCAGCGAGGTCGAGGTTGTCAAACAACACCTGAATACGTCGGGCATGAAGGCGAAACCGGCTATCCATTCCAAAAATCAAAAAGATGTTGCTCCTATCATGACAGGAAATGAAAAACGGTAGTGTATTGAATCAGCGCATTTTGCTTCATCGAGGTGCATTAAGGCCGTAGGCCACAGTAACGGGTATAAAATCATGTGCGAATTTAACAATTTTTTTCGTATGAAAAAGTTATTCCTTCATAAAATTAATTACACATTTATTTAGTATGAATATCAAGCTGTTAGAAAATATTTTTTGTTTTTTGTCGATGCACAAAATGGCCGACTACTAATATTTTCTTGTTTTCTTTTTTTAGGCGCTCCGCGGCGTGACATTTATCATCCACAATTTTTTACCTACAACAAAAAACAAAAATTCCCGTCAATCTACATTAAAATACCTCGACAAGTACGTACGGAATTTAAAAAATATTGTTTTATTCAAAAGTTGTAGGTATTTTAACTTAAGAAATGAATATTCAGTGAAAAAAATCGTTATAACTGCTCATAGACTGCTCATAAAATGAAAAGTTTTTGATTAATCAGAAATTCCGTACGTACTTCTCTGCGAAATGCAATTAGGAACATGAATTTTAAATTTGAAGTAAATCGAGTGAAAATTGTTGAAGTTATTTGTCACGCCAATTTGAAAAAAGCTGTTTCGAGAAGTTTCGAATAGTCGACCATTTTGTACATCGAAAAAAAAATTATTTTCTAACAGCTTAATATTCATACTAACTAGATGTGTAATTAATTTTATGCATGAATCACTTTTTCATACGAAAAAAATAGTTAAATTCGCACATGATTTTATACCCGTTATTGTGGCCTAAGGCCTTAAAACATGAATCCGTTGCTAAAGACAAAAGTGTTATAATTTCATATATAGTCTCACAGAGAACTGCATATTCATTTATCGTTGATAAAAGACGAGTGATTTTATTATTTTCTTTAAGTATAGGGGTAGATGGCGTTTTTCTCTTAATGGAATTTTTGGTTGTTTGCTTGGCTTGGGACGAAATGGGCAAAATAGAAAAATAGATTTTAAGTGCATCGCACTGTCGTCAATTGTGTCGCGTATTGCGATATTTCTCTTGCACCATAAAGGGATATGGCACATCATGCTTGTGCCGAGAGTCTGAACCTGAAGAACCAAAATATCATGAAGCTAATATTATGGGGAAAAGTATGTTCAGTTCGTGTACTGTATCTGTACAGTAAAATAAGCACGGGTACTGAATTTCCTTTAATCGAATAACTGCAACTGTGAATGTCTACCCCCATTTTCGATTTTGAAAAAATCGATTTTTTTTATTGCATTTTGTTGAAGTATGAGTATCCGGGCCCATACTTCTGTATGGGCCCGGAATAGATGACTCTATGTAAGTTTACAAAAAAAAATATTTTCTTCGTGTAAACTGAAATTGAAACTTTAAACGCGTTATTCTCAAAATGGCATTTCTGAAGCCGTTTTATAGCCAAAAAACGGCTGTTTTTTTTCCTTAAAACCGAACCATTAACTTTGACTGTCCGCCATTTTGTGAAAAATGAATATTTTTTAAACTCCTTCGATTAAAGACTAGTTTATACTTATATTTGACTAAATCCATCCGCATTTTTTTTTCAGACGATCCACTTCATTGACGGCCATTTGCCACTAAACAATGTAATATTTTTCAATAAAAAAAATACTGAAAGTTCTTCAAGATGTGTTCTTTAAGATGGTATATTGATCGATTAAAAAAGTTTTGTAGTTTTCTTTAAAAAAAATCATGAAAAAGGCCTTTTATGCGCTACAAGTGGGGGTTACGCCTTAACCATTTTGCATTTTTTCCGAAAGCGCTACCAAAAAAAATTCACTTTTATGCGCAAAAACACAATAAAAAAATGTATCACGGTAAATCGCGTAGAACCTCGTGGTATATGGTCGCAAATAAAGATTCTTTCGACAACCGCGCCACAAAAACAGACGTAAACACCGTAGTCCTATTCACGGGTAAGAGGCAAGGGGGAATGCACTTCCCCTCGCTAGTGGCGACGCGTAGCGGCGCCTAGTGAATCGAAAAGTGGAGCCGATAAGCGTGCCTACCCCCACCACGAGAATTTGGCTTCGTTGCAAGACCTGTATCAGGGAGACTGGAGAGAAGGAGTGGACACACAGTGCTTAAGAAAAGTCCGCAAAAATGCAGCAAATAAGGAGGCGCTGCGATTGTATGTGTCCGATCGATTAGCTCCTCCTACTAGCCCCGTACTCTTTGCGTGCTCTCGGTTGCTGTTGACAGCACATTCGTGGTGGGGGACCTAACTGTTGCGTTTACCTCTCCTATTTCGCTGTCTTTCTTATCGCTGCAAACTCATAATAGCAACTAATAATTAACGAAATTAAGCGGTGAACCACCTGAATTAACCGCCAAACCGAATATAAACCCCAAGCGTAGCCACACCTTAAATAATGGAAACCTACATCTTATTATGATGGAGCTGATAGCTCCGTGGGTAGCGCGCTGGGATAATACACGAGGATACCGCGGTTCAAATCTTCGTCATGGAACTTTTTCCCCCTTATACAATTATTATATCCATGAATTCTGTACTTTATTTTTAACTTATATCGTGAAAAAAACAAATCGAAAACGTTTTTGAACGATAAACAGCGAGTTTTTAATTTTTATCTTTATTTCTCATTTACGCATATGCACGTTTCTGATATCTTTTAACGATTCAATTGATAAATAATATGATGAATCAGAATTAATCAGAATTGAGTAGCAAACAAAACAGAAGAAATACCCAATGAAGATGGACCCAACGGAAGAGAGAACAGCTCGAAGAAAATGCAGATTCGACGTTGCCACACTCTTTGGTTACGTTTACGTTTGAGGATGAGATAGCTTGACGTTGTTACAATCCATCGAGGTTTGTGATCCAAAAACTGACACATGAGTACAGAACAAACAATACAACAAGGACTATTATTCAAGTGACTCGTATTTTTTATTTTATTTTCATCACAGTAATAAATAACCCCTTAATAACTTTTGAAAAGTAAAAAAAAACACCAAGTAATAAAAATCGCTCAAAATCGTTATCGCTTGTTTTACTATATAAAAAATTCTGATTTATCTCAAATATCTCAAACTATACTTATCATTTAAGTTCAAAAAACGGTTTTATTTTACTTTTTTAATGCAAATGTACAAAAAAAAAGTGAAATCACTTTTATGAAAAAGCCAAGAAAGTTTACTAGACATGTTGTACACAACATTTTTAAAGCTTAGGAATAATATTTTTGAAAACTTTTAGTTTGAAAGTTACCATTATAGCAAAAAAATGATCTCACCATTAGATGAAAGTACAAAGTAGGTACCACACAAGTACACTGGAAAAGTTGTGCAACGACTTGGCGTGCATGGTTAAGAAAAAAGCTCGGAAAGTCAGAGAATTTAACGTTCCGACCGCGCGCGAAAATATATATATATACAGGGTGATCCAGAATATGTGTAACAGCGAGAAATGCCGGGTTCGGCAGGTTACTCCGAAGATTTCTACCGGGCCGTTTTCTTTTTTTCGCCTCCGTCATCAGATGGGAAGCATTAGAAAATAGGCGTTCGATCTTCGAAATTAACGCTCGAATCCACCATGTTGGACGATCGAAAAGGGCAGAAGAGTAGACGAAGAGCCACGAAGTCGTAGCCGACGTCAAGAAGGTTCTGCGAAACAGCAGCGTTTGACAAATGCCAGCGCGCATGATCTGACGTTTAGCGAAACATTCGCTACGTTGCCTGTCAACCTATTCGGCCCGAGAATCGTGACACACGATTTGACGTTTCACCTATCGTCTGCTATCGCTCGGCGTATTGCGTGCCAAAGCGTGAAGCGCGCCGCAATTAATGACATTTACGAATTTTGCAGCGATTATCCATCGAGAGCGCCTGCTCTTTTTGCTTCCTTAAGAAATAAAAATTAACAATACCAAAGAAATGTCAATGATTATCGAATTTCGATAAATCGAACGATTTTTCTTGCGTATTGAAAAAAATCAATACATAAGTTTTTATTAACAAACTCTCAATAACTTGACGCTACATTTTCGAGAATTGAATGTTTTCGGGATTCCATTTCTCATTCGACCACTCCGTTCGTATCATAGTCGGATTGATCTCCAAAAATACATTTTTCTGTACGAATATCATCTCAAAGTGTGTTCGAGCTGGGTTAGGAAACATGAGGAGAAGCTTTCCATTTCCTCATTAGAGGAGACGAAATCAGTCGGTTCCGGCAGACGAAAATCGATACGACGTTTTTTGAGGATTGAAAATAGATGAGAAGATCTTCTGCACCGCCTGAGATACAATTTTTCACGTACCGATACGGGTTGATTCTGGAAATCCCAAAGCGTTGCGACTCTGTTTGCGGTTTCTCTTAAGGGGTAACACCACTCGAGCGGCAGAAAATTAGGCCTAACTCTGACAATTTATTTTGGCAGCATGAAAAAAGGAATAGGATTTCTTATGAGAGGGTTTATGTAAGGCATATTAAAGGATGTAAAAATTATTGTAATTTTCATACAAAATAGCGACGAGAAAGCCCATCTTGAAAAACTTGTTTTTCAAACTGGGAGGCACGAATACGCGAACCCTTTGCATGAATCGATTTTAATTTTGATCGCAGCTTCAGAATTACATTCTCTATGGGCGTACGTAGCCGTTTTTTTAAATTAAATGTAAATTTTTCTTATATAAACAATTTATCGCTTATCTTTTGGGCAAAAATCAATTTATTTCTTTCAATGTCCGCCATTTTTTCTAAATTTGATCAAAAAATCCCTACGTCGTCCCATAGAGAATGAAGTTGTGAAGCTACTATCAACATTTCAAATCGATCCGTTGCAAAGGTGTTCGTGTACTCCGTTCTCCCAGTTTTAAAAAACATGTTTTTCAGGATGGGCTCTGTCGCCGCCATTTTGCATGAAAATTAAAATACATGTTTTTTTCCTTTAGTATGTGTTAAATAAACCCTCTAAAAAGAAATCATATCCTTTTATCAAATTCCCAAAATAAATGGTCAAAGTTAGGCCTTATTTTCTGCTGCTAGAGTGGTGTTACCCCTTAAGAATATTAGAACACCAGCGTTATGTAAAGGGCCAACATTTGTGCTAATTTATAATAAAATGTTATTTATTTATTCATTTCACTTGAGATCAGAGCAAATGTACAATTCATGCGGTGCACGAATCGTTGTCCGAATTGATTTTATCTCCTATCGCGATCGGGAACGGGATGAATTTTTCTCGTTTCAATATCATCGGAAAGGAGATGAAATCAATGGTGAACTCGTCGTGACGGCTTCGAGTATGTCCTACGGACACTAGAAGAACCATTGACAGAATGGATTTCATCTCCATTCGCGATCGGGAACGAGATGAAATCATCTCTTTGCGATATTATCGGAATAGAGATGAAATCAACCGCGAACTCGGTGTGACGTTGTCGAGTATGTCCTATGGATAATGCACGAATCGTTGTCTGAATTGATTTCATCTCCTATCGCAATCGGGAACGAGATGAATATATCATGTTTCAATGTCATCGGAAAGGAGATGAAATCAATTTCGAACTCGTCGTGACGGCTTCGAGTATGTTCTACGGACACTAGAAGAATCATTGACAGAATTGATTTCATCTCCGTTCGCGATCGGGAACGAGATGAAATCATCTCTTTGCGATATTATCGGAATGGAGATGAAATCAACCGCGAACTCGGTGTGGGGTTGTCGAGTGTATCCTATGGATACTGTAGGAATCACTGACAGAATTGATTTCATCTCCGTTTCCGATCGGGAACGAGACGAAATCAAAGGCAAACTCGTCGTGACGGCTTCGAGTATGTCCTACGGACACTAGAAGAATCATAGACAGAATTTATTTCATCTCCGTTCGCGATCGGGAACGAGGTGAAATCATCTCTTTGCGATATTATCGGAATGGAGATGAAATCAACCGCGAACTCGGTGTGACGTTGTCGAGTATGTCCTATGGATAATGCACGAATCGTTGTCCGAATTGATTTCATATCCTATCGCGATTGGGAGCAAGATGAATTTATCTTGTTTCAAAATCATCGGAAAGGAGATGAAATCAATGGCGGACTCGTCGTGACGGCTTCGAGTATGTCCTACGGACACTAGAAGAATCATTGACAGAATTGATTTGATCTCCTTTCGCGATCGGGAACGAGATGAAATCATCTCTTTGCGATATAATCGGAAACGAGATGGAATCAAAGGCAAACTCGTCGTGACGGCTTCGAGTGTCTCCTACGGACACTAGAAGAATCATTGACAGAATAGATTTCATCTCCGTTTGCGATCGGGAACGAGATGAAATCATCTCTTTGCGATATTATCGGAATGGAGATGGAATCAACCGCGACCTCGTTGTGACGTTGTCGAGTATGTCCTATGGATAATGCACGAATCGTTGTCCGAATTGATTTCATCTCCTATCGCGATCGGGAACGAGATGAATTTCTCTCGTTTCAATATCATCGGAAAGGAGATGAAATCAATGGCGAACTCGACGTGACGTTGTCGAGTGTATCCTATGGATACTGCACGAATCACTGACAGAATTGATTTCATCTCCGTTCGCGATCGGGAACGGGATGAATTCATCTCGTTCCGATATAATCGGAAACGAGAGGAAATCAAAGGCAAACTCGTCGTGACGGCTTCGAGTATGTCCTACGGACACTAGAAGAATCATTGACAGAATTGATTTCATCTTCGTTCGCGATCGGGAACGAGGTGAAATCATCTCTTTGCGATATTATCGGAATGGAGATGAAATCAACCGCGAACTCGGTGTGACGTTGTCGAGTATGTCCTATGGATAATGCACGGATCGTTGTCTGAATTGATTTCATCTCCTATCGCGAGCGGGAACGAGATGAATTTATCACGTTTCAATATCATCGGAAAGGAGATGAAATCAATGGCAAACTCGTCGTGACGGCTTCGAGTATGTCCTACGGACACTAGAAGAATCATTGACAGAATTGATTTCATCTCCTTTCGCGATCGGGAACGAGATGATCATCTCTTTGCGATATAGTCGGAAACGAGATGGAATCAAAGGCAAACTCGTCGTGACGGCTTCGAGTGTCTCCTACGGACACTAGAAGAATCATTGACAGAATTGATTTCATCTCCGTTCGCGATCGGGAACGAGATGAAATCATCTCTTTGCGATATTATCGGAATGGAGATGGAATCAACCGCGACCTCGTTAAGACGTTGTCGAGTACGTCCTATGGATAATGCACGAATCGTTGTCCGAATTGATTTCATCTACTATCGCGATCGGGAACGAGATGAATTTCTCTCGTTTCAATATCATCGGAAAGGAGATAAAATCAATGGCGAACTCGTCGTGACGTTGTCGAGTGTATCCTATGGATACTGCACGAATCACTGACAGAATTGATTTCATCTCCGTTCGCGATCGGGAACGAGACGAATTCATCTTGTTCCGATATGATCGGAAACGAGATGAAATCAAAGGCAAACTCGTCGTAACGGCTTCGAGGATGTTCTACGGACACTAGAAGAATCATTGACAGAATTGATTTCATCTCCGTTCGCAATCGGGAACGAGGTGAAATCATCTCTTCGCGATATTATCGGAATGGAGATGAAATCAACCGCGAACTCGGTGTGATGTTGTCTCGTATGTCCTATGAATAATGCACGAATCGTTGTCCGAATTGATTTCATCTCCTATCTCGATCGGGAACGAGATGAAATTATCTCTTTGCGATATTATCGGAATGGAGATGAAATCAACCGCGAACTCGTTGTGACGTTGTCGAGTATCTCCTATGGATAATGCACGAATCGTTGTCCGAATTGATTTCACCTCCTTTCGCGATCGGGAACGAGATGAATTTATCTCGTTTCAATATAATCGGAAAGGAGATGAAATCAATGGCGAAGTCGTCGTGACGGCTTCGAGTATGTTCTACGGACACTAGAAGAATCATTGACAGAATTGATTTCATCTCCGTTCGCGATTGGGAACGAGATGAAATCATCTCTTTGCGATATTATCGGAATGGAGATTAAATCAACCGCGAACTCGTTGCGACCTTATCGAGTATGTCGTATGGATAATGCACGAATCGTTGTCTGAATTGATTCCATCTCCTATCGCGTTGTCTGAATTGATTCCTTCTCCTATCGCGATCGGGAACGAGATGAATTCATCTTGTTTCAATATCATCGGAATGGAGATGAAATCAATGGCAAACTCGTCGTGACGGTTAAGAGTGAGTCCTACGGACACTAGAAGAACCATTGACAGAATTGATTTCACCTCCATTCGCGATCGGGAACGAGATGAAATCATATCTTTGCGATATTATCGGAATGGAGATGAAACCAACCACGAAATCGTTGTGACGTTATCGAGTATGTCCTATGGATAATGCACGAATCGTTGTCCGACTTGATTTCATCTCCTATCGCGATCGGAAACGAGATGAATTTGTCTCGTTTCAATATCATCGGAAAGGAGATCAAATCAATGGCAAACTCGTCGTGACGGCTTCGAGTATGTCCTACGGACATTAGAAGAATCATTGACAGAATTGATTTCATCTCCTTTCGCGATCGGGAACGAGATGAAATCATCTCTTTGCGATATAATCGGAAACGAGATGGAATCAAAGGCAAACTCGTCGTGACGGCTTCGAGTGTCTCCTACGGACACTAGAAAAATCATTGACAGAATTGATTTCATCTCCGTTCGCGATCGGGAATGAGATGAAATCATCTCTTTGCGATATTATCGGAATGGAGATGGAATCAACCGCGAACTCGGTGTGACGTTGTCGAGTATGTCCTATGGATAATGCACGAATCGTTGTCCGAATTGATTTCATCTCCGATCGCGATCGGGAATGAGATGAATTTATCTCGTTTCAATATCATCGGAAAGGAGATGAAATCAATGGCGAACTCGTCGTGACGTTGTCGATTGTATCCTATGGATACTGCACGAATCACTGACAGAATTGATTTCATCTCCGTTCGCGATCGGGAACGGGATGAATTCATCTCGTTCCGATATAATCGGAAACGAGAGGAAATCAAAGGCAAACTCGTCGTGACGGCTTCGAGTATGTCCTACGGACACTAGAAGAATCAATGACAGAATTTAGTTCATCTCCGTTCGCGATCGGGAACGAGATGAAATCATCTGTTTGCGATATTATCGGAATGGAGATGAAATCGACCGCGAACTCGGTGTGACGTTGTCGAGTATGTCCTATGGATAATGCACGAATCGTTGTCTGAATTGATTTCATCTCCTATCGCAATCGGGAACGAGATGAATTTATCATGTTTCAATGTCATCGGAAAGGAGATGAAATCAATTTCGAACTCGTCGTGACGGCTTCGAGTATGTTCTACCGACACTAGAAGAATCATTGACAAAATTGATTTCATCTCCGTTCGCAATCGGGAACGAGATGAAATCATCTCTTTGCGATATTATCGGAATGGAAATGAAATCAACCGCGAACTCGGTGTGGGGTTGTCGAGTGTATCCTATGGATACTGTAGGAATCACTGACAGAATTGATTTCATCTCCGTTTCCGATCGGGAACGAGACGAATTCATCTCGTTCCGACATAATCTGAAACGAGATGAAATCAAAGGCAAACTCGTCGTGACGGCTTTGAGTATGTTCTACGAACACTAGAAGAATCATTGACAGAATTTATTTCATCTCCGTTCGCGATCGGGAATGAGGTGAAATCATCTCTTTGCGATATTATCGGAATGGAGATGAAATCAACCGCGGACTCGGTGTGACGTTGTCGAGTATGTCCTATGGATAATGCACGAATCGTTGTCCGAATTGATTTCATCTCCTATCGTGATTGGGAGCGAGATGAATTTATCTTGTTTCAAAATCATCGGAAAGGAGATGAAATCAATGGCGGACTCGTCCTGACGGCTTCGAGTATGTCCTACGGACACTAGAAGAATCATTGACAGAATTGATTTCATCTCCTATCGCGATCGGGAACCAGATGAAATTATCCCTTTGCGATATTATCGGAATGGAGATGAAATCAACCGCGAACTCGTTGTGACGTTGTCGAGTATCTCCTATGGATAATGCACGAATCGTTGTCCGAATTGATTTCATCTCCTATCGCGATCGGGAACGAGATGAATTTATCTCGTGTCAATATAATCGGAAAGGAGATGAAATCAATGGCGAACTCGTCGTGACGGCTTCGAGTATGTTCTACGGACACTAGAAGAGACATTGACAGAATTGATTTCATCTCCGTTCGCGATTGGGAACGAGATGAAATCATCTCTTTGCGATATTATCGGAATGGAGATGAAATCAACCGCGAACTCGTTGCGACCTTATCGAGTATGTCGTATGGATAATGCACGAATCGTTGTCTCAATTGATTCCATCTCCTATCGCGTTGTCTGAATTGATTCCAACTCCTATCGCGATCGGGAACGAGATGAATTCATCTTGTTTCAATATCATCGGAATGGAGATGAAATCAATGGCAAACTCGTCGTGACGGCTAAGAGTGAGTCCTACGGACACTAGAAGAACCATTGACAGAATTGATTTCACCTCCGTTCGCGATCGGGAACGAGATGAAATCATATCTTTGCGATATTATCGGAATGGAGATGAAATCAACCACGAAATCGTTGTGACGTTATCGAGTATGTCCTATGGATAATGCACGAATCGTTGTCCGACTTGATTTCATCTCCTATCGCGATCGGAAACGAGATGAATTTGTCTCGTTTCAATATCATCGGAAAGGAGATGAAATCAATGGCAAACTCGTCGTGACAGCTTCGAGTATGTCCTACGGACACTAGAAGAATCATTGACAGAATTGATTTCATCTCCTTTCGCGATCGGGAACGAGATGAAATCATCTCTTTGCGATATAATCGGAAACGAATTGGAATCAAAGGCAAACTCGTCGTGACGGCTTCGAGTGTCTCCTACGGACACTAGAAAAATCATTGACAGAATTGATTTCATCTCCGTTCGCGATCGGGAATGAGATGAAATCATCTCTTTGCGATATTATCGGAATGGAGATGAAATCAACCGCGACCTCGTTGTGACGTTGTCGAGTATGTCCTATGGATAATGCACGAATCGTTGTCCGAATTGATCTCATCTCCGTTCGCGATCGGGAACGGGATGAATTCATCTCGTTCCGATATAATCGGAAACGAGAGGAAATCAAAGGCAAACTCGTCGTGACGGCTTCGAGTATGTCCTACGGACACTAGAAGAATCATTGACAGAATATATTTCATCTCCGTTCGCGATCGGGAACGAGATGAAATCATCTGTTTGCGATACTATCGGAATGGAGATGAAATCAACCGCGAACTCGGTGTGACGTTGTCGAGTATGTCCTATGGATAATGCAGGAATCGTTGTCTGAATTGATTTCATCTCCTATCGCAATCGGGAACGAGATGAATTTATCATGTTTCAATGTCATCGGAAAGGAGATGAAATAAATTTCGAACTCGTCGTGACGGCTTCGAGTATGTTCTACCGACACTAGAAGAATCATTGACAGAATTGATTTCTTCTCCGTTCGCAATCGAGAACGAGATGAAATCATCTCTTTGCAATATTATCGGAATGGAGATGAAATAAACCGCGAACTCGGTGTGGGGTTGTCGAGTGCATCCTATGGATACTGTAGGAATCACTGACAGAATTGATTTCATCTCCGTTTCCGATCGGGAACGAGACGAATTCATCTCGTTCCGACATAATCGGAAACGAGTTGAAATCAAAGGCAAACTCGTCGTGACGGCTTCGAGTATGTCCTACGAACACTAGAAGAATCATTGACAGAATTTATTTCATCGCCGTTCGCGATCGGGAATGAGGTGAAATCATCTCTTTGCGATATTATCGGAATGGAGATGAAATCAACCGCGAACTCGGTGTGTCGTTGTCGAGTATGTCCTATGGATAATGCACGAATCGTTGTCCGAATTGATTTCATCTCCTATCGCGATTGGGAGCGAGATGAATGTATCTTGTTCCAAAATCATCGGAAAGGAGATGAAATCAATGGCAGCCTCGTCGTGACGGCTTCGACTATGTCCTACGGACATTAGAAGAATCATTGACAGAATTGATTTCATCTCCTTTCGCGATCGGGAACGAGATGAAATCATCTCTTTGCGATATAATCGGAAACGAGATGGAATCAAAGGCAAACTCGTCGTGACGGCTTCGAGTGTCTCCTACGGACACTAGAAAAATCATTGACAGAATTGATTTCATCTCCGTTCGCGATCGGGAATGAGATGAAATCATCTCTTTGCGATATTATCGGAATGGAGATGGAATCAACCGCGAACTCGGTGTGACGTTGTCGAGTATGTCCTATGGATAATGCACGAATCGTTGTCCGAATTGATTTCATCTCCGATCGCGATCGGGAATGAGATGAATTTATCTCGTTTCAATATCATCGGAAAGGAGATGAAATCAATGGCGAACTCGTCGTGACGTTGTCGATTGTATCCTATGGATACTGCACGAATCACTGACAGAATTGATTTCATCTCCGTTCGCGATCGGGAACGGGATGAATTCATCTCGTTCCGATATAATCGGAAACGAGAGGAAATCAAAGGCAAACTCGTCGTGACGGCTTCGAGTATGTCCTACGGACACTAGAAGAATCAATGACAGAATTTAGTTCATCTCCGTTCGCGATCGGGAACGAGATGAAATCATCTGTTTGCGATATTATCGGAATGGAGATGAAATCGACCGCGAACTCGGTGTGACGTTGTCGAGTATGTCCTATGGATAATGCACGAATCGTTGTCTGAATTGATTTCATCTCCTATCGCAATCGGGAACGAGATTAATTTATCTCGTTTTAATGTAATCGGAAAGGAGATGAAATCAATGGCGAACTTGTCGTGACGGCTTCGAGTATGTTCTACGGACACTAGAAGAATCATTGACAGAATTGATTTCATCTCCGTTCGCGATCGGGAACGAGATGAAATCATCTCTTTGCGATATTATCGGAATGGAGATGAAATCAACCACTCACTCGGTGTGGGGTTGTCGAGTGTATCCTATGGATACTGTAGGAATCACTGACAGAATTGATTTCATCTCCGTTTCCGATCGGGAACGAGACGAATTCATCTCGTTCCGACATAATCGGAAACGAGATGAAATCAAAGGAAAACTCGTCGTGACGGCTTCCAGTATGTCCTACGGACACTAGAAGAATCATTGACAGAATTTATTTCATCTCCGTTCGCGATCGGGAACGAGGTGAAATCATCTCTTTGCGATATCATCGGAATGGAGATGAAATCAACCGTGAACTCGGTGTGACGTTGTCGAGTATGTCCTATGGATAATGCACGAATCGTTGTCCGAATTGATTTCATCTCCTATCGCGATTGGGAGCGAGATGAATTTATCTTGTTTCAAAATCATCGGAAAGGAGATGAAATCAATAGCGGACTCGTCATGACGGCTTCGAGTATGTCCTACGGACACTAGAAGAATCATTGACAGAATTGATTTAATCTCCTATTGCGATCGGGAACGAGATGAAAGTATCGATTCGCGATATTATCGGAATGGAGATGAAATCAACCGCGAACTCGTTGTGACGTTGTCGAGTATCTCCTATGGATAATGCACGAATCGTTGTCCGACTTGATTTCATCTCCTATCGCGATCGGAAACGAGATGAATTTGTCTCGTTTCAATATCATCGGAAAGGAGATGAAATCAATGGCAAACTCGTCGTGACGGCTTCGAGTATGTCCTACGGACACTAGAAGAATCATTGACAGAATTGATTTCATCTCCTTTCGCGATCGGGAACGAGATGAAATCATCTCTTTGCGATATAATCGGAAACGAGATGGAATCAAAGGCAAACTCGTCGTGACGGCTTCGAGTGTCTCCTACGGACACTAGAAAAATCATTGACAGAATTGATTTCATCTCCGTTCGCGATCGGGAATGAGATGAAATCATCTCTTTGCGATATTATCGGAATGGAGATGGAATCAACCGCGACCTCGTTGTGACGTTGTCGAGTATGTCCTATGGATAATGCACGAATCGTTGTCCGAATTGATCTCATCTCCGTTCGCGATCGGGAACGGGATGAATTCATCTCGTTCCGATATAATCGGAAACGAGAGGAAATCAAAGGCAAACTCGTCGTGACGGCTTCGAGTATGTCCTACGGACACTAGAAGAATCATTGACAGAATATATTTCATCTCCGTTCGCGATCGGGAACGAGATGAAATCATCATGTTTCAATGTCATCGGAAAGGAGATGAAATCAATTTCGAACTCGTCGTGACAGCTTCGAGTATGTTCTACCGACACTAGAAGAATCATTGACAGAATTGATTTCATCTCCGTTCGCAATCGAGAACGAGATGAAATCATCTCTTTGCAATATTATCGGAATGGAGATGAAATAAACCGCGAACTCGGTGTGGGGTTGTCGAGTGCATCCTATGGATACTGTAGGAATCACTGACAGAATTGATTTCATCTCCGTTTCCGATCGGGAACGAGACGAATTCATCTCGTTCCGACATAATCGGAAACGAGTTGAAATCAAAGGCAAACTCGTCGTGACGGCTTCGAGTATGTCCTACGAACACTAGAAGAATCATTGACAGAATTTATTTCATCGCCGTTCGCGATCGGGAATGAGGTGAAATCATCTCTTTGCGATATTATCGGAATGAAGATGAAATCAACCGCGAACTCGGTGTGTCGTTGTCGAGTATGTCCTATGGATAATGCACGAATCGTTGTCCGAATTGATTTCATCTCCTATCGCGATTGGGAGCGAGATGAATGTATCTTGTTCCAAAATCATCGGAAAGGAGATGAAATCAATGGCAGCCTCGTCGTGACGGCTTCGACTATGTCCTACGGACACTAGAAGAATCATTGACAGAATTGATTTCATCTCCTATCTCGATCGGGAACGAGATGAAATTATCTCTTCTCGATATTATCGGAATGGAGATGAAATAAACCGCGAACTCGTTGTGACGTTGTCGAGTATCTCCTATGGATAATGCACGAATCGTTGTCCGAATTGATTTCATCTCCTATCGCGATCGGGAACGAGATTAATGTATCTCGTTTTAATGTAATCGGAAAGGAGATGACATCAATGGCGAACTCGTCGTGACGGCTTCGAGTATGTTCTACGGACACTAGAAGAATCATTGACAGAATTGATTTCATCTCCGTTCCCGATCGGGAACGAGATGAAATCATCTCTTTGCGATATTATCGGAATGGAGATGAAATCAACCGCTCACTCGGTGTGGGGTTGTCGAGTATATCCTATGGATACTGTAGGAATCATTGATAGAATTGATTTCATCTCCGTTTCCGATCGGGAACGAGACGAATTCATCTCGTTCCGACATAATCGGAAACGAGATGAAATCAAAGGCAAACTCGTCGTGACGGCTTCCAGTATGTCCTACGGACACTAGAAGAATCATTGACAGAATTTATTTCATCTCCGTTCGCGATCGGGAACGAGGTGAAATCATCTCTTTGCGATATCATCGGAATGGAGATGAAATCAACCGTAAACTCGGTGTGACGTTGTCGAGTATGTCCTATGGATAATGCACGAATCGTTGTCCGAATTGATTTCATCTCCTATCGCGATTGGGAGCGAGATGAATTTATCTTGTTTCAAAATCATCGGAAAGGAGATGAAATCAATAGCGGACTCGTCGTGACGGCTTCGAGTATGTCCTACGGACACTAGAAGAATCATTCACAGAATTGATTTCATCTCCTTTCGCGATCGGGAACGAGATGAAATCATCTCTTTGCGATATAATCGGAAACGAGATGGAATCAAAGGCAAACTCGTCGTGACGGCTTCGAGTGTCTCCTACGGACACTAGAAAAATCATTGACAGAATTGATTTCATCTCCGTTCGCGATCGGGAATGAGATTAAATCATCTCTTTGCGATATTATCGGAATGGAGATGGAATCAACCGCGACCTCGTTGTGACGTTGTCGAGTATGTCCTATGGATAATGCACGAATCGTTGTCCGAATTGATTTCATCTCCGATCGCGATCGAGAACGAGATGCATTTATCTCGTTTCAATATCATCGGAAAGGAGATGAAATCAATGGCGAACTTGTCGTGACGTTGTCGAATGTATCCTATGGATACTGCACGAATCACTGACAGAATTGATTTCATCTCCGTTCGCGATCGGGAACGGGATGAATTCATCTCGTTCCGATATAATCGGAAACGAGAGGAAATCAAAGGCAAACTCGTCGTGACGGCTTCGAGTATGTCCTACGGACACTAGAAGAATCATTGACAGAATTTATTTCATCTCCGTTCGCGATCGGGAACGAGATGAAATCATCTGTTTGCGATATTATCGGAATGGAGATGAATTCAACCGCGAACTCGGTGTGACGTTGTCGAGTATGTCCTATGGATAATGCACGAATCGTTGTCTGAATTGATTTCATCTCCTATCGCAATCGGGAACGAGATGAATTTATCATGTTTCAATGTCATCGGAAAGGAGATGAAATCAATTTCGAACTCGTCGTTACGGCTTCGAGTATGTTCTACCGACACTAGAAGAATCATTGACAGAATGCATTTCATCTCCGTTCGCAATCGAGAACGAGATGAAATCATCTCTTTGCGATATTATCGGAATGGAGATGAAATCAACCGCGAACTCGGTGTGGGGTTGTCGAGTGTATCCTATGGATACTGTAGGAATCACTGACAGAATTGATTTCATCTCCGTTTCCGATCGGGAACGAGACGAATTCATCTCGTTCCGACATAATCGGAAACGAGTTGAAATCAAAGGCAAACTCGTCGTGACGGCTTCGAGTATGTCCTACGAACCCTAGAGGAATCATTGACAGAATTTATTTCATCTCCGTTCGCGATCGGGAATGAGGTGAAATCATCTCTTTGCGATATTATCGGAATGGAGATGAAATCAACCGCGAACTCGGTGTGTCGTTGTCGAGTATGTCCTATGGATAATGCACGAATCGTTGTCCGAATTGATTTCATCTCCTATCGCGATTGGGAGCGAGATGATCTTATCTTGTTTCAAATCCATCGGAAAAAAGATGAAATCAATGGCAGCCTCGTCGTGACGGCTTCGACTATGTCCTACGGTCATTAGAAGAATCATTGACAGAATTGATTTCAACTTCTATCTCGATCGGGAACGAGATGAAATTATCTCTTCTCGATATTATCGGAATGGAGATGAAATCAACCGCGAACTCGTTGTGACGTTGTCGAGTATCTCTTATGGTTAATGCACGAATCGTTGTCCGAATTGATTTCATCTCCTATCGCGATCGGGAACGAGATTAATGTATCTCGTTTTAATGTAATCGGAAAGGAGATGACATCAATGGCGAACTCGTCGTGACGGCTTCGAGTATGTTCTACGGACACTAGAAGAATCATTGACAGAATTGATTTCATCTCCGTTCCCGATCGGGAACGAGATGAAATCATCTCTTTGCGATATTATCGGAATGGAGATGAAATCAACCGCTCACTCGGTGTGGGGTTGTCGAGTATATCCTATGGATACTGTAGGAATCATTGATAGAATTGATTTCATCTCCGTTTCCGATCGGGAACGAGACGAATTCATCTCGTTCCGACATAATCGGAAACGAGATGAAATCAAAGGCAAACTCGTCGTGACGGCTTCCAGTATGTCCTACGGACACTAGAAGAATCATTGACAGAATTTATTTCATCTCCGTTCGCGATCGGGAACGAGGTGAAATCATCTCTTTGCGATATCATCGGAATGGAGATGAAATCAACCGTAAACTCGGTGTGACGTTGTCGAGTATGTCCTATGGATAATGCACGAATCGTTGTCCGAATTGATTTCATCTCCTATCGCGATTGGGAGCGAGATGAATTTATCTTGTTTCAAAATCATCGGAAAGGAGATGAAATCAATAGCGGACTCGTCGTGACGGCTTCGAGTATGTCCTACGGACACTAGAAGAATCATTCACAGAATTGATTTCATCTCCTTTCGCGATCGGGAACGAGATGAAATCATCTCTTTGCGATATAATCGGAAACGAGATGGAATCAAAGGCAAACTCGTCGTGACGGCTTCGAGTGTCTCCTACGGACACTAGAAAAATCATTGACAGAATTGATTTCATCTCCGTTCGCGATCGGGAATGAGATTAAATCATCTCTTTGCGATATTATCGGAATGGAGATGGAATCAACCGCGACCTCGTTGTGACGTTGTCGAGTATGTCCTATGGATAATGCACGAATCGTTGTCCGAATTGATTTCATCTCCGATCGCGATCGAGAACGAGATGCATTTATCTCGTTTCAATATCATCGGAAAGGAGATGAAATCAATGGCGAACTTGTCGTGACGTTGTCGAATGTATCCTATGGATACTGCACGAATCACTGACAGAATTGATTTCATCTCCGTTCGCGATCGGGAACGGGATGAATTCATCTCGTTCCGATATAATCGGAAACGAGAGGAAATCAAAGGCAAACTCGTCGTGACGGCTTCGAGTATGTCCTACGGACACTAGAAGAATCATTGACAGAATTTATTTCATCTCCGTTCGCGATCGGGAACGAGATGAAATCATCTGTTTGCGATATTATCGGAATGGAGATGAATTCAACCGCGAACTCGGTGTGACGTTGTCGAGTATGTCCTATGGATAATGCACGAATCGTTGTCTGAATTGATTTCATCTCCTATCGCAATCGGGAACGAGATGAATTTATCATGTTTCAATGTCATCGGAAAGGAGATGAAATCAATTTCGAACTCGTCGTTACGGCTTCGAGTATGTTCTACCGACACT
Source organism: Ophion slaviceki (assembly GCA_944452715.1). Taxonomy (NCBI): domain Eukaryota; kingdom Metazoa; phylum Arthropoda; class Insecta; order Hymenoptera; family Ichneumonidae; genus Ophion; species Ophion slaviceki. The sequence goes on along the minus strand of OX101787.1, from coordinate 43,456,616 downwards.
AGGAGAATCATTGACAGAATGCATTTCATCTCCGTTCGCAATCGAGAACGAGATGAAATCATCTCTTTGCGATATTATCGGAATGGAGATGAAATCAACCGCGAACTCGGTGTGGGGTTGTCGAGTGTATCCTATGGATACTGTAGGAATCACTGACAGAATTGATTTCATCTCCGTTTCCGATCGGGAACGAGACGAATTCATCTCGTTCCGACATAATCGGAAACGAGTTGAAATCAAAGGCAAACTCGTCGTGACGGCTTCGAGTATGTCCTACGAACCCTAGAAGAATCATTGACAGAATTTATTTCATCTCCGTTCGCGATCGGGAATGAGGTGAAATCATCTCTTTGCGATATTATCGGAATGGAGATGAAATCAACCGCGAACTCGGTGTGTCGTTGTCGAGTATGTCCTATGGATAATGCACGAATCGTTGTCCGAATTGATTTCATCTCCTATCGCGATTGGGAGCGAGATGATCTTATCTTGTTTCAAATCCATCGGAAAGGAGATGAAATCAATGGCAGCCTCGTCGTGACGGCTTCGACTATGTCCTACGGTCATTAGAAGAATCATTGACAGAATTGATTTCAACTTCTATCTCGATCGGGAACGAGATGAAATTATCTCTTCTCGATATTATCGGAATGGAGATGAAATCAACCACGAACTCGTTGTGACGTTGTCGAGTATCTCTTATGGATAATGCACGAATCGTTGTCCGAATTGATTTCATCTCCTATCGCGATCGGGAACGAGATTAATTTATCTCGTTTTAATGTAATCGGAAACGAGATGAAATCAAAAGCAAACTCGTCGTGACGGCTTCCAGTATGTCCTACGGACACTAGAAGAATCATTGACAGAATTTATTTCATCTCCGTTCGCGATCGGGAACGAGGTGAAATCATCTCTTTGCGATATCATCGGAATGTAGATGAAATCAACCGTAAACTCGGTGTGACGTTGTCGAGTATGTCCTATGGATAATGGACGAATCGTTGTCCGAATTGATTTCATCTCCTATCGCGATTGGGAGCGAGATGAATTTATCTTGTTTCAAAATCATCGGAAAGGAAATGAAATCAATAGCGGACTCGTCGTGACGGCTTCGAGTATGTCCTACGGACACTAGAAGAATCATTGACAGAATTGATTTAATCTCCTTTTGCGATCGGGAACGAGATGAAAGTATCGATTTGCGATATTATCGGAATGGAGATGAAATCAACCGCGAACTCATTGCGACCTTATCGAGTATGTCGTATGGATAATGCACGAATCGTTGTCTGAATTGATTCCATCTCCTATCGCATTGTCTGAATTGATTCCATCTCCTATCGCGATCGGGAACGAGATGAATTCATCTTGTTTCATTATCATCGTAATGGAGATGAAATCAATGGCAAACTCGTCGTGACGGCTAAGAGTGAGTCCTACGGACACTAGAAGAACCATTGACAGAATTGATTTCACCTCCGTTCGCGTTCGGGAACGAGATGAAATCATATCTTTGCGATATTATCGGAATGGAGATGAAATCAACCACGAAATCGTTGTGACGTTATCGAGTATGTCCTATGGTTAATGCACGAATCGTTGTCCGACTTGATTTCATCTCCTATCGCGATCGGAAACGAGATGAATTTGTCTCGTTTCAATATCATCGGAAAGGAGATGAAATCAATGGCAAACTCGACGTGACGGCTTCGAGTATGTCCTACGGACACTAGAAGAATCATTGACAGAATTGATTTCATCTCCTTTCGCGATCGGGAACGAGATGATCATCTCTTTGCGATATAGTCGGAAACGAGATGGAATCAAAGGCAAACTCGTCGTGACGGCTTCGAGTGTCTCCTACTGACACTAGAAGAATCATTGACAGAATTGATTTCATCTCCGTTCGCGATCGGGAACGAGATGAAATCATCTCTTTGCGATATTATCGGAATGGAGATGGAATCAACCGCAACCTCGTTATGACGTTGTCGAGTACGCCCTATGGATAATGCACGAATCGTTGTCCGCATTGATTTCATCTACTATCGCGATCGGGAACAAGATGAATTTATCTCGTTTCAATATCATCGGAAAGGAGATAAAATCAATGGCGAACTCGTCGTGACGTTGTCGAGTGTATCCTATGGATACTGCACGAATCACTGACAGAATTGATTTCATCTCCGTTCGCGATCGGGAACGAGACGAATTCATCTTGTTCCGATATGATCGGAAACGAGATGAAATCAAACGCAAACTCGTCGTAACGGCTTCGAGGATGTTCTACGGACACTAGAAGAATCATTGACAGAATTGATTTCATCTCCGTTCGCAATCGGGAACGAGGTGAAATCATCTCTTCGCGATATTATCAGAATGGAGATGAAATCAACAGCGAACTCGGTGTGACGTTGTCGCGTATGTCCTATGAATAATGCACGAATCGTTGTCCGAATTGATTTCATCTCCTATCGCGATTGGGAACGTGATGAATTTATCTTGTTTCAAAATCATCGGAAAGGAGATGAAATCAATGGCAGCCTCGTCGTGACTGCTTCGACTATATCCTACGGACACTAGAAGAATCATTGACAGAATTGATTTCATCTCCTATCTCGATCGGCAACGAGATGAAATTATCTCTTTGCGATATTATCGGAATGGAGATGAAATCAACCGCGAACTCGTTGTGACGTTGTCGAGTATCTCCTATGGATAATGCACGAATCGTTGTCCGAATTGATTTCACCTCCTTTCGTGATCGGGAACGAGATGAATTTATCTCGTTTCAATATAATCGGAAAGGAGATGAAATCAATGGCGAACTCGTCGTGACGGCTTCGAGTATGTTCTACGGACACTAGAAGATCCATTGACAGAATTGATTTCATCTCCGTTCGCGATTGGGAACGAGATGAAATCATCTCCTTGCGATATTATCGGAATGGAGATTAAATCAACCGCGAACTCGTTGCGACCTTTTCGAGTATGTCGTATGGATAATGCACGAATCGTTGTCTGAATTGATTCCATCTCCTATCGCGTTGTCTGAATTGATTCCATCTCCTATCGCGATCGGGAACGAGATGAATTCATCTTGTTTCAATATCATCGTAATGGAGATGAAATCAATGGCAAACTCGTCGTGACGGCTAAGAGTGAGTCCTACGGACACTAGAAGAACCATTGACAGCATTGATTTCACCTCCGTTCGCGATCGGGAACGAGATGAAATCATATCTTTGCGATATTATCGGAATGGAGATGAAATCAACCACGAAATCGTTGTGACGTTATCGAGTATGTCCTATGGATAATGCACGAATCGTTGTCCGACTCGATTTCATCTCCTATCGCGATCGGAAACGAGATGAATTTGTCTCGTTTCAATATCATCGTAAAGGAGATGAAATCAATGGCAAACTCGTCGTGACGGCTTCGAGTATGTCCTACGGACACTAGAAGAATCATTGACGGAATTGATTTCATCTCCTTTCGCGATCGGGAACGAGATGAAATCATCTCTATGCGATTTAATCGGAAACGAGATGGAATCAAAGGCAAACTCATCGTGACGGCTTCGAGTGTCTCCTACGGACACTAGAAAAATCATTGACAGAATTGATTTCATCTCCGTTCGCGATCAGGAATGAGATGAAATCATCTCTTTGCGATATTATCGGAATGGAGATGGAATCAACCGCGACCTCGTTGTGACGTTGTCGAGTATGTCCTATGGATAATGCACGAATCGTTGTCCGAATTGATTTCATCTCCGATCGCGATCGGGAACGAGATGAATTTATCTCGTTTCAATATCATCGGAAAGGAGATGAAATCAATGGCGAACTCGTCGTGACGTTGTCGAGTGTATCCTATGGATACTGCACGAATCACTGACAGAATTGATTTCATCTCCGTTCGCGATCGGGAACGGGATGAATTCATCTCGTTCCGATATAATCGGAGTAGTAAGGGGGCCACTATGGCGACCCCCACTCCTATCCCCACTCCTCGGCCCGTGGTGGGGGCAGCCGAGGTGGGTGTAGAAGTGGGGGAAAATTGTGGTGGCTCGCCATAGTGGCCCGCGACGATTGAGAAGAGGAAAAAGCTATACTTACGTGCGTGTGTCGTCTTTTCTGCGGAGTCAGCAAATGCCTCGGCGTAGGGGCAATGGACATTTCGAAGTGAAAAAATAAGCTAACAATATAAAGGAATTTTTTTTTATTTTCAAAACAAAACATGGCAGCCATTAAGTTACAGCCAAGAGGAACGGTGGTGTCGCCATAGTAGCCCCTTTTTTTATCTTTTCGCTCCTATCCCCACACCTCGGCCCGTGGTGGGGGTAAGAGGGGGGATGAGCGGTGGTGTCGCCATAGTGGTCCCTTTTAGTTAATTTTTATTTTCGCCGAAGCTTTTATATCTAGGTTTGAAGTTAAATATAAATAATGTTTTCAGGTAGCGAATTGAAAATAAAATTTTCACACACTCACTGATGGTCAACGCCCGTGGTTCCTTTTTTGAAAAAATAAATAAATTTTCGAAAATACACAATCATGCAGCACGCGAGAGGTGTCGTCGGAAACTCGGACCAATCGGGAGACATTTTGCTCACGTCACACATTTTTTCAGAATGTCACTGTTTTTCAAAATATTACATAAGTTTATAAACGTCACGAATTTTTTTAAAATGACACAGAGAAAGAGGTGAGGTCTACGCGCTTCGCGATTCGGAGAGCAACTGAAGCTCTGGAGCGAATAAAAAGCCCCTTTGGCAAATTTTGACACTTTAGCACTCTTGCCGAAGGCTCTACATGCTCGCGGTCATTGTGTGCACGAGTTTGAATCGTCCGGCACGGCGCACAATCGCGAGCTACTCTGTAGAGATCTCGAGTTATGCGTTTTTGCTGACAATCGCAAAAATGTCTCGCCTCTGAACTTTGGACGACGCGTGTCTTCACCGAAAGAGACAAATTTCTTACCGATATAAATAATACCCCTATACAATTTTTTAAATGCATTAGAATATGGAATAGAGGAGGAGGAGACAAAGCGTACAGAGCAACGCAGGTGTATGTACGCTCAAGAGAGAGAAGGAGAGAGAGATGAAGCCCTCGAGCTGTAGCGGGCGATCTAAGTGCGATGATCTGCAAAGAAAGAGAGAGAAATAAAGCGTTCGAGCAGTAGCGGGAGAGAGAGATCTCCTACTATGCAGTATTGCTTCGATGCATGCATGTACGGCAGCGCGCTGCACAGCCGTGTATGTGGTAAACGAGACAGAGCGAGAAACTGCGTGATCTGTAGTAGGTGAGAGATCTCCCACTAGCGAGGTGTATGTGTGGAGAGAGAGCGCATCATTAGCAGGAAACAGATCTGCTAAAAAATGACGACAACAGAGAGTGAGAGAGAGAGAGAGAGAGAGAGAGAGAGATCGCGCGAGCTGCAAGAGAGAGATTTCCTACTATTGAGCGCGCCGCTGAGAGAGAGAAACAAGGCGCTCGAGCTGTAGCACTGATCCCGCACACGCCCAAATTAATACGACTTTGAGATAGAACGGTGCTACAATAAATATAAAATAAACCGATACATGAAAAAACACGTAATTTTTTTATCTCGATTTTTATTTCTGATTTTTTAAACCGATATTCATTTTTAATTTCGGTTGTGATCTCGACGTAGTTATACTTACGTGTGTGGGTGACGTCTCGACTTCAATTTCCGGGTTCATGCCCTACAGGGTATTTAAATGAAAGAATAAAACACTATGGGGAGGTGGTGTTGCGACAGTGGCCCTATTTTTCAATATTTTATTTTTAATTTAAAAAACGACCATGGTCCCATCTTTTTATTGAAAATAAAAATAAAAATAAAATATTCAAAAATCACATTGTGACGCATTCACCGATCGTCCTATCAGGCATCCAACGATGAATGAGGGAACAAGGCCTAGACACACACACACACACACGCACACGCGCACACACACGCACACGCACGCACGCACGCACACACGCACGCACGCACGCACGCACACAGACCGAGCGAGCGCAACGAACGCACGAGCGAACGGGCGCAACGGGTTAACGAACGAAAGATTCAGCGAACGCATCAAACGAACGAACATGCAAACGCATTGAACGATCAAACGAACCAACGACTGCAAGGTTCTTTTCCATATCAAACAGCTGCGATTGCGCAAAGAATTTTTTTTTCTATATGGTTTTCTCAACGAACATAGAGAGTTTTGCCCTGAAAATCAACACCGCTACTTTGGACTGCTGTGTTCGTTCGTTCGTAATAAACGAAAGATCAAACGAGGGGAATGAACGATTAAACGGACGATCGAACGAGCGCAACGAACGAACGATCGAGTGAACGGAACGAACGACCCAAAGAGAACATCGATTTTTATTTCGATTTCTTTTATGTCGATTTTGATTTTTTCCAATGAACGAATGCACGAAATTTTTTACAGATACAAAATCAGTGTTTGAACGAGCGAACGCAATGAACGAGTGAACGCACGAGCGATCGAACGAACACTACGATTGATCAAACGAACGCAACGGTAGAACGATCGTAAGATCGAACAAATGCGACGGTCGATCGGACGAATGCAATAAAAAATCGACCGAACGAACAAACGTACGCACTAACCGGTCGAATGAACGAACGAGTGCAACGAACGAGTGAACGAAGCAATGAACACAAGCTTCTTTCACATATCAATAAAGCAGCGATAGAATGAAAGATGTTTTTTTTTAATTCGATGCATAGTTTTCGTGAACGAAAATTGAGTGATTCTTTTCACTGGCAATCAATACTGCCACTTCGGACCGCGATTGAGCAAGCGCAACGAATAGAAGATCGCTCAAACGCAATGAGCGATCGAACGAACAAAGAAAGTAGGTTTCTTTTAGATTCTTCTTTTAGATATCGAAAAGCAGTAATTGGCAGAGGGATTTTGTTACGATGCAAAGTTTTTTGTGAACGAAAATCAAGCGTTTTTTTCACCGAAAATCGACACTTCCACTTCGGCCCACGATTGAGCGACGATCAATCGAACGGACGAGCGATCGAACGAACGAAGAAAGTAAGCTTCTGTCAAATGTCAAACATCAGTGTTTGGCCCAATACTACATGTTCGTTGAAAAACCATGCATCGAAAAAAATTCTTCGCGTAATCCCTGCTGTTTGATATGTAAAAGAACCTTGTGGTCGTTGGTTCGTTCGATCGTTCGATAACGCAACGAACGAGTGAAAGAACGACTGAGTACATGCTCGGGGACGAAATCTCAAGATTTTCTAAAAGTATATCGCTTGAGCTTGAGAACGTTGATTTCGATTTTGATTTTCAAAAATAATATAGCTTGGGAGTGTTGTCTTGAATTTTCATTTCAATGACGATTTCGATTTTTGACTTTTTATTTCAATGTTAATTTCTATATCTGGTTTTTTAGTTTGAGTTTGATTACGGTTCATAAAAACGAACAAACGAACAAGAGAATGAACGGAAGCTTTTTTTGCATATGAAAATACAGTGATTGAACGAAGGAATTAGGCAACGAATGAATGCACAAACGAAAGATCGAGCGAGCGTAATAAACCTTGGAATGAACGATCGAACTAGCGCAACGAGCGAACAAACGATCGAGCGAACGCAACGAACGTACGAGCGATTGAACGAACGATCGAGCGAACGGGCGCAACGGGTTAACGAACGAAAGATCGAGCGAACGAACGAGCGAATGCATCAAACGAACGAACGTGCGAACGCATCAAACGAACGAACGTGCGAACGCATCAAACGAACGAACGTGCGAACGCATCAAACGATCGAACGTGCGAACGCATCAAATGAACGAACGTGCGAACGCATTGAACGATCGAACGAACCAACGACTGCAAGATTCTTTTCCATATCAAATAGCTGGTATTGCGCAAAGAATTTTTTTTCGACATATGGTTTTTTCGACGAACATAGAGTTTTGCCCTGAAAATCAACACCCCCACTTTGGACTGCGGTGTTCGTTCGTTCGTAACAAACGAAAAATCAAACGAGGGTAATGAACGATGAAACGGACGATCGAACGAGCGCAACGAACCAACGATCGAGTGAACGGAACGAACGACCCAAAGAGAACGTCGATTTTGATTTCGGTTCCTTTTATGTCGATTTTTTTGACGATATTTTAGTACGATAGCCATTTTTTATTTCGTTTTTCATTTTTTATTTCAATTTCGTGAAATATCGACTGAGTACACGCTCGGGGACGAAATCTCAAGAGTTTCTAAAAGTATATCGCTTGAGCTTCAAAACATTGATTTTAATTTCTATTTTCAAGAAGAATATAGCTTGAGAACATTCATTTGAATTTTCATTTCAATGACGATTTTGATTTTTGAATTTTTATTTCAATGTTGATTTCTATATCTGGTTTTTAAATTCTATTTTGAATTCGTTTCATAAAAATGAACGAGCGAACGCACCGAAGGATAGAACGATCGCAACGAACGAATAAACGAACAAGTGAATGAATTCAAGCTTCTTTTGCATATGAAAATGCAGTGATTGAACGAAGGAATTAGACAACCGAAGATCGAACAAGCGTAATAAACGTTGGAACGAATGATCGAATGAGCGCTACGAACGAACGAACGAACGATCGAGCGAACGCAACGAACGCCCGAGCAATTAAACGAACGATCGAGCGAGCGAACGAACGAACATGTGAACGCATTGAGCGATCGAACGAACCAACGAACACAAGGTTCTTTTACATATCAAACAGCAGGGATTACGCGAAGAATTTTTTTTTTCGATGCATGGTTTTTCAACGAACATGTGTATCCCTGACAATCGATACCAGTACTTAGGACTGCGTTGTTCGTTCGTTCATTCGTTCGTTCGATGGACCGGTCGATGCCCTCGTTCGTTCGGTATTCCGATCGTGCGATGCTTCGAACGTTCGATCGCTTGTTCCTTCATTCACTCGCTGCGTTCACTCGCTTGTTCCTTCATTCACTCGCTGCGTTCACTCGCTCGTTCGTTGCGTGCACTCGATCTTTCGTTGGTTTAACGGACGAACGAGCGAACGACCGGACGATCCGTTCTTTCACTCGTTCGTTGCGTTATCGAACGATCGAACGAACCAACGACCACAAGGTTCTTTTACATATCAAACAGCAGGGATTAGGCGAAGAATTTTTTTCGATGCTTGGTTATTCAACGAACATGTAGTATCGGGCAAAACACTGATGTTTGACATTTGACAGAAGCTTACTTTCTTCGTTCGTTCGATCGCTCGTCCGTTCGATTGATCGTCGCTCAATCGTGGTCCGAAGTGGAAGTGTCGATTTTCGGTGAAAAAAACGCTCGATTTTCGTTCACAAAAAACTTTGCATCGTAACAAAATCCCTCGGCCAATTACTGCTTTTCGATATCTAAAAAAAGAATCTAAAAGAAGCCTACTTTCTTTGTTCGTTTGATCGCTCATTGCGTTTGAGCGATCTTCCATTCGTTGCGCTTGCTCAATCGCGGTCCGAAGTGGCAGTATTGATTGCCAGTGAAAAGAATCACTCAATTTTCGTTCACGAAAACTATGCATCGAATTAAAAAAAAAACATCTTTCATTCTATCGCTGCTTTATTGATATGTGAAAGAAGCTTGTGTTCATTTCTTCGTTCACTCGTTCGTTGCACTCGTTCATTCATTCGACCGGTCAGTGCGTACGTTTGTTCGTTCGGTCGATTTTTTATTGCTTTCGTTCGATCGACCGTCGCATTTGTTCGATCTTACGATCGTTCTACCGTTGCGTTCGTTTGATCATTCGTAGCGTTCGTTCGATCGCTCGTGCGTTCACTCGTTCATTGCGTTCGCTCGTTCAAACACTGATTTTGTATCTGTAAAAAATTTCGTCCATTCATTCATTGGCCCGCCGTGTTCGTTCGATCGTTCGTTATGTTCTGGAGGGTATATGAGCGAGGCGACATCGAGTTATGATAGATGATTTTATATTTTCTCAATATTTCATCAGTGTAATACACGCATACTTTTGCTCGACTTGTCAGGCCGACATAACAGAAATCGAAATCAAAATCGACGTTCTTCGATCGTTCGTTCTTTGAGCTCGTTTGATCGTTCGTTCCATCGTTCATCACCCACGTTCGATATTTCGTTCATTCATTTGTTCGTTCCGTAATTCCTTCGTTCAATCACTGCGTTTTCATATATGAAAAACGAAATAAAAAATGGCTATCGTAATAAAATCTTGTAAAAAAAAATCAAAATCGACACAAAACAAATCGAAATCAAAATCTATGTTCTCTTTGGGTCGTTCGTTCCGTTCACTCGATCGTTGGTTCGTTGCGCTCGTTCGATCGTCCGTTTCATCGTTCATTACCCTCGTTAGATCTTTCGTTTGTTACGAACGAACACCGCAGTCCAAAGTAGCGGTGTTGATTTTCAGGGAAAAACTCTCTATGTTCGTTGAGAAAACCATATATCGTAAAAAAATTCTTCGCGCAATCCCAGCTGTTTGATATGGAAAAGAACCTTGCAGTCGTTGGATCGTTCGATCGTTCAATGCGTTCGCATGTTCGTTCGTTTGATGCGTTCGCCGAATCTTTCGTTCGTTAACCCGTTGCGCCCGTTCGCTCGATCGTTCGTTCAATCGCTCGTGCATTCGTTGCGTTCGCTCGATCGTTTGTTCGCTCGTTGCGCTCGTTCGATCGTAGTACACTTTACCGCCCTAACCCCCTCGTTGCGTCGATCGGAGCGACCCAGATTAAATGCCGATTGTACGGTCTCGACCATCTTCGTCATGTGCCGTACATGGACGGGTTCTTGATGGATCTCTGCGAGGACCGTATAATCACGACAGTGGTTGTGGCTTTTGGCGATATGGATGATCAAAATTTCTCCATACGTTTGTTCAACTATCCGTTCGCTCATTATGACGAGGACGTCGAGAATGAAGGCATCGCCGTGTTATCTGAGCCCGAGCAGGAGGGGTTCGTCAAAGAACACACACACACACACACATTTACTCTTTGAATGAACGCACGAGCGACCGAACGAACGCTACGAATGATCAAACGAACGCAACGGTAGAACGATCGTAAGATCGAACAAATGCGACGGTCGATCGAACGAAAGCAATAAAAAATCGACCGAACGCAGCGAGTAAATGAAGGAACAAGCGATCGAACGTTCGAAGCATCGCACGATCGGAATACCGAACGAACGAGGGCATCGACCGGTCCATCGAACGAACGAATGAACGAACGAACACCGCAGTCCTAAGTACTGGTATCGATTGTCAGGGATACACATGTTCGTTGAAAAACCATGCATCGAAAAAAAAAATTCTTCGCGTAATCCCTGCTGTTTGATATGTAAAATAACCTTGTGTTCGTTGGTTCGTTCGATCGCTCAATGCGTTCACACGTTCGTTCGTTCGCTCGCTCGATCGTTCGTTTAATCGCTCGGGCGTTCGTTGCGTTCGCTCGATCGTTCGTTCGTTCGTTCGTAGCGCTCATTCGATCATTCGTTCCAACGTTTATTACGCTTGTTCGATCTTCGGTTGTCTAATTCCTTCGTTCAATCACTGCATTTTCATATGCAAAAGAAGCTTGCATTCATTCACTTGTTCGTTTATTCGTTCGTTGCGATCGTTCTATCCTTCGGTGCGTTCGCTCGTTCATTTTTATGAAACGAATTCAAAATAGAATTTAAAAACCAGATATAGAAATCAACATTGAAATAAAAATTCAAAAATCAAAATCGTCATTGAAATGAAAATTCAAATGAATGTTCACAAGCTATATTCTTCTTGAAAATTAAAATTAAAATCAATGTTCTCAAGCTCAAGCGATATACTTTTAGAAACTCTTGAGATTTCGTCCCCGAGCGTGTACTCAGTCGATATTTCACGAAATTGAAATAAAAAATGAAAAACGAAAAAAAAATGGCTATCGTACTAAAATATCGTAAAAAAAATCGACATAAAAGGAACCGAAATCAAAATCGACGTTCTCTTTGGGTCGTTCGTTCCGTTCACTCGATCGTTGGTTCGTTGCGCTCGTTCGATCGTCCGTTTCATGGTTCATTACCCTCGTTTGATCTTTCGTTTGTTACGAACGAACGAACACTGCAGTCCAAAGTAGGGGTGTTGATTTTCAGGGCAAAACTCTATGTTCGTCGAAAAAACCATATGTCGAAAAAAAATTCTTTGCGCAATACCAGCTATTTGATATGGAAAAGAACCTTGCAGTCGTTGGTTCGTTCGATCGTTCAATGCGTTCGCACGTTCGTTCATTTGATGCGTTCGCACGTTCGTTCGTTTGATGCGTTCGCACGTTCGTTCGTTTGATGCGTTCGCACGTTCATTCGTTTGATGCGTACGCACGTTCGTTCGTTTGATGCATTCGCTCGTTCGTTCGCTCGATCTTTCGTTCGTTAACCCGTTGCGCCCGTTCGCTCGATCGTTCGTTCAATCGCTCGTACGTTCGTTACGTTCGCTCGATCGTTTGTTCGGTCGTTGCGCTCGTTCGATCGTTCATTCCAAGGTTTATTACGCTCGCTCGATCTTTCGTTTATGCATTCATTCGTTGCCTAATTCCTTCGTTCAATCACTGTATTTTCATATGCAAAAAAAGCTTCCGTTCATTCTCTTGTTCGTTTGTTCGTTTTTATGAACCGTAATCAAACTCAAACTAAAAAACCAGATATAGAAATTAACATTGAAATAAAAAGTCAAAAATCGAAATCGTCATTGAAATGAAAATTCAAGACAACACTCCCAAGCTATATTATTTTTGAAAATCAAAATCGAAATCAACGTTCTCAAGCTCAAGCGATATACTTTTAGAAAATCTTGAGATTTCGTCCCCGAGCATGTACTCAGTCGTTCTTTCACTCGTCCGTTGCGTTATCGAACGATCGAACGAACCAACGACCACAAGGTTCTTTTACATATCAAACAGCAGGGATTACGCGAAGAATTTTTTTCGATGCATGGTTTTTCAACGAACATGTAGTATCGGGCCAAACACTGATGTTTGACATTTGACAGAAGCTTACTTTCTTCGTTCGTTCTATCGCTCGTCCGTTCGATTGATCGTCGCTCAATCGTGGGCCGAAGTGGATGTGTCGATTTTCGGTGAAAAAAAACGCTTGATTTTCGTTCACAAAAAACTTTGCATCGTAACAAAATCCCTCTGCCAATTACTGCTTTTCGATATCTAAAAGAAGAATCTAAAAGAAGCCTACTTTCTTTGTTCGTTCGATCGCTCATTGCGTTTGAGCGATCTTCTATTCGTTGCGCTTGCTCAATCGCGGTCCGAAGTGGCAGTATTGATTGCAAGTGAAAAGAATCACTCAATTTTCGTTCACGAATACTATGCATCGAATTAAAAAAAAAAACATCTTTCATTCTATTGCTGCTTTATTGATATGTGAAAGAAGCTTGTGTTCATTGCTTCGTTCACTCGTTCGTTGCACTCGTTCATTCATTCGACCGGTCAGTGCGTAAGTTTGTTCGTTCGGTCGATTTTTTATTGCATTCGTTCGATGGACCGTCGCATTTGTTCGATCTTACGATCGTTCTACCGTTGCGTTCGTTTGATCAATCGTAGCGTTCGTTCGATCGCTCGTGCGTTCACTCGTTCATTGCGTTCGCTCGTTCAAACACTGATTTTGTATCTGTAAAAAATTTCGTCCATTCTTTCATTGGAAAAAATCAAAATCGACATAAAAGAAATCGAAATCAAAATCGATGTTCTCTTTGGGTCGTTCGTTCCGTTCACTCGATCGTTGGTTCGTTGCGCTCGTTCGATCGTCCGTTTAATCGTTCATTCCCCTCGTTTGATCTTTCGTTTGTTACGAACGAACGAACACCGCAGTCCAAAGTAGCGGTGTTGATTTTCAGGGCAAAACTCTCTATGTTCGTTGAGAAAACCATATATAGAAAAAAAATTCTTTGCGCAATCCCAGTTGTTTGATATGGAAAAGAACCTTGCAGTCGTTGGTTCGTTCGATCGTTCAATGCGTTCGCATGTTCGTTCGTTTGATGCGTTCGCTGAATCTTTCGTTCGTTAACCCGTTGCGCCCGTTCGCTCGTGCGTTCGTTGCGTTCGCTCGGTCTGTGTGCGTGCGTGCGTGCGTGCATGTGTGCGTGCGTGCGTGTGTGTGTGTGTGTGCGTGTGCGTGTGTGTGTGCGTGTGTGTGTGTGTGTGTGTGTGTGTGTGTGTGTGTGTCTGGGCCTTGTTCCCTCATTCATCGTTGGATGCCTGATAGGACGATCGGTGAATGCGTCACAATGTGATTTTTGAATATTTTATTTTTATTTTTATTTTTAAGAAAAAGATGGGACCATGGTGGTTTTTTAAATTAAAAATAAAATATTGAAAAATAGGGCCACTGTCGCAACACCACCTCCCCATAGTGTTTTATTCTTTCATTTAAATACCCTGTAGGGCATGAACCCGGAAATTGAAGTCGAGACGTCACCCACACACGTAAGTATAACTACGTCGAGATCACAACCGAAATTAAAAATGAATATCGGTATAAAAAATCAGAAATAAAAATCGAGTTAAAAAAATTACGTGTTTTTTCATGTATCGGTTTATTTTATATTTATTGTAGCACCGTTCTATGTCAAAGTCGTATTAATTTGGGCGTGTGCGGGATCAGTGCTACAGCTCGAGCGCCTTGTTTCTCTCTCTCATCGGCGCGCTCAATAGTAGGAAATCTCTCTCTTGCAGCTCGCGCGATCTCTCTCTCTCTCTCTCTCTCTCTCTCACTCTCTGTTGTCGTCATTTTTTAGCAGATCTGTTTCCTGCTAATGATGCGCTCTCTCTCCACACATACACCTCGCTAGTGGGAGATCTCTCTCCTACTACAGATCACGCAGTTTCTCGCTCTGTCTCGTTTACCACATACACGACTGTGCAGCGCGCTGCCGTGCATGCATGCATCGAAGCAATACTGCATAGTAGGAGATCTCTCTCTCCCGCTACTGCTCGAACGCTTTATTTCTCTCTCTTTCTTTGCAGATCATCGCACTTAGATCGCCCGCTACAGCTCGAGGGCTTCATCTCTCTCTCCTTCTCTCTCTTGAGCGTACATACACCTGCGTTGCTCTGTACGCTTTGCCTCCTCCTCCTCTATTCCATATTCTAATGCATTTAAAAAATTGTATAGGGGTATCATTTATATCGGTAAGAAATTTGTCTCTTTCAGTGAAGACACGCGTCGTCCAAAGTTCAGAGTCGAGACATTTTTGCGATTGTCAGCAAAAACGCATAACTCGAGATCTCTACAGAGTAGCTCGCGATTGTGCGCCGTGCCGGACGATTCAAACTCGTGCACACAATGACCGCGAGCATGTAGAGCCTTCGGCAAGAGTGCTAAAGTGTCAAAATTTGCAAAAGGGGCTTTTTATTCGCTCCAGAGCTTCAGTTGCTCTCCGAATCGCGAAGCGCGTAGACCTCACCTCTTTCTCTGTGACATTTTAAAAAATTTCGTGACGTTTATAAACTTATGTGATATTTTGAAAAACAGTGTGACATTCTGAAAAATTGTGTGAAGTGAGCAAAATGTCTCCCGATTGGTCCGAGTTTCCGACGACACCTCTCGCGTGCTGCATGATTGTGTATTTTCGAAAATTTATTTATTTTTTCAAAAAAGGAACCACGGGCGGTGACCATCAGTGAGTGTGTGAAAATTTTATTTTCAATTCGCTACCTGAAAACATTATTTATATTTAACTTCAAACCTAGATATAAAAGCTTCGGCGAAAATAAAAATTAACTAAAAGGGACCACTATGGCGACACCACCGCGAATCCCCCCTCTTACCCCCACCACGGGCCGAGGTGTGGGGATAGGAGCGAAAAAATAAAAAAAGGGGCTACTATGGCGACACCACCGTTCCTCTTGGCTGTAACTTAGAGGCTGCCATGTTTTGTTTTGAAAATAAAAAAAAATTCCTTTATATTGTTAGCTTATTTTTTCACTTCGAAATGTCCATAGCCCCTACGCCGAGGCATTTGCTGACTCCGCAGAAAAGACGACACACGCACGTAAGTATAGCTTTTTCCTCTTCTCAATCGTCGCGGGCCACTATGGCGAGCCACCACAATTTTCCCCCACTTCTACACCCACCTCGGCTGCCCCCACCACGGGCCGAGGAGTGGGGATAGGAGTGGGGATAGGAGTGGGGGTCGCCATAGTGGCCCCCTTACTACTAATCGGAAACGAGAGGAAATCAATGGCAAACTCGTCGTGACGGCTTCGAGTATGTCCTACGGACACTAGAAGCATCATTGACAGAATTTAGTTCATCTCCGTTCGCGATCGGGAACGAGATGAAATCATCTGTTTGCGATATTATCGGAATGGAGATGAAATCAACCGCGAACTCGGTGTGACGTTGTCGAGTATGTCCTATGGATAATGCACGAATCGTTGTCTGAATTGATTTCATCTCCTATCGCAATCGGGAACGAGATGAATTTATCATGTTTCAATGTCATCGGAAAGGAGATGAAATCAATTTCGAACTCGTCGTGACGGCTTCGAGTATGTTCTACCGACACTAGAAGAATCATTGACAAAATTGATTTCATCTCCGTTCGCAATCGGGAACGAGATGAAATCATCTATTTGCGATATTATCGGAATGGAAATGAAATCAACCACGAACTCGGTGTGGGGTTGTCGAGTGTATCCTATGGATACTGTAGGAATCACTGACACAATTGATTTCATCTCCGTTTCCGATCGGGAACGAGACGAATTCATCTCGTTCCGACATAATCGGAAACGAGAGGAAATCAAAGGGAAACTCGTCGTGACGGCTTCGAGTATGTCCTACGAACACTAGAAGAATCATTGACAGAATTTATTTCATCTCCGTTCGCGACCGGGAACGAGATGAAATCATCTGTTTGCGATATTATCGGAATGGAGATGAAATCAACCGCGAACTCGGTGTGACGTTGTCGAGTATGTCCTATGGATAATGCACGAATCGTTGTCTGAATTGATTTCATCTCCTATCGCAATCGGGAACGAGATGAATTTATCATGTTTCAATGTCATCGGAAAGGAGATGAAATCAATTTCGAACTCGTCGTGACGGCTTCGAGTATGTTCTACCGACACTAGAAGAATCATTGACAGAATTGATTTCATCTCCGTTCGCAATCGAGAACGAGATGAAATCATCTCTTTGCGATATTATCGGAATGGAGATGAAATCAGTCGCGAACTCGGTGTGGGGTTGTCGAGTGTATCCTATGGATACTGTAGGAATCACTGACAGAATTGATTTCATCTCCGTTTCCGATCGGGAATGAGACGAATTCATCTCGTTCCGACATAATCGGAAACGAGTTGAAATCAAAGGCAAACTCGTCGTGACGGCTTCGAGTATGTCCTACGAACATTAGAAGAATCATTGACAGAATTTATTTCATCTCCGTTCGCGATCGGGAATGAGGTGAATTCATCTCTTTGCGATATTATCGGAATGGAGATGAAATCAACCGCGAACTCGGTGTGTCGTTGTCGAGTATGTCCTATGGATAATGCACGAATCGTTGTCCGAATTAATTTCATCTTCTATCGCGATTGGGAGCGAGATGAATTTATCTTGTTTCAAAATCATCGGAAAGGAGATGAAATCAATGGCAGCCTCGTCGTGACGGCATCGACTATGTCCTACGGACACTAGAAGAATCATTGACAGAATTGATTTCATCTCCTATCTCGATCGGGAACGAGATGAAAGTATCGATTTGCGATATTATCGGAATGGAGATGAAATCAACCGCGAACTCGTGCTGACGTTGTCGAGTATCTCCTATGGATAATGCACGAATCGTTGTCCGAATTGATTTCATCTCCTATCGCGATCGGGAACGAGATGAATTTATCTCGTTTCAATGTAATCGGAAAGGAGATGAAATCAATGGCGAACTCGTCGTGACGGCTTCGAGTATGTTCTACGGACACTAGAAGAATCATTGACAGAATTGATTTCATCTCCGTTCGCGATTGGGAACGAGATGAAATCATCTCTTTGCGATATTATCGGAATGGAGATGAAATCAACCGCGAACTCGTTGCGACCTTATCGAGTATGTCGTATGGATAATGCACGAATCGTTGTCTCAATTGATTCCATCTCCTATCGCGTTGTCTGAATTGATTCCATCTCCTATCGCGATCGGGAACGAGATGAATTCATCTTGTTTCAATATCATCGGAATGGAGATGAAATCAATGGCAAACTCGTCGTGACGGCTAAGAGTGAGTCCTACGGACACTAGAAGAACCATTGACAGAATTGATTTCACTTCCGTTCGCCATCGGGAACGAGATGAAATCATATCTTTGCGATATTATCGGAATGGAGATGAAATCAACCACGAAATCGTTGTGACGTTATCGAGTATGTCCTATGGATAATGCACGAATCGTTGTCCGACTTGATTTCATCTCCTATCGCGATCGGAAACGAGATGAATTTGTCTCGTTTCAATATCATCGGAAAGGAGATGAAATCGATGGCAAACTCGTCGTGACGGCTTCGAGTATATCCTACGGACACTAGCAGAATCATTGACAGAATTGATTTCATCTCCTTTCGCGATCGGGAACGAGATGAAATCATCTCTTTGCGATATAATCGGAAACGAGATGGAATCAAAGGCAAACTCGTCGTGACGGCTTCGAGTGTCTCCTACGGACACTAGAAAAATCATTGACAGAATTGATTTCATCTCCGTTCGCGATCGGGAATGAGATGAAATCATCTCTTTGCGATATTATCGGAATGGAGATGGAATCAACCGCGACCTCGTTGTGACGTTGTCGAGTATGTCCTATGGATAATGCACGAATCGTTGTCCGAATTGATTTCATCTCCGATTGCGATCGGGAACGAGATGAATTTATCTCGTTTCAATATCATCGGAAAGGAGATGAAATCAATGGCGAACTCGTCGTGACGTTGTCGAGTGTATCCTATGGATACTGCACGAATCACTGACAGAATTGATTTCATCTCCGTTCGCGATCGGGAACGGGATGAATTCATCTCGTTCCGATATAATCGGAAACGAGAGGAAATCAAAGGGAAACTCGTCGTGACGGCTTCGAGTATGTCCTACGGACACTAGAAGAATCATTGACAGAATTTATTTCATCTCCGTTCGCGACCGGGAACGAGATGAAATCATCTGTTTGCGATATTATCGGAATGGAGATGAAATCAACCGCGAACTCGGTGTGACGTTGTCGAGTATGTCCTATGGATAATGCACGAATCGTTGTCTGAATTGATTTCATCTCCTATCGCAATCGGGAACGAGATGAATTTATCATGTTTCAATGTCATCGGAAAGGAGATGAAATCAATTTCGAACTCGTCGTGACGGCTTCGAGTATGTTCTACCGAGACTAGAAGAATCATTGACAGAATTGATTTCATCTCCGTTCGCAATCGAGAACGAGATGAAATCATCTCTTTGCGATATTATCGGAATGGAGATGAAATCAACCGCGAACTCGGTGTGGGGTTGTCGAGTGTATCCTATGGATACTGTAGGAATCACTGACAGAATTAATTTCATCTCCGTTTCCGATCGGGAACGAGACGAATTCATCTCGTTCCGACATAATCGGAAACGAGTTGAAATCAAAGGCAAACTCGTCGTGACGGCTTCGAGTATGTCCTACGAACATTAGAAGAATCATTGACAGAATTTATTTCATCTCCGTTCGCGATCGGGAATGAGGTGAAATCATCTCTTTGCGATATTATCGGAATGGAGATGAAATCAACCGCGAACTCGGTGTGTCGTTGTCGAGTATGTCCTATGGATAATGCACGAATCGTTGTCCGAATTGATTTCATCTCCTATCGCGATTGGGAGCGAGATGAATTTATCTCGTTTCAATGTAATCGGAAAGAAGATGAAATCAATGGCGAACTCGTCGTGACGGCTTCGAGTATGTTCTACGGACACTAGAAGAATCATTGACAGAATTGATTTCATCTCCGTTCGCGATTGGGAACGAGATGAAATCATCTCTTTGCGATATTATCGGAATGGAGATGAAATCAACCGCGAACTCGTTGTGCCGTTGTCGAGTATCTCCTATGGATAATGCACGAATCGTTGTCCGAATTGATTTCATCTCCTATTGCGATCGGGAACGAGATTAATTTTTCTCGTTTTAATGTAATCGGAAAGGAGATGAAATCAATGGCGAACTCGTCGTGACGGCTTCGAGTATGTTCTACGGACACTAGAAGAATCATTGACAGAATTGATTTCATCTCCGTTCGCGATCGGGAACGAGATGAAATCATCTCTTTGCGATATTATCGGAATGGAGATGAAATCAACCGCTCACTCGGTGTGGGGTTGTCGAGTGTATCCTATGGATACTGTAGGAATCACTGACAGAATTGATTTCATCTCCGTTTCCGATCGGGAACGAGACGAATTCATCTCGTTCCGACATAATCGGAAACGAGATGAAATCAAAGGCAAACTCGTCGTGACGGCTTCCAGTATGTCCTACGGACACTAGAAGAATCATTGACAGAATTTATTTCATCTCCGTTCGCGATCGGGAACGAGGTGAAATCATCTCTTTGCGATATCATCGGAATGGAGATGAAATCAACCGTGAAATCGGTGTGACGTTGTCGAGTATGTCCTATGGATAATGCACGAATCGTTGTCCGAATTGATTTCATCTCCTATCGCGATTGGGAGCGAGATGAATTTATCTCGTTTCAAAATCATCGGAAAGGAGATGAAATCAATAGCGGACTCGTCGTGACGGCTTCGAGTATGTCCTACGGACACTAGAAGACTCATTGACAGAATTGATTTAATCTCCTATTGCGACCGGGAACGAGATGAAATCATCTGTTTGCGATATTATCGGAATGGAGATGAAATCAACCGCGAACTCGGTGTGACGTTGTCGAGTATGTCCTATGGATAATGCACGAATCGTTGTCTGAATTGATTTCATCTCCTATCGCAATCGGGAACGAGATGAATTTATCATGTTTCAATGTCATCGGAAAGGAGATGAAATCAATTTCGAACTCGTCGTGACGGCTTCGAGTATGTTCTACCGACACTAGAAGAATCATTGACAGAATTGATTTCATCTCCGTTCGCAATCGAGAACGAGATGAAATCATCTCTTTGCGATATTATCCGAATGGTGATGAAATCAACCGCGAACTCGGTGTGGGGTTGTCGAGTGTATCCTATGGATACTGTAGGAATCACTGACAGAATTAATTTCATCTCCGTTTCCGATCGGGAACGAGACGAATTCATCTCGTTCCGACATAATCGGAAACGAGTTGAAATCAAAGGCAAACTCGTCGTGACGGCTTCGAGTATGTCCTACGAACATTAGAAGAATCATTGACAGAATTTATTTCATCTCCGTTCGCGATCGGGAATGAGGTGAAATCATCTCTTTGCGATATTATCGGAATGGAGATGAAATCAACCGCGAACTCGGTGTGTCGTTGTCGAGTATGTCCTATGGATAATGCACGAATCGTTGTCCGAATTGATTTCATCTCCTATCGCGATTGGGAGCGAGATGAATTTATCTTGTTTCAAAATCATCGGAAAGGAGATGAAATCAATGGCAGCCTCGTCGTGACGGCTTCGACTATGTCCTACGGACACTAGAAGAATCATTGACAGAATTGATATCATCTCCTATCTCGATCGGGAACGAGATGAAATTATCTCTTCTCGATATTATCGGAATGGAGATGAAATCAACCGCGAACTCGTTGTGCCGTTGTCGAGTATCTCCTATGGATAATGCACGAATCGTTGTCCGAATTGATTTCATCTCCTATCGCGATCGGGAACGAGATTAATTTCTCTCGTTTTAATGTAATCGGAAAGGAGATGAAATCAATGGCGAACTCGTCGTGACGGCTTCGAGTATGTTCTACGGACACTAGAAGAATCATTGACAGAATTGATTTCATCTCCGTTCGCGATCGGGAACGAGATGAAATCATCTCTTTGCGATATTATCGGAATGGAGATGAAATCAACCGCTCACTCGGTGTGGGGTTGTCGAGTGTATCCTATGGATACTGTAGGAATCACTGACAGAATTGATTTCATCTCCGTTTCCGATCGGGAACGAGACGAATTCATCTCGTTCCGACATAATCGGAAACGAGATGAAATCAAAGGCAAACTCGTCGTGACGGCTTCCAGTATGTCCTACGGATACTAGAAGAATCATTGACAGAATTTATTTCATCTCCGTTCGCGATCGGGGACGAGGTGAAATCATCTCTTTGCGATATCATCGGAATGGAGATGAAATCAACCGTGAACTCGGTGTGACGTTGTCGAGTATGTCCTATGGATAATGCACGAATCGTTGTCCGAATTGATTTCATCTCCTATCGCGATTGGGAGCGAGATGAATTTATCTTGTTTCAAAATCATCGGAAAGGAGATGAAATCAATAGCGGACTCGTCGTGACGGCTTCGAGTATGTCCTACGGACACTAGAAGACTCATTGACAGAATTGATTTAATCTCCTATTGCGACCGGGAACGAGATGAAATCATCTGTTTGCGATATTATCGGAATGGAGATGAAATCAACCGCGAACTCGGTGTGACGTTGTCGAGTATGTCCTATGGATAATGCACGAATCGTTGTCTGAATTGATTTCATTTCCTATCGCAATCGGGAACGAGATGAATTTATCATGTTTCAATGTCATCGGAAAGGAGATGAAATCAATTTCGAACTCGTCGTGACGGCTTCGAGTATGTTCTACCGACACTAGAAGAATCATTGACAGAATTGATTTCATCTCCGTTCGCAATCGAGAACGAGATGAAATCATCTCTTTGCGATATTATCGGAATGGTGATGAAATCAACCGCGAACTCGGTGTGGGGTTGTCGAGTGTATCCTATGGATACTGTAGGAATCACTGACAGAATTAATTTCATCTCCGTTTCCGATCGGGAACGAGACGAATTCATCTCGTTCCGACATAATCGGAAACGAGTTGAAATCAAAGGCAAACTCGTCGTGACGGCTTCGAGTATGTCCTACGAACATTAGAAGAATCATTGACAGAATTTATTTCATCTCCGTTCGCGATCGGGAATGAGGTGAAATCATCTCTTTGCGATATTATCGGAATGGAGATGAAATCAACCGCGAACTCGGTGTGTCGTTGTCGAGTATGTCCTATGGATAATGCACGAATCGTTGTCCGAATTGATTTCATCTCCTATCGCGATTGGGAGCGAGATGAATTTATCTTGTTTCAAAATCATCGGAAAGGAGATGAAATCAATGGCAGCCTCGTCGTGACGGCTTCGACTATGTCCTACGGACACTAGAAGAATCATTGACAGAATTGATATCATCTCCTATCTCGATCGGGAACGAGATGAAATTATCTCTTCTCGATATTATCGGAATGGAGATGAAATCAACCGCGAACTCGTTGTGCCGTTGTCGAGTATCTCCTATGGATAATGCACGAATCGTTGTCCGAATTGATTTCATCTCCTATCGCGATCGGGAACGAGATTAATTTCCCTCGTTTTAATGTAATCGGAAAGGAGATGAAATCAATGGCGAACTCGTCGTGACGGCTTCGAGTATGTTCTACGGACACTAGAAGAATCATTGACAGAATTGATTTCATCTCCGTTCGCGATCGGGAACGAGATGAAATCATCTCTTTGCGATATTATCGGAATGGAGATGAAATCAACCGCTCACTCGGTGTGGGGTTGTCGAGTGTATCCTATGGATACTGTAGGAATCACTGACAGAATTGATTTCATCTCCGTTTCCGATCGGGAACGAGACGAATTCATCTCGTTCCGACATAATCGGAAACGAGATGAAATCAAAGGCAAACTCGTCGTGACGGCTTCCAGTATGTCCTACGGATACTAGAAGAATCATTGACAGAATTTATTTCATCTCCGTTCGCGATCGGGGACGAGGTGAAATCATCTCTTTGCGATATCATCGGAATGGAGATGAAATCAACCGTGAACTCGGTGTGACGTTGTCGAGTATGTCCTATGGATAATGCACGAATCGTTGTCCGAATTGATTTCATCTCCTATCGCGATTGGGAGCGAGATGAATTTATCTTGTTTCAAAATCATCGGAAAGGAGATGAAATCAATAGCGGACTCGTCGTGACGGCTTCGAGTATGTCCTACGGACACTAGAAGACTCATTGACAGAATTGATTTAATCTCGTATTGCGATCGGGAACGAGATGAAAGTATCGATTTGCGATATTATCGGAATGGAGATGAAATCAACCGCGAACTCGTTGTGACGTTGTCGAGTATCTCCTATGGATAATGCACGAATCGTTGTCCGAATTGATTTCATCTCCTATCGCGATCGGGAACGAGATGAATTTATCTCGTTTCAATGTAATCGGAAAGGAGATGAAATCAATGGCGAACTCGTCGTGACGGCTTCGAGTATGTTCTACGGACACTAGAAGCATCATTGACAGAATTGATTTCATCTCCGTTCGCGATTAGGAACGAGATGAAATCATCTCTTTGCGATATTATCGGAATGGAGATGAAATCAACCGCGAACTCGTTGCGACCTTATCGAGTATGTCGTATGGATAATGCACGAATCGTTGTCTGAATTGATTCCATCTCCTATCGCGTTGTCTGAATTGATTCCATCTCCTATTGCGATCGGGAACGAGATGAATTTATCTTGTTTCAATATCATCGGAATGGAGATGAAATCAATGGCAAACTCGTCGTGACGGCTAAGAGTGAGTCCTACGGACACTAGAAGAACCATTGACAGAATTTATTTCATCTCCGTTCGCGATCGGGAACGAGATGAAATCATCTGTTTGCGATATTATCGGAATGGACATGAAATCGACCGCGAAATCGTTGTGATGTTATCGAGTATGTCCTATGGATAATGCACGAATCGTTGTCCGACTTGATTTCATCTCCTATCGCGATCGGAAACGAGATGAATTTGTCTCGTTTCAATATCATCGGAAAGGAGATGAAATCAATGGCAAACTCGTCGTGACGGCTTCGAGTATGTCCTACGGACACTAGAAGAATCATTGACAGAATTGATTTCATCTCCTTTCGCGATCGAGAACGAGATGAAATCATCTCTTTGCGATATAATCGGAAACGAGATGGAATCAAAGGCAAACTCGTCGTGACGGCTTCGAGTGTCTCCTACGGACACTAGAAAAATAATTGACAGAATTGATTTCATCTCCGTTCGCGATCGGGAATGAGATGAAATCATCTCTTCTCGATATTATCGGAATGGAGATGGAATCAACCGCGACCTCGTTGTGACGTTGTCGAGTGTATCCTATGGATACTGCACGAATCACTGACAGAATTGATTGCATCTCCGTTCGCGATCGGGATCGGGATGAATTCATCTCGTTCCGATATGATCGGAAACGAGATGAAATCAAAGGCAAACTCGTCGTAACGGCTTCGAGTATGTTCTACGGGCACTAGAAGAATCATTGACAGAATTGATTTCATCTCCATTCGCAATCGGGAACGAGGTGAAATCATCTCTTCGCGATATTATCGGAATGGAGATGAAATCAACCGCGAACTCGGTGTGACGTTGTCGCGTATGTCCTATGAATAATGCACGAATCGTTGTCCGAATGGATTTCATCTCCTATCGCGATCGGGAACGAGATGAATTTATCTTGTTTCAATATCATCGGAAAGAAGATGAAATCAATGGCGAACTCGTCGTGACGGTTACGAGTATGTCCTACGGACACTAGAAGAATCATTGACAGAATTGATTTCATCTCCATTCGCGATCGGAAACGAGATGAAATCATCTCTTTGCCATAATATCGGAAAGGAGATGAAATCAACCGCGAACTCGTTGTTGCCGGTTGTTGCCGTCCGAGATGAAATCAATTCGGACAACGATTCGTGCATAATCCATAGGACATACTCGACAACATCACAACGAGTTCGCGGTTGATTTCATCTCCATTCCGATAATATCGCACAGTGGTGATTTCATCTCGTTCCCTATCGCGAACGGAGATGAAATCAATTCTGTCAATGATTCTTCTAGTGTCCGTAGGACATACTCGACGCCGTCACGACGAGTTCGCCATTGATTTCATCTCCTTTCCGATGATATTGAAACGAGAGAAATTCATCTCGTTCCCGATCGCGATAGGAGATGAAATCAATTCGGACAACGATTCGTGCATTATCCATAGGACATACTCGACAATGTCACAAAGAGTTCGCGGTTGATTTCACCTCCATTCCGATAATATCGCAACAAGATGATTTCATCTCTTTCCCTATCGCGAACGGAGATGAAATCAATTCTGTCAATGATTTTTCTAGTGTCCGTAAGACATACTCGAAGCCGTCACGACGAGTTTGCTTTTGATTTCATCTCGTTTCCGATTATATCGGAACAAGATGAATCCATCTAGTTCCCGATCGCGAACGGAGATAAAATCAATTCTGTCAGTGATTCGTGCAGTATCCATAGGATACACTCGACAACGTCACGACGAGTTCGCCATTGATTTCATCTCCTTTCCGATTATATTGAAACGAGATAAATTCATCTCGTTCCCGATCGCGATAGGAGATGAAATCAATTTGGACAACGATTCGTGCATTATCCATAGGACATACTCGACAGCGTCACAACGAGTTCGCGGTTGATTTCATCTCCATTCCGATAATATCGCAGAGATGATTTCATCTCGTTCCCGATCGCGAATCGAGATGAAATCAATTCTGTCAATTATTCTTCTAGTGTTCGTAGGACATACTCGAAGCCGTCACGACGAGTTCACCATTGATTTCATCTCCTTTCCGATGATATTGAAACGAGATAAATTCATCTCGTTCCCGATCGCGATAGGAGATGAAATCAATTCGGACAACTATTCGTGCACCGCATGAATTTTCCATTTGCTCTGATCACAAGTGAAATGAATAAATTAATAACATTTTATTATAAGGTAGCACAAATGTTGACCCTTTACATAACGCTGTTGTTCTAATATTCTTAAGGGGTAACACCACTCTCGCGGCAGAAAATAAGGCCAAACTTTGACAATTTATTTTGGGAATTTGATAAAAGGATAGGATTTCTTTTTAGAGGGTTTATTTAACACATACTAAAGGATAAAAAAAATGTATTATAATTTTCATGCAAAATGGCGGCGATAGAGCCCATCCTGAACAACATGTTTTTTAAAACTGGGAGAACGGAGTACACGAACACCTTTGCAACGGATCGATTTGAAATGTTGATAGTAGCTTCACAATTACATTCTCTATGGGACGAGGTAGGGATTTTTCGATCAAATTTAGAAAAAATGGCGGACATTGAAAGAAATAAATCGATTTTTTGCCCAAAAGATACGCGATAAATTGTTTATAAAAAAAAAGTTTACATTTAATTTAAAAAACGGCTACGTACGCCCATAGAGAATGCATTTATGAAGCTGCGATCAAAATTCAAATCGATTCATGCAAAGGGTTCGCGTATTACAGCCTCCCAGTTTGAAAATCAAGTTTTTCAAGATGGGCTCTGTCGTCGCTATTTTGTATGAAAATTACAATAATTTTTACATCCTTTAATATGCCTTACATAAACCCTCTCATAAGAAATCCTATTCCTTTTTTCATGCTGCCAAAATAAATTGTCAAAGTTAGGCCTAATTTTCTGCCGCTCGAGTGGCGTTACCCCTTAAGAGAAACCGCAAACAGAGTCGCAACGCTTTGGGATTTCCAGAATCAACCCGTATCGGTACGTGAAAAATTGTATCTCAGGCGGTGCAGAAAATCTTCTCATCTATTTTCAATCCTAAAAAAACGTCGTATCGATTTTCGTCTGCCGGAACCGACTGATTTCGTTTCCCCTAATGAGAAAATGGAAAGCTTCTCCTCATGTTTCCTAACCCAGCTCGAACACGCTTTGAGATGATATTCGTACAGAAAAATGTATTTTTGGAGATCAATCCGACTATGATACTGAACGGAGTGGTCGAATGAGAAATGGAATCTCGAAAACATCCAATTCTCGAAAATGTAGCGTCAAGTTATTGAGAGAGATATAAAAACCTATGTATTCATTTCTTTCCATACGCAAGAAAAATTGTTCGGTATATCGAAATTCGATAATCATTGACATTTCTTTGGTTTTGTTAATTTTTATTTCTTAAGGAAGCAAAAAGAACAAGCGCTCTCGATGGATAATCGCTGCAAAATTCGTAAATGTCATTAATTGCGGCGCGCTTCACGCTTTCGCACGCAATACGCCGAGTGATAGCAGACGATAGGTGAAACGTCAAATCGTATGTCACGATTCTCGGGCCGACTAAGTTGACAGGCAACGTAGCGAATGTTTCGCTAAACGTCAGATCATGCGCGCTGGTATTTGTCAAACGCTGCTGTTTCGCAGAACCTTTTTGACGTCGGCTACGACTTCGTGGCCCTTCGTCTACTCTTCTGCCCTTTTCGATCGTCCAACATGGCGGATTCGAGCGTTAATTTCGAAGATCGAACGCCTATTTTCTAATGCTTCCCATTTGATGACGGAGGCGAACAAAAGAAAACGGCTCGGTAGAAATCTTCGGAGTAACCTGCCGAACCCGGCATTTCCCGCTGTTCCACCTATTCTGGATCACCCTGTATATATATATATATATATATATATATATATATATATTATAATCCCCCGAAAAAACTCAGGAGAACTATCCGAAAAAAATGCGGTGCGCTTCTGGGCCGGGATTCGAACCCGGGACCTTTCGATTGCCGGTCGACTGCTCTGACCAACTGAGCTACGCCAGCCCGCTTACCTCACCTTTCTCGGATAGTCTCTATATGGTAACGCAACGTTACAAACCCCCCTGCCAGAGTCGATCCGGCTCTGGAGGGTCGACTCGAAATTTTTGCCCAAACTAATATCTCAACGCAACGGGAACTACGACAGATGCGTTGATTGTCTGAGGGACGGAAGGGGGAAGGGGTACTACAGACCGTCCGGCCTGAGGGGAAGGGAGGGGGAAGGGTAAGGCAGGGGCTAGCTCAGTGAGACTCTTATCTCAGGAAGGGGATTCTTTTTTCCACGGCAATCAAGAACAATTCTGGTTCTGTATATCCTTGATTCGGCCGTGGGCCCCACGTTGGGTGCCATTTATAATCCCCGGAAAAAACTCAGGAGAACTATCCGAAAAAAATGCGGTGCGCTTCTGGGCCGGGATTCGAACCCGGGACCTTTCGATTGCCGGTCGACTGCTCTGACCAACTGAGCTACGCCAGCCCGCTTACCTCACCTTTCTCGGATAGTCTCTATATGGTAACGCAACGTTACAATATATATATATATATATATATTGTGACGGACGATATTTCCTCTAACCGGAAACGGGAACTCAAAACGGGATCTGGTGCGGGAAACCGTCACCTTCGGCCGTCCACCCCGTGCGCGTGCATCCGCAATACCCGGGGCGCCAGAGACTTTGTTTCTCCGGTCGTCTCAACCGGAATAACTGGGGTCGGGGTGATCAGACCCGACCCACCAAACGGAGCTGGAGAACTCCTTGATTTTTGTTTCACCGGAATCATAACCGGTATGACCTGGGAGTCTGGAGACCTCCCTGATTTTTGGATCGCCGGAATCATAACCGGACTAACTGGATGCACTTGCACGGGAGGACGGTTGCGGTACAGCACGGCCGCTCAGGCTGTGGGTTGTGGTAGAGGGGTCGGGATTCACTGGGGAGTAGCTTAACTTGCACCGGTATCTGTCACTTATGCGACACCGGTAACGTCACAAGTAAAATAAAACGAAGTTTTATTTTATTGTGCGGGAGCTGGTGGGTTAACCACCCGAGAACTTTTTACGTAGACGAACTTAACGCGAACGAAAACGTTGTACGCACGGGATCGAGAGAGCACGACGACGTGCCTCTAGCGCGAGAACGAGAGCGCGACGGTACGGGCGCGAGAGAGACCCGACACGTCTCTCCATCGCGGCGTCTGATCGACAACTCTTTCACGATATCTTCAAAATCGGGAGCGATCGCGATTTAGGAGACAACCGTCTCACGCGAAGGTTCGGTAGCAACTCTGTACCTCGCGCGACCAAGGCCGGCGTGCGAGGGATTATGCGAGAGCGAGACAGAGCGCGTAAACCCAAAAAAATGTCAACACGCTCGCGGGATCGGACCATGCGAAATCGCCGGTTCAAGCGAGAACTTTATCTCGTATAATATCGAGAGCTGAAATATTATTTCGAGAACTGGAATATTCTGATAGAATATTCCTTTCGGAATCTATATTTTCTGCCCGAGTTACCCCGAAAACGGAACGGTAACAAATCGGGACCTTTTCTCATCGGTAACATGGAGGCTCTCGGAAATCGCATCCCCGGGTCACCGTGCGAAAGCGGGCAAAGCTTCTGTCCAGAAGCGCGGCGCGGAGATCTCCAGCCTCCGCCCGTAACCCAAACGGCCCGCTCTCCAGCACGATGCACCACTACGGCGGGGCGCCGGCGTTTCAGCCGGGCGTGCACCGATTCCCTGAGAAGCCTCACTGGGTGCATCCCTCGGTCGGGATTGCTCAGTACGTTGAGCCACACGCCGCTCGACCGAGTTCCGCACGCCAATCTAACCAAAACGGAAACACAACCCAAAACCTCAAACGTAACGAGACAAACATTCTAGAGAAAAGACCCTTAACACAAACGCATGGGTCGAAACCCGGGCATCGAGAGCATATCTTGATCATCGGTAGCATTTTTGTGACGTGGCTCAAAAAATCACGTCACAATATATATATATATATATATATATACAATTTTACATCATAACGTGGCATCGACTCCCAGGGGTTTTAGCAATTATGTTCTGCTGCCGCTCGTGCTAGTGTGTTTCGCACAGAATAACTTTGATATGGAGCTTTATCGGTACGCAAGTCAGTCAGCAGGTACGAAGCTACGTTATATTCGCTTAAAAAATGACTCGATAAAATGCTTTTATATAATTATTTTGTATTTTGCAAATAAAATAACATTTCAAATGCCGTGTGGTGGAAGGATAGATCACTTATTGGAGCCGTACTCCACATGAATCTGGTTTTCACTTGTATAATAAATCGTGACGATTTATGTTTTGTTAACCCGAAAATTGACATGTTGAGATGCCGAAATCCTTCGCCGAGCTTTTTTCTTAACCATGCACGTCAAGTCGTTGCGCAGCATTTCCAGTATACTTGTGTGGTACCTACTTTGTACTTTTATCTAATGGTGATATCATTTTTTTGCTATAATGTTATCATGACTCTTTGAAACAAAAAAATTTCAAAAATATTATTCCTAAGCTTTAAAAATGTTGTGTACAACATGTCTAGTAAACTTGCTTGGCTCTTTCATAAAAGTGATTTCACTTTTTTTTGTACATTTGCATTAAAGAAGTAAAATAAAACCATTTTTTGAACTTAAGGCGGTCCTCTCGTTTCTCGGGTCGAAAAAATCGATTTTTTTTCATATATCACATCTACAACATGTCTAGAAAATGTGTGCCAAAGGATTTTTCCATATTTTAAGTGGTTCACAAGTTACGGCCCTGGAACGGAGCAGGTATACGGAGCAGGTATACTTTCAAACGCGTTTTTCTCGAAACACCATTTTTCTAAACGGTGACCACGATATTTCAGAAACTACTGCACCGATCTTGTTCAAATTTATACAGAATCTTTAATATGTTATAAGCCAGCGATTGAACTAGGATTATCATGATTGCTTCGATAGTTTTTTTTGTACGAGCGAAAAATTTAAGAAAAAATGAGTAAAAAATAGAATGTAATTTTCAAATGTGTATAAAACAGTCAATTTTTGTAATTTAGAATTCACTCTAGTTCAATCGCTAGTCTTAAATATGAAGATTAAAATGCCGTTTGGTTTTTTGATTGCAGATAAGTAGAACAGCCGCAATCTTGGTCACCGTCAAGCACCTCTTTTACTTGATGTCTTCCTGTCGGCCACTATAACGTTTATTCTATTATATATTTTGACTTAAAAAATGTGTAAAGGTTATTTAAATGTTAATAAATATTATGCAAAAACAATGAGATTGATTATTTCGTTGCTTTGCCCGTAAAAAAACAGCCGAGAAACTAGAGGACCGCGTTAAATGATAAGTATAGTTTGAGATATTTGAGATAAATCAGAATTTTTTATATAGTAAAACAAGCGATAACGATTTTGAGAGATTTTTATTATTTGGTGTTTTTTTTACTTTTCAAAAGTTTTTAAGGGGGATATCATATCTTTTTGGAAGGGGAATTTCAATATATCTGTTCAAAATAGACGTCTGCGATTTCATATTCGTTTTGAACAGGGAAAAGTGTTTCAAGATATTTGAATCAGTCGGAGCCTAGGAAATGGCATCCACAGCATAATTTTCATTGTAAACCTTTTCATCTTTTTAATTTCATCTTCATACATTGGATGGTGGATCACGCTGGCCCTGCCGGTGATTTCTGAAACATATGTTATTTTTAAATGTCTACTTTACAGTACGCATAAAAAGGGTATATTCTTTGTCGAACTTATTAAAGAGAAATCAACATTTTTAACCTTTTGACATGTAAAGCTCTTAGTTGCCTATATTTAACTTAAAAAAATCATATTGTTGCCGCTTGATATTTGAAAGTATGTTTTTTGTTGTTGTCTGCAATCAAGCTAACGAATGCACATATTTGCTTTCGCAATGTCTTCGGCGCCACAATGCCCATAGGCATACATTTTTCGTTGTCTTCGAACAATGAAGTTCATATTTCTGACTATTCCTTTTACAGAGGCCCATATTTTGTGAGGGCATTAGGAGCGCCCTTCTGGATCATTGCTACATTACAGTGGCACTTATTAACAATGATATCTAACGATGAAATAACAAACTTCGTGCATATTTGTAGATTTAGACATTTTTACATTTCTCTGAGAAGTCGCAGCTACACAAATACTTCTGCTCTCACATTTTTTAAAGTTTTATAATTAATATTTCCTTTAAACATTCGATGACCCCTTGTCTTTATTCTCATTACGGAATCTAACTTTTCTACACACGTGAGCAGTTTATATCAGGCATGCAATGCTATTTGGCGTCTGAATGAAAATATTGCATAGAAATGTTGACAGCGGGTCATCTCCATGAAGCGCCGTATAAATGAAACGATTTTCAGAGATGTAATTTTTCGTTAAAATCGGTAACTTGACTTCAAATTTTACCAGTAAATTGGGATTGTATTTTTACTCGTTTATAGACAAAAATTATTTAATTGTTGAATATTCGAGTTCGTGAAAGGAATGCCTTAAGATATCAACGTATAATTTAATAAACGAAGTTCAATATACATTTTGGAAAATCTTTCCACCGCAATGTTACTGCTTAATGTTTAACGTTTTAATATACTATTTCCATGTTTGTTTGAGTTTGTTTGTTGCAAACCTACAAAAATATAAAATTTTGAAAATCCAGCACGAGTTGCATTTTTTTATTTGCGTGTTAAACGAATATCAGGAAAACAGTACCCATTTACATTTTTCATGTGACGGATCAAGAGAAAATTAATATTTTTGTTCTTCGATACCTTAAACTCAAAGAATCTGATCACCGGAGTCAACAAAACTTTCTGTAGAGATGCGACGAAACATCGCTCACACCAGAGTTGGGTGTAACTCTATTTATAAATACGAAGACGAATTTATTCACATCGTGATTTTTATGTGAATATAAATACAAATTTGTTCATACTTCACTTATTGTAAATACGAATACAAATAAATTCGTATTCACAAGTGTGAATACGAATTTATTTATATTCACATGCATGCATACAAATACAATTGTATTCACAAAAAATTGTAAACACAAAAAAATTCACAAAATAAATTGTGAATTTTTTCGTATTTAAGACAAATTAAAATCAAATTCACAATGATTAGATTAAAATTTACACCAACTGTGAGTTCTTACATATTTTGAGAGAAAACATTGCGTCGAGGCAAAGAAATTTTTGCAAAAAAAGTTGTGAGTTTCAAATATTACGTTATAAATATGAAATATGAGTTGTGACTTTCCTCAAGTTGAAGAAAATAAAAATCGAATTCACGACAATTTTTTTTTTTATTTACACCACAAGTTAGTTCTTACGTATTTTGAGAAAAAACTTTGTGTTCAGACAAAGAAATTTTCGCACAAAAAGTTTTGTGCAAAAATTTCTTTGCCTCGAAGCAATGTTTTCTTTGAAAATACGTACGAATTCACTTTTGATGCAAATTTTAATCTAATCATTGTGAATTTGATTTTAATTTGTCTTAAATACGAAAAAAATCACAATGTATTTTGTGAATTTTTTGTATGTTCCGAATATTTGTGAAGACAATTGTATTTGTATGCATGCATGTGAATACAAATAAGTGAAGTATGAATAATTTTGTGTTTATATTCACATGAAAATCAGGATGTAAATAAATTCGTATTCGTATTTATAAATAGAATTACGCCCAACTCTGCCTCACACACTGAATCAGACATCCATAGTGCTGGACCGACGAGTTTTCTATCGTGTTTCCGGGTGCCGCATCGTCGAAAGTTACCAACGATCCCAAATGTAATATTGAGCAGGCACTTGTTGCCTGCTTTACTTGCGAGGCTATATGAATTCTTTTGCCTCTTTCCGACGCCTGAAATCATTTTTCATTTGTTGCGGGTAGCCCAACGACATCCAGATTTTTCGAATCCTGTGCTGTTTAGCATAAGGTAATTTTCATTGCCTATGGTTGATGCCAAATTCACCTTTGCAGCTTCTCGATACCTGAAACATTTTTTATTTCTTGCAATTTATCAATTTATCGAAAGCCGAAAATATGAATTGTGGTAGATATACCACAATTCATATTTTTGGCTTTTTGCTCAATTTAGTGTATCGAATTGATTTTCGATATTATGAATATGATTCAACTGCGGCTAACCTGAGGAGTGGCTCATAGCTACTTTCCAATATCAGAGAAGCATTACCGAGTGTCGCGTTGGGCTTCATTGTCATGAGGGTTGTCATTGTACCGCTGTATTTTCCCAGACTGGGATAGAGGTTCTTCGTTTATTGGGCATCGCTGGTCATCCGGTTATGTGGCTTTTTGAAGCTCGTATTTCTCACGCGTTCGTCAAACATCACTTGGCCCTAAACGTGCTTCGCATTGTTCTTTGAGGTCGCAAATGCCTCCACCTCGTGCTTGCCAGTGCTGTAGGTCACTGTGACTATGGCACGTGGGGCGGCTCGATGCTTGGAAAATCTTGATCCTTTTGACTCTTGAACATATCCATACCGCAGTCCTCCTCCAATGGTCGCGAATAATTCTTCAATTAATGAAAATACGAGGATCTTTGTATCGCACAAGGAAGGGAACTGATCTTTATTCTTCATCTTCACTTTCCAATATCTGATTTTTTCTTACCTGTGTTAAGGAGCATCCGCGTATTTTGAAATTTAGCGCGCGCGCGTAGATGGTGCCAGAGTATGGCCACGTCGGCATTCTCCATGTGCTCCGGGCGGCCGCCATGAGGCGAACCGGAAGCGAGTCAGTCGGAGTCGGAGCAAGTAAAACGTGCGGCAGTAAATGGCCGTGGTAGATGCTCGTTACGATATAAATCGGAGTGACCAACGGGTCGGGTCAAGGCGAGGTAGCGAGCCTCGCGTAGTCATTTATATAGTGATATTAGGATAGTTCTATTTGTTATCTTTGTCTAAGAATTTATTATATTTGTCAAGTATCCTAGTAATATCCATCAGCCTTTAAATAAATCAAGAGCCTAATCATTGTTCCCCGAGTGTAACGATTTATTTAACAGTTCAGAAGTGGGATAGTAACTGCGCGCAGTGCGGAAAGTGACGACGGACAAAAAAAAGGTGGGATCGCCACATCCGCATGGTGGACGAACAGCGATTCGAACAATTCGCGCAAAAAGTGTCGCGAAATATGGTATTAAGCCACTCGTTCGGGCGAGGACGGCCGAAGGACTCGGACACGATGCGAGATAGAGTCGTCGCGGGGGGGAGCAACGAATCGTTAGCATCCCGCGAACGTGCCGCGGGCACGAGACGCGAAGATGGCGGCCAAGCCGCGTCGCGAGACCAAACCACCGGCGAAAGGCGCGAAAGTGCCGGGTGACCACGTGGTCGACCAAGCGTCGACCGTATGAACAGCTCGCGCCGACGAGAGGGAGCCACTAGCCGCGAATCTGTCGCGGGAGAGCGGTGACCCGTCAGCAAGTCAGGGTCTACCCGCGGAGCAATCGTCGTTAGTTGAAAACGCGGTTAGGCCGCCTCTCGTGAACGCATTGCGTTCAGTCCTTGCGACGGAAAGCCACGAGGCCGTCGCTAATATGGTGGCAAGCCTGTTAATAGCACAGGGTTCGAGTGCGCCCAACTGTCACGTGGTGCCGGAATTACTGAAAAACATCGAAGAGTTAACCGGCGAAGACGATGGACTAACTGCTCAAGAGTGGCTGGAAAATTTGGAGATGCTACAACAACTACACAATTGGCCGGATGACTATCTGCTGGCGGCTGCGAGGATGCACTTGAAGGAAGGTGCCCGGGACTGGGCAAGAGCGCATCTTCGGGAATTTCGAACGTGGGAGAACTTCCGTGACGCGTTCGCCGACACATTCATCGCGAGGGCGGAGAAATCCTCGAGGTGGGCACGCATGGTCGCACGACGACAGAGAAAGGACGAGTCGCTCACGAAGTACTTCCACGAAAAGGTAAAGTTATGTACACCTCTTGAATTGAAATTCCGGGACGAGAAGTCCGAAGTGTTGGCCGGGTTAGCGTCGCGAGAATTTTTTAATCTAGTGATGCCGGCCTTTCAAAGATCGCGAACGGACTTACTGCATCATTTATTATATTATAATATGTTAATGCTTCGCGATGCACTTCTCCCCTCCCAGTGCACCTCCACGATCAGTCGTGCACTTCCCCTTCTCTTGCAGCCCGCCGCGCAGGGGATTCGCGTACACGACAGGACGCTTTACATGGACGGCAACGGGTGAAATTGAATACTCACTTTATTGGCCAAAATGATAGATATATATATTTATATGTAGATTAACGTTAGATAGAGGGATTTGAACAGAGAGTTAAATAAATAGACAGACTACACTACTACTTCGCTCGAGTGGCTCACCGACCGCGTGGTGTCCGCACTCGCTCGGCTATACAGCCCTTACGTCTTTTCTCAATTATACGTTCGCTCTTCTTCGCTACTCTAGCCCAACTGCCGCGCTCTTTTCGAGCCTCTCCCGTGGGTTGGTGACGCCTCCGCACGCTAGTGAGGGCGCCACCGCACCTGTGCGCACGCGTGGCGCTAACATTCGGCCATCCTACCTACGTTCGTCCTCGAACGTCTGGTTGCGGTATCATTTTTCTCTCGTCTTTTTTTTTTTATTCATCGCATACGTAATCGCGTAGACGCTTTGGGCGCCTCACGGCGCGCCCCGATCGCCTACGCGGTTCGCTAGCGATCTCCTGCGTGCTAAGACGTCTTTCGTCCATCGTCACGCTTCTTTCTCCTTCGACCGACTCGTTTTGGTGTACAATTTTATCACAGATATCGCTCTTATCTCGGTTTCGCCGCTTAAAACTAAGGTTTGGACTCTCGTGATCGCTCGCTGCCTCGCTCCCCTTGCTGTCGGCGTCGCTTTCGGCCCCTGGGTCGCTCTCGTCGGACTCGATGGCTTCCGGAACCCATAGTTTGAGCTGTTCGGCATGGGCGGTCGAAACGTATCGCCGACCCTCCGCCGCCGGGTTCAGATCGCACACGCGATACGTGTCTCCAGGGAGTTCCTCGGTGATCACTAGGGGTCCCCGATAGCGTGGCCGTAGTTTGTTGAATTCTCCCGGCACTGCCGGATTCGCCTGCATGTACACCACGCTCCCGGTTACCAGATTAGCAGGCGGTCGTCGGTGCAGATCGAAGCGACGCTTCATTTTCGCCTGCTCTCCGATGATTCGGTCGCGGGCCTCGGCTCGTTGTTCCTCCGGACGTCTATAGCCGCCGCCTTCGTCCGCCACCTGTCGCAACACGCCTTCGTTCCGCCGTGGCACGTACCCGTACAATAATTCGAAAGGTGACTTCCCTGTCGCCGCGTTCCGCATCTCGTTTAGATCGCTCTGCACGCGGGTCATTGCGCGATCCCAGGTTCGCCCCTCGTCGTCGTCGAGGTTACTGCGTAACGCTGGCAAGAGAACCGCGTTCCAGCGTTCTACTTGCCCGTTTGCCCTCGGATGCCTTGGCGAATTAACGATGTGATGGATCCCGTGCTGTCGGCAGAAAGCCTCGAAGCTCTTCGAGACGAAACACGTTCCTCTGTCTGAAATTAACACGCGCGGCGCTCCGTACATTTGTACCATCTCCTCCAGATACTTAATTATCGAACGCGTCTTCGTGTCTTTGACCGCACGCAACAAAACAAATTTAGTTAAGCTATCGACTAATACAAACACAAATTTGTTGCCTTTTGCGCTCGTGATGAAAGGACCGAGGTGGTCAATGTGTACCCTCTCAAAGGGACGGTTCATCGGCGGGATTGGATGCAACAGGCCCGCCTGTTTCCCCGGACAAGTCTTATTAACGGCACATTGCAGGCACGCCCGCACATGACGGCGTACGTATGCTTTTAACCGTGGAAAATAATAATGCTCGCGCAGTCGGGCAACGACTCGATCCACTCCCGCGTGACTCTTCAAATCATGAAACCGTATTACCAGCCCCTTCCTCATCGGGCGAGGCACTACGTATCGCAGGCCGCCTCCTACCCGCCGATAAACGACCCCCTCACGAAGTTCGAGCTCGCTTGCTCGCCCTTTCTCCGTCTCCGTTCTCGTCGTCACTGGCTTCTCCAAAATTGCTCTAAGTTCCTTTAGATCGGGATCACAATGTTGATGCACGCGGATCGCGTCGCATTCGTTCAGGAGCGTCAACACTCGATCGGCTTCACCGGTTGGAGCTTCGCCTACTGGCGCTCGACTTAAGGCGTCTACATGCGGGAGTTTCTCCCCTGCTCGATGCACGATCCTGAACGAATACTCGCTTAATTGATCCACCCATCTAATCATTTGCGGATTCACGGTTCGCTGCGTATTCAAATAAATTAATGCATGGCAATCAGTGACTATCGTGAAGTCAATGTTTGCCAACCAATGCCTGAGGCGTTTCACGGCCCACACGATCGCCAGTAGCTCGAGCCTACTACTATGGTAGTTTTGCTCGGCCGCGCTGGTTCGCCGACTAACCGCGTACACCAGCCGCAGCTGCCCCTCCGCATCGGGTTGGAATAACATAGCGCCTAGTCCTGCCGCGCTCGCGTCTGTATGGAGTTCTGCGGTCGCCTCGGAGTTGAACGTTTGCAAAATAGGGCGATTGATCAGCTTCCACCGCAATAGCTCGAATGCCATTTGTTGCGCGTCTCCCCATACGAACGTGGACTCTTTCTTTAACAATTCCGTGAGCGGCTTAGCTATGTGCGCGAATCGCGGGACAAACTTCCTGAAATACCCTGTGAGACCGATAAACCGGCGCACCTCGTGCGCGTTTCGAGGCAACGGGAACTCGCGAATCGCCGCCACTTTCCCTTCCCCCGGCTCTGCGCCTTTCGCCGATAATTCGTGACCTAAGTACGAGACCCTCTGATACAAAAATTTACACTTACTTAATTTAATTGTGAATCCCGCCTTACGCAGCGCCTCAAGCACTGCCCGTAGCTTCGGCTTAAGTGACGACCAGTCCTTTCCCGGAATTAATATATCATCTAAGTAGTAGAGTACCACCTCGTCTCGCAGAGGTCCGAGAGCCCTCTGCATGGCCTTGGAGAAAAAGGCCGGGCCATTCATGAGACCAAAGACCATCCTCGTGAACTCGGCTGTTTCATCTGGCGTGATGATTGCAGTTCGCTCCCGGGCCTCCGCGCTGAGGGGTATCTGTAAATATCCGTGAGCAAGATCGATAACAATAAATAATACACTATCTCTAATTTGCGCTAAATGCTCTTCGAGATCGGGCAGCAGAAAGTGCACCCGCTTTGTTTGGCTATTTAGCTTCCGATAATCCACGCAAAGGCGCGATTCGCCATTTTTCTTTTTCACCAGGAGGACCGGACTCGCATAGGGCGATTCCGTGTCCGTCGCAATCCCCGCGTCACGCCACTCTCCGAGAATACGCCGAAGCTCCTGCCTCTCCTTGTCGGTTGCCCTGTAGGGCTTGGCTGCGACCGGCTTGGCCCCGTCCACCATCTCGATCGACATCTCGAGATCTCGCGCGCGCCCCAAGTCTCGCAGTCCGGTGGATACGCGGTCCCTGAACTCATTCAGGACCGCGCACACATCCTGAGCCACGTCCTCGGACTGTTCAGGCTCCACGTCGACGTGCTCTCTCTGGATCGGCTCTCGTGCTGGCGACTCTCCACCCACGAACGGCAGAGGTTGCAATTCCCCGCGGATTAGGCGGGATTCCCTCCTTCCCACGACTCGATCAGACAGGCCCAGGTTAAGTACCGGGACCGCGTACTCCGCCTCGTCCTTCACCAGGTTAATGAAGTTGATTGAGTGCGGCGGCAGCAGCCACTCCTGGATGGGGCTGTCACGTGCGCCTCCGGTTTCGCCGGATCCCTCCTGGATCGCGCGTTGAGTGAGCGTCAAGGTGTCGCCCACTTTTTGGTAGTCCACGGTGGGGTGGTCCGTGAAGGTCCGACCCACAATGGTATCGACAGTCTGGGCGTTATCAGGTACGACCCGGAATGGCACGTCCGGCACCACCACCCCGTCGACCTCGAGGCGTGCTTTGACGATCCCCGGACTCACGACTGCGCAGCTTGGCGGCCCGAAGCCCTTCAGGGTCTGCGGCGTCCCCTCCACGGTGAACCGCTCCATGATCGCCCGCGTGGCTCGGAGGGTGCACTCCGAGCTCCCCGGGTCGATAAATGCTGTCATCTCCCTACCGTTGACCCGTGCGACCTTCAAATATTTTTGCGCGGTGGTTTCACTTACGTGCCCAATGGCGTGTACCGACGGCTCCGTAGTTGCTGGGCATCTCCGACTGATGTGCCCATTCCCTCCGCACTTGTAGCAGACGAGCTCCTTCCTCGGCGCCGGACACCCGCGGGCCAGATGACCATCCTTGCCACAGTTGAAGCATCGGCGGCTTCCTGTCTCGGTGGCTTTCGGTCCCGGGCGGCCGTCGCGCGTTGCCCTCCCTCGGACGACTCAGGCTTCCTTGGCGTCGACCCTGCCGACTGCGACCTCCCCGATGGCGCATCCCTGGTGGCGCGTATGCGGTCGCTTCGCTGTCCCATGATGTGGTCAAAGTACTGGAGATCGTGCAACAGCTCGTTGCTGGTGTAATGCGTGGCTGGCATCACGGAGCTCGCCAACTCCCTGGACCAAAGCCCCACGAGGACCTCTGCTTTGGTTTCCCTAAACGTCAATTTCAATTCCGCACACAGTTTGACTTTCGAGTGGAAGTACACTTGCAACGCTTCCGTTTTTGCCTGAGTTCGCGCCTTCATGCGCACGAAGCGCGTCGAGAAGTCGTCGCACTTTACGAACGTTTCGCGGAACGCTTCTCTGAACTCGTCCCACGTAGCCA
This sequence comes from Ophion slaviceki, assembly GCA_944452715.1. Lineage (NCBI taxonomy): Eukaryota > Metazoa > Arthropoda > Insecta > Hymenoptera > Ichneumonidae > Ophion > Ophion slaviceki. Next base: position 43,414,796 of record OX101787.1, on the reverse strand, counting down.
CTTCGCGCCATATCCCGCGGAACCAGTCTCTTGCTCCCTCACGCAGATGCATTCTTGCAGCCTCGAACACGTAATCACTCGGCCAGTGGTGCAGTCGTTGCCTCGATTCCAAATTCCGCAACCACTCACGCGCGCGTACACTGTCGTCATCACCATTGAAAGTCTCGATATTTTTCGACAGGTCGGGCACCACGTGGTAGGACGGTATCACTGGTGGCGCCACTGTATGTGACTGGGCCGGCGAACGCGAGGTAACGAGCCCGGCGAGAAGTTGCGCGAGAAGTTCGTCTTTATCCCCCGTCGCGAGCAAATTCCGCACTGCCCCGACCAACCCGGAGTCCGAGCCCTCGGCTCTACTTGATGCACGTGGCGGCGCAAACCCGCCTGTGGCTTCGAGAGACCCATTATCCTCTTTCCCACAATCACTCACTGTCGCTCGCGGCGCGGACGCGGCTTCTTCGCACTGCGTGCCGCTTTCGGGGCAATATGGCGGATCAGGCACGCCGGCGTGTCCTTCGCAAGCCCCGGGCGTTGCGACGACATTAATTTCCGTCGCCTGCCCGAACTCTCCCCTCGAATGCCCCGGCACGCGCACGTGCGTTGACGGCTCTGCCCACCCACGACCGCGTCCCGTCGGTCCACCCGTCCGATTAAGGCCCATCGTCTCTAATTTTTCGCGCACGAAACCCTCGAACACTGACTCGTCCACCATTTACTGTCTCACGGCCGCTTATTTCACTTCGCTTGCCAGTCAGGCGCGGTCTCGTCGCGTCGCACTTGAGCTCGTCCGTTTCGCAATTGGACTCGTCCGTCTCGCACTTGGACTCGTCCGCCTCGCACTTGGACTCGTCCGTCTCGCACTTGGACTCGTCCGTCTCACACTTGGACTCGTCCGTCTCACACTTGGACTCGTCCGCCTCGCGCTTGGACTCGTCCGTCTACGTTCTTTATATTCCACCTGTTGCGTTCGAATCCCACTTCTGAGATTGTTAATGCTTCGCGATGCACTTCTCCCCTCCCAGTGCACCTCCACGATCAGTCGTGCACTTCCCCTTCTCTTGCAGCCCGCCGCGCAGGGGATTCGCGTACACAACAGGACGCTTTACATGGACGGCAACGGGTGAAATTGAATACTCACTTTATTGGCCAAAATGATAGATATATATATTTATATGTAGATTAACGTTAGATAGAGGGATTTGAACAGAGAGTTAAATAAATAGACAGACTACACTACTACTTCGCTCGAGTGGCTCACCGACCGCGTGGTGTCCGCACTCGCTCGGCTATACAGCCCTTACGTCTTTTCTCAATTATACGTTCGCTCTTCTTCGCTACTCTAGCCCAACTGCCGCGCTCTTTTCGAGCCTCTCCCGTGGGTTGGTGACGCCTCCGCACGCTAGTGAGGGCGCCACCGCACCTGTGCGCACGCGTGGCGCTAACAAATAAGACTCTCGCGAAACAAAAAGGGGACTCGTATCGAACCCCTCGGGACTCGGCACCGTTGAATAGTCGCGCAATGACGAACAATGCAGACGTAAATCAAGTGCGCGAGCGCAGGCCGCCGAGTGAAGTGCGCGGACGTGCAATGCACGCAGGTGAGCGAGCTTGCTATAACTGCAAGCGAAGTGGTCACTTGCGGAAGGACTGTCCAGAGGAGCGCAGGGGGCCGTTGTATTACAGATGCAACCAGCGAGGCCACATTAGTCGCAACTGTCCAGGAGGCGGAGGAGAACAAGCCACCGGCCAGTCGGTGCAGGCAATCGGTGTGACCAGCGACGAATCGGCTGCAAGATATATCGAGGTGGCACTGGTAAACGGTCGCGAGATACCAGCGTTCGTCGACACTGGCAGCAGCGTCTGTACGATTCGGGCGACCCGAGCCTTGCAGGAGGGCTTCGACATCGTCCGGGGTGAAGGTACGCTCAAACCATTCGGACCTCCGGAGTTCGTCGTCAAGAGCCTCGGTAAGGTGCTTGCTGACATCTCGGTCGATGGAGTGGAGGTACGAGCGGTGACCCTCGACGTGGTGCCGGACAACGCGCAGGCTGTCGACATCCTCCTAGGGCGAACGTACACCGAGGCACCGGGAGTCGCTTTGGAAAAGACGGAGCGGTTAAAAATTTATCGGAAGGCCGTCTTGCCGATGGAGTGCGTAGAGACAGTGGGGAACCTAGCCACTGTCGAAAATGTAACTGTACCAGCAAACTCTGTTTCGTGGGTCAACGTAGCTAACGAGGTGACAAACTATGCCGTACCGGTGAGCAACGGTGGCACAAAGGAGCGAGCCTGGCACAAGGGGCAAATCGCTGTTCGAGGGGAAGTGTCACGTGTGCCGATGGTCGATGCCGCAGCAACGAGTAGCGACGACATCGCAGAGGAAGACGTCAACATTGGCGAGGGCCAGTCAGCAGCCACGCGACAGGAACTGGTAGCGCTCTTGCACGAATTCAGGGATACCGTATCAGTTGGTCTTCACGATTTGGGATGCGCTAAGGAGATAATGATGGACATTCGACTCAAGGACAACGCAGCACCGATCCAGGCCAAACCCTACCGAACTACTGCGAAAGAGCGGGAAACAATTCGCGAAATAGTTAACCAGTGGAAGAGTGCCGGTATTGTAACGGAGACCCAATCGCCTTACGCAAGTCCCGTCCTATTGGTGACGAAAAAGTCGAGTGAGGCACGGGTGTGCGTGGATTTTTGGCGATTAAATTCAGTGACAGAGCGCGTGCATTTCCCGTTACCGAATATAGATGATCATCTTGCGCAGATTCGGAGTAGCTCTCTTTTTATAGTTTTAGATCTGGCCCATGGGTACCTGCAGATCCCATTAACAGAAGCGGCGCGCGAAAAGACGGCGATAATTACTCCGGAGGAGTCAGTTGAACTCACCCAAATGATCTTCGGTTTAATGAACGGTCCCGCTTATTTCAGCCGGGCAATGTATAAGGCACTGGGGCCGTTGCGCGACGAAGTCGCGTTGTTTTATTTCGATGATATTCTGATTCCGGGTAGTGACTGGAACGATTTAAAGCCGAAGCTGCGATTAGTTCTAGAAGCGTTGAAAAAAGCTGGATTAACGATTAAATTGGAATAATGCCGTTTTTTGTATTCAAAGGTTTCGTATTTAGGACACGAGGTGTCGGAAGATGGGGTCGAGCCCGGACAATTGAAGGTGTTGGCAATCAAAGAATTTCCGAAGCCGCGAAATGTACATGAAGTACGGCGTTTTTTAGGACTCACTAGTTACTTTCGTAAATTTGTACCACGATTTGCGCAGATTGCGGAACCCTTATCGAGGCTATTGAAACAGAGTGCAACGTTCGAGTGGGCCGAAGCACAGCAGGAGGCATATAAACTCTTAAAGACGCGCCTAACAGAGAAGCCAGTCCTGCAGACGTTTGACCCCGCTGCGGAAACGGAATTGCACACGGACGCGAGTGCAATTGGTCTGGCGGGAATGTTACTGCAAAAGGGGGCCCTGGGGACGTTTCGTCTGGTCTATGCAATTAGTAGGAGGACGACTGAGCCGGAGCAACGGTATCACAGCAGTAAACTCGAATTGCTGGCTATCGTTTGGGCCGTTTCTCGTTTGCGTGCCATGCTGGCCAATATAGAATTCACGATCGTCACGAATTGTCAGGCGCTTTGCTTTCTGAGTACTCAAAAAACACTTAATCCACAGATAATCCGATGGAACGACGCCTTGAGCGAATATAACTATCGCATCGTGCGTAGAGCAGGAACGGGACTAGCTCACGTGGATGCATTGAGTAGGGCGCCCGTAGAATCAGCAAATTTGCTGATCAATGCATGCGTGCTGACCATCAACTCCGAACAAGATGAGGTACTGCTTTACCAGAACTCGGACGAGGACCTCAAGCTGAAGACAGAGATATTGCGTAAACCAGCGAAAACGAGAACGCGCTACGAGAAGGGATGCGTATTGAATTATGAGTTGCATGACGGCATTCTGTATAAAAGGCACAACGATAAATTATTGTATGTAATACCGAAGGCCTTGCGCAAAAGTATAGTAGTCAAATTCCACGATCTGCGAAGCCACCCGGGTGTGGAACGTACGGTATCGAGAGTGTTAGAGAATTATTATTTCCCACGCATAAGGGCGTATGTGAAGCGTCACGTTCGAGCTTGTTTGCAGTGCATTACGTCGAAACCGAAGCCAGGACCGTAGGAAGGGAAGCTGCACCCGATTCCCCCAGGAAACCAACCGTTCGCCATCGTCCATTTGGACCATCTGGGCCCGTTTGTAACCAGCGCACGAGGTAGCCAGTATGTGCTCGCCGCAGTGGATAACTTAACGAAGTTTGCCTATCTGCGTGCCGTGAGGGACACTCGGACGTCTAGTGTACTGCGAACTCTGGAGGAGTTTGTGCGCGAGTATGGCGCTCCCATCAGGCTAATCACTGACAGAGGAACCTGTTTTACGGCGAAGGGCTTCGACGATTTCTGCACGCGGCATGGCATACGACATACCATCAATTCCCCGCGCCATCCGCAGGCTAACGGCCAGGTGGAGCGCCTGAATGCGACGCTCGTACCGGCTATACGGAGTAGTCTGCAAGACGACGACGGGCGAACGTGGGACCGGCATCTCCGCGACATTCAAGGTCATCTTAACGAGATGAAGAACGCGACGACGGGTAAAAGTCCGTTCGAACTAGTGTACGGGTACGTGCCACGGCGAGACGAGGGAGAGCCCTGCAAATACACGTTGGAGGAGGGCTATCAGCCGCCGGCGGAGCTCCAGGATGAGGCCCGTGTAAGAATCTTGACAGCACAGCAACAACAAAAGCGCAGATACGATCGCGGACGAGCGTCTGGTACGGATTTTGACCAGGGCGATTTGGTCTATATGAAGACTGTACCCGTGGCGACGGGTGAATCGACCAAATTGCAAGCCAAGTATCGAGGGCCACTAGTCATCATCGGGACCCTACCGAGCGATACCTACCGAGTGGCAGATCTCAGAGATGAGATGGGAGGGCGTCGCTACGCGACCACCGCTCACGCCAGTCAATTGAAGCGTTGGAGACCAGCAGCTTCCCAGTCGGAGGATGAGGAAACGTCGAGCGAAGCGGAAACGTCCGAGGGTAGCGCTCGCAACGAGGAAAAAGGGGCCCCAGGCGATGTAGGGATGTCTCGGGCAGCCGAGGAGAGGCGTGAGGAAGAAACACGGCGTCCAGCCCGGAAAAGGGCGAGACCGCGCTACCTGTGTGACTACGTGTAGGGCCTGCGAGTTTTGTTGATGGTTGAATTCGAATAATGTATATGCGTTGCATAAGTGTCTGATCGAAACCGAATGTGTATTAGTATGTTACGTATAAAGAAAAGGAAGCTCGAGGACGAGTTCCAGGTCGGATGGCCGAGTGTTAAGGAGCATCCGCGTATTTTGAAATTTAGCGCGCGCGTAGATGGCGCCAGAGTGTGGCCACGTCGACATTCTCCATGTGCTCCGGGCGGCCGCCATGAGGCGAACCGGAAGCGAGTCAGTCGGAGTCGAACGTCGGAGCAAGTAAAACGTGCGGCAGTAAATGGTCGTGGTAGATGCTCGTTACGATATAAATCGGAGTAACCAACGGGTCGGAAAAACTCAAGGCGAGGTAGCGAGCCTCGCGTAGTCATTTATATAGTGATATTAGGATAGTTCTTTTTGTTATCTTTGTCTAAGAATTTGTTATATTTGTCAAGTATCCTAGTAATATTCATCAGCCTTTAAATAGATCAAGAGCCTAATCATTGTTCCCCGAGTGTAACGATTTATTTAACACCTGTATCCGATGCTAGGCGATTTCATGTGGTTGGCCTTTATTTTCTCCGTTATCACGTAAATCGATTGTTGCTGTGTCCATGTCAGAAAATTTTCTGAGGTCCGAATCTGCGATTTGAAGTACCTTCGTCAAATTTATTTTGGCTCTGAAAAGAGCCGTTTTTTTTTGAGGTCACAACCGTCGTCAAATTGATATGGCCCTAAAAAGGGCCATTTCTTTTTTTTTAACTTTGCACTTCTAACTTTTAAGCTGTCAGATCACGGTAAACATTGAAACGAAAAAGTTAGTAGCAGGCGATGCTACTCGGAGGCGTTGCGTTCACCCGGATGTGGTGCTCTCGCGGCTGCGCAGAGCGTCTCAAATGCGTCTACTGCGGATGTTGACAGGCAAATGTTAATCAACCCTAATAAGGGCGTATGTTTCATGTTTATGACATGGCCGAAAGACTTTATTTGATTCGGAAAACCCCCCGAGGGTGGAAAAATTTCTTGTCGTGAATTCGGTCAGAAATTTGGTGAATGTTATGAGATCAAGGGGATTGAGTATACGGGTCGAAAAATTACCCAAACAAAATCGACAGGAAAAAATCACATTACATTGGTAAAATGTCATTAGATTTTCGATTTGTCCCCGCGTTTCCGCGTAATGTCGATTGAAAGTTAAAAGTCGTCTGCCTAAAGCCCATCTTACTGTATAAAGAGTCGCGGCGTGTTCAGTCGGTCAGTGGCGTCGAGATCGGTGGTGACGTCAGTGGCGTAGATTTTTTTACTTGGCGTCAAGGCGCTACAGCGTCTCTTAACAAGACGCTGCCGCGTCTCTTGATTTACAAAAAGGCTTCAAGATAAACTGACCCGTCACTAGCATTTCTTGTGCATCAATACTGTCCATTGTGAGCACACACCAGAATGGACAGTATTGATCTCATTTCATCCTCTTCTTTTCTCTTTCGTCTTTATTATTATTATTATTATATCTAGCTGTAATGAATATACCTGTCAGCCATGAGAAGAAAATAAAAAGTAATTTACATATTTCATTGTCGACCACATTTCATCGGCTCAAACTTCCTGGTGACTCGTTTGCAGCTCGATCGCATCGGCCAATCGCTTTATAGCTGCGGTCTGTGTGACCAGTACGTTTTTTTGTATCATTCAGAGCGTCTCGGCGAGATTCGACAATGGAAATCAAGAACTAAGCAGCCAAGCGAAATACTCGATAGAGATGAGACCAACGGAAGAGAGTACAGCTCGACGAATCACTGCCACGATCTGCGGCAGCGTCTTGCTCGCAGAATATAACCGACCGGAAAGAAATCCAATAATTATTGATCTCCAAAATTAATTAGAATTGAGAGACAAAAACAGAAGAAATGCGTGTGTCGCGACGACGTTTTCCATGTAATGATAATGAGACGACGAAGTAGAGGCAGACGTCGACGTTGACGTTTCTGAACTAGTCGCGCTTGAGAGGCAGTGTCAGGGCTGATTTCGTGAGCGGGACGCTCTCCTGTATTTCCGAGGAACCTGGCACGGCCGGCCTGAGCGTTCCCTCCACCTTTAGACGTTGAATCTCGTTGAGAGCGGCTTGTCATCTGTGAGCTAGAAAAAACGGGAAATTAAAATCATGCAATGACAAGATAATCAGAGTAGAATTAAAATTGAAAAACTCAAGAAAAAAGAGCAAGAAAACGTACTTGCTACGAGCAACAGTCTCTCTTTTTCAACTTGTTCCCGTGACCCGGTATATTCGATCGTAGCATTGCCGAAGTTCGATGCCTCACCCTTGTCGTAGACAACAAGGTCAGTAAGTAGGTAATTGGATGCCAGACATCATGGCAAAAAATTTAAGCAGTAACATTGGGGAACCTCAGCATTGCCACGTGTCACAATGAATGTTTCAAAGTACTCCCTGGAACATATGAAAAAGATTATCGAAAAATTACATTGTTTTCTTTTTTCACTATTGGATTTTTAATATTTGCTGATTATTAGATCTTTTTTCTCATCCGATTCTAGGCAAAACTCTTACCTTGAATTTTTGATGCCAAGAAACCTGAAGTTTCGCATTTTTGCGCAACCTTTTCGTTTTGGTGTGCTTTCCATTCTCATTTGCATTGTACGAATGCGTCAAAAAGTTTGCGCGCATAACTACGTAAAAATCGATTACTTTGCGCATAGTTTCAGTGGAGTGATTGGTACATTCGATGACTGGTAGAGTCGTGATTTCCGAAATCTGCTCCAAAATTCTGTCAATAGAATCGATCTGGATACCGAATTTACCGATGACATCCAAAACGGCTGATTCCATGAATTCGGTCAAACGGAATGACGCTCCACTGGGTCGAATCAATCCTCCATACCGTTCTATCAGATTTTTTGCTGTTTCGTGTGGATTCTCATCTCCTTCGCCTGATTTCAAAGTCTTGATGCACTCCTGACATTTCAGCTTCAACATCGCCCGTAAGACGAAACCAACTATGTACGTTTGTACTTCTAGGCTGGTTCGCGTGACATCGTACGTGTGATCATGAACGTTGTCGTTCCAAGTTGACCAGCTCATGGCAACGGACTCTTCGTAATTATGGTCACGCTGGTGGCTCTCCACGGGGACTTAATTGGTACATGCGTTTTCAAGCATATTATCGATGGCTGCCAACCACTCGCACCGAGGTTTAACCGCAGTGGCCAACGAACCTTTCGTCTGCATGAGGCTTTCCATCAATTCAGATCCACTAACGTTAGATCCTTTCGGCGGTGTCACCAAGGAGTAACTGCAAAGCAGTCGGAATGCTTGGGCGAAAAAATTTGGATTGGGATAATCATTACTACCGCCTGCATTACGCATCATGCCGAAAAATCTATGCAAAAAAAGATGATACTTAATTGCACGAATCTCTGCTAACCAAGAATAGGATTAGTGTATAACTATTGTTGCATCAATACAAGCATAATTTTCTTCGAATAGGGACTCTAGTTTTCAGTAATGCATTTCATAATAAATACAGATTAACTATTTAATTGTAAAGAATAAAACTTGCAACCTGCCTCCAAAGCGTCTTGATCTAAACGTGCCGTCATGACGTATTTGAAATTGGATTCGAGGTGGAGGGCATCCATGATATCGAGGGTTGCCCCTAAGGTAACTTTCAAACCTTTCATAGTAGTTGATGAAACGGGTATCTCTTTACTTGGTAGAGGATCCTCCCAATTCTTCAAATATTGAACGAAACTTGAAATGGCCTAATTTTTATGGCAGGCACAACGAGCAAACAGTTATTGGTGCAAATCATAAGGACCAGCAAAATTAAACAAGCAATTAATACATGTATACAAAAACGTAGCTGTGCTTAGAATAAAAGAAAATAGAAACATAATGCAGTTTTTCCAAAGACTGTGTAGGAAAGTGTAGGAAAATTGTAGACAAAGCACCAACGAATTGTTGAATGGAAAAAATAATGTTATACTGCGACCGCAATATTACAAAAGGATCAGAACCTCCAGTCAGGATCACTTCAACCAAGACTTCAGGGTGTGGTTAATTAAAAATTCGTGCAGTGAAAGAAAACCAAATAAAAAGGCTGAAGACCATGATCACAAACAACGCGACAAGTAAAAGCATGAATGGCCATTATTTCGTTAGCAACGTGAAGATGGACTATATTTCCAGCTGCCTCTTGGTAAAATTGAACGACGGCGAAAGGAATAATTTCGAAAATGGAACGAATGATTATGAAGAGCATAAAGCGGAAAAATTCTGTACACAACTATAAGAATAAATTGTACTACTGTCGATTCACATAAATATCATAAATTAATCATACCTCGTTTTGAAGCATTGTCCATCCGTTCTGCTTGTCTCTTCAAGCACTCGAAAACGAAATGGTGAAACCCATAGGTTGACGCGCCGATTTTTTGAATATATCTATTCAAAGTTTTTCGGGCGGGTAGCGGCAAAATTTCTCTGTCGCGAAGGTACTTGTACAACGAGGCATTTTGAATTCGCATCAATAGACACTCATACGTCTATTGAGTCGTGTACCGACGCATGTTGCCAGACTTAACCTTCGCGACTTCGAAACAAACTCGCACTGCCTGCTGTTGCGTTTCCGGAAGGCTGGCGATTTTTCTTCAAGAGTATGCTCTTTATTGCACAACATTTTTTTTGCAGCCGAGCAACATTTGCTGTCAAATTTGCAGCCTATTAAGAAATAAAAATTATATGGCATTAGTTTTATGTCAATTCATAAAGCAAAATCAATTGAAAATATCGAAATCAGCAAGTTTGCCAACCTAATCAAGCAAAGAAAACGTAAGATTTAAACTGTTCACATTACCTTTTTTCGCAAACAAATACATTTCCGTCGGGCTAATTTTGCAGGAACTTTATAAGCTGCGTATTTTTCTTCCAGTTTTTTTTTTGTTCCGTCGTTGCAACAGCTTCTTCCGAAGTTGTTGACAGAGCAAGCGCCTCGGGTTTCTCTGATTCCGCTTGTATTCTTCATCGGGTTCACGAATACCTCCGCATCGACGATCAAACCTACATAAAAAAAATATATTCAGCATGTATTTCTGTACCGGAAAGTACGGTAAGAGTTTGTTCCGAAACGTAGAAATGCAGAAATGCAGAAATGCAGAAATACCTTTCGCTTTCGATGCCTGTCCCGGTGCAAATGGTGAAATTTTTCATCGTCTTCGTGTATCCAATTACATAAGCAAGAGACGGAATAGTATCCAAGAGAATGACGGCACTGATATATAGATGAAGCTGGAAACATATATTATTATTACGAAAATGTATACTATGAACGAGTACGGAATTTTCTATGGAGGCTGTGACATAAATATATTTAACGACATATCTGGAGAAAGGACGAGGTGTTGACGAACAGAAAAATCGCCGGCAGTGTAATTAGGGAAGAAAATATCAGATCCTTTCTGACACCAGGCCCAGCCTTCCGGTAAATACGCTTCACTTAGTTCCCACTGAATATCGACAACTAAAATTCCCCGGTTATCCTGTCAATCGTGCTGAGCGATCTCATTGTCGAAGAATGCTCCCTGCGTAGGCTCGCATTCCATGCCGTAATCGTTATTTAATACGACACTATCGCTATTAACACTTCCTTCATGTTCTATACACTCGACAAGTGTTTTTGAAGTGGTCGTACTCTCCGGTGCATAGAACATGTTCTAAAATATTCAATTTGAGAGAAAAGAAAGCAAAGAAAATAAAAGCAAGAATAAATTAAATCCTGTGGGAATTGGAAATAAAGCTACATATTAAAAAATTTCCGTAATCTTTTGGCACAGTGTACATTTAATAAATGTAACGCAATGAATGTGCATTTGGATTTATTTGCACATGCGGGCGCACGTGCACACATACATGCATACGCACACGTTCGCGCAAGGACACACAAAAGATTATCAATTCTTCGCACACAAGAATAGAAAACGGACCGTGCTTACCTTACGATGTTCCGTCAGGTGATTCTGAACTGCATCTTGAGCCGATGATACAGCATCTCCTTGATTTAATAAAATGGCATCCGGACCCAATGGTACAGCATCTTCTTCTAGTAGCCAATGGATTCGCGGAATGGTGCTTATTGTACCATCGACTAATCGCAGCGTGTCGTTCTTCCGTATATGTTTTTCCAGAAAATGGAGCTCGCAAACAGACTGCTTAATTTCCAGACTGCATCCGAGACTTTTCTTCAAGGTGGTGAGCCTGTCTTTACACTACGGTGGAAAATGTTTACAAACAATTACAATTGCACTAAAAATATATCAGTAGTGATATAAAAGGGCTTATATTTCAATTTCCATTCAGCTTATTTTATTTAAAAGTCAGTTGCTCGGCAGATTCACAATCTTGAACCCCTTAATAGGCCAGGAAAATAGGATATTTTCCAATTAGAAGACACGGTGCCGCACAGTGCAGCACCCTGGATAATGCAAATGATGGCACAACACGCATTGACTTAGCCATTTTCTGTATCCACAAGTGTGGCACAGTGCAGTACATATTTGGAACATTCAGAGCAGCGCACCATGCCGCACAGTACCATAGCGTGCTCTCATTGGAAAATACCCATTGAATAACAGTAATTGCCATATTTAAGTCATGATGCTGCCACATGTTTAGATATTTAAAACAATTTTTATTTACCTCAGGCACCGTGAACAGTGAAAGCTGCCGCAAGCCTGACTTTTTCCGCTGAGGATAATCCTTATACCTCCCGGTACTGCAACCTGGGACGGAACGAATCCTCCCCATTCTAAGAAAATAAAAACAGAACACAAATATAGCCTTGACTGTCATGGATTGGAAATATGTTTCAGAAAAGGGTATTCAGTTGATTTATTTTTTTCACCGATGCGAATGAAAGTTGGAAAAAAATTGCGCTATGCAAACAATATTACTCGTTATGTGGCTTGTAAATGCAACTGCACTGGAGGAAAGAAGGAACTCGTCAAAAAATTGCGGTTGTAATTGCAAGAAAAATAACTTATACATTATGCTCAATTTCATGCTTATTACTCCAGGGAGAATGGAGCGTAAAGGTTATGTTTCTCATGAACTGAGCTAAATGCAAGAAAAAAGAAACTGAAGGCTAACACTAATGACGATTGATTGGGAGGAATATTGAAAATAATCCTACCTTAGGTTTCGAAGAAAACAATTTCGTGAAGATTTTCTCAATATTACAAAACACAATAATATTACAAATGAGCCTCATAGCGGAGCACAAAGACACATCGAAATCAAATTATTTTATTATTTGAGTGCATGCGTTAAGTTTGGACTATTATAATTATTTGAGACGTTCTCGTTAGGAGAGCTGCTAGTGGCACAAACTGGAACTATTGCAAGTCGGATTTTTCAAGACGCTGCAACTACATATTGGCCTATGCTGTGTCCACTCCTTCTCTCTAGTCTCCCTGACCTGTATGTAACACTATGTCCATGACCATGGAGACTAGAGTAAAGGAGCCCGAACGCAATGGTGGCGAAATGGTTGTGAAAGTGATGAACGATCCGCGAATTGTACCCACCTGGCGGCGCTACCACTGCGGGCTCCATCCGCGCGGTGATTTTGAATCGTAGATCCGCAATTTGTCGTATATTTGTTTCTTATAAGCGCAGCTTATAATACTGAAGAGTAATATTGATATGCTGTAACGGGATATCCCCACCCGATATCGACGATTCGAATCGATTCAAAATACCCGTGGTGCCCCAGGGCGCGATCGAACGGCGCGCCAGCGAGACGGGTGCGCTCCGGCCCCGTAGGACGGACGGGGCGCTAGCAGTGCAGCCAGATCGCGCGTAAAAGTTACCCCCTCTCTAGTCTCTTACGCGCCCATCACACAATCATAGTAGCGCGTGTCCGTGAGCGAGCGACGCTCGGACATCTTCGGAAAGAGCCGAGCACGGTCGAAGTATCCCGACCGCGCCTTCGGCTGCTACACCAAACATGGACGCTGAGCACGTTCATTTGCGGCCAAGCCGAAACGAAGGCTTCGAGGGAAAAAGCAATCTGAGCACGACTCGCGCGTGACGTCACCCGACGCCGCGCGCGAGGCTTTTAGATGATTTCAATGCTTATTTAGCTCTTGATTCTCTGCGTTATTAATGTATACAAAAAAATGTATCGCGCACTCTGATCGCTTATTTTTTTGGTTTATACGTTAATTTAAATATAATAATAAATCTAAATTACAACTTATTTATCTTATATGAAATTGTTTACGCTTTACTCGCACCCGTCCTTATGCCAAATAAATTATAATTCATAAAAGTAAGCGGAAATATATTTATATTCGTATTATTATATTAATTCTCATACTTTCATCAAGCGATAAAGCATTATCCCCACAAACAAGCCAATCGTCCATCCGGCCGCGAATCGTAAGTATACCAGAAAGTGCACATATTCTACAAGCGATGAGATGGTCCCGTTGGTAGCGTTCCTGGCTTCGGTCCGCAGGGGCGCCTAGTGCAATTTTTTCTCCAAATTTTTCATAATTTTGTCATATTTTAGTGATATTTGAGATTTTCGGAGAAAAAATTATTTAAAACAGATTCGAGTTCTGGTCTATTTTCCAAAAACACATTTTTTTTCACTGAAAATTCATGATTTCTCATTTTTTTCCCGGAAATTTCTCTTTTTCCTATGACCTGAGTGAACGGCTGCGGAGATATTCGGAGAAAAGTTATAGATGAAAAAAATGAGATTTTCGTAAAAAAAACTTATTACATTTTTTTATCCCTCATAATTCTGAGAAATAATGAATTTCCGAAATTTTTGCAAACATTTTCCTAAAGGGGTAACACCACTGTAACGGCCTGCTACGAAGCGTTTTAAACAAATAATACTTAGGGTAATTATTAAGCATATATTGAAGTATATTGCAAAAAAAATTTATGGGAAAATATTACAAAATGGCGACACTGCCGTAAATTCTTCCGAGGCATGTTGAACTTAAGGTGCTCTGCGGCACGCAGTATAACTTGTGCTAATTTTAATCAGGATAAAATAATTTTTTTTAATTAAATCTAGATGAGTGTAGCTAGTGAACCACATAGGGGATTTTAGAAATATTGATTTTTGAGTAATTGCCGCGTATTTGACTAAAAATGTTCCATTTTTTTAAGACAGTTATATGTTAATAAATATTGTTTTAATTAACTTATCGAAAATCCCCTACGTGGTTCAGTAGCTACACTCATGTAGACTTAATACAACAAAATTCTTTTTTTTTAGATTAAAATTGGCACAGTTATACTGCGTGCCGCAGAGGTTCGACATGCTTCGGAAGAATTGCTGCAGTGTCGCCATATTGTAATATTTTCGAAAGAAAAATCTATATCAATATACTTAAATATATGCTCAATAAATATCGCAAGTATTATTTGTTTATCACATTTTCTTCCACCAAAAAAAATATCAAAAAATACGCTTCCTGTAAGGCCGCTGCAGTGGTGTTACCCCTTAAAGTCTTCATATAGTTTCTGAGATTTTCCCGTCATCGTAATTTAAATGATGAAATATTCGGAAAAATTCGGAGAAATTCAGAGAAACTCTGATGTTTGCGTAAAAATAATTGTCCGCAAAACTCCGAATTCTTCATATTTGTTCCAATTCATAGAAAAATTCGGAAAAATTTTCCGGAAAAGATCGGAGTTTTTCGGAAAAAAATTTGCATTAGGGGCGCGGGATCGTTCCCCGCGCTCAGTGCTTTTTTTAAAAATTATTATTACTATTTATTCTTATTTGATTAGTAATTTTTATTAGTTATCATTATTATTTTAATTAGTTATCTTTTAGTGTCGATAAATTTATCGCGCACTCTGATCGCTTATTTTTTTAGTTTATACGTTAATTTAAATATAATAATAAATCTAAATTACAACTTATTTATCTTATATGAAATTGTTTACGCTTTACTCGCACCCGTCCTTATGCCAAATAAATTATAATTCATAAAATAAGCGGAAATATATTTTTATTCGTATTATTATATTAATTCTCATACTTTCATCGAGCGATAAAACATTATCCCCAAAATCAAGCCAATCATCCATCCGGCCGCGAATCGTAAGTACCAGAAAGTGCACATATTCTACAAGCGATGAGATGGTCCCGTTGGTAGCGTTCCTGGCTTCGGTCCGCAGGGGCCCCTAGTGCAAATTTTTCTCCAAATTTTTCATAATTTCTCATATTTCAGTCATATTTGCGATTTTCGGAGAAAAAATGATTCAAAACAGATTCCAGTTCTGGTCTATTTCCCAATAACACATTTTTTTTCATTGAAAATTCATGATTTCTCATTTTTTTCCCGGAAATTTCTCTTTTTCCTATGACCTGAGTGAACGGCTGCGGAGATATTCGGAGAGAAGTTAAAGATCAATAGAAATGAGATTTTCGTAAAAAAAACTTATTACATTTTTTGTCCCTCATAATTCTGAGAAATAATGAATTTCCGAAATTTTTGCAAACAATATTTTCCTTAAGGGGTAACACCACTGTAACGGCCTGCCACGAAGCGTTTTAGACAAATAATACTTGGGGTAATTATTAAGCATATATTGAAGTATATTGCAAAAAAAATTTATGGGTAAATATTACAAAATGGCGATACTGCAGCAAATTCTTCCGAGGCATGTTGAACTTAAGGTGCTCTGCGGCACGTAGTATAACTTGTGCCAATTTTAATCTGGACAAAATAATTTTTGTTTATTAAATCTAGATGAGTGTAGCTAGTGAACCACGTAGAGGATTTTAGAAATATTGATTTTTGAGTAACTGCCGAGTATTTGACTAAAAATGTTCATTTAGACTTAATAAAACAAAATTATTTTTTTAAGATTCAAATTGGCACAGTTATACTGCGTGCCGCAGAGGTTCGACATGCTTCGGAAGAATTGCTGCAGTTTCGCCATTTTGTAATATTTTCGGATAAAAATTTCTAGCAATATACTTAAGTATATGCTCAATAAATACCGCAAGTATTATTTGTTTATCACATTTTCTTCTGCCAAAAAAAAATATAAAAAAATACGCTTCCTGGAAGGCCGCTACAGTGGTGTTACCCCTTAAAGTCTTCATATAATTTCCGAGATTTTCCCGTGATCGTAATTAAAATGATGAAATATTCGGAAAAATTCGGAGAAACTCGGATGTTTGCGTAAAAATAATTGTCCGCAAAACTCTGAATTCTTCATATTTGTTCCAATTCATAGAAAAATTCGGAAAATTTTTTCGGAAAAAATCGGAGTTTTTCGGAAAAAAAATTGCACTAGGGGGTGGGATCGTTCCCCGCGCTCAGTGCTTTTTTTAAAATTATTATTACTATTAATTCTTATTTGATTAGTTATTTTTATTAGTTATCATCATTATTTTAATTAGTTACCTTTTAGTGTCGAAAAATTTAGCGCGCACTCTGACCGCTTATTTTATTAGTTTGTACGTTAATTTAAATATAATAACAAATCTAAATTACAACTTATTTATCTTCTAAAAAATTGTTTGCGCTTTACTCACACCCGTCCCTATGCCAGATAAATGGTAATTTATAACAGTAAGCGGAAATTTATTTATATTTGTATTATTATATTCATTCATTATATTCAGTAAGCGGAAATATATTTATATTCGTATTATTATATTCATTCAATAACTAATCAAATAAGAATTAATAGTAAGAATAATTTTAAAAGACTTCCGTTTCCGGAGTGGATGAGAGAGAGCGTGTGTGAGACAGCTGGGAAGGAAAGCGGGGAAAAGTGAGTGTGAGGGTGGTGGAAAAAAGCGAAAGTGAGGTGAACGGCGAAGGGGAAAGTGGGGAGTGTGGTGGAGAAGGAAAAAACAGGGCGGCGGGAGAACTGAAGAAGGAAGAGGAGGTGAAAGGTGGAAGCGAGGTTAGAAAGGAAGGGCGAGTGGAGTCGGTGAGACGGCAGCGGCAGAGGACGGCGGAGATAGGAAGCGGTTGGAGAAAGGAACGTGGCGAGGCAGGTAGGTAAAACAGGGAGGCGGTAAAGGACTCGACGGGTAAGGAGAATAGGAAGGTATGGGCGATGAGGGAGAAGGTAAGGAGGAGCGCGAAGAGGCGAGGGGGCGAGTGGGGGCGGCAGGGAGAGAGGAGGAGGAGATAGCAAAAAGGAAGGGAAGGAAAACGAACGCGGAAGGCTCCGCATGGAAAGAAGCACGAGCGTGGGGGAGATAAGCGAATTGTGGAAGAGGAAGAGGGAACGGACGGAGGAAAAAGAGCAGGAGGGAGAGGAGGCTTTTCAGAAAAGCAGAAAGGTACAGAGGTCGCCAGAAGGAGGGCGACAGGAGGGGGGAGGGCTGGAGGGGATGATCGCAGCGATGAGGGAGGAGGTCAGGAGGGGATTGGCGGAAGTAAAGGCGGAAGTGCAGGGGCAAGGAAGGAAGGTCGAGGAGGAATTATGGAGGATGAGGGGAGAGATGAAGTTGGGAGAGGAAAGATGGAGAAGAGAAAAGGAGGCGATGGAAAGAAGGATAAGGGAAGTAGAAGGGAGGATGAAGAGAGTAGGGGAGCAGGAGAAAGAGATGGAAAAAATCGGGGAGAGACTGAGAGAACTGGAGAGTGCAGAGGGAAGAAGAAAGCAGGGAGGAGGAGAGGGGGAAGAAGAGTGGTTAAGGGGAGAGAAGGGACAGACGGAGAGGAGGGTACAGGAAATGGAAAGGAAAATGGAGAGAAGGGAGAGGGAGGAAAGACGAAGGAACTTCATCATAAGGGGAGCGACGAGGGAAGGAACGACAAGGCAAGCGGTGGTGGAGGTGCTGGAGAAGATAGGAGCGGAAGGGAGAGTGGAGAGGGTGAGAGAGTTGAAGAATGGGGCAGGACAAGGAAAGGAGAGAATGGAAGAAATAGAGGGGAAGAAGGAGGTGATGAGGAGGAAAAGGGAATTAAGAGGGAGGAGAGAAAGAATAGAGGACGATTTGACATGGAAGGAAAGGAGGATGCAGTGGAGACTGAGAAGAATAGGGGACGAAGAGGAAAGGAGGGGGAAGAGGGTAAAGCTGGGGTACGGGAAGGTGATAATAGAGGGGGTCACGTGGTTCTGGGACGAGAGTAGGGAAGTACTGAGGGACTGGAGGGGAAAGGAAAGAGAGACGGAAGAAGGGGCGGGAAGAAGACAAGAGGAAAGGGAGGCGGTAGGGAGCAGAGAACAGCAAAAAAACGGGTAGAAAAAGGGAAAAAAGAAAGGAGAAGAAGGAGGGAGCTGGAAGGTGGCGTTTTGGAACGTAGCGGGTCTCACAAACAAGGACAAGGAGTTTTGGAGGGGGCTGGAGGATTGGGAGGTGGTGGTGATGGTGGAGACATGGGTAGAGGAAAAAGGATGGGATAGAATAAGACAAAGGCTTCCTAGGGGATACACGTGGATGACACAATGGGCGAGGAAAATAAATAGAAAAGGGAGGGCAATGGGAGGGATGGTGATAGGGGTGAGGATGGAGATGAAGGCGGAAAGAAAGGGAGAGAGGAGGGAGGAAGAGGGGATAATGGCGGTAAAGGTGGAAGCAGGGGAGGACAGATGGACCATAATTGGGGTGTATGTGAACGGGGACATAGAGAGGAAAACAGAGAAATTAAAAGGATGGATGGAAAAGCAGGAGGAAGGAGGAAGGGTCATAATCGGAGGGGATTTCAATGCGAGGACTGGAGAAGAGGGAGGAGGAGAATGGGAGGATAAGGGGGAGGAGGAGGAAGGCAGGAGATCAAAAGACAAGACGGTAAATACGGAAGGGAGGAAATTAATCAAGGTGCTAGAGGAGACGGGGTGGGAAATATTAAATGGAAACATAGAGGGGGACGAAGACGGGGAATTCACATACACAGGGGGGAGGGGGGAGACCGTAATCGATTATGTGTTGGGGGAGAATGAGACGAGGGAAGGGGTAGAGAGCATAAGGATAGGGGATAACGTTGAGTCGGATCATCACCCAGTGATAGTGACGATGAAAAGAGGAAGGCGGGAAAGAAGAAGACAGGGGAAGGGGGAAAGGAGAGCAGGGTGTGGCAAGTGGTCGGAAAGGATGAAGGAGGAATACGGGAGAAGGATGGAGGGGGCAGGAGTGGAAGGACGAGGGGTCCAAGAAGTAGTGAAAGAAATTACAGGGAAAATGAAGGAGGCCATGAAGGCAGGCGAGGAGGAAGTGGGCAAAGTGAGGAGAGCGATGAGGGGAGGATGGTGGGATGAAGAATGCAGGGAGAAGAAGGGGGAGATGAGGGAAGAGCTAAGGAAATGGAGGAAAGGAAAAAGCACGAAAGAGCGTTATTGAGAAAAGAAAAGAGAGTACGGAAAGTTGGGCAAGAGGAAGAAGGAGGAGGAAAGGGAAAGGAGAATAAGAGAGATAGCGGAAGCGAAGACGGAGAACAAGGTGTGGGAAATAGTGAATAGGGGAAGAAAGAAAAGGAAAAGAGTGGAGGAGAAAATAAAAGCGGAAGAATGGAAAAGATATTTTATCGGGTTGTTGGGAGGAACGGAAGGAAGAGAGGAAACGGGGGCAGAGAGAGAGAGAAGAGGAGACACGGAGGAGGAATTAGGGAGAGAGGAAATAAGGAAGGCGGTAGAAAGGGTCAAGGAGGGAAAAGCGATGGGAGGAGACGAAATCCCAAATGAAGCATGGAAATGGGGAGGAGAGAAGGCGATAGAGTGGGCATGGGAAATCTGCGGGAAGGTATGGAGGGGGGAAGGATGGCCAGAGGAGTGGAAGGAGGGGATAATTGTGCCAATAATAAAAAAGGGGCAAGGAACGAGGGTAGAGGAGTACAGGGGGGTGACGTTGTTGCCCTCGCTGTACAAGATTTATGTGGCAATATTGGCAAAAAGATTAGAAGAAGAAGTGGAAAGGAAAGGAGCGGTGCCACAAAACCACACCGGCTTCAGAAGGCGAATGGGAACAATCGACAACATCTACGTACAACATCCTGAATCACGTAATAGGAAGGCAGGTGGAGAAAAGGAAGGGAATGTTGGTGGCGCTCTTCATCGACCTGAGAGCGGCCTTCGATTCAGTGGACAGAAAAGAATTGTGGAAGGCGTTAGAGAGGAGAGGAATAAGGAAAGGGCTAAGGGAAAGGATAAAAGAAATATATGAGGAGACGAAGAGCAGGGTGAAGGTAGGGGGGGAGACAGGAGAGGAATTTTGGACGGAAAAAGGGGTAAGGCAGGGATGCCCGCTAAGCCCGCTCCTGTTCAATGTTCTGACGGCGGATCTCGAGGAGGAATTGAAAAAAGGGGAATGGGGGGGGGGGATAAAGATAGGGAGGGAGAAGATTTTCTCTCTAGCGTACGCGGATGACGTGGCGGTGCTGGCAGAAAGGGAGGAGGACATGCGGAACATGATTAGGAGACTGGAGAGGTATTTCGAGGGTAAGAAGCTGGAGGTGAAGGTGGGGAAGACTAAGGTGATGAGGTTCAGGAAAGGAGGGGGGAGGTTTAAGAAAAATATATGGAAATGGGGAGGGGAAGAGCTGGAAGAAGTAAGAGAATTCAAGTACCTAGGGTACATGTTCGGGAGGAACGGGGGGCCAGAGGGGCACATGGAAGACAGGGTAAGAAAGGCGGGAACAGTGATGAGGCAGGTGTGGGGAATAGGGAAAAGGGAATTTGGGATAGACGTGGGGAGGAGGATGTGGTTGTTCGACACCTTGGTGTGGACGGTGATGGGCTACGGAGCAGAGATCTGGGGATGGGAGGAAAGAGGGGCGATGGAAGCGATGCAGGAGAGATATGGGAGGTGGGTATTGGGGCTCGACTGGGAAACACCAGGGTATGTGGTGAGGGAGGAGCTGAAAAGGGACAAGAACGAGAGCAGGTAGAAGAGCGTGGAAATATGAGGAAAAGCTAAGGAAAGGGGGAGGGAGCGAATGGGCAAGGAAGTGCTGGGAGGAGATCAGGGAAAGGGAGAGAAGAGGGGATCAAAGGAGATCGAAATGGGAGAAAGGCAGGGAGGAGTTCAGAAGGATTGGGGAGGGGAGGGAAGAAGAAGAACAGGATCAAGACGAGCAGGGGTACGAGAGGAAGGAGGAGGAGGATAGAGAGGAGCAGAAAAGGGAAAGGTGGGAAAAGATCATGGAGTCGAGATACAACAGATGGTACAAGGAGGTAAGAGTGAGAGGGTTCCTGAAGGCGGGATGGGGGGAAGAGCGGTATAGGAGAGTGGCAAGATTCAGGATGGGGAACGAGATGAGAGAAGGAAGATACTGGGAGAAGGAAGAAGAGAGGGAATGCAGGATATGTGGAGAAGAGATGGAATCGTGGGAACACGTGGTGGATAGGTGCGGAGGAGGAGATGGGGAGGAAAGAGGGATAGGAGAAAGGATAATAGAGATCCTGGACGAAGAGGGCGGGGGGGAGGGATGGATGAAGAGTCTGGAAGAGAGGAGGAAGGAAAGGGAAAGGGAGGGAGGGGAGGGAGAGGGTGAGGAAGAGACGGAGTGAAAGAGGAATGGAGTGGAAGGAGGAAACGGAAGTCGGACGGCGGGGAGAAGAGAGAGAGGAGTAGCATTAAGGAAGCGAGCGAGATAAAGATAAGTAGGAGTAAGGCGGTGCGGCGCAGGCGGCGGAGAGAGAGAGAGACAGCGGCAAAATAGATGTAAGATAGATTAAGTAGAATAAGAAAAGTGTAAGGAAGAATGTAAGGGAGGAGCGGAAACGGAGGCCTTTGTAACCCTACGGGGAACGAATAAAGCATACATACATACATAATTTTAAAAAAAGCACTCAGCGCGGGGAACGATTCCGCGCCCCTGCGGACCGAAGCCAG
Organism: Ophion slaviceki; assembly: GCA_944452715.1. Classification (NCBI taxonomy): domain Eukaryota; kingdom Metazoa; phylum Arthropoda; class Insecta; order Hymenoptera; family Ichneumonidae; genus Ophion; species Ophion slaviceki. The sequence goes on along the minus strand of OX101787.1, from coordinate 43,392,692 downwards.
GAACGCTACCAACGGGACCATCTCATCGCTTGAAGAACCTGTGCACTTTCTGGTACTTACGATTCGCGGCCGGATACATTATGATAATGCTTTATCGCTTGATGAAAGTATATGAGAATGAATATAATAATACGAATATAAATATATTTCCGCTTACTTTTATGAATTACAATTTATTTGGCATAGGGATGGGTGTGAGTAAAGCGCAAACAATTTCTTAGAAGTAAAATAAGTTGCAATTTAGATTTATTATTATATTTAAATTAACGTACAAACTAATAAAATAAGCGGTCAGAGTGCGCGATAAATTTATCGACACTAAAAGATAACTAATTAAAATAATAATGATAACTAATTAAAATTACTAATCAAATAAGGATAAATAGTAATAATAATTTTAAAAAAGCACTGAGCGCAAGGAACGATCCCGCGCCCCTAGTGCAAATTTTTTTCCGAAAAACTCCGATTTTTTCCGGAAAATTTTTCCGAATTTTTCTATGAATTGGAACAAATATGAAGAATTCGGAGTTTTGCGGACAATTATTTTTACGCAAACATCAGAGTTTCTCCGAATTTCTCCGAATTTTTCCGAATATTTCATCATTTAAATTACGATGACGGGAAAATCTCGGAAACTATATGAAGACTTTAAGGGGTAACACCACTGTAACGGCCTTACAGGAAGCGTATTTTTTGATATTTTTTTGGTGGAAGAAAATGTGATGAACAAATAATACTTGCGGTATTAATTGAGCATATATTTAAGGATATTGATATAGATTTTTCTTCTGAAAATATTACAAAATGGCGACACTGCAGCAATTCTTCCGAAGCATGTCGAACCTCTGCGGCACGCAGTATAACTGTGCCAATTTTAATCTAAAAAAAAAGAATTTTGTTTTATTAAGTCTACATGAGTGTAGCTACTGAACCACGTAGGGGATTTTCGATAAGTTAATTAAAAAAATATTTATTAACATATAACTGTCTTAAAAAAAATTGAACATTTTTAGTCAAATACGCGGCAATTACTCAAAAATCAATATTTCTAAAATTCCCTACGTGGTTCACTAGCTACACTCATTTAGATTTAATTGAAAAAAAAATTATTTTATCCTGATTAAAATTAGCACAAGTTATACTGCGTGCCGCAGAGCACCTTAAGTTCAACATGCCTCGGAAGAATTTACGGCAGTGTCGCCATTTTGTAATATTTTCCCATAAATTTTTTTTGCAGTCTACTTCAATATATGCTTAATAATTACCCCAAGTATTATTTGTCTAACAAGGGGACAGTACGGCAGTCGGATTTTTGTAATTTTTCGTACTCATGGTACGTGAAGTTCAGAGCTCGAATATTAATATCCCAAAGCAGTTCGACGCCATATTCAGAAATTTTCGAGAAAATTGACTTTGAAGTTTTCGAGCGCACTCTTATCCCACAAAGATGCAACGATATTCGAACCGGGCTCGTGGCGTACCCGGTAGCGCTCGAGTCTAGTAATCGCGGGGTCGCTGGTTCGAGTCTCACTTCGAAATTTTTTTTTTTTTTTCATTTTTTTTTAAATCCGCATACCTCCATCATTTAAATATCCCGATAAATTTTTGTTGTATATAATCACATATTATTATATATAATTAATATAATATATCTATATATGTTTATATATGGACAAAATCCATATATAGTTATTTATGTACAAAATTCATTATAGTTATACATAATTATATATTTTCTCATATATGATCATATATTATTTATATATAACAATAGGTGATTATTTATAAAAAAATTAAAAAATAATCCCGGGATAAAAATCATAAAATCTATGCTAATTCACATATATGTAATTATAATTGTCAATGATAAATGCAAGTCTTATTTTTGATTATCTCTTGCTTGAAATTGCGAATAGGCGACGTAAAAATATCCAGTAATAATATTTACATAAACTCGCTTGTAGATTAATAGGAATATAAATAGAAGAATAAATGTTGAAATATGTGAGTTATATTCACATATTTCAACATTTATTCTTCTATTTATATTCCTATTAATCTACAAGGGAGTTTATGTAAATATTATTACTGGATATTTTTACGTCGCCTATTCGCAATTTCAAGCAAGAGATAATCAAAAATAAGACTTGCATTTATCATTGACAATTATAATTACATATATGTGAATTAGCATAGATTTTATGATTTTTATCCCGGGATTATTTATTTATTTTTTTATAAATAATCACCTATTGTTATATATAAATAATATATGATCATATATGAGAAAATATATAATTATGTATAACTATAATGAATTTTGTACATAAATAACTATATATGGATTTTGTCCATGTATAAACATATATAGATATATTATATTAATTATATATAATAATATGTGATTATATACAACAAAAATTTATCGGGATATTTAAATGACGGAGGTATGCAAATTTAAAAAAAAATGTAAAAAAAAAAAAATTTCGAAGTGAGACTCGAACCAGCGACCCCGCGATTACTAGACTCGAGCGCTACCGGGTACGCCACGAGCCCGGTTCGAATATCGTTGCATCTTTGTGAGATAAGAGTGCGCTCGAAAACTTCAAAGTCAATTTTCTCGAAAATTTCTGAATATGGCGTCGAACTGCTTTGGGATATTAATATTCGAGCTCTGAACTTCACGTACAGTGGTGTTACCCCAGGCCGTTACAGTGGTGTTACCCCTTTAGGAAAATAATGTTTGCAAAAATTTTGGAAATTCATTATTTCTCAGAATTATGAGGGATAAAAAAAATGTAATAAGCTTTTTTTTACGAAAATCTAATTTTTTCATCTATAACTTTTCTCCGAATATCTCCGCAGCCGTTCACTCAGGTCATAGGAAAAAGAGAAATTTCCGGGAAAAAAATGAGAAATCATGAATTTTCAGTGAAAAAAATGTGTTTTTGGAAAATAGACCAGAACTCGAATCTGTTTTAAATAATTTTTTCTCCGAAAATCTCAAATATCACTAAAATATGACAAAATTATGCAAAATTTGGAGAAAAAATTGCACTAGGCGCCCCTGCGGACCGAAGCCAGCAACGCTACCAACGGGACCATCTCATCGCTTGTAGAATATGTGCACTTCCTGGTATACTTACGATTCGCGGCCGGATGGACGATTGGCTTGTTTTTGGGGATAATGCTTTATCGCTTGATGAAAGTATGAGACTTAGTATAATAATACGAATATAAATATATTTCCGCTTACTTTTATGAATTATAATTTATTTGGCATAAGGACGGGTGCGAGTAAAGCGTAAACAATTTCATATAAGATAAATAAGTTGTAATTTAGATTTATTATTATATTTAAATTAACGTATAACCTAAAAAAATAAGCGACCAGAGTGCGCGATACATTTTTTTGTATACATTAATAACGCAGAGAATCAAGAGCTAAATAAGCATTGAAATCATCTAAAAGCCTCGCGCGCGGCGTCGGGTGACGTCACGCGCGAGTCGTGCTCAGATTGCTTTTTCCCTCGAAGCCTTCGTTTCGGCTTGGCCGCACATGAACGTGCTCAGCGTCCATGTGTTGGTGAGCAGCCGAAGACGCGGTCGGGACACTTCGACCGTGCTCGGCTCTTTCCGAAGATGTCCGAGCGTCGCTCGCTGACGGACACGCGCTACTATGATTGTGTGATGGGCGCGTAAGAGACTAGAGAGGGGGTAACTTTTACGCGCGATCTGGCTGCACTGGGCGCTAGAGCCACGGGGAAGAAGGACGGGAGAGGAGTCTCTCGAGCAAAAAGGAGGAAAGAGAAAGGACGTCCCTTCGAGGCTTCCGACCCAAAATCGGAGAATCTATTGAGCATTTCTCTCGTAAAGGACGAGAGAACAAAATATAAAGAATCGCCGAGTTTAAACCACCTGCCACGTGTTCAGATTGACCGGGCTCATGGTCTATCGTCAACGCTGCGGGACCATATCGGCGGATTCTCAGAGGCGACCACCTGCCACGTGTTCAGATCGACCGAACTCATGGTCGATCGTCAACGCTGCGGGACCATATCGGCGGACTTTCACGTCGGAAATCAAACTAGCTTTCCCACTAAAAAAGGGAATCTCGCCTTCGTGCCGCTAAAACACAGGCGCACGACCGACGACTCCCGACTTCGAGGCCCCCGGCGATCCTGAGGGCACGCGCCGACCAAGTACTCCAAAATGGGCGAAAACTCCATCGACCGAAATAGCGTCCCGTCCCGACTTCGTTGAGAGCGAGGAAATCGGTGCCGTGAGTAGTGAGGTGGACTCCGAGAAAAGAAGAATGTATCGTATAATTTGAGCGTGCTTGGATGGACCGAAAAGTTTTGTATTTCGAAGTATTACAGTCCCATAACGGAATACGCGCATTTGTCCAATGTTTTTGTATTGCGAAGTATTACAGTCGCGTACCAGAATTCGCGCATTTGTTCAATGTTTTATATTTCGAAGTATTACGAGTCGCGTAACCGAATTCGCGCATTCGTTAAAGGTTGTGGATGGTTGTGTCAAAAGTCGTGTGAAGGACCTCACGCATTCTTTGAATTTTATAAGCATCACTAAGGGACCCGATTCATGTCGCGGAATCATCCCGATGGCTCCATCGTTTCATTGAATGTAACTTGCCTTGCCGAGCGTCGCACAGTGGGGCAGAATCCCAAAAAGCTGGCCAAAAGTCAAATTTTTGAGTTTTATATATTCGTCTATATATGTTCAGATCTTGTTTACTGATAGTCCTACGACGAAATTCCGGACCGGGCAGGTTTATACCTGCTCTAGGGTCGCCTCGACATCAGTCGACATTCAGCCGCCGTTCGGTACGCATTAAACAAGCGTACGCGTCGAAAAATTCTTGCCTGTTTCGAAGTGTTGTGAAACGGACGAAACTGTCTCAATTTTAATTCTGCAAAGTGGAAAAACTTTCTGAAGGTATGCAGAAAATATAATTATGCACAGTTATTGCTTATTTTATGTTTGAAATATCTAAATTTTGCAACAAGTAAACATAAAAAATTATACATTTTTTTTCGAAAATCGATTTTCTAAAGTAGTTTTAAAAATGTCTTCGCGAGTCTCGACCTTGTTTCAACAAGAAACTGATAGTGTACAGTACTAAATATAGTATACTAAAAAACTGGCTGCTCAGGAGTGCTCAACGAATAGTTAGACTAATTTTTAGGGAGAAATACGTGGCGCGACATTAACGGACGTGTGAATGTAATCCATTGATTATTACGTTACAGCGCGTTGCTATATTTTCTGTCTATTAACATAGATTAATATTTATTTATCAATTCCATTTGTAGTATGTTCATTTATTGATTAATATTCATAGATCATTTAAATTTTAATACAGTAATTTATTATTCTAAATGTACGCTTTACGAAAATCTCAACATTTTATAAAATATTCCTGCAAGAACTCTCAGTAGCTAGAACTGTGTTTCCCCCATGTTTGTACGGCGTAACGGTTTTCGGCAGTAAAGGTGTATTAGTGTATACGTACATAGTGTATACGTAGTGTAGACGGCGATTCGGCAAGGACTGACGAGGGGCTCCTAGAGCAGCCATGTATGAAAGAAAGGAGCCCGCCTGCTGTTCAGGCTTTATTATACCTGTTGTATACTGACACAGAGGTGATTCTCGTAAAGACAGATTTCATGTAATTTCGGTTTTTTTTTCGTGCAGAATGTATGTAAATATATTTGTTAATCATTTATATGATAAATATTCGTTTTCTTTATAAATATAAAATCATTTTTAGTAGTAATAAATTATTTTTGTACATTTCGAGTCAGAACACCGTATATAGTTTTGTTAAGTATAAAATGATTTCAAAATAATGTCATTCAATTTTGTACATGTTTATATTGGTATTTTACAGAGTCTTCCCAATCTTCAAATATGGAATTATCAAGAAGAGATGTTTTTTTCATGGTGAAAAACAGTTTAAAAAACGAACAGAAATTCGTTATTGGAGTTTTGAAAGATGCAATTTTCAAGAAAACAGAACATGTGATACAAGTAGACGAGGATGAAAAGTCATTAGGACTGTTATTTGCAAATTTTCGATCCAGATGGAAAGCAGCAAATAGAGGCCAAGAAAAGTTTCTAAAAAATAATGAAGAATGGTTGAATGGCACCGTATGTTTTTCAACATTATCCGATACTGAATGCACAACATCAACATCTGAGAAGATTGTGAAGAATGATGAAAAAGGAACATCTGGACGACCTTCGAAATCCTTTGCTTCATCCAGCGATAGATCTAAGAGGCGAAAGACTGAAGAAATACGTTCTACTTTATCTACAGAAGAATTGACGTATGCTGCTCAAATGAGTTTAAGGACTTCTGGTCAAGTGGATGCTGCTCAAGTTCTTAAAGATGTCACATTAACCAGCCCAACAAGAGCCTCAAAATATATAGCTGCTGTTCGGTCAAAAAATGAGACACCTTTAACCCCAGACAAAGCACTTTCTTTGATGATCGAGAAAGGAGAATCAAAGCGCTCTTATCAGCTATCAAGAAATGCAGCTAGAGCACGTAAATGCAAATTATACCCATCATACCATGAAGTAGAAAAAGCAAAAAATCGTTGTTATCCATCAGTTGTGTACATGAATATTACTGAGTCGTGCGCACAAATTAAACTACAGGCTTTACTTGATCATACCACATACAGAATTATACAACTTCAGGCTGATGTCATCGATACTCTAAATTCTGAAATTCTGCAAAAATTAGTACTTCACTGTAAATGGGGATGTGATGGAAGCAGCGGTCAAAGTGTTTATAAGCAAAAATTTGATGAGGCTGGAAAATCTGATGAAAGCATTTTTTACACTTCTCTGGTACTTTTGCAATTAATCTACAACAATCACGAGACGGATGAAGGAACTATTGTGTGGAAAAATCCTAGACCTTCATCTCCTCGATTCTGCAGACCAATACGATTGCAGTTTGTACATGAAGATGTACAATCAACATTGAAAGAAGTTACCGACATTGAACAGCAGATTGCGGGTCTTGCACCATACACTACTGAACAAAATGAAAAATCAATTTCAGTAACCTATTGTATGTCGTTTACGATGATAGACGGCAAAGTCTGTAACGCTGTAACCGGTACCACTTCTGCACAACGCTGCTTCCTGTGCAAAGCCACCTCTAAAGATTTTAATAACATCGACAAAATTATAAAAATGGACATTACTACAGATAATTTAAGATTTGGCATATCTACATTACATGCGTGGATTCGTTTTTTCGAGTGCTGTTTGCATTTGTCGTATAAGCTCACAACTCAAAAGTGGCAAGCTCGTGAAGAGGAAGTGAAAAAGATTGTGAAAGTACGCAAGGAAGACATACAGACTCAATTTAAGACAGCACTGGGGCTTATCGTTGATCGACCAAAGCCAGGATATGGCAGCTCAAACGATGGAAATACCGCCCGCCGCTTTTTCGAAAATGCTAATATATCTGCTGAAATAACAGGAGTCGATGAAAATTTAATTCACCGATTTCATGTTATTTTGCAGGCAATTTCGAGCGGGTATGATATAGACGAAGAAAAATTCAGAGACTATTGTGTAAATACTGCCCGTTTATTCGTTGCTTTATATCCATGGTATTACATGCCAACATCTGTGGACAAAGTGTTGATGCACGGAGCAGAAATTGTTAAATATGCCCTTTTACCGATCGGACAACTTTCTGAAGAGGCCCAAGAGTCACGCAATAAGGACATAAAGAACTACAGGTTACATCATTCAAGAAAATGCTCTCGAGAATCGAATATGAGAGACATTTTCTATAGGCTCTTAGTATCATCAGATCCATTTCTCTCAAGCATCAGGAAATTGCCCCAGAGACCGGCGAAATCGTTACATAAAGAAGCTATAGAAATGTTAAAACAACCTGAAGTCACCAGACAAGAGATAAGGAACGATTCCGATTTGGATACAAGTGGGTCAACATCAGAATCCGAATCGAATGATTCCAACATTGAAGATGACATACAAGATTTTTGTTACTAGAAGTAAATAACAGATATTTGATTTATTGCAAATTTTGTACTCAAGAAATTGTTCAAAAATAAAAACATGGCTCAAGAGATTTTCTACTCATTTAAACCTAAAAATATTATGAAACATTTTCTATTAAAAAATATTTAAAAATTGAAAATTTTTGTGGAATCGTCTATATATCGCGTCTGCTATTTTGAAAATTAACATTCCTATAACAAATTCGTAATCAGCGATCCCAAAAACCCTTAAGAAATATGATTGGATATTTTTTACTGAATTATTTGACTAATTGGTTGAATTATGTCCGCCATTTTGGGTCCGCCATTTTGAAAATCGTAATTCTGATAACAGATTCGTATTCAGCGACCCCGAAAACCCCCGCGAAGAGAATTGGAGATCATTTTGGACACTTTCCGAATTTTAGCCAGCTTTTTGGGATTCTGCCCCACTGTGCGTCGGCCTGATGTAAAATATCTGTGGAGGGAAGCGTAGACCTGCGATAAAGAACGGAAGGGAGAGAGGATAATTTTATAAAGGGAATAAAAGACATAAGTAACAGGAAAATAGAGAAGATTTTGTTACAATGCTTTTGTTTAAATTGTGAAATGATATTTCAGTAATTTTTTTACTTGGAGGCGATCTATACTGTAAATGTTCTATTTTTATACGGCGACATGTATGATTAAACAGCCATAATGTGAATATTGCATACTGGATTTCCGAGAAAAATATTTTTTTGTCGCTACAAAAAGAAATAAAAGAATATATAATTTACATGAAACCTCAAACCAACCAACAAACCAAACCGAATCTAAACCCCCGGCGGGGCAACAACTTAAATATTAGAAAACTACCTATTCTAGCGATGGAAGGGACATGCGGGGTAAACGCAATATTTACCCTCCCCCCCTCTCCCTTTATCGCAGGTCTACGCTTTACTCCATAGATATTTTACATCAGGCCAACGCTCGGCAAGGCAAGTTACATTCAATAAAACGATGGAGCCATCGGGATGATTCCGCGACATATATCGGGTCCCGTAGTGACGCTTATAAAATTCAAAGAATGCGCGAGGTCCTTTACACGACTTTTGACACAATCTTTAACGAATGCGCGAATTCGGTTACGCGACTCGTAATACTTCGAAATATAAAACATTGAACAAATACGCGAATTCCGTTACGCGACTGTAATACTTCGCAATACAAAAACATTGGACAAATGCGCGAATTCCGTTACGCGATTGTAATACTTCGAAATATAAAACATTGAACAAATGCGCGAATTCCGTTACGCGACTGTGATACTTCGCAATACAAAAACATTGGACACATGCGCGAATTCCGTTACGCGACTGTAACACTTCGCAATACAAAACATTTCGGTCCATCCATGCACGCTCAAATTACAGGATACATTCTTCTTTTCTCGGAGTCCACCTCACTACTCGCGGCACCGAGTTTCTCGCTGTCAACGAAGTTGGGACGGGACGCTATTTCGGTCGATGGAGTTTTCGCCCATTTTTGAGTACTTGGTCGGCGCGTGCCCTCAGGATCGCCGGGGGGCCTCGAAGTCAGGAGTCGTCGGTCGTGCGCCTGTGTTTTAGCGGCACGAAGGCGAGATTCCCCTTTTTAGTGGGAAATCTAGTTTTATTTCCAACGTGAAAGTCCGCCGATATGGTCTCGCAGCGTTGACGATTGACCATGAGTTCGGTCGATCTGAACACGTGGCAGGTGGTCGCCTCTGAGAATCCACCGATATGGTTCCGCAGCATTGACTATCGACCATGAGCCCGGTCGATCTGAACACGTGGCAGGTGGTTTAAACTCGATGATTCTTTATATTTTGTTCTCTCGTCCTTTACGAGAGAAATGCTCAATAGATTCTCCGATTTTGGTTCGAACGCCTCGCAGGGACGTCCTTTCTCTTTCCTCCTTTCTGCTCGAGAGACTCCTCTCCCGTCCTTCTTCCTCGTGGCTCTAGCGCCCCCTCCGTCCTCCGGGGCCGGAGCGCACTTATAAGCTGCGCTTATAAGAAACCACGGTCTTACATACAGGTCTGGAAACTCCCGTCGTGTGGGTAGTTAGCTTATGGATGCCAGACGTGTAGTTCATATATTGCCCACTGTGATCGCTGCGATCTAAACTCCAGCGCGATGACGATGGGTGGGGGAAGTGAGATAGAGACAGCGCTAGCTTTTCAATCTCTGTCTCACCTCAATGTACATTACTCGTTTTTAATATTATTGTAGACTATTATAACACGCAGTAAAACGCAAATGCTTATTTTACAAAACCTCTGACCCCAACCCTCTGACCGCAAGCGGGTGCGAAAAAAATGAGCGATTTTGAGTTATTTGAACGAGATATTGAATTTGGCTCAGTGGCAAAATTCTTGTCGTATTACCATAGCATTTTGTGTTCAAATCCACTTGTCTTTTTTTTCTAATATATAAATACGGTAGCTAAGTTTATTGGGGACCATTGTAACACGCAGTAAACCGCAAATTCTTATTTTACAAAACCTCTGACTGCAACCCTCTGGCCTCAAGCGAGTGCGAAAAACAGGATCGATTTTGAGTTACTTGAATGACATACCGAAATTGACTCAGTGGCCACGTTTTTGGCGTATTACCGTAGCATTTTGGGTTCAAATTCACTTGTCGTTTTTTTTTAATATATAAATACGGTCGTTAAGTAAGTCAGTTGTTGAAACACCTGCTAATAAAAATAAATATGTAAGTGTATTGGTAATTTTAAATAATAAAAATAAATATGTAAGTTTATTCGTAATTTTTCTTTTTCTTAGCAGAGGTTCGAGGTTTTTTAAATTAACGTAAGTCGAAATAAGGAATAAAATGTGCACGCCTTTTCCTTCTTAGTATTATTTTATTTTGTTGTCTTGCCCGTGTTCAAGGCTTGTAAGAAGACGGTATGTACGAGAAACGGTCGACGATTCGATGATGTTGATTTTTTTGTAGGTGTTCTGAATCTAAAAAACAAGGAATTTGTATGTATGACTGGAATGCATAGCAGGGTAAAAAGAATCAGCTGCCAAAGAACAAACTGCTACAGATTTCCGGAGCTCAATTTCGTCAAGCAGTAATGTTGAGGCGAATCATCACATTTAATGCGAGCGCGTAGCGAAAGTACCGAGTGGGTACGAAGAAGGCCGAGGGTAGCCGAGCGCCTTCGACTCTCGAGCGAGGCAAGCGACGCTCTCGAGAACCTCAGTTGCGAGCGAACCCTCGTTCAGATAGCACGCAGTGTATCATAAATAAAGATATATATATATATATATATATATATATATATATATATTGTTTCAAACAAAGACTAATATTCGCGAATACATTATTCTCCCTAGTCGCTCTCCTCTCCTCTCGCAAAACCACAGACGATCTTATAAGATCATACGCCTTGATCTTATAAGACGACATAAGCCTTAACAGGTTATGGGCCCAGGCAACGCACAGTAGGAGAAAAGCCCAAAAACCTGGCCAAAACCTCAAATGACCTTTGACGGGAATGAAAATTGGCTTACAGGGGTTTTCAAGGTCGCTGATTACGAATCTGAAAGCCAAATTATCGTAAACAAAATGGCCGATCCAATATGGCTGACATGAATGTTAAAAAGTTGCCAGATGTCGACAAAAATTGGTATTTACGGGTTTTCAAGGTCGCTGATTACGAATCCGCAAGCCAAATTATCGTAAAAAAAATGGCCGATCCAATATGGCCGACATGAACGTTAAAAAGTTACCAGATGTTGACAAAAATTGGTATATACGGGTTTTCAAGGTCGCTGATTACCAATCCGATATCTATTGTTTATAACTTGCAACAAAGAGCTTACAGCAAATTGTTATAAACAAAATGGCCGAGTATCCTGCTAAATAGATAAATTAATATATTTAAAAAAATCATCATAATAAAATAAACGTGAACAGTGTATTCTACGCAATTATTATTTTTATTTCCAAAATACATACGGAACGTTTCAAAAATAGAAAATTTTATTCTTAATCAAAATCGTAATCGGAGTCGGAGTCGGAGTCAGAATCATTATCCGAGTTTGTATCTATTACAACTCCCGGCACGGCTTCAATCTCGGCGCAAAATTCGTCTGCTGCAGCAGTCACTTTAGGAGCGATCAACATCGCTACAGCTTCCGGCGACAAACTCTTCAGCTTCTTCTGTGGTAGTCTTCTGACACTTGAAATGTACGGATCAGAAGTAACTAAGAGCCGATGAAAAACATCTTCCATAGTTTTAACCCTGGAACTTTTTCGCGCAAAATCTTCTCGATATCGTTTGATGTCTTTGTTTCGAGCTTCCTGAGCATCTTCGGATAATTGGCCGATTGGTAATAGAGCATGAGTTATTATCACTGGACCATGAATTAATAGTTTGTGCACCGAAGTAGGCATGGAGTACCAAGGGTATAATGCAACGGTCTTTCTTGCCGTTTCAATAGCATACTGTTCAAATCTTTCACAGTTTATCTCGTGGCCACACGATATAACTTGTAGGATTACGTACAAGCGTTTAATAACTTCTTCGTTGACCCCCGTTATCGCAGCGGAAACCGCCGAATTTTCAAAGAATCGCCGAGCTGTGTTGCCATCATTGCTGCTGCCGTATCCAGGCTTTGGGCGATCGATATTTAGACCCAATTGCTTCTTGAATCCTTCTTGAATGGCCCTCTTGCGTTCCTGGGTAATTTTTTTTTCTTCGGCACTTCGAGCTTGCCATTTTTTAATGCCGAGTTTGTAAGACACGTGTAAGCAATACTCGAAGCACCGTATCCACGCATGCAGCGTCGACAATCCGAACTTCAAATTTGTTTCATTGATTTCCCTTTGCAATACAGTGTCGATGGCATTAAAATCTTTGCTGGTTGCTCCACACAAATAGCACCGTTGAGCAGATTTCGTCAATGATACAGCGTTGCAAACTTTACCATCTATCATGGTGAACAGCAACTTGTACATTACGGAGATTTCTTTTCCATCTATTACACTTTCGAATGGACGAAGTGACTTTATTTGTTCTTCAACAATTTGGACTTCATTAAGTGTTGACTCTGTGTCTTCGCGTAGAAACAGTAGTCTAAGCGGTCTACAAAATCGTGGAGACGAGGGTCTGGGGTTCTTCCAAACAACTATTTCTTCCTTTGATTGTTGATCATAACACACGAGTTGTAATGGCACGACTGAAGTAAAGAATACATGCGCATCAGATTTGCTGTCATCACTGAACGTCTGCTTATATTCACTTTGCCCAGATCTTCCATCGCAACCCCACTTGCAAATCAAGTCCATTTTACGAACATTATCTGGAGTCAATCTTTGAATGAGTACATTTTGGACGAGTAAAATACGTTCAACTGTATGATCTAATAGTGCCTGTAGTTGGACTTCTGCACTACTCTCTGTAATCCTGATTGCATCACGTGGTGGATAACAACGCTTTTTTGCTTTCATCACTTTTTCGTAAGACGGATATAGCTTACAGTTATTTTCCTTCCCTAATCTTCTCATTCCCTGGTAAGTACTCTTGGAGAATTTATATTCAATCATAGCGGAAAGTGCAGCCTCTTCGGATAAAGTAATTTCATCCGTTGCTGAGTAAGCTTTACGATACTTGGAAGCTCTTAAAGGACTCGTCATTGTTACGTCCTTAATAACTTTTGCGGCGTCGGATTGTCCTGAAGAGCGAAGGCTCATCTGAGTAGCGTATGCTAACTCGACCGAGTTGAACGATGTACGAATATCTTGGGTCTTCCTTCGTTTAGATCTTTCACTGGACATTGTAAACTCAAGGGACGGGCGGCCGCCCGTATTACCCGGGCTTGTTACTACAGTGTCTGTAGGTGCGGCAAAACATACCTGCTTGCTAAGCCATTCACCGTTATTCTTGAAAAATACACAGGATTTTCGGTGAGCTTGTTGCCACCTCGTTCTCATTTGATTGAAGAGTATCGAAAAAGTCTGTTTCGAGTCCTCAGGCACTACAACTGTACGTCCGGTGTCCTTGGAAATTTTTTCTACCATAAATTCGATCAAGGAAGCGAATTTATCGGATAAATGCTCGCTGATTATCAGAAATACTTCTTTCCTTGTCAGCACCAATTCTTTGTAACCGGATCCTGTAATAAAGACATAAAATTGTAGAAAATTGGTGTTAAAGGAAAAGATAAAATTTTCAATTAATACAAAAACTTGAACAATGTACATTATTTTACCAAATAAATAACCGCAATAATTGAAATAATTTTAAGAAAATTAGACAGAAAATATTGACATGGATTTGGTTAAAAGAAAGCTTTGCTTACTATATAATATATATATATATATTCAAATATTTTATTTGAATGTTATAACATTTCATTCATATTTAAGAAATTTTTATGTGGTTGATTTTAATATGTATATATATATATATGCATACGTATATATCATAATTAAATCACAGAAAATTTATATATATATATACACATACATATATATTAAAATAATTTATTTCAAGCGTATAACAGCCGTCTTGTCCGTTATGATGTTACTTCACCCATTCTCAGGTAGAGGCGCAGAGGCTGCTCAATAGTGCCGCGTGCACGCTCGGCTACCGCACGATGCGAAAAAAATCATAACGGACAAGACGCACGTTTTCCGCAGGTAACTCTTGTAAATTTCGAAAGCTTATACATTAAACTAAAGGCCGAGACTAGGAGCTTTGCAAAATGTGACAAAATATATAACTTTTCGGACCGTTGAAAATATAAGTTTTCAAAATTATTCAATTTTATTTATGACGAAGGCTATACTACATTTCAATCATTTATACATAAACTTTAGATTCAACCGATGTAAAAACATGTTCTACATACCTCCAGAAGTCGTATCCATGTTGCAGAATTGAAATTAAACCCGTCACTTTAAAGTTATGGGTTTTTGAAGTCAGCGTTATTTTCGTCTGTTCAGCGCGTGACACGTACACTCTTCACGAACACTAACTGCCAACTGACGCTGCGGCGCAGGTATACACTTAAAGGGCTTTCCCTTCCACAATAGAATGCAGTTACTAGTCCTCTACCTGAATGACTACTCAACTGACCCTATTTCGAAAATTTATTTTTTGGGGTTTTGGCCAGGTTTTTGGGCTTTTCTCCTACTGTGCGCCCGTCCCTTGAGTTTACAATGTCCAGTGAAAGATCTAAACGAAGGAAGACCCAAGATATTCGTACATCGTTCAACTCGGTCGAGTTAGCATACGCTACTCAGATGAGCCTTCGCTCTTCAGGACAATCCGACGCCGCAAAAGTTATTAAGGACGTAACAATGACGAGTCCTTTAAGAGCTTCCAAGTATCGTAAAGCTTACTCAGCAACGGATGAAATTACTTTATCCGAAGAGGCTGCACTTTCCGCTATGATTGAATATAAATTCTCCAAGAGTACTTACCAGGGAATGAGAAGATTAGGGAAGGAAAATAACTGTAAGCTATATCCGTCTTACGAAAAAGTGATGAAAGCAAAAAAGCGTTGTTATCCACCACGTGATGCAATCAGGATTACAGAGAGTAGTGCAGAAGTCCAACTACAGGCACTATTAGATCATACAGTTGAACGTATTTTACTCGTCCAAAATGTACTCATTCAAAGATTGACTCCAGATAATGTTCGTAAAATGGACTTGATTTGCAAGTGGGGTTGCGATGGAAGTTCTGGGCAAAGTGAATATAAGCAGACGTTCCGTGATGACAGCAAATCTGATGCGCATGTATTCTTTACTTCAGTCGTGCCATTACAACTCGTGTGTTATGATCAACAATCGAAGGAAGAAATAGTTGTTTGGAAGAACCCCAGACCCTCGTCTCCACGATTTTGTAGACCGCTTAGACTACTGTTTCTACGCGAAGACACAGAGTCAACACTTAATGAAGTCCAAATTGTTGAAGAACAAATAAAGTCACTTCGTCCATTCGAAAGTGTAATAGATGGAAAAGAAATCTCCGTAATGTACAAGTTGTTGTTCACCATGATAGATGGTAAAGTTTGCAACGCTGTATCATTGACGAAATCTGCTCAACGGTGCTATTTGTGTGGAGCAACCAGCAAAGATTTTAATGCCATCGACACTGTATTGCAAAGGGAAATCAATGAAACAAATTTGAAGTTCGGATTGTCGACGCTGCATGCGTGGATACGGTGCTTCGAGTATTGCTTACACGTGTCTTACAAACTCGGCATTAAAAAATGGCAAGCTCGAAGTGCCGAAGAAAAAAAAATTACCCAGGAACGCAAGAGGGCCATTCAAGAAGGATTCAAGAAGCAATTGGGTCTAAATATCGATCGCCCAAAGCCTGGATACGGCAGCAGCAATGATGGCAACACAGCTCGGCGATTCTTTGAAAATTCGGCGGTTTCCGCTGCGATAACGGGGGTCAACGAAGAAGTTATTAAACGCTTGTACGTAATCCTACAAGTTATATCGTGTGGCCACGAGATAAACTGTGAAAGATTTGAACAGTATGCTATTGAAACGGCAAGAAAGACCGTTGCATTATACCCTTGGTACTCCATGCCTACTTCGGTGCACAAACTATTAATTCATGGTCCAGTGATAATAACTCATGCTCTATTACCAATCGGCCAATTATCCGAAGATGCTCAGGAAGCTCGAAACAAAGACATCAAACGATATCGAGAAGATTTTGCGCGAAAAAGTTCCAGGGTTAAAACTATGGAAGATGTTTTTCTTCGGCTCTTAGTTACTTCTGATCCGTACATTTCAAGTGTCAGAAGACTACCACAGAAGAAGCTGAAGAGTTTGTCGCCGGAAGCTGTAGCGATGTTGATCGCTCCTAAAGTGACTGCTGCAGCAGACGAATTTTGCGCCGAGATTGAAGCCGTGCCGGGAGTTGTAATAGATACAAACTCGGATAATGATTCTGACTCCGACTCCGACTCCGATTACGATTTTGATTAAGAATAAAATTTTCTATTTTTGAAACGTTCCGTATGTATTTTGGAAATAAAAATAATAATTGCGTAGAATACACTGTTCACGTTTATTTTATTATGATGATTTTTTTAAATATATTAATTTATCTATTTAGCAGGATACTCGGCCATTTTGTTTATAACAATTTGCTGTAAGCTCTTTG
The DNA here is from genome assembly GCA_944452715.1 of Ophion slaviceki. Classification (NCBI taxonomy): domain Eukaryota; kingdom Metazoa; phylum Arthropoda; class Insecta; order Hymenoptera; family Ichneumonidae; genus Ophion; species Ophion slaviceki. The sequence continues at coordinate 43,375,467 of OX101787.1, read as the reverse complement.
TTGCAAGTTATAAACAATAGATATCGGATTGGTAATCAGCGACCTTGAAAACCCGTATATACCAATTTTTGTCAACATCTGGTAACTTTTTAACGTTCATGTCGGCCATATTGGATCGGCCATTTTTTTACGATAATTTGGCTTGCGGATTCGTAATCAGCGACCTTGAAAACCCGTAAATACCAATTTTTGTCGACATCTGGCAACTTTTTAACATTCATGTCAGCCATATTGGATCGGCCATTTTGTTTACGATAATTTGGCTTTCAGATTCGTAATCAGCGACCTTGAAAACCCCTGTAAGCCAATTTTCATTCCCGTCAAAGGTCATTTGAGGTTTTGGCCAGGTTTTTGGGCTTTTCTCCTACTGTGCAGCGTTCCAAAATGCCGTTCGCTGCCGGGTGGTAGGCAGTGCTTCGGGTACGACTAGCTCCAATTAGATTCGTAAGGGCCTTGAATAATGCGGATTCAAATTGCGATCCCTGATCTGTTGTTAGTGTGCGAGGAGCTCCAAAACGAGCGACCCAATAAGTGTAAAAGGCTGTTGCAATTACCTCAGCCGTAATTTCCTTGAGCGGGATAGCTTCCGGCCAGCGCGTAAATCTATCAATGATAGTGAGGCAATAACGAAATTCCCGAGCGGGTGGCAATGGGCCGACTATATCCAGGTAAATATGTTCGAATCTGCTGTTCGGAACCGCGAATTTCGTTAGAATGTTTTTCGTATGCCTTTGGATTTTAGCTCTCTGGCAAGGGATGCAAGTCCGGCTCCAAAGGAGAATGTCTTTTCTCATGGAAGGCCAAAAGAATCGCTGACGGATCAATCGTGAAGTAGTGCGACCGCTGGGGTGGGCCAAACCGTGTACCGCGTCGAAAATCTTCCTCCGAAGGGTTTTCGGAACATACGGGCGAATAGTCCCCGTTGAGCTATCACAGAAGAGTGTACCTTGCGAACCCAATTCCATTCCTTGGAGTTTGAATGAAGTCGAATTAGATCGGAGCAGATCCTGCAACTCGTCGTCATTCTTTTGCGCATGTTGCAGTTTTGCGTGCTTACGACGACGGGCATCTGAATTGCGTTTAAACGTGAGAACGCGTCGGCAACAATATTTTCCGTCCCGCTTACATGGATTATCTCGGTACTATACTGGGAGATAAAATCCAGCTGCCTAAGTTGGCGTGGCGAAGCTTTATCGGGTTTTTGCGAAAATGCATAAATTAACGGTTTGTGGTCAGTCTTAATGACAAAATTACGACCTTCTACCCAATGTTTGAAATGCTTAAGACATTTGTAAATAGCGAGTAATTCGCGGTCGTATGTGCTGTACCGCTGTTCCGTGGGACTCAGTTTTTGTGAATAAAAACCTAAGGGTATCCAAACTCCTCCGACTTGTTGCTCTAGCGTACCTCCGATGGCGAAGTCCGATGCATCAACAGTGAGTGCTAAGGGAGCGTCATCGGCAGGATGGTCCAAAAGCATCGCCTCGGATAGGCTCTGTTTGCAGTCGGTGAAAGCGCGCTCAGTTTCTGTTGTCCACATGATAGGGCTCTTGTCGTTTTTCTTTGAGTCACGCAAGAATTCGCACAAAGGCGCTTGCCGCTTCGCCGCCTGTGGGAGAAATTTTCGATATAAATTTATTACCCCAAGGAAACGACGCAATTCCATGACGGTTTCAGGTTTCTTGAAGTTTTGAATGGTCTCCACTTTAGATGGGAGCGATCTGGATCCCTCGTCGGAAATCAGGTACCCCAGATACTCAATGCTCGGCTTAGCCCACTGGCACTTGGAAACGTTAATTGTTAGACCGTATTGTCGTAAGCGTTGCAGTACGAGCTGCAGATGGTCTCGATGCTCTTCGGAGTCTGCTGAAGCGACTAGTATGTCGTCGATATAGCAATACACGAAGTCTACACCGCGTAAAACGGTATCCATGAACCGTTGAAATGTCTGGGCTGCATTGCGTAATCCAAAAGGCATGACAACGAATTCGGAATAAGCCCGCACAAGGTCTAATGTTGAAAATATTTTTTTACCGTGTAATCTGCTGGAGAAGTCCTGTATGTGCGCGATTGGATAGCGATCCGGAACAGTGGCAGCGTTCAATTGGCGATAATCACCGCAAGGGCGCCAATCGCCGGATTTCTTCCTGACCAGGTGCAAGGGGCTGGCCCACGGGCTGCTCGATGGACGACAGAATCCTTGCTCTAACATGAGCTGGAATTCACGTTCGGCTGCTCTGAGCTTCCCGCTCGCAAGGCGGCGGGGGCGAGCGACCACCGGGGGTCCGTGGGTAACAATGTGGTGCTCGACGGGATGCGCTGTTGCTCCGCGGCGGGTGGACGGTGTAACGACGTCGATGAACTCTCTTAACAAGCGGCCAAACTGGGAATTACTGTCGACGGCGGAAATTCCGTATTCCGCGGTTCCCACTACGTTGCCGCGAGAGGTGAGACCGGTTTTTCCGTCGATGAGGCGCTTTCTCTTGAGATCGATTAATAAATCGAAGTGGGAGAGGAAATCCGCTCCTAAAATAGCGGAAGAAACGTCGGCAACGATGAATTCCCATTTAAACTCTCGACGCAAGTTGAGGTTAACTTGTAAAAGGTGAGTGCCGTAAGTATTAATTTCGGAATGATTAGCGGCAAACAGTTTTAACGTCGTAATCGTGGAAGACCGTTGGAAACCCTTGCGTGGAATAACGGATACGTCGGAACCCGAATCGACCAGGAAACTTATTCCGTGAGCAATTTCTATAATGTGGACACGGCACTGAATAGGTACACCGCCGCTGGCCGTTGAGATGGACGGCGGTACCGCTAGTTTTCCGAGGTTTGAGGCGTAGCGTGGCCCTCGAAAACACACGGCTTTATGCATCTGTGAGCTTTTATCCCGAACCTACGGTGGTAAAAACAGATGTCTGCCTCGCGTTTGCGACTGGCCGACCGTGAGCGGCGTGGTGCCGCCGGTTCCTTACCCGCTCGGGGTATTTCTTCTTTTTGCTCCTCCCGAATCAGTGTTTCCAATTGTCTCTCGATTTGTCCGATTCGCTCTTGGAGATCAGCTACATCGAATCTTCGACCAGGTGACTTGTTTCGCACCGCCATGACCTGGGAATCAGCGGTAGCCTCAGTGATTTTATCGGCGATGTCGGCTAATTTTGCCAGATCGACACCTTCGCTTGCCGATAATATACAACGCACGCTAGTAGGCATACGTTTAATCCAAAGGGAGTGGAGGAGGTCTTCCGATACCCTATCTGTAGCGAGAGTGCGCATTTCCCGCAGGAGTTGCGACGGCTTCCTGTCACCGAGCTGCATTTCAGTCAATAATTTGTGCAATTGCGTCTCCCTCGAGTCTGTAAAACGCTCGATTAATTGGCTTTTCAACGTTAGATACCTCTCGTTAGCCGGGGGAGAGCGTATTAGGTCAGAGACTTGTTCGAGAACGCTGGAATCTAGAGCACCAACTATTGTAAAATACCTCGAGTTATCTGCGGTTATTCTGTGAGAGAAGAATTGGGCCTCTACCTGAGCGAACCACAGTGCGGGGTCATTTTGCCAGAATGGAGGCAATTTGATGCTTCGGACTTCCGATATCTGCGTGAGCACCGGCGGGTTCATGTTGGTGGAAACGTCGTTGCCGTCCGGGAATACGGTAGATGAATTGTTCGTTGCAAGCGAATCGCGCTGCGTTCCTGAACTGCCGGCGCCGCTTTCCGGTTTCGTCGGTGTGTGCGCAAGCATGGTAACGCACTTTTGAAAATGTATGCGTCACACGTTTTATTATTTAACAGCGCGTAATTTCACGCGTTTTCAACACTGAATTGCTCTCTAGTCCGACGATGCGTGTGGATATGCCACGTTATTGGATCTCGACACGCGGTGTATCGGAGTTGCGCGAAGCACGTGGTCGCAAACGTTTTTTTCTCGGGGTCACCAATACTGCGGGGTATTTGTCTGGTCGCAGGAATTAATTTGGACGTGCACAAGAGGGACTCAAAGAATACACCACTAACAAACGTAATCGTTTTATTTAATATATAAAGTACCTTCGCTTAGCGCGGACAGTCTTACGTGCGGCCGATTCGGAAGCCAAATTCTTTCTACCTTTTTGGTACAGTCGGGTCGAGAAATCTCGACCGTGTCGCACGCGTATTGGCTGGAGAAACCGAGTCCTGGTTGGACAACCACAGTTCACGATGGTGGCGCGACAAGCACGCCACAGCGATACCGGAGACGCCAGGAAACGCGGGGAAACGCGGTGATTCGAAATAGTTAGTCGTACATTTTTTCTATAAAATTGACGAGTTATATTGATATGCTTTTGTTCATAGTTATGAAATGTCAATATATCAGTCGTTTGTCGACTTGGAGCCGATCGATACTGCAAATGTTTTATTTTTATTCGGTGACATGAACGATTAAATAACCATAACGCAACCTAACCCCTAATGCAACCCAACCAAATCCTTATCGCTTATTCGATTTCAAAGAGAAATATTTTTTTAAGTCACGACAAACAAAAATAAAACAATATAGAATTTACATTAAACCTCAAACCAACCAACAATCCAAACCGAATCTAAACTCCATCCGGGGGGAACTGCTTAAATATTAAAAAACTACTTATTCTAGTGATGCCAGTGATAGCTCAATGGTTAGCACGCTGGAGTAACGTGCGCCAGAGCCCGGGATCGCACCCTCGTCGGAAAAGTTTTTTTTCGCAATAAATATTGCTCATAAACTAAGTGTCGAAATGAAAAAATCAGTTTTATTTTTGCTCCTAAATGTAAGTAATTTTTAAAAAACTGAACGGAAGTTATGAACTGCTAATTATAGACGAAAACTCTCGCAAAACAAAAATACTGACGATAAATGAATAATAAACGTTAATTTCGTGACCACCGATATTTTATTTGTTTCTTACACGCCCATCAAATGTCCACAATGCTCAAAAAACAGATACGAAGGTGGCAGAGATGTTGTGGGATTAAAAAATGTGTACATCTTCCCGATTAGATTGTACATTTACGATGGTTGGTTGTATAATTAATCATTTGTAGTTCGTTGATTTGTTTTTCACAAAAATGAACAGGACTTGTATTTCATGAAATTATATATTTTTCAAAATATTTCGCGTTGGTGTGGAACAACCCATACATTGATGTAGCGCAGGACAGGCTGGAGGCTCGTTGGCGGTTCGTTGAACTTTTTATAGCCATCTGACTTTTGCTGGATACAAGAAATTCTCAACCGCGTATATCAACTGCATTTTGATAATGAATTCTTTTTTGTTTTCAATGAATTAATCTACAATATCTGTGTGCGTACATGAAGGGTATCAAAATTCAGAAATTAAACATTGCAAAACGTGTTTCACCGATTTCGCGAGCGAGGCTCGAACTTCTTGCGCTGAGCCTCATTATTCTTGTTCGTGTTGCCTGTTTTTTCAGGCATTAATATTTTTATTCTAGCAGCACGAATCAAATTAATTACACGCTGTGAGATCGCGAACGCTGATTATTAAAAAATATATATATATCGCAAGGATCGTCAAGGTGAGTTAGAGTCTTCGAATAAATGTGTTTGGCTTAATTGCGATAAAGCCAGTAACGAACATTCGGTGTTGATCGTTTCTTCATCTTCAATTGATAAAAAAAACCAAATGTGGCGAGTTACGAAAAATCCTCGATGTGTCTCTCGAGTGAAGAAGAATACAAGGAAGATCGAACAATATTTGCTTGCTGATAGAAATGGTTTAAAAACCAGACTAACAATAAATATCTACGCAATATTTACTGGCCGATTAAAAAAATTGTATAATTATAATTTACTCCAAGGATACATTTTTTTCTCTCAAATAAATATTTTCGAAAGTGCCACAATGCTTATCTTGAAAATTGATTAGTTTAAACTGCGGCTGAATGGAACTCGAGTTCATAATTTGTACATCTGTCCCTCGTGTCCACACGAGACGTATCGGGGATGGTCAGCCCCTCCGAAGTACGCACAAGCTACGCCCACTCAACATTAATTAATCAAACATTCAATAATTCGACTGTGTAGCAGTGTACACGCACTTTTTCCCTTTCACGCCTAAATTTATTCGAGACGGTGGTTCGATATTGAGCCTTGAGCGCTCTTAATTTCTCTGGACTCTGAATGGGATCCATGGCATCTTTCTTGACCGCAGTACTTGGGGTTTCTGTCGCGATACCTGTTTCAAGAGAAAAAGTATTAGTTTTTCATGCCTCTTGTTGGCGAGAGCCTGATTGTACAATTTGGTATCCCTCACCTGTCGTATAATGGTTGTTACACTGGGCATTAATATTATTCCGACTCCTTCTTGCCTGATGTATGTCCTTGAGACCTTGCTGTTTAAAGTCCTGACAGTATTGGTGTGACTTGACCAAAAATGGGTGGACGTCAGCTTCCGGATATTGAAGCTTGACACTGTGTTAATGCCTGCGAATAACACGAGAAATAAATATTAATCGAAGATCTGATACTCCAGAGTATGCGCGTGTACAATTTCTCCGAGCTTATCTCTTGGACCTGATGCTTAGAACTGTTTTTTTTAAATAATTCTGACCACTGTTCATGAATAAGTGTGGTCAAACGTTTGGGTCTTCTTCGCAAGCTCGAGGATCTCGTTATCGTTCTCTCGTGCCCGAGGTTAACGAGTTCAACTCCCCGCGAGCAAACGATCCGGGTACGAATGGAGCTCGAACTCGTTTGCATTATTTATTTGTTTTTGGTTATACCGTGGAGCAAAATGTTCATCGTACAAAGCGGCGTATCAGAATTTCGTTTCTTCCACCAAGACGTCGGACAATCCTGAAGAAGAGTTCAAGTAAAATAAATAGCACATACCCAAATCGACTCGAGGGCTATTTGAAATGCTATAAATAGCACATACCCAAATCGACTCGAGGGCTATTTCTCTATCCCTTTAATCGTTGTCACTTTGAAGAAATGGTGAACCTCGTAGAGGATTGCATCGTAATCGAGATCGCAAGCCCAGCCAGAAATAGTATTGACAATTTCCCAGACATTTCATAACCAGCTCCTCGTTTTTTGAAGTTCCATTCCACTCAGCACAGCCGTGTAGTAATTTGATCAGTGCGCTTAAAGGAGAAAATTAATAGTAGGAAATATTAGAATATATTGAATCTATGAGCACGGAGCAAAAGCGTAATTTTCTCTATTTGCCATATTATAGTCGCGTGATTCGAGAGATGGATTATTTTTATAAATACGTTTTTTTATAATTTGCGTATAGGCATTGCGGTGGACCAGGGGCGTCAATTTGTTCTCAGGAAGCAGCGTTATCATCTGGTGTACGAGTTCTTGGAGTCGCACCGCAAGCACCTTTTCCTCAAGAACCCCAGTGTCAAAGAAGTACGAGTACAATTGAACGAGAAATTACAAAATTAACATTTTTTCTCTTTATTTATATTATTATTTTTGTAGTAGAATGTCGATTTCCGGAAGCTTTAGATTAACTGTAAAAACATCGAGATTTACAAACCTTCCTTGTACCGTTGTTGCACGAAACTTTCTATGCCGTTCTGTTCATCGGCATCACACGTTGGTTGATACCAGGAAACCGGGTAGACAAGCTCAAGCATATTAACAGCCTCCGAGATGAAACATTTTCGTACGTGGAGATCTGAAGACAGAAAAGCTGAAATATTCTATTCATTCTCTGTTTAATTTGTTTGTAATTGTGACATTAGTAAAAAATAAAAATGTAACATTTATAATGCAATTTCAAAAAAATGATCTGCTGCTTCTCAGCCTATGAATCCGTTAAATGCAATTCAATATAGTAGAATAATTTGTAATGAACAACAAGCTCAACTGTAGGACCTGTTCGTGCAAAAGTTACCTTGACAAACAACTCACGGTCAATCAGATATCAGCTCCTTAATGCGTGGAATGTACGGAATAGTTTCCGGGATTATTAGTGTCATGAATTACCTGTTCTCACGCAAGTGTTTATGACGTTGAGGCAACGATTGGCGCTTGGCGAGTCTAACGTAGTTCGAAACGTCCATCCAGTGCAGCCAGATCGCGCGTAAAAGTTACCCCCTCTCTAGTCTCTTACGCGCCCATCACCCAATCATAGTAGCGCGTGTCCGTGAGCGAGCGACGCTCGGACATCTTCGGCAAGAGCCGAGTGGGCTCGAAGTTTCCCGACCGCGCCTTCGGCAGCTACACCAACGCATGGACGCTGAGCACGTTCATGTGCGGCCAAGCCGAAACGAAGGCTTCGAGGGAAAAAGCAATCTGAGCACGACTCGCGCGTGACGTCACCCGACGACACGCGCGAGGCTTTTAGATGATTTCAATGCTTATATAGCTCTTGATTCTCTGCGTTATTAATGTATACAAAAAAATGTATCGCGCACTCTGATCACTTATTTTTTTAGATTATACGTTAAGGCGTCACCCCCACTTGTAACGCAAAAAAAAGACCTTTTTCATGAATTTTTTAAAGAAAACTACAAAACTTTTTTAATCGATCAATATACCATCTTAAAGAACACATCTTGAAGAACTTTCAGTAATTTTTTTATTGAAAAATATTACATTGTTTAGTGGCAAATGGCCGTCAATGAAATAATGTTTTTATATACACGGTTTGCGGTGACCAACATTGCGGCGAAGTGGATCATCTGAAAAAAATGCGGATGGATTTAGTCAAATATAAGTATAAACTAGTCTTTAATCGAAGGATTTTAAAAAATATTCATTTTTCACAAAATGGCGGACAGTCAAAATTATGGTTCGATTTTAACGAAAAAAAAAATCGAACGATTAAAGTCTACATTTTTATGTATTAAATAAGCCTGCAAAATTTCAAGAAGATCGATTCATTAGTGTTGGAGTAATCTTGGTCACCGACTTCAGAAATGCCATTTTGAGAAAAACGCGTTTAAAGTTTCAATTTCAGTTTACACGAAGAAAATATTTTTTTTTGTAAACTTACATAGAGTCATCTATTCCGGGCATCAAAAAAACTGCACTTCAAATTGCACTTCAAAAAAATGCAATAAAAAAAATCGATTTTTTCAAAATCGCAAGTGGGGGTAACCCCTTAATTTAAATATAAGAATAAATCTAAATTACAACTTATTTATCTTCTAAAAAATTGTTTACGCTTTACTCACACCCGTCCTGATGCCAAATAAATTATAATTCATAAAAGTAAGCGAAAATATATTTATATTCGTATTATTGTATTAATTCTCATACTTTCATCAAGCGATAAAGCATTATCCCCAAAAACAAGCCAATCATCCATCCGGCCGCGAATCGTAAGTACCAAAAAGTGCACAAATTCTACAAGCGATGAGATGGTGCCGTTGGTAGCGTTCCTGGCTTCGGTCCGCAGGGGCGCCTAGGGCAAATTTTTCTCTAAATTTTTCATAATTCCTCATATTTTAGTCATATTTGAGATTTTCGGAGAAAAAATGATTTAAAACATATTCAAGTACTGGTCTATTTCCCAAAAACACAATTTTTTTTACTGAAAATTCATGATTTCTCATTTATTTCTCCGGAAATTTCTCTTTTTCCTGTGACCTGAGGCTGCGGAGATATTCGGAGAAAAGTTATAGATGAAAAAAATGAGATTTTCTAAAAAAAATTATTACATTTTTTATCCCTCATAATTCTGAGAAACAATGAATTTCCGCTATTTTTGCAAACATTATTTTCCTTAAGGGGTAACACCTCTGTAACGGCCTGCCACGAAGCGTTCGAGACAATTAATACTTGGGGTAATTATTAAGCATATATTAAAGTATATTGCAAAAAAATGTTATATGAAAATATTACAAAATGGCGAAACTGCAGCAAATTCTTCCGAGGCATGTTGAACTTAAGATGCTCTGCGGCACGCAGTATAACTTGTGCCAATTTTAATCTGGACAAAAGAATTTTTTTTAAATTAAATCTAGATGAGTGTAGCTAGTGAACCACGTAGGGGATTTTAGAAATATTGATTTTTGAGTAATGGCCGAGTATTTGACTGAAAATGTTCATTTTTTTTTAAGACAGTTATTTGTTAATAAATATTGTTTAAATTAACTTATCGAAAATCCCCTACGTGGTTCAGTAGCTACACTCATGTAGACTTAATAAAACAAAATTCTTTTTTTCAGATTAAAATTGGCACAGTTACACTGCGTGCCGCAGAGGTTCGACATGCTTCGGAAGAATTGCTACAGTGTCGCCATTTTGTAATATTTTCGGATAAAAATGTATAGCAATATACTTAAATATATGCTCAATAAATACTGCAAGTATTATTTGTTTATCACATTTTCTTCCGCCAAAAAAATATCAAAAAATACGCCTCCTGTAAGGCCGTTACAGTGGTGTTACCCCTTAAAGTCTTCATTTAATTTCCGAGATTTTCCCGTGACCATAATTAAAATGATGAAATATTCGGAAAAATTCGGAGAAATTCGGAGAAACTCGGATGTTTGCGTAAAAATAATTGTCCGCAAAACTCCGAATCCTTCATATTTGTTCTAATTCATAGAAAAATTCGGAAAATTTTTCGGGAAAAATCGGATTTTTTCAGAAAAAAAATTGCACTAGGGGCGCGGGATCGTTCCCTGCGCTCAGCGTTTTTTTTAAATTATTATTACCATTAATTCTTATTTGATTAGTTATTTTTATTAGTTATCATTATTATTTTAATTAGTTATCTTTTAGTGTCGAAAAATGTATCGCGCACTCTGACCGCTTATTTTATTAGTTTGTACGTTAATTTAAATATAGTATAGTATAGTATTTATTTAGCCATTCTTGCCTCTCGGGCTTAAGAATATTCCATCAAATTACAGCGGTTACATACTTTTCACTTATCCTACGCTTAAGTCTAGATATAATCTTATCTTTGGTTTCCATTACAACTTAACATCTTGTACCCTTTTTACTTCTTGTTTTCTCTTGTCCGCACCTTTTCCTCGAACTTTCTCACATATTCACAGAGTACGGGCCTAATTTCTCTATTTAACAGTTCGTTCCATCCTATCTGCTTCTTTGCTTCTATGAAGAGTTCTTCCACGCTCGTCCTTACATCTCTACTTATCATTTGTTTAAATGCCTCACATTGCCTTATATGCTCTAAATTCTCTTTTCCTTTCCCGCACAGTCGGCACGTCTCTTCTTTAAACCCTTTATTTCCCTCCCTTCCCACGTTGCCGCATCTCATTCTGGCCCACTGTTCTTTGTCCTCTCCTTTTATTTTTTCTTGATCCCAATATTTTTGCATGCTTACATTGCTTATATTGCTTATACGATTTTTATACTCTACGCAGTACTTCGAGCTTTCTATTCTGCACCAGTCTCTCTGCATCCTTTGATCATTTAATGTTTCACATCCAGTTTTTTGCTTTACTTCTAGTTGACTCAAGTTTCCACCGATTCCTATTCTCAGCATCGACTCCCCATCTCCTACTTTTCTGAACGCATTTTCCATTTCTCTACCCCACTTGGAGGGGTTTCCATTTGCCCAGTTCCTTATTTCTACACTGAGGCAAATTCTTGGCCATCTCTCGCTATCCATTTTTAATATATTCAATATGCAGCCACTCGCTCTTTTTTTCGCTTCTACCTCGATTTTTTAATTTAAATATAATAATAAATCTAAATTACAACTTATTTATCTTCTAAAAAATTGTTTGCGCTTTACTCACACCCGTCCCTATACCAAATAAATTGTAATTCATAGAAGTAAGCGGAAATATATTTATATTCGTATTATTATATTCATTCTCATATACTTTCATCAAGCTATAAAGCATTATCATAATGTATCCGGCCGCGAATCGTAAGTGCCAGAAGGTGCACATATTCTCCAAGCGATGAGATGGCCCCGTTGGTAGCGTTTCTGGCTTCGATCCGCAGTGGGGAGGGATCGTTCACCGCGCTCAGTACTTTTTGTTTTTAATTATTAATACTATTAATTCTTATTTGATTCGTTATTTTTATTAGTTCTCATTATTATTTTAATTAGTTATCTTTTAGTGTCGAAAAATGTATCTCGCACTCTGACTGCTTATTTTATTAGTGTGTACGTTAATTTAAATATAATAATAAATCTAAATTACAACTTATTTGTCTTATAAAAAATTGTTTGCGCTTTACTTACACCCGGCCCTATGCCAAATAAATTGTAATTCATAAAAGTAAGCGGAAATATATTTATATTCGTATTATTATATTCATTCTCATATGCATCAAGCGATAAAGCATTATCATAATGCTTTATCGCTTGATGAAAGTATATGAGAATGAATATAATAATACGAATATAAATATATTTCCGCTTACTTTTATGAATTACAATTTATTTGGCATAGGGACGGGTGTGAGTAAAGCGCAAACAATTTTTTAGAAGATAAATAAGTTGTAATGTAGATTTATTATTATATTGAATTTAACGTACAAACTAATAAAATAAGCGGCCAAAGTGCGCGATACATTTTTCGACACTAACAGATAACTAATTAAAATAATAATGATAACTAATAAAAATAACTAATCAAATAAGAATTAATAGTAATAACAATTTTAAAAAAAAGCACTGAGCGCGCGGAACGATCCCGCGCCCCTAGTGCAATTTTTTTTCTGAAAAATTCCGATTTTTTCCGCAAAATTTTTCCAAATTTTTCTATGAATTGGAACAAATATGAAGGATTCGGAGTTTTGCGGACAATTATTTTTACGCAAACATCCGAGTTTCTTCGAATTTCTCCGAATTTTTTCAAATTTTTCCGAATTTTTCCGAATATTTCATCAATTTAATTATGATCACGGGAAAATCTCGGAAATTAAATGAAGACTTTAAGGGTTAACACCACTGTAACGGCCTTACATGAAGCGTATTTTTTGATATTTTTTTTTTGGCGGAAGAAAATGTGATAAACAAATAATTCTTGCGGTATTTATTGAGCATGTATTTAAGTATATTGCTATAAATTTTTATCCGAAAATATTACAAAATGGCGACACTGCAGAAATTCTTCCGAAGCATGTCGAACCTCTGCGGCACGCAGTATAACTGTGCCAATTTTAATCTAAAAAAAAAGAATTTCGTTTTATTAAGTCTACATGAGTGTAGCTACTGAACCACGTAGGGGATTTTTGATAAGTTAATTTAAACAATATTTATTAACAAATAACTGTCCTAAAAAAATTGAACATTTTTAGTCACATACTCGGCAATTACTCAAAAATCAATATTTCTAAAATCCCCTATGTGGTTCACTAGCTACTCTCATCGAGATTTAATTTAAAAAAAATTATTTTGTCTAGATTAAAATTGGCACAAGTTATACTGCGTGCCGCAGAGCACCTTAAGTTCAATATGCCTCGGAGGAATTTGCTGCAGTGTCGTCATTTTGTAATATTTTCCCATAACATTTTTTTGCAATATACTTCAATATATGCTTAATAATTACCCCAAGTATTATTTGTCTAAAACGCTTCGTGGCAGGCCGTTACAGTGGTGTTACCCCTTAAGGAAAATAACGTTTGCAAAAATTTCGGAAATTCATTATTTCTCAGAATTATGAGGGATCAAAAAATGTAATAAGTTTTTTGTACGAAAATCTAATTTTTTTCATCTATAACTTTTCTCCGAATATCTCCGCAGCCTCAGGTCATAGGAAAAAGAGAAATTTCCGGAGAAAAAAATGAGAAATCATGAATTTTCAGTAAAAAAAAATGTGTTTTTGGTAAATAGACCAGTACTTGAATCTGTTTTAAATCATTTTTTCTCCGAAAATCTCAAATATGACTAAAATATGAGGAATTATGAAAAATTTAGAGAAAAATTTGCCCGAGGGGCCCCTGCGGACCGAAGCCAGGAACGCTACCAACGGGACCATCTCATCGCTTGTAGAATATGTGCACTTTCTGGTACTTACGATTCGCGGCTGGATGGATGATTGGCTTGTTTTTGGGGATAATGCTTTATCGCTTGATGAAAGTATGAGAATTAATATAATAATACGAATATAGATATATTTCGGCTTACTTTTATGAATTATAATTTATTTGGCATAAGGACGGGTGTGAGTAAAGCGTAAACAATTTTTCAGAAGATGAATAAGTTGTAATTTAGATTTATTATTATATTTAAATTAACGTATAAACTAAAAAAATAAGCGATCAGAGTGCGCGATACATTTTATTGTATACATTAATAATGCACAGAATCAAGAGCTAAATAAGCATTGAAATCATCTAAAAGCCTCGCGCGTGTCGTCGGGTGACGTCAAGCGCGAGTCGTGCTCAGATTGCTTTTTCCCTCGAAGCCTTCGTTTCGGCTTGGCCGCACATGAACGTGCTCAGCGTCCATGTGTTGGTGTAGCTGCCGAAGGCGCGGTCGGGAAACTTCGACCCCGCTCGGCTCTTGCCGAAGATGTCCGAGCGTCGCTCGCTGACGGACACGCGCTACTATGATTGTGTGATGGGCGCGCAAGAGACTGGAGAGGGGGTAACTTTTACGCGCGATCTGGCTGCACTGCGTCCATCGCGTCTATTCTCGGATCGTTGCTCTCGCAGAGCTGTTGCGACCGGAAATCGTCGATGCTGTTCCAACAACAATCCAGGTTTCATCGAGTGCTGCTGCATAATCAATTGCGATTGATGCGAGTCGTGACTCGAGTGAGATAATTGCTGAGTACTGAGATGAGCCAGCGGGAGTGGACTGTGGCTCATCTTATTGTCCTGCTCGTGCGGATGCTGTTGCTGCTGTCGCTGCTCGATCTGCAAAGGCGTAGTGGCTGTCGCTGCAGATAATTCGTCACTGCATGCACTGATATTATACTGATATTATAAGTACAGTGAACTTCCGCTAACTCTCGCACTGTCAGGATCCTGATCTGCGCGGTGCGACAGTAACCGAAGGACCCTTCTCCGCCACTAAAGAGCAAAAGCATGAGTGAGACTTTCCTCTCAAGCGGGAGGGTCAGCGAGAGTTATTCATTAAACAGTTAGCGGGAGTTTGCTGTATTGATCGCATAATCGACAACAAAGCACTTGGCGGCACTGCTATGCGATTTTTAGCTCGACAGGGGAACCGCGTTGACTGGATGTTGAGCAGCGCTGCTAAGTGCTTTACTGGCGAAAATAAGAAAAAAATGTAGAGCAAAAGACTTACTCCGGGTACTTGAAAAACCGATAGCTGCCGTAATCCAGCACGCGTCCGTTCCGCCCTGACGGCACGTCGCCCAGTTCGGCATCCCGGATACGCGCACGGTTTACCCATCTCAATCTCGATGAAGCAATCTGCAAAAATAAAGAAATTCATTATTGTAAATATTAGATGTCTTGCGGGGTAATATTTTCTTATTGTAATATGCAGGTTGAATAAATTGAACTGGCGTCTAATTTCCACACTGCAAGCTAGTATAATGGTTGAAATTGAAAATATGTATTGTTTTTTAATTTTGTTCATATTTTAACTCGAAAAATGCACATTAATCCCTCACTGCGATAGAAATTACGCCGGCTTCGAGCGTGGAAAAAAACGTCACATATGGCGCCATAACCTCAATTTATTTAACCGGCAAATTATAATAACAAAATATTACCCCAAATGTCATTAAATATGTAAAAAAATGCCTTCTCCTTACCAGTACGTTATCTTTTACGAGGTAACGATCACAAAATTTTGCAGGAGCACGTTCTTCACTTTATACACACTTTATACACACGCGAAAGGAATACACCGCGAATAAAGAGGTATAAAACGGAAATCAAACTCAGAGCTCACTTCGTTGTATGACCAACGCGAAACTTCACAGCGGTATCTTTGGAACAGGAGCGCTACCGTGCCTGAATTTCAAATTAGGAAATATCATCGCTTTTACATGTCACTTTTTCACCCATTCCGCCATATGCGTTCGGACTCCTTTACTCTAGTCTCCATGGTTCATCACTTTCACAACCATTTCGCCAGCATCAGAGATTAGTAGGGACATGAAGCCTAGATACCAGAAGGTTCAGCGAGGCCTTTCAACTCGTCCCCAAAACGAGAACAAGAAATGATGGCGCTGGGGTGCTCCGGCACCTATATGTATATAGATATACGCTAAACATGGGTGCGATCTAAGACAGGTCACAGATGATGTACCTAACCCTCATTAGTGTTAAGGGATGACACCACTCTAGGATTTTGGAAAGACGTTTTCTTTTTTAAAAATACTTTGATGTCATAAAAACAATATGCAATTGGTCCTGTAGCAATTTTTTTTATTTAAAGGTGCAATTATCGATTTGGCCGCAGCGCCTTGGAACGCGCGCTGAGTTGCTCGTACAACTTTAAACGCGTTTTTCTCGAAACCACTTTTTTCGATCTCGGAATACGGATTACTCGACCACCTTTGCATGCATCGATTTGAAATTTTGATAGCTTCACAATCATATTCTTTATGGGAGTACGTAGCCGTTTTTTGATTAAATGTAAACTTCTTTTTGTAAACAATTTACTGCTTTTTTTGGCAAAAAATCGATTTATTTGCTTCAATGTGCGCTATTTTCGCAAAATTTGAAAACAAATTTCTAAGTAGTCTCATAGCTAATAATATATAAATTATCATTTTTTTGGTTTTTGTTTCAGGTCTTATATTTTACGAGAAAACCGTTCTCCCGTGAAGCTATATGTAAAAAAAAACACGTTTTTCTAGATGGGCTGTATCGCCGCCATTTTGAGTTTGAGTTTGCGATCTTTTCTCGCTTTTGCGTTTTTTTTCCGAACCGTCATGAGGAAATTATGAATCGGCGGATATTTCGACGTTTGATGTCACGATCGGTCTGTCGTGAGGTTAGAAACTCATCCGATCACTTTCACCTCGTTGACCAATATAGACTATATATGTTGACTATATATGTAGGTGCCGCTGCACCCCAGCGCCATCACTTCGGGACATTTTCGGCGACGCTTTTTTCAGCGCCTTTGCATTGCCGCTGAACCTCCTGGCAGAGATTAGTAGGGAGATGCACAACGCTCCCTTTTTCGGCGTGCCTCGTAAATGGCGCTAAATCGCGGCGGCGAGTTCGGGAGTATGATTTCGTGATCATCGCCTCTGTCGAGGTTGCAGATTCCCTTGTAGCCGCGCGAGTCCGTGATCACCGCTCAAGTCGGTATCGCAGTCAGCATTTTTCTCCGAAAATCTCAAATATGACTAAAATATGAGAAATTATGAAAAATTTGCATCACGGGCCCCTGCGGACCGAAGCCAGGAACGCTATCAACGGGACCATCTCATCGCTTGTAGAATATGTGCACTTTCTGGTACTTACGATTCGCGGCCGGATGGATGATTGGCTTGTTTTTGGTGATAATGCTTTATCGCTTGATGAAAGTATGAGAATTAATATAATAATACGAATATAAATATATTTCTGCTTACTTTTATGAATTATAA
The DNA here is from genome assembly GCA_944452715.1 of Ophion slaviceki. Classification (NCBI taxonomy): domain Eukaryota; kingdom Metazoa; phylum Arthropoda; class Insecta; order Hymenoptera; family Ichneumonidae; genus Ophion; species Ophion slaviceki. The sequence continues at coordinate 43,358,008 of OX101787.1, read as the reverse complement.
TTTATTTGGCATAAGGACGGGTGTGTGTAAAGCGTAAACAATTTTATAAAAGATAAATAAGTTGTAATTTAGATTTATTATTATATTTAAATTAACGTATAAACTAAAAAAATAAGCGATCAGAGTGCGCGATACATTTTTTGTATACATTAATAACGCAGGGAATCAAGGGCTAAATGAGCATTGAAATCATCTAAAAGCCTCGTGCGTGACGTCACCCGACGAGTCGTGCTCAGATTGCTTTTTCCCTCGAAGCCTTCGTTTCGGCTTGGCCGCACATGAACGTGCTCAGCGTCCATGTATTGGTAGCTGCCGAAGGCACGGTCGGGAAACTTCGACCGTGCTCAGCTCTTTCCGAAGATGTCCGAGCGTCGCTCGCTCACAGACACGCGCTACCATGATTGTGTGATGGGCGCGAAAGAGACTAGAGAGGGGGTAACTTTTACGCGCGATCCTGCTGCAGTGGACGCGGGTTCGATCCCCGGTAGCAATGTCTTGATTTTTTTATTAAGCATATACGAATTAAATATCATAAATAATGCCTGAATAGACGAGAATAGCTAAAGCGAGAGTAAGTTCGACATTTTCTGAATATAAAATGAAGAAAGAAAAAGTTGGTTTACCGGGGATTGAACCCGGACCGTAAGCATCGTTAATCCGTCATGCTGCCAACTCAGCCACGACGCTAATTGCAGTTAAAGAAACATTTATGATACACCCTTATCCATAATGTTTACTGTTGAAAAAAAATGCCGAAACGATCGCAGCAGAGGCTGAAGATTTCTTTTTGAACCTTCCACGGTCGTTTCGGCGTTTTATTTTTCAACGCAGTTCGTCGTTAATTTTTTTAACCCGCATTTTCGGTATAAACGGGCAACCGAGAGAAAACAATGATCTCGATACATGTTTTTCACTTTGAAATTCATTTAATGCATATTCCAATCCGCAGTACGGCCACACACATATGTCGAGCTCGATCGGACGGAAAACCTCGCTCCGTTCGCCTGGCGAGCGAGCGCGATTTGCGAGGGGCAGAGACTTTTCCCCCTCCGAGCTACCCATTCGTGTTCACGCTGACTGCGATGCCGACTTGAGCGGTGATCACGGACTCGCGCGGCTACAAGGGAATCTGCAACCTCGACAGAGGCGATGATCACGAAATCATACTCCCGAACTCGCCGCCGCGATTTAGCGCCATTTACGAGGCACGCCGAAAAGGGGAGCGTTGTGCATCTCCCTACTAATCTCTGCTCCTGGTATCTAGGCTCCATGGATTGAAAGAACTGTTTGAGGCGGGAGTGTCGACTCCAGGGAAACTAGAGAGGAGTGGACACACAGTGCTTACGAAACGTCCGCAAAAACGCAGCAAACAAGGAGGCGCTGCGATCATCTATGTCCGATCGGATATCTCCGCCACTGGCCTCGTACGCTTGGCGTGCTCTCGGTTGCTGTTGACAGCACATTCGTGATGGGGGACCTAACTATTGCGTCTACCTCTCCTATTTCGCTGTCTTTCTTATCGTTACAAACTCATAATAGCAACTAATAATTATTTAAATTAAGCGGTGAACCAACAATGTCGGTACACGTATGAGCCAAAAGTTTCGGTCGGAGGGTATAGTAACATCCAATGCCTATACGACGCCGTTGGTTGTAAATTGTTGACAGAGCTTGTACCCTCTATATGTCCCACACATTCGCACCTCATGCATAGATAGGTATCATAATCGTATAGAGAGCGGCGCTGAGCTTCCTACGATCCGTCTTTCGCGAAATGTTTTATATAAATTTTTAAAAAGCGTGAAAATGTCAACCCAAATGCGATACAAAGGAAAGTTTACAAAAAAAAAGGCGCTTGCTAAAAGACTGAAAGCTGCGGCAGCCATGTGTCAAGCAAATGCGGCTAAATGCGATGACAATGACCATAACCTCAACGATCAGCAACAAAAATTCGCTGTCGAAGGACGTCGGATCGTGGATTTCCAACATCTCACCGACAGTTTAAATTGCATTCGCTGTAATAAAGGCAAATACATGCATAAATTGAACAAATTAAATTTGTTTGCAGAATAAATTTATTTCACAACCGTCTCAGAATTACTAGAACTCGGGAAAAAAACACGCTTCGAGTTCCCAGATCACGCGCCGATCAGCTTGCTGCAGCGTATACTGTTGCTATTCCGTTACAAATGATTGGGCCCGAGTTCGGTGTGGGGAATCGGCATGATGTGATTAAAATGAGCCTCAACGCAGAGAACACAACACATTTGTGCGCATGCGTTAAGTTTGGACTATTATAATTATTTGAGACGTTTTCGTCAGGAGAGCTGCTAGTGGCACAATCTGGAACTATTGAGGGTCGGACTTTTTAAGACGCTGGAACTACGTATTGGCCTATGCTGTGTCCACTCCTGCTCTCTAGTCTCCTTGGTTACGACCTACGAGAAGGCATTTTATATATTTCGACGTTACTTTATAAAAATCGAGAATCGATTAATCGACTGCCAAAAAAATCGACAAAATATAATCGATTATTTCACAGAAAACATTGACACTTTCAATTAATCGAAAAACATCGCCCATCCTAGTTGCAGCGGGTGTTGTCAAACGGTGTGACCCGTAGCGTCGGCGGGGTTAATCTGAAAAAAAAACCAACGTAGATTTTCGAAGAAAAAGTGAGAAATATCGAAAATCGAATTCAAACGCGTTGAAACAAAAAGAATTAATCTTCCGAAAAAATTGCTACATTTTGCAATAAAAAATACTTTTGTTTTAATTTTTAAAAACATTTAGGTTCATGTTTCAGACAATAAGATTAGAAAGATTTACACAAAATTGCATCAGAATCGGTCGATTACTTTCTTAGCGACACGTCACACCAGTTTTGAAAATGCAGTTTAGAGGACTGGATTATTTAAAAAATACGATGTAACAGCCGAAAGTAGTCATAAAACGTACCCTCAGTCTCAAAAGTAGTGAGACTGGCTTTCCTTTAAAGGAAAATCAGAAAATGTTTTCCTCGCCTAAAGGTACCTTCCCCTTAATCGCCACTGCATTTTACTAATGATTCAGAAGAGCCCTCCGCATGTTCCAAGATACGGCCCTCCGCCTAAGGAACACCTCAATTATAAAAGTACGGTTGCCGATCATACATTTTCATAGTGCTACCCATCACCGTCAACCGGTAGAATAAATTGATAAGTTCGAGTGGTCCGGCTACCGTCATAGTGATATCGAGCACACGCGATGATGAAAGGAGGCAATGATATTCGAGTACCTCGCAAAGGGTATACAAGCGTCAGCTCAGTACGTAGAAACGTGTGAGCGTTTAGGCGCGTTAAGAATCGTCTTGATCTTTCGCGTTGCATCTCGTCTATCCTACATCACATGCCACCGTACTCTCCATAAGGACGTTTAACGACGGTTAGAAACCCGGGCGAAGTATCGAAAGTATAGAGTACGTTTTTTTCGCGACCGAGGCAAAATGTAACGTCGATAAAGCGTACGAATCGGCAGCGAGAACGACAATATGGCGATGAGCTTAGCAGCTGACTAGATATAGGTTATACGCGTTTCAATCGAGCGACAACGCGGAGAACTAATTTTTCACGCGAGTGGCATCCTCGTCGGCCCTCGACGGCCGGGGATTTTCCGAGAGACACATCGCGAACGGTTACGAATAGTTGCGACCTAGAAAAGATGAGCGCGTGAATGCTTGCACGGTCGCGCGGATAATACGCGTTTATCGACAGTCTCGATATACGCGAAAGTAATTTCTAAATAAAAGGCGTTTGGTGGGCCTAACTAACGGTCGGATCAAACGCGTATCTTACGATAAACAAAGAATGGCGGCTAGCTCGAGGAGTCGCGACGCCGAGTTGCTTCAGCAAGTGAGGATCCTTCTATGGGGCAATACCGTGAAAGAAGATGTTTTCAAACGATGGGCTCAGGGTGAGACGCAGAAAGTTTTATTCTGCACGTAGTGCTGTGAAAATGAGGGCGTCATTAATTCATCGGAGCCCGCAGGCTTTTATTTCAGCCCTGACGAGGCCACTGCGCTTGTTCAGACGGAAGGAGGACCCTGCGCGGTCATAGCTCCCGTTCAGGCTTTCATTCTGAAGCAACTGTTGTTGGAAAGCGAACCGGACACTTGGGCCTCTGTTGATACGGCTAAACAAAACAAACTACTGGCTGGTGCGGCAGTGGAAATAATCGCCCAGGCCGTTGACCAGGCGAGGCCTGTCTATCATATTGTCTACCCAGATGCATCTGTGACTGCCACGAAGGATAACGTGCGTCCGGACTTAGCCGAAAATGGCGAAATTGGTGATAGCGCGGATGATTGCAGCGGTGAAGCCTCGTCGCCCAAATCGGACGACAACCCCGAAGAGGCTATACACGTGACGCTCAATTCCGAATACTTCCACTCGCGATTGAGGTTTGCAGTGCGTATGTGGGGTAAACTCCGTCGGATGGTGGATTGAGCATTACTGATTTTCAGAATACTCGAGATCGACAGCCTGGACCGATTGGAAGCATATTTTACGAGCCGGATCGAAATGCTCCGGGAGCCCTTCGGCGTTCTCCTGCTTCTTTACACAGTCGTGTGTTCCAAAGGAATATCGATGATGCGATCGGAGACCTCCGATTTGGCGGAACCCTTAATTGACTCTACTTACGGATACGGGAGCCAAAGTTTAATCAATTTGATGCTAACGGGACGCGCGGTCAGCCACGTTTGGGATTATGATCAGGATATCGGAGGACTCAGTAAGTCGCATCGATATAGCCAGTCAGGGGCTGTTCACTCAATGCTTTCAGATCGGGCCAAGTTTTGTCACACCAAGAGCATAAGCAATACCAACATAATTACACGAAACCTAGAGTTTCATGGTATTGAAGTTTGCATCGTTTGACTGCAAGGGAAATATATTTTCTTCATATTACCGATTTTTTGTAGCACATTCAGATTACGAAAATGACGAATATTTTCGAGGATCCGAAAAAAAATCTATAACCAAGCCTGCAAAAACATATTTCAGATAATAATGAAAATAAAGAAATGAAGGAAATCATGAAGAATTTTCGTTACAATTCAACGATGCAAACTTCAGCACCGTATGGTTTCTAGTTTTCTATAGTAATTTCGTTTTATGATAGCAGTCAAGTTAATAATTACCTGAGATGCTAGTGGCGCTGTCTCTTGACTAATGTCTATGAAAAATAAGAACGCTGAAAGTTTGATGGAAAAAAGAAACAAAACATTTTAGTTTTAAGGTTCTCACGGCTCTTTATGTAAGGAGAAGAGTGTGTGGCTTCCGGATGGAGGTCGTGTTGAGGAACAAAACATTATTGATAAACATTTCAATAAAAAACTATTCAATAATTCGAAAAAGAATAATAGAATAGAAAAATGATTATTTTCAAATCTTCTAAATCACAACGCGTATCATCTACATTTACTTTTTTACGATGATAGTGCATTATTAGAAAGGACCGAATTTTGTCATCCCGAGACCACAAGCAATACCAACGTAATTACCCGAAACCTATGGTTTCTACATTTCTATAGTGATTCCGTTTTACGATAGCAGTCAACTCAGCAATGTCCTGGGATGCTAGTAGCGCTCTCGACTTTTCGACGATGAAAAATAAGAACGCCACAATTTTGATACAAAATAGAAACAAAAAACTATTGATAAAAATCTCAATAAAAAACGATTCAATAATTGGAAAGCGAATAGGACAGTTAAATTTTGTTATTGTAGTAAAAGTATGACAATGCTTATTCTGAAACCTTAGTGAAAAGGCTTATCATCTACATTTACTTTTGTACGATAATAGTGCATTATAGCGTTGCCAGCACTTATTATTTCCAGTGCTGCCACACTTACGCTATCGGGTTATCGACATTTTTATTCCGTTATCGCTTCGTTGTTCTCGCATTCTGACAAAATTCGGCATGGTGACGCAGAGTGAACAGCCCCTGCGTCTAGTATCGCGTTTAGACAACGTTGTGCTCATTTCCGATGCTCCTTTTGCCAGAACTTCGCGGTATCGACAAACAAAACGCCGTGGGCTTTTTGGCACTTCTGGAGCACTTGCGCTACTGCGAGGTCGGAGCATTTCTTAAATCGCCGTCCCATCCGGTTTGGGTACTCGGTTCGGAAACCCACCTGACCGTGCTCTTCTCGACCGATCGGAGGCTCGTCAGCCCGGAGACGCCCGCGGAACAGGCGCGTAGAGTATTTAAGAAATTCGATCCGGAGGGTAATAATTTCATTTCGGCAGATTTACTCCAGGACATTCTGGAAGAGCTCGGACTCTGCGCCGAAACAGAATAGTCAGTACCACTAATCGGCTCGTTCCTTGAACACGTTCGAGCTTTTGTTAATATTGAAAACCAAAAAGCCTCGCGGAGGAAACTTAAAGCGCTAGCTGCAACGAATCATTGTTTCTTCCATAGTGTCAACATAATGAGGAAAAAGTTGGACAGTGAGTGCCTCGGTATAATACTTCTGGCAGGATTCATGGATGAATTCTTCCCGGAGGAAACGCCCACCTGCCCCGACACATTCCCGTTGTACCATTACAATGGTCTGCCACATAGTAATCCGGACAACGGATTAAAATATCACATCGGACAGGCTGTACTTCTTGAATGCAATGTCAAATGTATCCTGGACAGTAATCCGATGCTCACAGTACTACAGACCAAATGGCCGAGCATTGAAATTCAGTGGAATGCTGGAAAAACGCCCAGCTTAAATTAACGTCTATTGAACTGATTAATTATTGATAATAATACAAATATAATTTATTATTATTATTATTATAGAAACGATGAAAAAATCCGCGCACGCGTAGGGGTAAACGACGATGAAAAAGATGGCCACACAGTAAATATGTTTAGCCCTCTCAGTGCGAACGTAAAGTCGTGGAAATGGCGATTTAGAAAAAAAAATGAACCACCCTGTTTCGTAGAATTACAAAGTAACGATACAAAGCGGGCTTTTTTTAAAATAAAGATTGAGAATAAACAGATGAAAGCAACAAATGAATACAGAAAATTGGCATTTTTATGTTTGCCATGAAACTTTTGTGGTATATGAACAACGGTTGTAGTCCAAAGAGGTAGTTTCATCCTCGCTCTTATCTGCACATTCTCTACAGTTTTTAATGGCGATGAAGCTCCACGGAGTCAAAACTTGAGTTGAGATACAGTTAGAAAATGTGGAATTTTATTATCGATTTCGCAAAAATGATTTTCTGGATAGAACAATTTTTTATCCATACGAATGCTAAGAAGTGCAATTTGAGTCTTTATAAATTAAAGAGGGCGTGCAATGTCACGAAAATATATGTCATTGTCGTAATAGTTTGATGAAAATGTTTGAATGAAATATGGCATTGCGTACAACAATAACTTCATTTTATTGACAACTTGCATGGTGGTTACAAGGAGCACTTATATTGGATGGCAATGTATATTTTTTGTTCCATCATCTACAGTTCGAGACAAAATCTCAATAATGATGCGAATTTTAAGACAAGTGGGAAAAGGGGGTGTGCCTGTTGGAATTAATAATTAGACTCAAATATCCCGACTAAACTTTCATGCTACAAAGACAATTCCGAATCTAAAAGTACGATCAGCATTTGGTCGAACTGATTTTGGATTCTCAAGAAAAATCTTTTTTACTAGTAGAAATCTGTTCAATTGTTATATTGGGATTACAAATAAGTCTCCGCCGTTTGACAAGAGATGGCCCTACCAGGAGGTTATGGTTGAAATTGTCAGATGTAAAACGTCATATCGTAAGGTTGAACATGTGGCAAGACCATAACCTCGAGATATTAGCGATTTTGTATCAGCATCACATCATTTTTTTCGTGCGAAAATGTCGAGTTTTGAGCCGAATAAGCGTCATTTGCGGGAACTTTTGGTTTACTTATTTAATTTGAAGAAATCTACAGCTGAGGCGCATCGATTGCTTGTAGACGCATATGGTGAGGCTGCTTTAAGTGAGAGAAGTTCTCGTGAGTGGTTTCAAAAGTTTAAGAACGGTGAGTTTGACGTCGAAGACAAAGAACAGCGGAAGGCCGAAAGTGTACGAATACACGGAATTGGAAGCATTATTGGAGGGACATTTGTGCCAAACGTAAGAAGAACTTGTACTTACATTAGGAGTGGCTCAACAAGCAAATTCACATCGCTTAAAATCGTTCGGAGTTATTCAAAAGCAAGGAAATTGGGTTCCATATGAACGGAAGCCGAGAAACGTTGAACGCCGATTTTGCACATGTGAAACGCTGCTTGCCAGGCATAAGCGAAAGGGTCACTCATATAACACTCAATTGAGAAGTTTCACCCCACCCGCCGTATTCACCAGACATTACTCCCTCTGACTATCATTTATTTCGATCGATGACGCATGGCCTGTCTGAGCAGCACTTCACATCATATGAAGATACCAAAAATTAGATCGACTTTTGGATAGCCTCAAAAGATGAAGTGTTCTTCCGACGCTGTATCCATATGCTGCCAGAACGATGGAAAAAAGTAGTGGCTACTGATGGCCAATACTTTGAATAAAACAAAGTACCGTTCTTTCGCAATAAATGCCCAATTTTTTATTTAAAAGAACGGCGGAGACATATTTGTACTTCCAATAGAAATTAGTGACGAACTTTAGAATTGCAGATTTATTTGCACAATTAACTATTGTGTTGTGTTAAAATTTTAGGTATACTCAAAGAGCAAATGACCTTGTTTTTGGCAAACTTATCAATAGAAAATATAGCTTCGACGTATTTTCAGGTTAATAGCAAGTTTGGTTTGAATACTGCAGATATATACAACTTGTCAAATAAGTTTAAGTGCGAATGGACCAATCAAAACGATGCATAGCACACTGAACTCGGTTAACCGGGAGCTGTGGAACCGGGTCTAATTTCCTTAGCGTTATATGTTCTCTCCTGTTTCTCTAATCTCTGCATTGCGGGGAGTCAAACTTCGAGTATCGACTGTCCATTGCTGCTGCAATTGTTATATGCAGTGCATAACAAAACGAAAGGTTAAGAAAAACAGGAAAGAGAATATAATGCTGAGTGAATTAGACGAAAGTCTAGTCCACGGTCTTCAGAGATTAGTAGGGAGATGTACACCGCTACCCTTTTCGGCGTGCCTCGTAAATGGCGCTAAATCGGGGCGGCATGTTCGGGAATATGATTTTGTGTGCATCGCCTCTGTCGAGATAGCAGATTCCCTTATAGCCGCGCGAGTCGTGAGCACCGCTCAAGTCGATTTCGCAGCAGCGTGCACACGAATGGGTAGCTCGGTGGGGGAAAAGTCTGCCCCTCGCTCACTCGACAAGCGAACGGAGCGAGGTTTTCCGTCCGATCGACCTACACATATGTGTGGCCGTACTGCGGATTGGAATTGGCATTAAATGAATTTCAAAGAGAAAAACATGTATCGAGAAAATTGTTTTCTCTGGGTTGGTCGTTTATGCCGAGAATGCGAGTTAAAAAAATTAACGACGAACCGCGTTGAAAAATAAAACGCCGAAACGACCGTGGAAGGTTCAAAAAGTCTTGAGCTTTTGCCGCGGTTGTTACGGCGTTTTTTTTCAACAGTAAACATTATGAATAAGCGTGTATCATAAATGTTTTTGTATCCTCAATGAGCGTCGTGGCTGAATTGGCAGCGTGACGGATTGACGATGCTTGCGGTCCATGTTCGGTCCCTGGTTAATCGACTTTTTTTAATCTATTTTTTTTCTTCATTTTATATTCAAAAAATTTCGAACTTACTCTCGCTTTAGCTATTCTCGCCTGTCCAGGCATTACTTATGATATTTAATTCACATATGTTTAATTTAAAAAAAGACATTGGCTACCGGGGATGGAACCCGCGTCGTCTGCACTCAGAGCCCGCACGCTGATATATCAACCGCGAGGCTCTTGTGACTACAAACCTGCCTTACGCAACACACTTATCCAACCTTAAAAAAAATTCGCTGCATACCAATTGCATATTGTTTTTATGACCCCAAAGTATTATTGAAGACAAATGAAAACGATTTTTCCAAATTCCTAGAGTGGTGTTATCCCTTAAAGAAAAGAAATTGATTTTTTGATCGTTGTAAATGTATATCCCCTCTTAAAGACTAGGCGTCTGGCCACCTTGGCCGATCGAAAAATGGGTATATTTAAGAAAAAATAATAAACGCGAAAGTATGGGCCGGAATATTTTTATTTTTTTACATAACGTCAGAAAGGGCTTTAAGAATAAAGTTAATAAATTTCCGTTCAAAATATTAAAAAATGGCGCCGTTATGCACATTGCCGCGGAGGCCCTCCGCACGATACGCGCGGTCGTTGTCCCAGCTGTTACCCGGTCATGTCACATCTGCAAAAAAAAAATCAGCTCCTCCGTGAGTAGTGTCGCTACAATGTAGCGTAGCGGTTTTTTCGACCATTAAAAAAAATATGGTGAACCGAAGAAAAAAATTTGTATTTTTCACCGAAATTATGGCTCACCATAATTTTTTTAATGGTCGAAAAAAAACCGCTACGCTACATTGTAGCGAAAAAAAATTACGGTGAGACGAAGAAAAAAATTTGTACTTTTCACCGAAATTATGGCTCACCATAATTTTTTTAATGGTCGAAAAAAAACCGCTACGCTACATTGTAGCGAAAAAAAATTACGGTGAGCCGAAGAAAAAATGTGTACTTTTCACCGAAATTATGACTCACCATAATTTTTTTACTGGTCGAAAAAACCGCTACGCTACATTGTAGCGACACTACTCACAAATGAGCTGATTTTTTTTTCAGATGTGACATGACCGCGTAACAGCTGGGACAACGACCGCGAGTATCGTGCGGAGGGCCTCCGCGGCAATGTGCATAACGGCGCCATTTTTTAATATTTTGAACGGAAATTTATTAACGTTATTCTTAAAGCCCTTTCTGACGTTGTGTAAAAAAATAAAAATATTCCGGCTCATACTTTTGAGTTTTTTTTTTTTTTTAAATATACCCATTTTTCGATCGGCCAAGGTGGCCCGACGCCTTAAAGTCTTTAAGAGGGGATATACATTTACAACGATCAAAAAATCAATTTCTTTTCTTTAAGGAATAACGCCACTCTAGGAGTTTGGAAAAATCGTTTTTATCCGTCTTCCATAATACTTTGGTGTCATAAAAACAATATGCAATTGGTATGCAGCGAATTTTTTTTTAAGGTTGGATAAGTGTGTATACGTAAGGCAGGTTTGCAGTCACAAAAGCCTCGCGGTTGATATATCGACGTGCGGGCTCTGAGTGCAGACGACGCGGGTTCGATCCCCGGTAGCCAATGTCTTTTTTTAATTAAACATATATGAATTATATATCATAAATAATGCCTGGACAGGCGAGAATAGCTAAAGCGACAGTAAGTTCGAAATTTTTTGAATATAAAATGAAGAAAAAAAATAGATTAAAAAAGTCGATTAACCAGGGACCGAACCCGGACCGCAAGCATCGTCAATCCGTCACGCTGCCAACTCAGCCACGACGCTCATTGAAGATAGAAAAACATTTATGATACACGCTTATTCATAATATTTACTGTTGAAAAAAAAACGCCGTAACGACCGCGGCAAAGGCTCAAGATTTCTTTTTGAACCTTCCACGGTCATTTCGGCGTTTTATTTTTCAACGCGGTTCGTCGTTAATTTTTTTAACCCGCATTCTCGGGATAAACGGCCAACCGAGAGAAAACAATTTTCTCGATACATGTTTTTCTCTTTCACATGGTTCCTTTGCTGAAGCTTCACGCTAGAAGAGCTGCAGTCGAGGAGTGTTGTGTGCGATAGAGACAACAATACTACTCACGCATTCGCGTTATAGACTAAAGTCCTAGCAATTTTGGCAACTGCAAAGTCAACCGAAAATATCAACGGTTGAATTTGGACAGCTTTACAACGATAAAGTCGACCGTAAAAAAAATCCTAATGGTTGATTCAACGGTTGTTTAACCGCGGCCATTTTGTTTTCGCTGGATGTTTGTCTCACTCCGTCGCACAATCTGCTGCGGATATTCTCTCGCTCCCCCCCCCCCTGTGTTTGATTACTCAATTCTCCGCAAATTATCAATTTAATTATCAAGACAGTATAATTTGATTAATCGTTACATATATTGCGTCGAGTCAACCATCCAATCAACCGCCGAGTCAACCATCCAGTCAACCGGCGATTCAACCATCCACAGAAAATGCAGGATGGTCGACTTTCAAAGATGAACAGATGAGAAGCTGTCCAAATTCAACCGTTGAACTTTTACGTTGACTCAACTGTCTTTTACAATCGGTTGACCAAAATGACAGGGAGCTCAGTAAGCTTAGCCGCCGACTATGAAAATATCGAATCTTTTTCATGCCATTCGATTGTTAGTCGTTTGTGAGTGTTTGTTTCACAAAATCCAGCGTTTATTAGACTTTATTTATTTAATTGTACGAAAAACAAATTTCATGTCAAAGTTAGCCGCGGGAAAATGGTTTTCTAATGATTTCCAACTTCTCTTCGTAATCAATCATTTGTTAGTCGTTTGTGAGTGATTGTTAGTCGATTTTTATCGTTTGTGAGAACTTAATTTTTATTTTATCGTTAAAAAACTTTCCATTCCCATAGCACGCTGCAAGCAGAGATTAGTGGGGAGATGCACAACGCGGCCCTTTTCGGCGTGCCTCGTAAATGGCGCTAAATCGCGGCGGCGAGTTCGGGAGTATGATTTCGTGATCATCGCCTCTGTCGAGGTTGCAGATTCCCTTGTAGCCGCGCGAGTCCGTGATCACCGCTCAAGTTGGTATCGCAGTCAGCATGAACACGAATGGGTGGCTCGGTGGGGGAAAAGTCTCTGCCCCTCGCTCGCTCGACAGGCGAACGGAGCGAGGTTTTCCGTCCGATCGAGCTCGACATATATGTGTGGCCGTACTGCGGATTGGAATATGCATTAAATGAATTTCAAAGTGAAAAACATGTATCGAGATCATTGTTTTCTCTCGGTTGCCCGTTTATGCCGAAAATGCAGGTTAAAAAAATTAACGACGAACCGCGTTGAAAAAAAAAACGCCGAAACGACCGTGAAAGGTTCAAAAAGAAATCTTGAGCCTTTGCCGCGATCGTTTCGGCATTTTTTTCAACAGTAAACATTATGGAAAAGGGTGTATCATAAATGTTTCTTTAACTGCAATGAGCGTCGTGGCTGAGTTGTTAGCGTGACGGGTTACGATGCTGAAGGTTCGGGTTCGATCCTCGGTGAATCAACTTTTTTCTTCTCATTTTATATTCAGAAAATTTCGAACTTACTCTCGCTTCAGCTATTCTCGCCTGTTCAGGCATTATTTATCATATTTGATTCGTATATGCTTAATAAAAAAAACAAGACATTGCTACCGGGGATCGAACCCGCGTCGTCTACACTCAGAGCCCGCACGCTCATATCTCAACCGCGAGGCTCTTGTGACTGCAAACCTGCCTTACGTATACAGTAGAATCTCGATTATCCGAACCAATTGGGACCGAGACTAGTTCGGACAATCAAAAGTTCGGATAATCGAAACGTGGGTTTTTTGGGACGAGATCATCAACAACACCTTTTTACATTAAAAAAAATACATAAATATATATTAAAATTTGACATACATATTAACGTTGAAATGAAATATGTGTGTATATATATATATACATATACACACATATATATGTGTATGTGTATGTGTATATATATATATATATATAGGTCCCTTGTATCGTGGGGTATCCGAATAACCCCCATGTATGTCGCGCGACTTTGCATAGTTTTCGAGTTATGAATTTTTTACTGCATTTTTGCGAATTTTCGACGTGACCAATTGAAAAAAAAATCTTTAAAAAAAGTAGAAGACTATCGAGATTTTTTTGGCAAATGAATCTTTATGAGTAGTACTTTTATGCATAAAATAATCAGCTTCGTAACTGTGATGAAAGTTATGAAAATGTTGGTCTAAAGTGAAAAATTTACGTTCGGTAAATTATGACTTAAATTTTCAACTTTAAATTAAAAATTTAAACAGGTGACTTCATGGTTCCTAATTAGGCCCTAAGAATGCGCCAGACTGTCAGCTTTCATAATCATTAAAAAGAGTAGTCCTTGATAGGGCTACTTTGGCTACAATTGACCTTCAATGACAGCGAGGTGGAAAATTCTTATAATTATCCATCTGATTAAAAAGAAAATTTGCCCATTTTATCATTCCTAAGGCTATTTAGTTTGTTAACTAACCAAAAATGACTGCAGGGAAAGCTAAGATTGAAACATTTGGAGGTGTATTTTTTTTAGTTTAATTTAAGTTTAATGAATTTTGCGCGATCCGTTCTTATGGATCAGGTAAAAGCTCGTTTACGCGATCCGTTCTCGTTACAAGAACGGATGGCGCAAAATTCATTAAACTTGAATTGAACTAAAAAAAAATAAACCTCTAAATGTTTAAATCTTAGCTTTCCTACAGTCATTTTTGGTTAGGTAAGAAACTAAATAACCTTAGGAATGATAAAATGGGCAATTTTTTTTTAATCAGATGGCTAATTTTAAGAATTTTCCACCTCGCTGTCTTTGAAGGTCAATTGTAGCCAAAGTACCCCTATTAAGTACTGCTTTTTTTTTAAAATGATTATGAAAGCTGAGAGTTGGCGCATTCTTGAGGCCTAATTAGGAACCATGAAGTCACCTGTTTAAATGTTTAATTTAAAGTTGAAAATTTAAGTCATAATTTACCGAACATAAATTTTTCACTTTACACCAACATTTTAATAACTTTCATCACAGTTACGAAGCTGATTATTTTATGCATGAAAGTACTACTCATGAAGATTCAGTTGCAAAAAAAATCTCGACAGTCTTCTACTTTTTTTTAGATTTTTTTAATTGGTCAGGTCGAAAATTCATAACTCGAAAACTATGAAAAGTCGCGGGACATACATGGGGGTTATTCGGATACCCAGGATACAAGGGACCTAAATTTTATTTTTGGACGTCAATGTTCCGCCCACCCTGTATATTTATATATGTGTGTGTGTGCGTGCGTGCGCGCGCGCGCGCGCGTGTGTGTGTGTGTGTGTGTGTGTGTGTTTTAAACACCTGAAAAAAGTCGAGTGCCTTTTGAAATACTTTTTTTTAATAAAATCGTCCATTTTTAATTGACGAACGGCTGCAACGCGTTTTTGAGCGTCTAAGTCTCGTAGTTGTTTGAGAAGGAGAAGTTGCGTTGGGTTGCTTATTGTTGCTCACGGCGGTGGCAGCAAGCAACCATGTATCTTTCGAGCCAACGTTCGGATAATTGAGCTTCCGGATAAACTAAGTCATCGTTCGGATAATTGAGGGTTCGGATAATTGAGGGTTCGGATCATCGAGGTTCGGATAATCGAGATTCTACTGTACACACTTATCCAACCTTAAAAAAAATCGCTGCAGGACCAACTGCATATTGTTTTTATGACCCCAAAGTATTTTTGAAGCCAAAAGAAAACGATTTTTCCAAATTCCTAGAATGGTGTTATCCCTTAAAGAAAAGAAATTGATTTTTTGATCATTGTAAATGTATATCCCCTCTTAAAGACTTTAAAAGAATCTCGTACGTGTTAGCGAAAATCGGTAGAAAATTAGGAAGCAACTCGTCCACTTCTTTGATGTTCGCTATTTCGGTGTTCGCTGTTATGGA
This sequence comes from Ophion slaviceki, assembly GCA_944452715.1. Taxonomy (NCBI): domain Eukaryota; kingdom Metazoa; phylum Arthropoda; class Insecta; order Hymenoptera; family Ichneumonidae; genus Ophion; species Ophion slaviceki. The sequence goes on along the minus strand of OX101787.1, from coordinate 43,342,256 downwards.
CCATCGCTCGTTTGCCTATCTGAGATCAAAATTTTCGAAGTTTGTATCTTCGATGTCTGGCTTTTTGCTATAGATGGTATTACCAATATTAGATACTCACGTCTTTCTATTTCGAAGATGTGAATGTTCTAGATTGTTTAAATCTGTGTTTGTATGACTCAAACTCCAAACAAACCCAAACAAACTCAATAGGAAAAAGAAAAAGTTCCAGAAAGAAAATAATATCAAGTTTTTTTTACGAAAATCTCATTTTTTTTCATCTTTAAATTTTCTCCGAATATCTCCGCAGCCGTTCACTCAGGTAATAGGAAAAAAAGAAATTTCCGAAAAAAATAATAACAATAAAAAGTTTTTTAACGAAAATCTCATTTCTTTTCATCTTTAATTTTTTTCCGAATATCTCCGCAGCCGTTCACTCAGGTCATAGGAAAAGGAGAAATTTCCAGGTAACAAATAAGAAATCAGAAAGCCAAGAACGCTACCAACGGGACCATCTCATCGCTTGTCGAATATGTGCACTTTCTGGTACTTACAATTCGCGGCCGCATTGATGATTGGCTTGTTTTTGGGGATAATGCTTTATCGCTTGATGAAAGTATGAGAATTAATATAATAATACGAATATAAATATATTTCCGCTTACTTTTATGAATTATAATTTATTTGGCATAAGGACGGGTGTGAGTAAAGCGTAAACAATTTTATATAAGATAAATAAGTTGTAACTTAGATATATTATTATGTTTAAATTAACGTATAAACAAAAAAAATAAGCGACCTGAGTGCGCAATACATTTTTTTGTATACATTAATAACGCAGAGAATCAAGAACTAACTTAGCATTGAAATCATCTAAAAGCCTCGCGCGTGCCGTCGGGTGACGTCACGCGCGAGTCGTGCTCAGATTGCTTTTTCCCTCGAAGCCTTCGTTTCGGCTTGGCCGCACATGAACGTGCTCAGCGTCCATGCATTGGTGTAGCAGCCGAAGGCGCGGTCGAGACGCTTCGCCTTGCTCGGCTCTTTCCGAAGATGTCCGAGCATCGCTCGCTCACGGACACGCGCTACTATGATTGTGTGATGGGCGCGTAAGAGACTAGAGAGGGGGTAACTTTTACGCGCGATCTGGCTGCACTGCGTCCGAGCTCTGAGTACGGGCGGCGCGGCTTCGATGCCCGTAGCAACATTTTTTTTTTGTTATACATATATGAATTAAATATAAAAAATAATGCCTGGACAGGCGAGAATAGATAAAGCGAGAGCAAGTTAGAAGTTTTCTGAATATAAAATGAAGAAAAAAAGTTCATTCACCGGGGATTAAACCCGGACCTTCAGCATCGTAATCCGTCACGCTACCAACTCAGCCACGACGCTCATTGCAGATAAAGAAACATTTATGATACAGCCTCTTCCATAATGTTTACTGTTGAAAAAAAATGCCGAAACGATCGCGGCAAAGGCTCAAGATTTCTTTTTGAACCTTTCACGGTCGTTTCGGCGTTTTATTTTTCAACACGGTTCGTCGTTAATTCTTTTAACCCGCATTTTCGGCATAAACGGGCAACCGAGAGAAAACAATGATCTCGATACATGTTTTTCACTTTGAAATTCATTTAATGCATATTCCAATCCGCAGTACGGCCACACATATATGTCGAGCTCGATCGGACGAAAAACCTCGCTCCGTTCGCCTGTCGAGCGAGCGAGGGGCAGAGACTTTTCCCCCACCGAGCTACCCATTCGTGTTCACGCTGACTGCCATAGCGCCTAGATACCAGGAGGTTCAGCGGCAATGCAAAGGCGCTGAAAAAAGCGTCCCCGAAAATGACCCGAAGAGATGGCGCTGGGGTGCAGCGGCACCTACATGTATAGTAATATATTGGTCAACGAGGTGAAAGTGATCGGATGAGTTTCTAACCTCACGACAGACCGATCGTGACATCAAACGTCGAAATATCCGCCGATTCATAATTTCCTCGTTACGGTTCGGGAAAAAAAACGCAAAAGCGAGAAAAGATCTCAAACTCAAACTCAGAATGGCGGTGATACAGCCCATCTAGAAAAACGTGTTTTTTTTTTACATATATCTTCACGGGAGAACGGTTTTCTCGTAAAATATAAGACCTGAAACAAAAACCAAAAAAATGATGATTTATATTTTATTAGTTATAAGACTACCTAGAAATTTGCTTTCAAATTTTGCAAAAATAGCGCACTTTGAAAGAAATAAATCGATTTTTTGCGAAAAAAAAGCAGTAAATTGTTTATAAAAAGAAGTTTACATTTAATCAAAAAACGGCTACGTACTCCCATAAAGAATATAATTGTGAAGCTGCTATCAAAATTTCAAATCGATGCAGGCAAAGGTGGTCGAGTAATCCGTCTTCCGAGATCGAATAAAGTGGTTTCGAGAAAAACGAGTTTAAAGTTGTACGAGCAACTCAGCGCGCGTTCCAAGGCGCTGCGGCCAAATCGATAATTGAACCTTTAAATAAAAAAAATTGCTACAGGACCAATTGCATATTGTTTTCATGACACAAGAGTATTTTTAGGAAAGAAAACGTCTTTCCAAAATCCTAGAGTGGTGTTATCCCTTGACACTAATGAGGGTTAGGTACATCATCTGTGATCTGTCTTAGATCGCACCCATGTTTAGCGTATATCTATATACATATAGGTGCCGGAGCACCCCAGCGCCATCATTTCTTGTTCCCGTTTTGGGGACGAGTTGAAAGGCCTCGCTGAACCTCCTGGTATCTAGGCTCCATGGCAGTATTGGAAAAATGGTCTGAAAAAGCGATGACGGCAACGACTTACACCACCTACCGCGTGGCGGCGCCTCTACTGCGGCGATACCGGAACCGCCGAGAAACGCGGTGATTTGAAATAGTTTGTCGAACATTTTTTCTATAAAATTAATGAGTTATATTGATATGCTTTTGTTCATAGTTATGAAATGTCAATATATCAAATTGATAAAAAAGTTTTGTCGCAATAATTTCAATATAATTTATTTATTTATATATCTTATACAAAACATTTCTAATCAACAATATATTCGCTATCGGTTTCTATGACACTCGACCATCTAGTTGGCAACTCATTTATTCCCTTTTCCCAAAACTGCGGCGGCTGGAACTCAAAGAAATTTGATATCCCTTCTGAGATCGTCGACGTTTTCGAAAGTTTTGTTTCTCAAATATGCCTTCAAATGTCTGAACAAATGGTAGTCAGATGGCGCGATGTCGGGAGAGTATGGTGGATGAGGAACGGTATTCCAGTGAAGCTCAGTGATTGTTTTGGGGGTTTCCTTTGCGACATGGGGTCTCGCGTTGTCGTGGAGAAGGTGCACAGTCGCGCGTCTTGGCTTTTTTTTCTTATAGCTTTTGCCAATTCCTGAAGATTTTCGATGTATCGTGTAGAGAAGATCGTCTTACCTACAGGGAGAAAATTGTGAAACAGCATTCCCTTTGCGTCCCAGAAACAGCACAACAAAACCTTTTGTGAGTGACGATCAGATTTCGGTTGGTGTGGCGGTTTTTCTCCGATAGGAAGCCAGTAGGCTGAACGCGTTCTGTTATCATACAAGACCCAGCTTTCATCTCCCGTCACAAGATCTTCTAAAAACTCCTTGCGATGGTGGCGAAGCAGGAGAGACTGGCAGATGGTCACGCGACAGTTCTTATTGTCGTCGGTGAGACGGTGTGGTATCCATTGAGCTAGAACCTTCCTGTATCCCAAGTTGTGTAAGTGATTGACTATTGACGGTTGGGTGCAGCCAAGTTCTCTTGCTAGCTCGTGCGTACTTGCTTCCGGTTTTTCTTTGATGCAGCGGAGTAATGCTTCATCATCGATGGTCGACGGTCGTCCGGAACGTTCCTTATCTTCAAGGCTTGTGTCTCCAGATTTAAAACGATTGAACCAACGCTGGACTGTTCGATGAGAAACTACGTTCTCGCTGAATGCATCCTGTATATTGTTAGCAGTTGTGCTTGCGTTCGTGCCGCGCCGCCACTCGTAAAAAATGATCGCTCGAAGTTGCTCCTGCGAGATCGAAGCCATTTCTGTCCACTAGAACGTGCGCTCGCCCTTTTATACCCTGTCACGCGGAAGAGTAGAAAACATTCTAGAATATTCTCGACATAGCTCGATGTCATATTGCGTCAATACGTAAAAAGACATTTTTAAAATTTTTGCGACAAAACTTTTTTATCAACCTGATATCAGTCATTTGTCGACTTGGAGCCGATCGATACTGCAAATGTTTTATTTTTATTCGGTGACATGAACGATTAAATAACCATAACGCATCCTAACCCCTAATGCAACCCAACCAAATCCTAATCGCTATTCGATTTCAAAGAGAAATATTTTTTTAAGTCACGACAAACAAAAATAAAACAATATAGAATTTACATTAAACCTCAAACCAACCAACAATCCAAACCGAATCTAAACTCCATCCGGGGGGAACTGCTTAAATATTAAAAAACTATTTATTCTAGTGGTGCAAGTGATAGTCAATGGTTAGCACGCTGGAGTAACGTGCGCCAGAGCCCGGGATCGCACCCTCGTCGGAAAAGTTTTTTTTCGCAATAAATATTGCTCATAAACTAAGTGTCGAAATAAAAATATGAGTTCTATTGTTGCTCCTAAATGTAAGTTATTTTTTAAAAAACTGAACGGACATTATGGACTGCTAATTATAGACGAAAACTCTCGCAAAACAAAAATACTAACGATGAATGAATAATAAACGTAAATTTCGGGACCACCGATATTTTATTTGTTTCTTACACGCCCATCAAATGTTCACAATGCTCAAAAAACAGATACGAAGGTGGCAAAGATTCATTATTGTAAATATTAGATGTCTTGCGGGGTAATATTTTGTTGTATATTGTAATATGCAGGTTGAATAAATTGAACTGGCGTCTAATTTCCACGCTGCAAACTAGTATAATGGTTGAAATTGAAAATATGTATTGTTTATTAATTTTGTTCATATTTCAACTCGAAATATGCACATTAATCCCTCACTGCAATAGAAATTACGCTGGCTTCAAGCGTGGAAAAAAAACGTCACATATGGCGCCATAACCCCATTTTTTTTACCGGCAAATTATAATAACAAAATATTACCCCAATGTCATTAAATGTGTAAAAAAAATGCCTTCTCCTTACCAGTACGTTATCTTTTACGAGGTAACGAGTCACAATATTTTGCAGGAGCACTTTTTTCACTTTATACACACGCGAAAGAAATACACCGCGAATAAAGACGTATAAAACGGAAATAAAACTCAGAGCTCACTTCGTTGTATGACCAACGCGAAACTTCACAGCGGTATCTTTAGAACAAGAGCGCTACAGTGGCTGAATTTCAAACTAGAAAATATCGCTTTTACATGTCGCTTTTTCACCCATTCCGCCATATGCGTTCGGACCAGCCCCCTGGCACTGCTGGGTCTACCGTGTCACGTTATTGTCGCCACGTAAACTAACCCACCATGCGGCGCTAGTAGTCACCCTCATGACCCCCACTCCAGTCGCGCAGCGTTTGCATAATTTGCATTCGACGCGTCTGGAAAATTCATTGTTTAGAATAGGATTTAAAAGTATATGTGTATATAGGAAGGGATGCAATATTTACACTTGTTGCAATATTATGTATTTAAAAATATTTATTGAACGAAATAAACAGATAACATTAATATTTTTTAAATAATGGATTAGTCACGTTGTACAATGTTTTGCGATTTTTTTCTTGTCGAGATTGCTTTTTTTTTTGTTCTGCGTTGAGACGTGCAGAATATTGCTGCATCCGCATCAATACGTAATATTGTATTATGTGTAAAAGAACACTATCGGCGTGGTCTATACACGGAAAAGAGAGCTTTTCATATTTATACACGTCGTCCAATATAGACTCGAAAACACGTGTTGAATTGCGATGAGCCACAAATCGCTCTTCTAAAAAAATCACGAACCGGTACAAGTGTTCATTTGGGTGTATCCATGGATCTTTTAGTAGAGAATCTGTGATACATGCCTTGGGAAGAGTAATATTACTTTCTGTTGTTAGTAATGAATCTTTACATGTGAGGCACGTGACCGTATTCATAATTCGCTTCACCAAAGCAGCGGTTGTGTAATACATAACGCACGATGCGATTTCTGGGGAGCTATAATCATGCTCAAGCTCAATGACATCATTAAAAGCCCAATCATCAAATTGAACCGCTGCCGTCAACTTTTCTTTGATTGACGCATATAAATTAGATTGGTTGCCATTTTTGTAGATCAATTTGAGTTCCGTGAGAGAAACTAGTGGCTCTGAAGGTGTGGGATCAAGAATAGAGCAATTGCCGGTTTTCGGGGGTTTGAGAACGCTGTACGTCGACAAGATCTTATAAATCTGGAGGAAAGTAGGCGTGGAAGGATGATCATTGCACCCCCCTGTTTGTCGAACCGTGCCAAAAAAAATCTGAGTTGGAACAAATCAGAACAGCAAACAAATGGTGAATAGTGCACAAAACTGAAAATACATAAACCGATTACAAAATAAGAATTTCAAAAGCAAACATTAGAAAATAAATGCATAATTTTTCCAAACCAGCGCACCCATGCAACCAACCTTCGTTGTAATATTTGATAAACGGAAAGCATGCGCAGCAAAAGTCATGCATATGGTATTTTCCAAGCGGCATGCAATCATAGAGTAGAAAGTCTTAATAAGGCTAAGCATGAGGGTCGTGCTTGTTTATGAAATATTCTTTATTCATGTTTAAACCCAAACAAACCTCGACCGGATCTTGATTAATCCGACCGGTTAATACCCTCGTAAAACCACAATGCTGGGTGAGGTATGTCACAATGTCCAGCGTCGACTGAAGAGTAACGCGTAAGCCTTCTGCCGTTTGTTTGGTTAAAAAGAGCTCTTTTGAGATGAGACCCTTTTCAACGTTTTCTTCCCACGTGTCCAATGTTTTTATCGATTGTTGAATAACCTACAAGCCGAAATGCACAAACAAAGTTTTTTGCGATGGAAAATCTAGGCAGTTATCGTTATGTATATAGTGGAGAAGGAAGATAGCATGATTACTACCAGTCAAATTATTATGATAAATTTGAAATACAAAAGATGTTCAAGGTACCTTGAAATCATGATTTCCGGGTTCAACTCCATCAACGGGTTGTTTACGATTAAGCGCATCGAACATTTTATTTATCCAATCGCAAAACCATGCAGTGCTTTCGCATTCACTTAAACCTTGGTCGTGTTTTTGGAAGAACCGAAGTCCTGTGGCAACCGAATTGCTGAAAACCTGTTTTCATATTTTTGTTATTATCGTTAAATTATTTAGTATTTTAGTATGTAAATCAGACAGATGAGTAACTTAGTATATTTAATCCAAGACGTTAGTGCGTTCAATTATGTTCGGAAACCATTATTTTCTTATAATTGAAATATGTTTGTAATAATAATGTTTTCATTCTCATCATTTGTAAAAATGAGCCAAAAAACCAGAAGAATAGACTCCAAATTATTAAAAATTTGCGAGCAAAAAATCATTTAAAAAATATTGCCAGAATAATCAACGATGATTTTCGAAATAAGCAATTATAAAGAGCTAATATTTTACCTGAACAGCCAGCCTCACTCGCATTTTCTGCGAATTACTAAGGTTCAGGTGATGCTTTGTCAATTTAGGGCAGACAAGAATATGACCGGGCCCCGCCAACGCCTTATCCGTCTCATGCAGAATCTCGAAATGCTTCCACTGGATAAACGGCTTTCTTGGGTCCATCTGTACAATAAAAAATAGCTTCGCAATTATCCTAAGCTATGCGTTATTTAAAACAGCTTAATATTTCAAAGAAGAGTCAATGATACTGACTTGGAGAATTTTGTTGTTGTAAAGGCGATTACGAATCGTCTTTATGAGATGCGGTGTATCCGAAAATACGAAAACTCGTCGGTCTTCAGAACTTGGATGTTGAAAGTAGTTTTTTAAATTTGTCCTACTTCCATTGACACCCAATTCGGCCCAAAACTTTCGATTGGTACTTGCGCCATCGGTCACCACTCCGTGAACTTGTGCTCCGACGTTTTCGAGTAACACAATTGCTTTAATAATTAGCTGCGCTAAAACATGTCCCTTGACAGGTCCACGAGAAGCGAAAACAGCTATTGGCTGTGTGTAGTCGTCAAACAACAGTTGGAACATGATGACCAGGCCATGGTTAGCTTTATCGCTAAATTCTGGTGATTGTTCATTGTCCATCCCGAAATCGACCAGTCCCTTGTAAGTCAGCGATTTTGTATGGACGCTGATATTTTCTCGCGTGGCTATTTCGTCGAGGAGGAGAATACCATGTTTTTGAATATTTTCCTTCTTCGATAGAGCCAATTTCAGGACTTCAAAGAATTGATCATCGAAGCCACACGCCGTATTGATTTTAGAGAGATATCTATGAAAAGGTAAGTACAAACAGGTCAGTTTAAAAAAATGAATTCCCTGTAATTTTTTTAATAATCAATATTATAGTTATCGTCTGTAAAATACCTTCGGATAGTTCGAGGACACGGAAGTGGAATAATGTTGTTTTCCCGTAAGAAGTTGTACCCAGATGCAGAGCGCATGTGCAACAACATGCACAACAGAATCCATTCATCCGTGTATCGTCTGCCTTTGCGATCCTTTAATTGTGCCGCAGCAACGATTTCTTTCAGAGCGTGTTCCTGATTTTTGGGCAGCTTTGCCGTTTCGAGAAGCTCCTGCAAAGATTTCTCGCTGTACGAGTTTAATTTTTCTTGGCATGCATCAAGCTTGGACTTTAATGCGGAAAGTGAGTTGTTTGCCCGCCTCGTAGCTTTCTTTACAGTTTTCAATTTATCTCGCAGTCGTGATAACGTTTTATTCTTTTTCGAAGATAATCGAAGGTGAATTCGCTTTGGCTGCCCACGTATCTCCGTTCTTCGAATCTTCCTTGCGACAGTCTTTTGTACTCTCTGGCAAAATGTACAAACTATTTTGTCGGTCAGCAATAGAGAACACTGGACATGTCGCCAGGTTCCACCGATATCTTTATTCGCAATACGACAGTAGATTGTATCGAGCTCCGTTTGGAACTTTGAACCAGAACACACTTTCAGTTCGTCCAGTTTAAGCAACAGGTTTTGCAACCGTTTGAGCGTGAGTGCAGGACCAAGCTCGATCTGCAGGTCATGCACTCCGTGATACTCCACGGATTATTCAAAATATTCACGTGCACTGACAAATCACTTGTGATTATGACTTCCTTGAGTGGAAATGTTTTCGGTGCATCACTGTCTCTACGGAACTCGGCTTTAGTAAAGACTACATTGGTCACATTGTCACGCCTTATGTTTTGTTTAGCCCATCCAGGTACTGGCGATTGATTTAATTCGATCAATTCTTCGATTGTAAGTGGCACCATCGGTTCATGAGAATTTTCACCATGCGACTCTGTTGGCACATCACTCTCCGTTGGCACAGCGCTCTCCGTTGACACAGCGCTTGTACAGTCTACAGGTTTCTTTTGCTTTTCACTTTCAGATATTTCAGGGACAGCGTCGAATGATTGAATATTGCTGCAATCCATGGCTTCTGCAGAATCTCTTCCCGGATATAGAACATTTTCCAGTACGACCGATGATCCAGGCTTCGTCGCACATTCCATCCGAGCAAATATCGATGGCGTCGAACCTTTCACCAACCGAGGGATCTTGTACGGTGACTGGAAATTATAATAAATATATTACATTAACATAATATAATAATAATAATAATAATAATAATAACATTATAATAAATTATAAGAAAACAAAAAGCATTATAATTGAAAATGTGTGAATAAAAAAATAATTTTCATCTCAATTATACTACTCACCACACCAATTATAGCACCGTCGGGGCCTCGCAGTTCCCGTTTCTTTTACAATATTTCTTTTTCCCGAAAATGCTTATCGCACACTGATTGACCAGACTTAATAGATTTGTCTGTGGGTCCGATGGCTTTTCTCCATAATTCCAGGGCTTCTGGATCTTTTGGTACATTGAAAAAATGCGATTTTTCCTTGCTTGATTGATAACCTGACTTGCAGCCAAGCACCACGCACGCAGGCATTCTCAAATATGAGCACAAAAACCACAAAAGTTGTTTTTTATTTTATCGCTCCACTAAAATTGTTTATTATTTCACCACACTACAATTTTTTTTATTCGAGAACAATGACAGATCGAGAAAACGAAAAGAAATATTCACTTGGTTCACGCGCCGAAAAAAATGACGGTCATGCGGGTGACTACAAGCGCCGCATGGTGGGTTAGTTACGTGCCGACAATACGGAGACACGATACTGTTAAGAGAATTTATCCCAGTGTCAGCCCCCTGGTTCGGACTCCTTTACTCTAGTCTCCATGATCATTTCTTCAACACTGCGTTCGTACTCCTTGCCTCTAGTCTTCTTGAGTTTTTTTTTCGGTCGGTTATTCCCCCATCTCTTACTTCCATCACGAAGTCGGTCGCTATTTGACTACGTGGTGGGGATTATTTATTTGTGAGACTAACCTGTAAGTCTCAATATATATATATATATATATATATATATATATATATATATATACACACACACACACACACAGGGTGATTCATAATAACCTGTACACCCGGAACTGGCGGGTTCAGCGGGGTGCCACGAGCATAACTGTCAAGGCTTTTTTGTCTCCGTCTAATAGTTTTTGAATGGGAGCGATTCCAATTTTGGCGCTCGAGGGATGGTTGTAGGGCAGCAGACTGCCCTTGACGACGACGCCACTCGAGGGCGCGGTCTGAGCGCGAGAAACGTAGCAGGTGACGGCAAGCTAGATAGGCATATGTCTTGCTTGCCCGGCCAATTTGACGTTTCGCGTATTTTCTGCTATTATTTTCTGTCATCTTGGGTACGCAAGTTCAGAGCGTGAGCCGAGCCGCGCGACTGAGCGTGTCTTGTTTTTTCGAATGTCGTCGATTCCTATTTGTCGCACTTTCGTTCTCTATTATTTAATGAGCGTCTCCAATCGACTATCGCTCATTAATAAATATCTATCTTCTCTATCGTCCTCTTTCATCTTTGCGCATACTTTTGTTTTTCCGTTCATTCCCTCTCGTCGATTCTAACAAGGAACGCCGCTGTAGTGCCCGCCTTCGATTTTAATGAAACTCATGTCCATGGAAGAGCACTGTAAACGGTCATACGCTAGCGGTATAACTGGAAAAACAGTTGCACATGTTGAAACCCTTTTCAAATAGAAATAGCTTTCAAATGCGGCATTTTTTTCGTCTTGGAAAAATTTTTTTTTTTTTTCGAGATTTGTTAAACCTTCCTTGACACAATGGATAATGTTGACGAAGACAGATTTGAAATAAAATGCTCACTTTTCCATAAACGAAAGTTTTCCATCATTTTTTACAGCAATTCAATTATACATTTTCCGAATTTTAATTACGCAGACGTATTAAGAATTGTTTAAAGTGTGTCCCGAATTAGTTTCAATAAGAACCGACCGATGAGTTGTTGAGGGCAGGTGGATGAAGTACCCGGGTCAAAATGACCCAGTGTGTCAAAGTCCTGGGCAAATGTAAGTGTGTCAAGGAAGGGTAAGTTAAGAAGTTAAGTATTCGATGTGAAGTTGTGAGGAAAATGACAAAAAAAATCCCATTTGTAAATTTTCCTCTGTGTGCGAAATTTTTCTCTTCTGTGCAAAGATACAAGTTGAATCGTAGTATCATTCTTTACGCGACAAAGACGAATTCGACGTCTGGGTAGATTTTTCGGCATGAGCTGTAACTCTCATCGAACATACTCATAATTGATTTTATCGATTTCGCTTAATTTTCCGGTGATGAGCCCCGAGACGTGTGAGGTACGTTACTGAAAAGAAGGCTGAGTCGTTATCCGCTAACATCAAGTGAATAAAGTGAAATCGATGCTCCGAACGGTTTTCGCATATTCTGTCAGACATTTCTGAGATCATTCGCCCTAATTCGTTTTCGATTTTATCTTATTTCCGGTCAGAGCTAATGGATCATTTGACCGTTGCTCAAAAATACAAGCATCATTAATTAATCATTATTTTTGCGACAAAGACTAAATCGACGTCTGGCTTGATTTTTCGGCATGAGGTTGTAACTCTCTTCGAACATACTTATCATTGAATTTATCGACTCTGCTTTATTTTGTCGTAATATGACCCGAGACGTGAAGTTGTGAGGAAAATGACCAAAAAAATCCCATTTGTAAATTTTCCTCTGTGTGCGAAATTTTTCTCTTTTGTGCAAAGATACAAGTTGAATCGTAGTATCATTCTTTACGCGACAAAGACGAATTCGACGTCTGGGTAGATTTTTCGGCATGAGCTGTAACTCTCATCGAACATACTCATAATTGATTTTATCGATTTCGCTTAATTTTCCGGTGATGAGCCCGAGACGTGTGAGGTACGTTACTGAAAAGAAGGCTGAGTCGTTATCCGCTAACATCAAGTGAATAAAGTGAAATCGATGCTCCGAACGGTTTTCGCATATTCTGTCAGACATTTCTGAGATCATTCGCCCTCATTCGTTTTCGATTTTATCTTATTTCCGGTCAGAGCTAATGGATCATTTGACCGTTGCTCAAAAATACAAGCATCATTAATTAATCATTATTTTTGCGACAAAGACTAAATCGACGTCTGGCTTGATTTTTCGGCATGAGGTTGTAACTCTCTTCGAACATACTTATCATTGAATTTATCGACTCTGCTTTATTTTGTCGTAATATGACCCGAGACGTGTGAGGTACGTTACGGAAAAAGAGCCTGAGTCATTATCCGCTAACATCAAGCGACTGCAGACGAAATCGATGTTCCGAACGGTTTTCACATATTCTGTCAGATATTGTTAAGAATATTCGCCCAAATTCGTTTTTGATTTCATTTTATTTCCGATCAGAGCTAATGGATGGTTTGACCGGCGCTCAAAGATACAAGTTGAATAATAGGACCACTATTTACGCGACACAGACGAAAACGACGTCTGGCTTGATTGGTCGGCATGAGTTGTAACCCTCTTCGAACATACTCACCATTGAACTTATCGATTTCATTTTATTTTGAGGTAATAAGCCCCGAGACGTGTGAGGTGCGTTAATGAAACGGAGCCTGAGTCATTATCCGCTGACACCAAGATAATAAAGATGAAATCGATGCTCCAAACGGTTTTCACATATTCTATCAGATGTTGCTAAGATCATTCGCTCAAATTCGTTTTTGATTTCATCTCACTTCTGGTCAGAGCGAATGGATCACTTGATCGGTGCTCGAAGATACAAGTTTAATCATAGAATCATTCTTTACGCGACGAAGACGAAATCGACGTCCGGTTTGATTTTTCGGCATAAGTTGTAACTCTCAACGACCATACTCATCATTGAAATGATTGATTTCGCTTTATTTTAAGGTCATTAGCGTGAGGTACGTTGAGGTACGTTATCGATTTCATCTTATTTCCGGTCAGAGCGAATGGATCATTTGATCAATGCTCGATGTAGAAAAAAAATGAAATCGATAAATTCAATGATGAGTATGTTCGAAGAGGCAACAACTCAAGCCGAAAAATCAAGCCGGACGTCCATTTCGTCTTTGTCGCGTAAAGAATTATCCTATTATTAAACTTGTGTCTTTGAGCGCCGGTCAAATCATCCATTAGCTCTAACCGGAAGTAAGATGAAATCGAAAACGAATTTAGGTGAATGATCTGAGCAATGGCTGACAGAATATGCGAAAACTGTTCGGAGCATCGATTTAATCTTTATTCGCTGGATGTTAGCGGATAATGACTGAGGCCCGTTTTCAGTAACGTACCTCACACGTCTCGGGGCTTATTATCTCAAAATAAAGCAAAATCGATCAATTCAATGATGAGTATGGTCGAAGAGAGTTACAACTCATGCCGAAAAATCAAGCCGGACGACGATTTCGTCTTTGTCGCGAAAAGAATGATTCTACGATTAAACTTGTATCTTCGAGCACCGGTAAAGTGACCCATTCGCTCTGACCGGAGATAAGATGAAATCAAAAAAGAATTTGGGCGAATGATCGTAGCAATGGCTGATAGCATATGCAAAAACCGTTTGGAGGATCGATTTTATCTTTATTCTTTTGGTGTTAGCAGATAATGACTCAAGCTCGTTTTCAGTAACGTACCTCACACGTCTCGGGACTAATTATCTCAAAACAAAGCGAAATCAATCAATTCAATAATGATTATGTTCGAAGAGAGTTACAACTTATGCCGAAAAATCAAACCGGACGACGATTTCGTCTTTGTCGCGTAAAGAGTGATTCTATGATTAAACTTGTATCTTCGAGCACCGATCAAATAATCTATCAGCTCTGGCAGGAAATAAGATGAAATCGAAAACAAATTTGGGCGAATGATCTTAGCAATATCTGACAGAATACGCGAAAACCGTTCGGAGCATCGACTTCCTCTTTATTGTCTTGGTGTTAGCGGATAATAACTCAGGCTCATTTTCAGTAACGTACTTCACGCGTCTCGGGGTTTATTATCTCAAAATAAAGGGAATTCTATAAATTCAATTATGAGTATGCTCGAAGAGAGTTACAACTCATGCCGAGATATCAAGCCGGACATCGATTTCGTCTTTGTCGCGTAAAGAATGATTATATGATTAAACTTGTACCTTCGAGCACCGATCAAGTGACCCATTCGCTCTGACCGAAAATAAGATGAAATCAAACAAGAATTTGGGCGAATGATCGTAGCAATGGCTGATAGCATATGCAAAAACCGTTTGGAGGATCGATTTTATCTTTATTCTTTTGGTGTTAGCAGATAATGACTCAAGCTCGTTTTCAGTAACGTACCTCACACGTCTCGGGACTAATTATCTCAAAACAAAGCGAAATCGATCAATTCAATAATGATTATGTTCGAAGAGAGTTACTACTCATGCCGAAAAATTAAGCCAGACATCGATTTCGTCTTTGTCGCGAAAAGAATGATTCTATGATTAAATTCGTATCTTCGAGCACCGGTCAAATGACCCATTCGCTGTGACCGGAAATAAGATGAAATCGAAAAAGAATTTGGGCGAATGATCGTAGCAATGGCTGATAGCATATGCAAAAACCGTTCGGAGGATCGATTTCATCTTTATTCTCTTGGTGCTAGCGGATAATGACTCAAGCTCGTTTTCAGTAACGTACCTCACACGTCTCGGGGCTAATTATCTTAAAATAAAGCGAAATCGATCAATTCAATAATGATTATGTTCGAAGAGAGTTACAACTTATGCCGAAAAATCAAACCGGACGTCGATTTCGTCTTTGTCGCGTAAAGAATGATTCTATGATTAAACTTGTATCTTCGAGCACCGATCAAGTGATCCATTCGCTCTGACCAGAAGTGAGATGAAATCGAAAACGAATTTGAGCGAATGATCTCAGCAATGTCTGACAGAATATGTGAAAACCGTTCGGAGCATCGATTTTATCTTTATTCGCTTGATGTTAGCGGATAATGACTCAGGCTCCTTTTCAGTAACATAGCTCACACGTCTCGGGGCTTATTACTTCAAAATAAAGCGAAATCGATCAATTCCATGATGAATATGTTCGCAGAGGGTTACAACTCATGCCGATAAATCAAGCCGGACGTTGATTTCGTCTTTGTCGCGTTACGAATGATTCTATGATTAAACTTGTATCTTCGAGCACCGATCAAATGATCCATTCGCTCTGACCGGAAATAAGATGAAATCGAAAACGAATTTGGCCGAATGATCTTGGCAATATCTGACAGAATATGCGAAAACCGTTCGGAGCATCGATTTCATCTGTATTATCTTGGTGTCAGCGGATAATGACTCAGCCTCCCTTTCATTAACGCACCTCACACGTCTCGGCGTTTATTACCTCAAAATAAAATGAAATCGATAAATTCAATTATGAGTAAAACCCCTGAGGAATGTTCCTATGTACCCTTAGCTTTAAGAAAACGTAGAAAACTTACAGCTTTGTGCGTTGGTTGGTACAGGTTGGTGCAACGGTATTATGTAATAGCCAGAAAGTGTAAAAATCGGCATTTTACACATTTTTTTAAATCGACTTCACGGTATTTAAAAATGATACGTAAATTTCTTCAAACCCTATTTTTTATAGAAAAAATCTAAGCTTTCAAACGATGTCATTATGAATGCTGTGCGATGATTTGGACCAGAATTATAACCGTCCAAAATAAACAAATGCATGTTTTTCATTTGGGCAGTGACAACTAGGTGAATAAAAATCGCACAGGGGTTCGAAAAAAATAAAATAAGAGAAAAAGATGTACGCTTTCAAATGGTTGAAACGGATTTTATTTACAAAAATTTCTGTTCCCTGTGTAACCCGCAAAGTTGGTCAAATTTTTGAAATTCACGTTTTTCTTGCTTACCGACTATTTTTTTGGTTGAACAAAGTTCATAAAAATTGATGAACATAAGCGTTCTGAAATTGACAATCAACGCTGAAAAATCCTTTTTTTTTTCGATTATTTACAACCGCGATACGGCCGTCCGAAAAATGGCAATTTTTTCGACGAAGAAAAAGTGATCCTTTAATTTTTGCGCTCAATGTAATTAAAGGAGCAGAAAATTAGAAAAAAATAGTCTTTTTTTAGTGACAATAAGGATTTTGAAGCGTGCAGATTCTAGTGTTGAAATATTTGGATGAATTTTTTTTTGGTAACATTTATTGCCCAAGCAAAAGAAATATCAGGAGACAAAAATATTCCCATTGTTTTTTTTCTCAAGTTGTCCCTGGGCCCAGAATTTTTTTTTCGACTAAATCCATATCAGGGTCATTGAAACCTATCATTTAGTTGCAGTTGAGTTTTTTTTTGCTCGGTATGACAATTAGTTGCTGTAATATCAGCCGCTGAATGAAAAGTCACCCCCGTGTCTTTGATCATGGATATCCCATGAAGTATGAGAATTAATCATTGTACAGCAAATCGACCGGCAGTTTCTGACACTTCAATAAATTCCCTTTGAGGCCTGACTATTGTTTTGGAGCAGTATTTTTTGCATGCTCGCCATTTATCTGAAAAAGTCCAAAAAATTACCTTCTTTTCATTCAATTGTATCCCTAAGAGCCCTGTAAAATTCCAAATCGATCCGTCATGCGTTTCTTTCCGGATCGATCAGTTTTAAAACAATTTTAAGAGCACATTTATTGTTCCTTAAACTTAATTTAATCATTATTAAGATGAAAAAAAAACATTATTTTTCTTGCAATTTGGCATTTAATACTCATCAAATTTTGAGAAAAAAACCTCGAACAGAAATTCTTTATTCAAAATTTTAAAAAATGTACAAATTTTCTATCGAAAGTATTATCAGTACCAAAAGCGTACCACGTGGAGGTTTTCAAATGAAAAAATTTCAAATGGGAATTTTTTTGTCATTTTCCTTACACCTTTGCATCGAGTACGTAACCCTTCCTTGACACACTTACCTTTGGCCACGACTTTGACACACTGGGTCATTTTGACCCGGGTAGTACTTCATCCACCTGCCCTGAACAACTCATCAGTCGGTTCTTATTGAAACAAATTCGGGATACACTTTATACATTTCTTAATACGTCTGCATAATTAAAATTCGCAAAATGTAAAATTGAATTGCTGTAAAAAATTATGGAAAACTTTCGTTTATGGAAAATTGAGCATTTTATTGCAAATTTGTCCGGGTCAACATTACCCAGTGTGTCAATGAAGGGTTAACAAATCTCGAGAAAAATAGGTTTTTTTTCCGAGACGAAAAAAATGCCGCATTTGAAAGCTATTTCTATTTGAAAAGGGTTTCAACATGTGCAACTGTTTTTCCAGTTATACCGCAAGCGTATCACCGTTTACAGTGCTCTTCCATGGACATGAGGTTCATTAAAATCGAAGCCGGGCACCAAAGTGGCGTTCGTTATTAGAATCGACGAGAGGGAATGAACGGAAAAGAAAAGTATGCGCAAAGATGAAAGAGGACGAGAGAGAAGATAGATATTTGTTAATGAGCGATAGGCGATTGCAGACGCTTATTGAATAAAAGAGAACGAGTGTGCGACAAATAGGGATCGACAACATCCGAAAAAATAAGTCACGCTCAGTCGCGCGGCTCGACCCACGCTCTGAACTTGCGTACCCACGATGACAGAAAATAATAGCAGACAATACGCGAAACGTCAAATTGGCCGGGCAAGCAAGAGATATGCCTATCTAGCTTGCCGTCACCTGCTGCGTTTCTCGCGCTCAGATCGCGCCCTTGAGTGGCGTCGTCGTCAAGGGCAGACTGCAGCCCTACAACAATCCTTCGAGCGCCAAAATTGGAATCGCTCCTATTCAAAAACTATTTGACGGAGACAAAAAAGCCTTGACAGTTATACTCGAGGTACCCCGCTGAACCCGCCAGTTCCGGGTGTACAGGTTATTATGAATCACCCTGTATATATATATATATATATATATATATATATATATATATATATATATATTATGATGGGTATCGCGTGTTAACGTAGGCGGAGGAGGGGGGAGATGGAAAAATTACTGAAGGGTCGACACTAGAAAAATTCAAATATAATTTATTGTACGGAAATAAAGAAATTAAAACTCGATATAATGAAAAGGTTTCGCAATAATAATAATAATTTTGACTCTAATTATTTTACGGGTTACCGGACACGCGAAGTCCCAACTCTATTTTCTCTACCCGTTTAAATATTCTCTACTATATAAATTTCGTAATTATTTTGGGCGCCAGCCTTTCTCGGGTAACGCGCTTAACGCGTACGCAAAGTTCTCAAACTCGAAAAGAAGAAGAAAAGGTAAACAAGAAAAAACCAAAACACACGCGGCCTTCGGCCGGCAAGCGAGAGACTCTATACAAATTAAAATGGGGACGTCTCAGGGTATCTGGGGACGGACGGAGTTCTCGAACACGATGGCCACTTAATTTGGACCACGACTATTTGAAACGTTATTTTATATGACTCGACCGAATAATACGCAAAAACCAAAAATTTCGAGATACTAATTGCGCGATTTTATCGCGCCGCGATTTACTCTCACGGCTGATTGCTCGAGTCGGCCGACAGTCGTGTTACACGAGGCGGCCGCGGCTACGCGCGCGCGAGGGGAATTTTCACGAGGGACAACGAGGATCCGCCACGAACACCTTGTTACACGTGTCTCGCGCTAATTATAACGCAATTTCTCGGCTAATGACTCGAATCGCACGCACTGATTTTAATTACCTTAATCTAGTTTACACTTCATTTATTGCGACGCCCACGGAGTTGGGACGACGATCGGGAATGATGGGGGAGGGGTGAAGGGAACGAATTTTAACGGTCGCCCGTGCGACCAAATTTCCCGAACTGATTTTAGCGGCGCACGCTGGCCGCTCTTGCGAAAGAGAAAAAGGAAGGACTTACGTTTTCGCTGGGAAGATCCTTCCAAAAGAACTCGACTTTTCTCGACGTCTTTTCTATCTCTCTCTCTCTTTCTCCTTTCGCTCGGTTTTGCGCTTGACGTTTGGGCTATCTTCGCTCGACCACGCTCCGGGACTAAGTGCCGGTCCACGCCGGCCGGCTTCCTCGTCTCGCCCAATCCCGCAGTAGACGACGGACCTCCTATCGATTTCCGTCTCGATCGTCGTGGCTCGCCCTTTCGGTCGATCGCCCTGATAAATCCTTTCCCTCCCGAGTCGCGGAGCGCCCCAGTCGATACGGCGCTCGCCAGCCATACCGCGCGAGAGCTGCAGTCTCTCCTGACGCGCGGTAGGCCGGAGACTCGGGAGATGGCAGCGGGATGCCCTCGGGCGGCCAGTCCACTGTCCGCGTCGTCGGGAGATGGCGTTGCTGGATCTCGAAGTCGACGGCCGGGCCGACGTGGCTCCAGTCGACAGTCCGCGTGGTCGTGCCGCGATCGCGATAAGGGGTGCGGGAAGGACGGGAGGGATAGTGTCGCGGCTTCTATATAATAAAAATACCTTAAAAATACCTTAAAATTAACATGTGAATTTTTCCGATCAAGGTGCGTGGCGGAGACCGAGCCCGAGCGTGGTCACGCGGGTTTTTCCATTATCTCCCTTGTGACGCAACGTCACAACTCCCCCCTGCTTAAACTGGAGTACTCCCCTCTTTTCCTGCAAGAGCGGTTATTCAGTTTTACTTTCTTTACTTCAGGGGAGGAGGTCGGAATGGGTATTTTAAGGAAAGGTGTACTTGAGTACTAGACTGGCGGCATTTACTCATGATATCCGGTGGCTGGAGTTTCCCGTAATACTGAAGTGATAAATCTCCTATAATTAAATCACAGACTGGTTACCTTAATTTATTACGTCTTTGCGATGACTTTGCCCTACTGGTAGTCGTTCATCGCATACTCAGGTACTGTCGTCAGTCGTTCTGTAGCTTCACCATCGGATGAGTATCTCGATGCTCGCTGGGACTTCCGGCGAGGCTTCCTTGGCCTTTCACCGTAGCTAATCTCTAGATGACTACGTCGTCTCGCTGGTCGCTGGATTCTTCTTCATCGCGGCTTCCTTGGCCGTTCGTGAAGCTGTTCCAGGGCCAGGCCCTAGGATGTAGGATATCGTGTTTGGGACAGCAGTGGGTGGGGGTAGGATTTGGGGCATCAGGATAGGATTTTGAGTGTGGGACATCGGTAGGGGAAGGGGGAATTTGGGGCATCAGGATGGGAGTTGGGTATGGGACATCGGTAGGGGAAGGGGGAATTTGGGGCATCAGGATAGGACATCAGGATAGGAGTTGGGTGTGGGACATCGGTAGGGGAAGGGGGGATTTGGGGCATCAGGATAGGACATCAGGATGGGAGTTGGGTGTGGGACATCGGTAGGGGAAGGGGGAAGTTGGGGCATAAGGATAAGGACATCAGGAGGGGATTGTGGATAGGGGATTCAGCGAGGGGGATGGGGTCGCTTCTCCAGGGCTCCGGGGCACTCCGCGGCTCGATGGCCGGTTTGGCCGCACGCCCAGCATCAGGAAATCCCGATGCGACCGGGCGGCGGCGCGGGGATAGGGACGGTAGGGGAATTAGGGATCGTGCGAGGGGGGGAAATGCGAAGGGACATAAGGGCGGGAATGGGGGGTGAGGATCGGACGGGAGAGGGGCGGAAGAGAGGGACGGGCGGGCGAGCCACTTTCGGGATGAGGTGCGGAGTGGGGCGAAGAGTCCTCTCGGCCTGGGCCGAGAGACGGGTGGAACCTCCGGCGACGCTGGTTGCGGCGGCGAGCGCCCGCTCCCGCTGTTGACGTCGCCGAAGGGTGGCCTTGGAAGGGCCTATACGGGAGAGAGGAGGTTGCGGCACCATGGCCGCCATCCCCTGGATTGGGATTGGCCGGGGAGCGGGGAGGCGAGCCGGCTTAGGGACGAGGTGGGACTGGGGGCAGGGACGTGGAAGCGGGACTGGGGGGAAGGGGCGGGTACTCCCGCTCCGACAGGCTTGGGGCCCTCCTCGGGGCTCCGTGCGGCTTCTTGCCGGTCAGACCCCGGCTCTGGCGAGGGGTTCGGCTCGGCGATGGGGGGGTAGGCGGGGGAGTGGGGTAGGGCTCCTCATCCTCGGCGGGCTCGTATTCCTCTGGCTCCTCCAGAGCGGCTATTTTCACGCGGGCCTCCCGGCCACGCTGCTCATACGATGCCGAGGGCAGGAGTGTCAGACCCTTTTTCGGCGGTGCCCTGTAGGCCTTCGCCTTTCCCCAAAATATCTCGCGGCTGCGTCCCAGCCGCTGGAGATCGAGGAAGCTGCTCACATCCTTCCGCTGGATGTGCTCGGCGTAATCCGGGTGCAGATTCTCGCAGCATATATCCAGTTGAGTCTCTTTACTCAACGGTGGGCTCAAGTGATTGAAAAGGGTCCTGATCTTCACGATGAACTCCGCCATAGGCTCTCCCGGCCCCTGCGTGCGGAGTTCTATTTCCTTTCGGAGACGTTCCTGTAGGTCTCCATGGCCGAATCGTTCCCGAAAGTAGAATACGAATTCCTCGTACGAGCTCCATTCCTCTCGTTCTACTCTTAACCATAGAAGAGCGTCACCTGTGAAAGCCTCGGGAAGGGCGTCCATCAGATCTTCCTCCGTCAGCTTCCTTGAGATGCAGTATTCGTGCATCCTCCACAGGAATTCCTTGGCATCTTCGTCCGGATTCCCCGCGAATCGGGGCCGGTATCTCTGCCAATGGTCTATTCCTCTCGCATGCCGTGGCCCTTGCGAGTCGTAATGTTGTGACGAGTCCTGGTTTGATCGGGGTCGGGGAGGGGGAGGGTCTGCATATCGCGACCGAGCCTTTGGGAGGGGTCCTATTCGGGTACTGTTCCGGGGGGTGGGTGCCGACAGGGTATACGTGTCATGCGGTGGCCACTCCTGGCTACCGCTAATCCTTAACAATCCTGTGGCAGTTGGACTAGATGTGGGGAAGGCTTGGGATGGTTGGTGGGGTGACTGGGAAGGGGGAAGGGCAAAGGTGACCGCGGTACGGTCGGGGGCCGGGGTGACGTTGCCTCTGGGCGCGGGTGTCGGACTAAATCTCCCTGTTGCCGATCTCCGATCCCGCTGGACCGGCAGTGTCCTGGGCGATGGCGTCGGCGTTCTATCGTGGTCATCCGGACCCGCTGCCTCTTCTTGGAACGCGTGGGGTGGCGGCGTCATCGTCCGCCTCTGGGTTGGCTGGTACTCCTCGTATGTCGGGGCTTGGTGGCGGTCAGCGGTCGATGATCCGAATAACGTTGCCGTCAGTGGATCAACCAAGGCAGCCGCTAGCGTGAATGGGGGGGGGGGGGGCGTCCCCCCGCTCATCCTTCCGGACATCCCAACGGATTAACGCTCCTGGAATCCGTGTCCTTATTTCGTGCCGGATGAGACGATCTTGTACTTCGCTTTGTGTCCCATCCGTGTTGAGACCCGCTCGGTCACAGGCTGCTAGGATCTCCCGCATTGTCGTCAACCGCTCAACTTTTTGTCGGGCTATCCTCTCTTCCGTAGCCATCAACGAGAGATTGGCTACATCCACTGAGAGAGGCGATGTCGGTCCTCGGGGGTGGTCTATGGGGGAAGTGGTCATAACGGGGGACGTACGGGTGGGGGTTGTGACTGTACTCGTCGTCACCGGGGTATCTGCCATGTTGCGGATATGCTAAACGCAATAAACGAAAAAATTGGGGGGGTTGGGAAGGGCAAACCGCTCGCGATTACTCCGCGGCACGGTTAAAACGGAATATAAATCTTTGGTCAAAACCAAAACCCAAAAAAAAATTAGGTAAAACCCAATGGCTTCAGTAACTCAATTACTAACAGGAAAAATACCGCAATAACAAACAATGGAAAGTCTTACACGACAATTCGTTTGTTGACTCTACTCCCTGGGACTGTAACGTTACTTCGGTTTATTTGGATAAACTGACTCTAAGTTCCCAAGGGAGTATTATTTCCCGGACTCTGACAACGCAATATTTTCCAAAAATTTCCCTTAATACCGAGAAAATTTAAGAGTTGTCGAGTCTTCTATTCTGTACTTTATTCCGCCAACTGAATAATTATTCCTTAAGGGATTGTGATTCCCAGCTAAAACAATGCAATGTTCCTTAAATCATTCAGGAGGCCCCACAAAAGAATAGAAATTATTTGGGGATCGTTCGGGGTGTGGGGTGACCGTTCGCGAGGGACTCAGCGTCGCGGTCTTTGTTAGGGCTTCGTAACGAAAAGTATTGGGGCGAGGGGCAGCACTTCTCCCAAGCGTGAAGAAAATTGGGGGGATATGCGTGGTCAGCGAGGAAAACGATAAAGCGCAAAACAAAAGGGATTTATACCGTCATGTCAAAAGTCATCGCAAAATACACAAAAATACTAAGCAAGCCAAATCCGTGTCAGTGCAAAGCTATTCCACAGTATTTTCGGAATTGTAAAAAAAACGCAAAAAAAACAAATGGCCAATCAGCACCAATGGCAAAAAAAAGAAAACACAAAAAAAAGCAGGTTCTCAATAATATTATTTCATAAAAAAAAATCAATTCCGACAAAAGAAACGAATAGCCAGTATGCGAAAATCGTAATTAAGGCAACAATACACAAAGAAAAATCAGCTCCGTATTTTTCATTCACGCGGTATCCCCTTAAGCAATAACAACTGCTTCTAAATTGCCAACGCAATACAACCAAAAAAACTATTTTAATTGCCCAAGCAATAATGCTAAATCAATCTTTAATTGTTAGCGAAATAGTGCACAAATTAATTTCTTAATTGCCAACGCAATAATGCAAAATCAAATTTTAATTGCCAGCGCAATAATACAAAACTACGACTTTCCTTGGCACTCCGCGGCCTGAAAAGTCGCAAGCCAACAAAAAAAAAACAAATTGCCAAGTACACAAGCAAGTATGGGTTCTAGGGGGAAAAAAAGAGGTAAGTGCGGTCGCCGAAAATGTGCAAAAATAAATTCCAATCGCTAACACAAAAAAAAACAATTTTATTTCCTATTTAATTGTTAGCGAAACTCAAAAAAAAATCAGGTGCGACTATTAGACGGAAACTCGGTCGTCCGAATTTTTCCGATCTTTTCAATATTCCTGAATTGTGAATGTCGTGGCGGGACAAGCTATACCTGTCAGGGGTGGGGGTAATTATTATTTCTCACGAAAACGCAAAAAAAACAAAAAATCGATTTGAACCGTTTACACCGAATAAATGTTTTGTCACTGAAACGAAAAATAATAATTCTCGAAAAATAATTATTATTAATTCAAAAATTAACAATAATAATCTTAACAACAATAATAGTCGTGGTGGGCTCTTTTCTTAAAAAAAACAAAAGTTTTTTCGGGCCCCACGTTGGGCGCCAATTTTA
Source organism: Ophion slaviceki (assembly GCA_944452715.1). Lineage (NCBI taxonomy): Eukaryota > Metazoa > Arthropoda > Insecta > Hymenoptera > Ichneumonidae > Ophion > Ophion slaviceki. The sequence goes on along the minus strand of OX101787.1, from coordinate 43,317,292 downwards.
TGACGGGTATCGCGTGTTAACGTAGGCGGAGGAGGGGGGAGATGGAAAAATTACTGAAGGGTCGACACTAGAAAAATTCAAATATAATTTATTGTACGGAAATAAAGAAATTAAAGCTCGATATAATGAAAAGGTTTCGCAATAATAATAATAATTTTGACTCTAATTATTTTACGGGTTACCGGACACGCGAAGTCCCAACTCTATTTTCTCTACCCGTTTAAATATTGTCTACTATATAAATTTCGTAATTATTTTGGGCGCCAGCCTTTCTCGGGTAACGCGCTTAACGCGTACGCAAAGTTCTCAAACTCGAAAAGGAGAAGAAAAGGTAAACAAGAAAAAACCAAAACACACGCGGCCTTCGGCCGGCAAGCGAGACACTCTATACAAATTAAAATGGGGACGTCTCAGCGTATCTGGGGACGGACGGAGTTCTCGAACACGATGGCCACTTAATTTGGACCACGACTATTTGAAACGTTATTTTATATGACTCGACCGAATAATACGCAAAAACCAAAAATTTCGAGATACTAATTGCGCGATTTTATCGCGCCGCGATTTACTCTCACGGCTGATTGCTCGAGTCGGCCGACGGTCGTGTTACACGAGGCGGCCGCGGCTACGCGCGCGCGAGGGGAATTTTCACGAGGGACAACGGGGATCCGCCACGAACACCTTGTTACACGTGTCTCGCGCTAATTATAACGCAATTTCTCGGCTAATGACTCGAATCGCACGCACTGATTTTAATTACCTTAATCTAGTTTACACTTCATTTATTGCGACGCGCACGGAGTTGGGACGACGATCGGGAATGATGGGGGAGGGGTGAAGGGAACGAATTTTAACGGTCGCCCGTGCGACCAAATTTCCCGAACTGATTTTAGCGGCGCACGCTGGCCGCTCTTGCGAAAGAGAAAAAGGAAGGACTTACGTTTTCGCTGGGAAGATCCTTCCAAAAGAACTCGACTTTTCTCGACGTCTTTTCTATCTCTCTCTCTCTTTCTCCTTTCGCTCGGTTTTGCGCTTGACGTTTGGGCTATCTTCGCTCGACCACGCTCCGGGACTAAGTGCCGGTCCACGCCGGCCGGCTTCCTCATCTCGCCCAATCCCGCAGTAGACGACGGACCTCCTATCGATTTCCGTCTCGATCGTCGTGGCTCGCCCTTTTATGTCGATCGCCCTGATAAATCCTTTCCCTCCCGAGTCGCGGAGCGCCCCAGTCGATACGGCGCTCGCCAGCCATACCGCGCGAGAGCTGCAGTCTCTCCTGACGCGCGGTAGGCCGGAGACTCGGGAGATGGCAGCGGGATGCCCTCGGGCGGCCAGTCCACTGTCCGCGTCGTCGGGAGATGGCGTTGCTGGATCTCGAAGTCGACGGTCGGGCCGACGTGGCTCCAGTCGACAGTCCGCGTGGTCGTGCCGCGATCGCGATAAGGGGTGCGGGAAGGACGGGAGGGATAGTGTCGCGGCTTCTATATAATACAAATACCTTAAAAATACCTTAAAATTAACATGTGAATTTTTCCGATCAAGGTGCGTGGCGGAGACCGAGCCCGAGCGTGGTCACGCGGGCTTTTCCATTATCTCCCTTGTGACGCAACGTCACAATATATATATATATATATATATATATATATATATATATATTGTAACGGGTCGAAATATCGTTACAATATATTTGTTTGGTCGAGACTCGATCAGGGAATAAATTAATTGAGACTCAGGTATTTTGGTGGTAATTTACAATAAAAAATGGTTTATTCAATTTTATGGATGCGATACAATGTTATTTAACGCCGTGTATAAGTGTAATGTGTTGTCTGTGTTGTTCTTGTGTAATTCGTCCCTAACTAACGCGTCGGTCGATAAAGATTCGCGGAGTTACCCGAGTGGTAACGTTCTCGAGCGCGGCCGGTATCGATTACCATGCGTCGGTAACTGTAACCCCTTCCTTACCGACGCTCGGGGCGTGATGGATCGTGACGCGGTAGATCGCGGCGCGCTGGCTCGTCACGGTCGCTGCCCGCCCTTTGTTTACAAATTCGGCGTACGCGTGCCTTCTGATGTCGCTCGCCCGGGTCCGTTTTTTTGTTTGTTCCTCGCCTTTTATAATTCGATTATAATAATTAGGATATCGGTGTGTTCGCGGATATATGTGTGTGTGTGTGTGTATGATTTCGCACCTCCTGTTACCTCCTGTCCCTTTATTTTCTCCTGATACTATTTGTATATTTAATTTACAATAAATCGCTCCTTTTTGCTATTAATTAATTATACAATAATCCCTTTTTATTTAACTCGTTATTTTCTCGATCCGCGGGTCGGTATTCACGGGAGGCTCCCTATTTTTACCTACTAAATTATTTTTTGTATGCTTTTCCCTACTATTCCTCTCGTGCTCCCTCTCCCTTCGACCAGTGATTATTCCAAGTTTAATTAATGAATTATCTTTTTCTTCTCTTTATTGACTTAATCTTGCATATTTTCGCTCCTTTCAGATTCCCTTTCTTTTTCTTTCCCTTGGCCACGCTTTCCTTTACCCCCTGTCAGGAGTTAATATTCACGTCTCAAGGACTCGTCCAATCCTTGGAATCTGAGAGTGCTCTGGTGAGCGGATGCCTACGCTCTTTCCTTTCTTTCGGTATCCACGGTCACTTTGCTTTACCCCCTTTCAGGAGTTAGTATTCGTGTCCAGTACTTCTCGATTTGCCAGAAAAAGCAGGAGTGCCTTCTTTCCAAAATTCCCGTCCTTATATACCCATATTTTGCCGCCTTTTCATACCCCTTCTCTTACGTATTCCCTAATTGCCTTTATTGTTAACTTTTTCTCCTTTCTGAAATAAATTTTACTTCTCCTTTGTTTTTGTGTGGTTTCCTTTGTTTTCTTTTCCCTGTCTTCCTCCTTGCTTGGCTGTTCTGCCTTCGACTTTCCCCTTCCCTTACCCTTTGTTATTGTTAACCTTTTCTCTTTTAATTAAATTAGTTTCCCTGTACTCTGTTTTTGTTCCTTTTCTTGTTTTTTTCTTCACTGTTTTTCTGTTCGCTTATAGTTTTGTTTATCTTTCTGTTTCGGTAGTCCGTTATTCTCCCCTCCCCTACTCCTATCATGGAGTCGGTTGCTTTCAGACTTCATGGTGGGGGTTATTTATTTGTGAGACGGACCTGTACGTCTCAATATATATATATATATATATATACACAGGGTTTCCCATTTTAATCTTACACCTGAATTTTCTCGAAAAATATTGCTCGGACGAACTATTGTGTGGAACAAAACTTCTAGGGATTGAAGAGGGACGTTTGAAAAAAATTTATTTGAGGAGCCAAAATTCAAAATGGCGGCCTTACAAAGGCTGACATGTTTTTTTCAAACGGAAACATAACTTTTTTTTATTGCCAAAAAATTTGTCGGCTGAAAACTAAAAACTTTTGTTGAAAATTTTTTTTAATAAAGTTCATAGTTTTCAAGTGAGAACATCGTTTTCAATTATTTCAGATGTATCCAGGATTTGTGTATGTGTGTGTGTGTGTGTGTGTGTGTGTGTGGGCGCGCGTGCGTGTATGTGTGTGGATGTGTGTCTGTGTGTGTGTGTGTGCATGTGCGTGCGTGTGGAACACTGTTGAAAATTTTGGTTTTTTTTGTTTTTTTGTTTTCAAATTTGGACGATATTTCATGAGAAAATTTTGGAGGAAAATCGATGAAAAATAGTTTTTTTTCCATTTTAATAACGTTTGTGCCATTTTCAGGCCCAAAAACGTGTTTCTTCAAATCCTTGACGAACTTTGATCACGATGGGTAGAAAAACACACACACACACACACACACACACACACACACACACACACACACACACACACACACACAAATCCTGGATACATCTGAAATAATTGAAAATGATGTTCTCACTTGAAAACTATGAACTTTATCAAAAAATTTTTTCAACAAAAGTTTTTAGTTTTCAGCTGACAAATGTTTTGGCAATAAAAAAAAGTTATGTTTCCGTTTGAAAAAAACATGTCAGCCTTTGTAACGCCGCCATTTTAAATTTTGGCTCCTCAAATAAATTTTTTTCAAACGTCCCCCTTCAATCCCTAGAAGTTTTGTTCCACACAATATTTCGTCCGAGCAATATTTTTCGAGAAAATTCAGGTGTAAGATTAAAATGGGACACCCTGTACATTGAAACGTTTCGTGATTTCCACGAAAGTTTTATTTCGTTTCTCGAGCCGACGTTCACGCGGGTCTTCGGCAAACGAGAGTTATGCGGCGAATATTCGCCTTATATTTTGCGGGGTTCCCGTAGCCTTCCTGAAGGGCGATGTACCAGAGGTATGCCAGGAATGATGGTAAGGATTTTTAAGGTGTTTTTAGGAGATGCCTCAGTAGTTTGAGGGTCTCAAAGACGCCTATCTCAATCCGTCATCATTGGCATTCGATGTTGTGGATTGTCGTATTCGTTAGTTCGGGTGGATGAACAAATAAATGTTACTGCGTTAGATTTGGCGATTAATGTTGTGTTAGTCTGTGTGTTACGACGTTTACGGGGACCGGGAACGGGTGGCGAGAAGCGCTGTCTTTGTTGTAAGGACAGGAATAGGAAGAGTGTGTACGAGGTCTATGTGCGCACGTTGAGCCGTTGGCGCGATCTCTCCCTCTCACACTCTCCGTCTCGCTCGCACTCGTACAATCCACGAGCGTCGTCGTATACGCGTACAGCCGATGTCGGGTTCGCTTCTGCAATGAGAATGCGATAGCCCGTTAAGTTTACTATTAGGGTTGTTACAATCGGTTATCTGGCGTTAAATTCGGCTGGCACTTGTTGCAGAGTGCAACTTAGCGCACGGGTGCCACACCGTGTCGCTCACGCGCTAGTTAAGCTAGCGTTAGATAATACGCGGGCTCGAGGACGGGTTATCCTGCGATCCTCGAGTGCGTATAGCGGGACCGTCCGAGAGGGACGGCTGACCTCCTTAGTGCCAGACAAGGAGGACCAAAAACCAGTGAAGCTGGTCAAGAATATTCCCGTCGTGCAGCGGAGCGCGATCGGCACTCCACGGACTGCACACTTCGAGTAGTTTACCGTGAGATTACGGGGGTGACGATCAAAGGTCCTAAGGACGATTGATCGGATGTTGAATAATTTCCCTATCTAGCAATCACCACGAAGTCTCTGTTCCCGAGGTAGGACTTCCAGCGCAATGCTGGGGCTTCCCAAGGAAACAGAGCACCTTACCGCGAAGCTGGGTCTATTCTAGGATGGGACCAAGGCTTAGGCAGCGAGGCCTCCATCCTGCGATCCGAGATGTCGGATCACAAGTTGACTCCACGTTAAATGATGAGTAATTTGCGAAGAGTGCCTCTCGGGCTCGTGCACGCCCTTAAATAGCCGCAGGCACGTCAGGAGAAATTCCATTTCTCTAGCGATTCTGGGGTGCTAGGTAGGGGATCACATCGCCGGGAGACGCTCCGTTGGTGGGGTGAGCGTCCTGGTGACTGGCGACATTCGCACACTGTACACGTTTTAAGGGGAATGATCTTCCAGATTGTTTCTCGCCTCGATATCAGGCATACAGCAAGTATGAAGAGGCGTCGTGATGAGTTTTGGGGGCGCACTCTTATCTCATGGGAGTGATCGCAGGGCGACACTCGCGAGATGTTAGACAGGGGGCGATTACTGCCACGAGTTAGCGGTTGTTCTGGCCCTCGCGATGGGCGGAGCTCTTTGCGCGGTGTCGCGGGCGCGCCCCGTATGCTAGGTGCGAGCGTCCTGCCCTACCGGTGGGATGGCCGGTTGGTCCGACCACTGGCCATCTCCCGTAATTATGTCGGGATTGGTGTCATAATTCCGTCATATATGTGACGGATGCTTGCCAGGCAAGCGAACCGTTACAATATACAGGGTGGCCGGAGCATTGACGTCCAAAAATAAAATTGAGGTCCTTTGTATCGTGGGGTATCCGAATAACCCCCATGTACGTCCCGCGACTTTTCATAGTTTTCGAGTTATGAATTTTTTTCTGAATTTTTTAGATTTTTGAGCTGACCAATTAAAAAAAAATCTAAAAAAAAGTAGAAGACTTTGTCGAGATTTTTTTTGCAACTGAATCTTCATGAGTAGTACTTTTATGCATAAAATAATCAGCTTCGTAACTGTGATGAAAGTTATGAAAATGTTGGTCTAAAGTGAAAAATTTACGTTCGGTAAATTATGACTTAAATTTTCAACTGTAAATTAAAAATCTAAACGGGTGACTTCATGGTTCCTAATTAGGCCTCAAGAATGCGCCAGACTCTCACCTTTCATAATCATTAAAAAAAAGTAGTACTCAATAAGGCTACTTTGGCTAAAATTGGCCTTCAAAGACAGCGAGGTGGAAAATTCTTAAAATTAGCCATCTGATTAAAAAAAATTTGCCCATTTTATCATTCCTAAGGTTATTTAGTTTGTTAACTAACCAAAATGACTGCGGGAAAGCTAAGGTTTAAACATTTGGAGGTTTATTTTTTTTAGTTTAATTTAAGTTTAATGAATTGTGCGCGATTCGTTCTCGTGCATCAGGTAAAAGAGTCGCTCCCGCGTTTACAACCCGTAAACGACTAACCAAAAATGACTGCGGGAAAGCTAAGATTTAAGCATTTGGAAACGAGGGTGCAACTCTTTTACCTGATCCACGAGAACGGATCGTGCAAAATTCATTAAACTTAAATTAAACTAAAAAAAATAAACCTCGAATGTTTAAATCTTAGCTTTCCCGCAGTCATTTTTGGTTAGTTAACAAACTAAATAACCTTAGAAATTATAAAATGGGCAAATTTTTTTTTAATCAGATGGCTAATTTTAAGAATGTTCCATTTTTTTGTATGATTATGAAAGCTGAGAGTCTGGCTCATTCTTGAGGCCTAATTCGGAACCATGAAGTCACCTGTTTAGATTTTTAATTTAAAGTTGAACATTTAAGTCATAATTTACCGAACGTAAATTTTTCACTTTAGACCAACATTTTTATAACTTTCATCACAGCTAGGAAGCTGATGATTCTCACAAAGTCTTCTACTTTTTTCTTAAATTTTTTTAATTGGTCAGGTCGAAAATTCTCAAAAATTCCGAAAAAAATTCATAACTCGAAAACTATGAAAAATCGCGGGACATACATGGGGGTTATTCGGATACCTTACGATACAAGGAACCTACATTTTATTTTTGGACGTCAATGTTCCGGCCACCCTGTATATATATACTTTTCCACCGGCTATTTATATTTTGATGATATTAGTACAACGGAGCAATCATTTAATCTGTAATTGAAAAAAAGAAAAAAAATCAATCGGTTTCGAACCCTGGATGTTTGAATGAGCGCGGTACCGACTACGCTATTTTTACCACACGGAGACTAAAGGCGCGGTCCACTTAACGCCCGCAACGCCTACGACCGCGACCGCAAGATTTTCCGGTCCACTTACTGGCACACGGTCACGGGCGCCACTCGCTTTGTTAAGGCGGTCCTCTAGTTTCTCGGGTCGAAAAAATCGATTTTTTTTTCATAAATCACATCTGCAACATGTGTAGAAAATGTGTGCCAAAGGATTTTTCGATATTCGAAGTGGTTCACAAGTTCCGGCCCTGGAACGGAGCAGGTATACGGAGCAAGTATACTTTCAAACGCGTTTTTCTCGAAACACCATTTTTCGAAACGGTGACCACGATATTTCAGAAACTACTGCACCGATCTTGTTCAAATTTATACAGCATCTTTAATATGTTATAAGTCAGCGATTAAACTAGGATTATCATGATTGCTTCGATAGTTTTTTTTGTGCGAGCGAAAAACTTAAGAAAAAATGAGTAAAAAATAGAATGTAATTTTCAAAAGTGTATAAAAAAGTCAATTTTTGTAATTTAGAATTCACTCTAGTTCAATCGCTAGTCTTAAATATGAAGATTAAAATGCCGTTTGGTTTTTTGATTTCAGATAAGCAGAACAGCCGCAATCTTGGTCACCGTCAAGCACCTCTTTTACTTGATGTCTTCCTGTCGGCCACTATAACGTTTATTCTATTATATATTTTTATTTTATTCTATTATATTTATATTTTATTCTATTATACAAAAACAATAAGATTGATTATTTCGATGCTTTGCCCGTAAAAAATTATTGAAAAAGCCGTAAAAAAACAGCCGAGAAACTAGAGGACCGCATTAAGTAAAAAGAGACGGAGATAGAACCAATGTTGCCAAATATCAAACCTATAAATACTGCGCGAATCGTTGGAATAACTATTCTTTCATTTTTCGAATTAAATGTGCACATTCATTCAACATTTTACACATGGAACATTTTAATTACAATTTTTTTTTGCATATGTCAAAAATATAAATTGTACAAGTCTCGAGTATAATCAGTGGTATGACTAGTGTGAAGCGATCGGATTACCTTAAGGTTGTTGTTGTTTTAAAATATTGAGATGAATAGATATTAATGGAAATTTTACCAGTCGTTGTGGTACCTATATTTTCAAAGCAAAAGGAGAACGGAGGTTTCAAAGCAAAAGGTGGACGGAGATTTCCGCACTCGTTTATTAAATATTGAATTTTAAAGCTTACGTCAATCTCCACTTGATCGCATTGCTTATATGAGGCAACGTCATTACCATCTCAGTTTCTCGCGTACAGCTTCCGCATATGTGAAGAAAGTCACTCAAAAAACAAATATTGTGTGCAGGATAGTGTGTAGAACAATATTACCGAAAAAAGACAGGTTACCGATCTAATTAATGAGAATGTATGAAAAGTATGCGACCAGTTTACGAAAAAGTAAGGCTTGTTGAGACGTATGGATTGAGATGTAGCAACGTCGGAACGATGGAAATAGCAGAACCAATCAAAGACCTACCGCGCCAATTTCAAATACGTTAAAGTCAATGCGACTAAGAGGAACTTATTCCTTTATTTATTATAATGCATTCCTTTTTTTATAACTTTGGTGAGCATAGTACGATGTTTGTGGGCACGAGCACTGACAAATCGTCCTTTCCATCGGAAACTGCGGCTTATTAATTGTTTTTTCTGAATCATCTGTTGCCTCCTTGTGTTCTTCGGCTCAGGGCCGTTACTGCGACCACAACACGATCCCGTAGGGCTATCCGGGGGATTCTAAAATTTCATTTTAATGCCCCGTTCGTTTTTCTTTTTCTTTTATCCTCTCGTACCTTGCAAATGCGAATCGAAGCTCCGACGGTTGATGAAGAGCTCGGAATCACAGAGTAGACTAGCAAGAACGTCAAGCTCTCCTCTCAAGATACATAAAAGAATGTATTTGTCGCCACAGAACAGAGAAACACGAAAATTAAGATAACACTACGGCAAAACAGGGTGATTTACTAGAAATTAGTCGCTCGAATACACCTATAAATATTGATCTTAGACAAACAGTCGTAGACAAAAATTGAATGTTTTGTCAATGTCTTTATTTTGGTAACCTTAGATTTTTCTTCAAGTATTAGGTGTTCTTCAGGTATTAGCCTGATATTAAGGTCACAACCAATTTTTTAAAGGGAAACTCGTTTTTTTCATTGGCACAAATGTAGACAAAGAAACTAGGGGTCTGCGGGGTACCCGAGTTTTTCGAGTACTCGTCTCACATCGGGTACTCGATAATGCTTCCCGAGGATGCTTCAAGTGAGTCTCAATCGATATCAGAGAAGTTGCGACTTCCTCGTAGTCGGAACTTTGGGTGGGCAGTACAGAAAATTTTTAGCGTCTCAGTATCACCCTTTTCCACATTTAATATGCTTATAGCGTCTCGTGACTTTTGCTCGACCCCCCTCTCACCCCCCTGTGACAAAGCGTGACGATTTGCCTAACCCCCCAACCCCCTCACTGCGTCACGTGTTTTATGAATGGCCCCTTGCCGGAACAAAATTTCGTTTCATAGTATAGATAGCGCCACGGAAACGTACCAAAACGGACGAAATAGACTCCAGCTTTATGTTCTCTACCCTTCGCCGATAGGTTGGAGTTCATAAGAAATACAAATAATTTATTTAATAATTTTGGTATTTTTGTTATGTATATATTTACAATTTTTTTCCGGCAAACGTCTTTTAAGACACTCGCATTTCAGGAAATATCGAGATATTTGAATGTCGAAAAACTGAATAAAAGCAAGATTCTTCGTCGAATTTTCATTAATTCTGTCTAGTGCTAACTGGTAATTTCGGCGATTCATTCTTCTTAATTTAAATTTTTGTCATTAAAAAAAAAAAATCCAGGTAAAACTTGTTCTTCAAACGCTTATATCTCTGAAACTAATCAAGATATTTTCGATTTTAAAATGTCAAATGGTCAAAACTACATTCTTCTCGCTTCGAATAATCGCACGGCGTTGAAACTTGGTCTTTTTGGGTTATTTCTCCATTCAAAACCCACGTTAAAACATTCAAAACTTTAAGGAGTTCGCCGGAACAGAAGATATTTATTGTATATTTTTTCCTTTCGCACACTTTTTAGTGATGCCAAAACGCAACTTTTTCGCGCTATTACGATACGATCCGCCAAAAGTGACCGTTTTCCACTCCACCCTCCTAACAGAGACACACACACAGGATAGAAAAGTGAGACGAAAAAATATTTTTTACTGTATTATCATTTATTCGTTTTATCGCCTTCTTGGAGTTTTCGTTTTCTCCCATTATTTGATCGATACACCTAAATAAAAAATATAAATAATAGATACGGATCTCTGAGTCGTTTACGAACATTCGAAGTTCAAGAGTACTCGACGTTTACGAGTACCAAAAATTTGAGAGTACCCGATTACCAAATTCGGGTACCCGATAGTGGCGGGTAATGCAAAAACGTAACCCGTCGGGTATCCGACCCGACCTGAACATCGGGCACCCGAGTGAATCGGGTACCCGCACACCCCTACAAAAAACCAATGACCTTCGGTATCATGAGCTTCGGATGACCTTGAAATACCGAAGAATTTGTAAAATGGTAATTAGAGGAAAGGAAGCAAAAAGGTGGTGGTTTTGGAAGCGAATGATGTTTTTATTGCATGACATGTTCAAAAATTTGTCCATTACCGCGATACATTTTACGATAAGATTTTCGGATGAATGGTTCTCTAGCGTTCTTTTGTTCTCATGTCCAACTCAATGAGAATAGTTTTTGAATTATCAGCGAGTTTGAAGGCGCACGTTATTACGATCTCCCATGTAGCGATTTTTCGTTACATCTATTAGTCTCCTATCGTGTCGATTTCTCACTATGAGTATATGTAAAGGGTGTCTCAAAATGACTTGACATTTTAATTTATTAATAAAACGTATTATGTCTTTCAAAAGTACGAACATTTTTAAAAAATATAAGGGTCAAACATGGATATTATGCGTAGAACACAATATCCAATAAATGGCAGCCACGTCCCTTGTTTGCAAACGTTCACACTTTTCATGAAATTTTCAATAACATTTTGGCACAATTGCGGACTAACTTCATTAGTGGTGCGTCCAATTGCTTCCTTGAGCTCCAGAATGGTCTGTGGATAATTGGCATACCTTTTCCTTTCAGAAAATCCCAAAGATAGAAGTCCAATGGCCTCAAATCGCACGAACTTGGTGGCCAATTTACATAGCCGCGGCGCGAGATAACACGACCATGAAACTTCACCTGCAATAACTATGCAGTAACAATGCAGCAAATAACAATTTCTATGCGTTGCTCGACCGTGTAATTCTCCATGACTAAACCTCAATACTTCCCGATGCCAGTCGTCAAAGATTAGTACTCCATGTTAGCCACACAAAAAATGGCGCGCAATTAAATATATCAGGTCACTTTGAGATACCCTTTTTATCATACAACCCGCACAATCAAATGTGAAATCGATGTACAGAGTAAGAAATTCGGAAATGCAAAGTTTACGATAGGCGCCCTGTGGGTATTGTAACTGTTGACGATGAGTTGAGGTGACGTGCACCGCCGAATACAATAGTAAATTAAATGTTCTTGCTCCTGTCTTACACGGCTTATATACGTTGTGTAAAAGAAATAAAATTCAGTCAGAGCTGGTACTTCGTAAAACTTTATTAATTGCCCGAGTCAGAGGAAACGTCTCGTGGATCTGTGCATCGGAACAACTTGCATTCCAGTCATCTACGTTCAGAGAGAATATCATTGCACCTTTGAATCCATTTGTTTTTATAAACTTAGCCTGTTACAAAATAATAACCGTTAAAATATTTGCAGCACAGCGGTGATAGATTGTATACCCTGCATACATACGTGCATGCACGCCATAATCAAACGTTGTGTGAGAATTACCTTCCGTTGAACACTCTCTTCATCCTCATAAGAGATCCATTCATCATTCTTGTACGCGTATGGTACTTTGCTCTCGAAGTCGAAATGCCGTATTGCACCATATTTAAGAAACGCGCAGATCGTCGTGTATGATACGAAACCATTTGATCCTAACTTTCCTACATTTTTTGCAGGAGCCAGAAGGCCATGATTGAGAGGATTGTCAAGCTCGTAACTATGGCCATAAGTTGGTATACCGATAACAAGTTTTTCACGAGGCATTCCTTTTGTAAGCCAATACATCGCCGAGTAATTTACATTCAATGTTTCAGCGTATCCAATTTCGGTACTCCCAGGATAGAGAGGAGCATTATGACCCGTTATTGGAAGGTACCACACATAAAAATGGTAGTCGTACGACATCAGACAGACAAAGTCCACATGCCTAGATGAAATATCCGAAACATTCGGAGGTTACGTGTAATAATTATATTCATAATATTAGTCCGTGTACTGTGAATACGCGTTTGTACTCACTTGGCAATTTTAGGAATGTTGTAACCCTCATCAATAATCGCGACCGAAGCCGCCACCGCGACTGATAACAGAAGTTGTTGGCTGCTCCGGTTAAAACTTTTTCGCAACTCCTGAAGTAACTGTATAAAATATATCCTTTCTTCATTATTACCATCTGACCAGGCCGGAAATTCCCAATCGATGTCCAGACCGTCCAGTTTCAGAAATTTCGAAACTTTAAGGACTGATTTGATGAATCTGAGAAAAACACGTGACCAAAATGTACTTGTACGGTTTGCTGCTTATGGAAAAGGTTAATGGCGGAAAACCAAAAAAATGAAACTTGAGCTCAAAATCATAAAAAAACAGTTGCATATTTTTTCGCTCTTCTTTATACACTTCTGTGGGGCAGGTCATTGTCAGTGCCAACTAATTAGCTGATTTTTTAAATAATTTTTTTTAACTCCGGTGTATTTGCGAGAGGTGACGGTACAAAACTGTTTTTGGTAAGGACTACGACAAATTATCGATCAAATTAGCATACTATTGAGAATGAGCGAAATACATGAGCTTATATATATCGAGAATTTAACGGTCATCGAAACGTCTCGAACGAGAGTTTTTCGGGAAGGTTTGAGATCACAACATCAGGTATAAATACGGCAGCATAAACACAGCGGTGCGAGTGCTTGTAACTACTCTGTATGGCGAACATTTATCTTTCTCGAATAAACCACATTTTTTGTATATCCTGGCCTATTATTTTCAATAGGTTATGGGCTCAGAATACGCGAACTGTAAGAGTGAAAATGTTGAGTTTTTTTTTCTTTTCTTTTTAACGAGTAAGAGCAGGTGAAAAACTTGTTGGGAGAAAGAAGGTGTTAACAATGGCGGCTACGTTTAAAATTGATCCCTTAACGGGAGAAAATTATGACACCTGGAAGATCCATATGAGAGCCATTCTCAAAAAGAATGGTCGATGGGGCTGTGTCTGGTGTAGTACCCAAGCCGGAACCAGCGGACGTGGCAGCGGTTATGTCATGGTTAGATAATGACGGAAAAGCGGAAGCGGATATTCTGTTAGCAGTCAGTCCCAGTGAATTGCGGGCTTTAGATGGTCTGGAATATTTGAGAAAGGTTGAAAGCCAAAGGATATTTGAGAAAAGTTGAAAGCCACGCTCGAATCCAAAGGCCCGGCACGAAACGCGTCGTTGTTAAAAAAACGTGTGATGCAGCGTATGCGAGAGGGTGAGGACCTGAGGAAATACATTGCCGAGTTTTCCTGTGAAAAAAATAAGAGAGGTGGGATTGGACAAATTGAAAACACGGTGAAAAAAATAAGAGAGGTGGGATTGGACATACCGGAGGAAATGCTGGTAATGTTGCTACTTTGTAGTCTGCCAGATTCTTTCGAAATGTCCCGAGAATCTATGGAATCACGAGACGAGCTGCCTTCGTTGGAGGTTTTGAAAGTAAAATTATACGAGCGAAACGAGGGAAAAGCCGTTGAGGCTGACAGTAGCCAAGGTGTGATGTACGCGAAGAAGCCAAATTATCATCATTATTTAAAACCGAGCGTAGCATCAGAAACGGCCGAGTCGGGACCGTTAAATAAAAGGAGAACAGTGTGTTATCGGTATGGTCGTATGGGTCATTTTAGACGTGACTGTCATGTTAGAATCCCAGCAAAATCAAAACAAAGCGCCAGGCAGCTTGGGGATCATGAAAATGAGTCACATTCCTGGAAACATGTCGGTGGATCAACGATGTTGACCACGAACGAAGAGACAATGTACGGTCGCGTTGAAGGTACCGAGTGGTGTATCGATAGTGGGAGCACAAGCCATATGTGTAATGAGAGGGACGCGTTCGAGTTTTACACAAGTGAATACGGTGTTGACCCTGGCGAATAGTCAGAGCACGCGAATAACGGGGACCGGTAACGTTCGATTGATGGTTGACGCGGGTGATGGTGATCGGGAGATAAATTTCGAAAAAGCCTTTTATGTGGCGGATTTGCGTACGAACTTGTTGTCGGTAGCAAATGCCACTGATCACGGATACGAGGTCACGTTTCGAAAAACAGAAGCGGCCGTAACAGACGAAAAAGACAAAGTTATATTGCGCGCGGATCGAAGAGGTAATTTGTATTACGTGCAAAAATATGAGGATCGTGCGAATAACGTGCAGTGTGAGGTTGCTCCGAAAAAAGACATTGACATTTGGCATGCTAAGATGGGACATTTAAATGAACGAGACTTAAAGGCGATGGCCAAGAGCGGTTTAGTGTACGGTCTAAATTTGAAAGGTAATGAAAAGTTATCGGAGTGCGAAGTATGCGTGCGCGAAAAACAAACACGCTTGCCGTTTGTTAAAAGTATTGGTGAACGTACACAAGACTTAATGGAAGTAGTATACAGTGATGTGTGCGGTCCGATGAGGCATTCATCGTGTTCGGACATGAGATACTTCGTAACGTTCGTCGATGATAAGTCCCGGTGGTGCGAAGTGTATTTCGTGAAAAGCAAGGCGGATGTTTTGGAAGCGTTTAAACAATATAAACAAGAGTCTGAGACGTTCACCGGAAAGAAAATCAGAACGTTGCAATCTGACAATGGGAAAGAGTATTGTAACCGAGATTTTGATGTGTTTTTAAGAAATCATGAAATTCGGCGGCGGTTGTCAACGCTACATACGCCACAACAGAACGGCGTCGCGGAAAGAAAAAATCGCACCCTCGTGGAAATGGCGAGGTGCACGATGCGGCAAGCAGGAGCTCCACCTGCGTTCTGAGCGGAAGCGGTGCACAATGCGAATTATACACGGAATAGATGTCCGACCTGTGTTTTGAATGGTCAAATACCGCATAAATTGTGGACCGGGAAAACCCCCACTCTAGTTCATATACAGGTGTTCGGATCCAGAGCCTACGTATTAGACAAAAGTCAGAGCAGGGGAAAATTCGAATCGAGATCAGAACAAGGAGTTTTCATCGGTTATTCGCAGAGTTCCAAGGGATATCGCGTGCACATGCCAAAAACTCGAAAAACGGTTACTAGTCGCGATGTGAGGTTCCTGAGCGCATCGGGATTTAATCGCGAGTATAGAGAGTTTTTGGAGGAAGAGAGCCTACCAAATGACATCACGATCGAGAGCACGGAACAGCAAGAAACCCGAGAACCGAGTCAGACGCTGATAGAGAAGGCGTGTCAACCTGTGCTACGACGTACTAGAAAGAGACAAAGTACTATGTCTTGGGAAAATACCGTAAAGTCCGCTAAACGTGGAAGGGGGCGTCCGAGGATTATACGCACAGGTTCGGCAGGTAGACCGCGTAAAAGATATAGTTCGGCAAATGCGGCCGAAGAAGAGGATAGTGCTTCAGAAGAGAAGAGGGAAATGCCAGAAGAAGAGGAAGATCATCCGAGCACGGTAAATAAAGACGAACTAGGAATCGATAATGATGTGTTTATCGAAAGCGCAAATCTGACAGTGACGGAAGAACCGGTCACGTGGGAGCAAGCGAGTGAGACGGACGATGCGGAGGCGTGGCTACTTGCGTTACAAGAGGAGTTCCTAGCACAGATGAAAAATAATACGTGGGAAATTGTGGAACGTCCCAAAGATCGAAAAGTGATCAGCAGTAGATTTGTATTTTGTACCAAGAACAATGGAAATATACAAAGGAAAAAAGTGCGCCTGGTCGCAAAAGAATGCTCGCAGAGGCCGGTGGAAGACTTCAAAGAAACGTATTCGCCAGTGGCGAGATCAACGTCGGTCAGGGTGTTGGCAGCATTGGCAGCGGAGTTCGAGCTCGAGATACATCAGATGGACGTTGTAACAGCGTATTTGAACGGGGTCTTGAAGAAAAAGTTTATATGGGAGTGCCGGAACAATTACACGAAGTGTTGGAAAGGATAATTTCGAATAAACCCGTAGGTTTGAGTGCCGGAGTGATAGACGATAATAAAATAATAAAAACGGCTGAGCGGTGGTTGATGGGTCTAAATAAGTGCAAGGACGGTGTTTGTTTATTAAAAAAGGCATTGTATGACTTGCGGCAGTCGGGTTTGGCATAAAAAGTTGGTGGAATGGCATAAAAAGTTGGTGGAAATGTTAAGATTGCTAGAGTTCAAACTGATGTCGCAAGACCCATATATGTTTGTGTATAAGAGAAATGGCGAAATTATGTTGATCGCATTATATGTCGACGATGTGTTGCTCGCGGGTAGCGATGTTTCGTGGATGAGTGAAGTTAAAAATTCCATTTTGGAGTCATTCGAGACCAAAGATTTTGGCAAAGTAGATAGGTGTCTCGGAATCGAATTTTCGCGCGACGAAAGTTATCGCGTAAGTCTTACGCAACGGTCCTATATTGAGTCGGTGTTGAAGCGTTTTAACATGGAAAATTGTAAACCGGTGACCACATCGATAGAGGTGAATTGTAAATTATCAAAGCCAGAGAGAGTGAACGACAGTGAAATGCGAGTTTATCCGTATCAAAGCCTAATAGGCGCTCTGTTGTATCTGGCAGTAACAACTCGACCGGATATCGCGTACTCAGTGAATTACCTTAGTCAATTTAATACGAATTATGCTGCTAATCATTGGAAAGCGGCAAAGAGGGTTGTACGATATTTAAAGGGAACTATCGATTTTGGTTTGGCGTATGAGAAAACAGGATTATCGTTGTTCGGTGTCGTGGACGCAGATTGGGCCGCAAATATCGTAGATCGGCGTTCATACTCTGGTTATGCTTTTCTTTTCGCTGGGTCACCAATAAGCTGGGAAGCGCGAAAACAACGTACGGTTGCGTTGTCGAGCACAGAGGCGGAGTATATGGCGTTATCGGAGGCGACAAAAGAAGCGATTTATCTAAATAGTTTGTTGTGTGAACGGGATGCGTCAAGTAACGATGAAAGTATTACGTTGTTCAATGATAATCAGGATGCGCATAAACTAATAGAGAATAATTGTTATCATTCCAGAACCAAGCATATTGATGTGCGACATCATTTTATACGCGAGGTTTGTGAGAAAAACATAGTCAATATAAAATATTTACCGACAGAAAAAATGCCAGCCGATGTGCTAACCAAAGGATTAAGTGGTCCAAAACATAGAGAATGTTTGGCCAATTTAGGCGTGATGAGCGTGTGTGAAAAGTAAACATAACCTCATTAACTTCGAGGGGAAGTGTTGAGGATAAGCGAAATACGTGAGCTTATATACAGGGTGTCCCATTTTAATCTTACACCTGAATTTTCTCGAAAAATATTGCTCGGACGAACTATTGTGTGGAACAAAACTTCTAGGGATTGAAGGGGGACGTTTGAAAAAAATTTATTTGAGGAGCCAAAATTTAAAATGGCGGCGTTACAAACGCTGACATGTTTTTTTCAAACGGAAACATAACTTTTTTTTATTGCCAAAAAATTTGTCAGCTGAAAACTAAAAACTTTTGTTGAAAAAATTTTTTGATAAAGTTCATAGTTTTCAAGTGAGAACATCATTTTCAATTATTTCAGATGTATCCAGGATTTGTGTGTGTGTGTGTGTGCGCGTGTGCGCGTGTGCGCGTGTGCGTGTGTGCGTGTGTGTGTGTGAAAGGGATCAGAGTACACTTACAAGGAGGGTTTGGAGTAAAAAAATACTGCGGTAGTTACGAACCGCAGACCTAATCCTTGTGAGTGTTCCATACGCACGCACATGCACACACACACACACACCCACACACATACACGCACGCGCGCCCACACACACACACACACACACAAAACGGCCCTTCTCAGGGCCAGGAATGCTAGACAGACAACCTCCACGTGGTGTATTCTGGGTAACGCGAATGGTCTGCAGCAGACTCAGCCATGCAACCTCCTACGCTTTGGCTAACGCAAATGCCGGTGGTAGGGACAATTAGACTAAATGTCTCACGGCAAGCCGCTCAATGTTGTATTTTCGAATGTATGACCACTTGAACAAAAAAAGAATCAAATTTTTTTGTTGAAAATTATGGTTTTTTTTTTGTTTTTTTGTTTTCAAATTTGGACGATATTTCATGAGAAAATTTTGGAGAAAAATCGATGAAAAATAGTTTTTTTTCCATTTTAATAGCGTTTGTGCCATTTTCAGGCCCAAAAACGTGTTTCTTTAAATCCTTGACGAACTTTGATCACGATGGGTAGAAAAACACACACACACACACACAAATCCTGGATACATCTGAAATAATTGAAAATGATGTTCTCACTTGAAAACTATGAACTTTATCAAAAAATTTTTTCAACAAAAGTTTTTAGTTTTCAGCTGACAAATTTTTTGGTAATAAAAAAAAGTTATGTTTCCGTTTGAAAAAAAATATGTCAGCCTTTGTAACGCCGCCATTTTGAATTTTGGCTCCTCAAATAAATTTTTTTCAAACGTCCCCCTTCAATTCCTAGAAGTTTTGTTCCACACAATATTTCGTCCGAGCAATATTTTTCGAGAAAATTCAGGTGTAAGATTAAAATGGGACACCCTGTATATCGAGAATTTAACGGTCATCGAAACGTCGCGAACGAGAGTTTTTCGAGAAGGTTCGAGATCACAACATCGGGTATAAATACGGGAGCATAAACACAGAGGTGCGAGTGCTTGTAACTACTCTGTATGGCGAACATTTATCTTTCTTGAATAAACCACATTTTTTGTATATCCTGGCCTATCATTTTCAATACATACAACTACCTCGAACTCTCGAAACGGAGGATAGACGCGCTGCGCTCGATCACATCACATTCTCGCATGATTTAATTACCCCTTCCTATGAAATGAACATCGACGTATTCACAGAACAATTTTGTACAGGAATGCAGAATATCTCTAACGGTCGATTCCATTTAATTCCATCCATTTTTTAAAGTTTATAACAACCCAGGTAGCAATTTCCAAATAGTTGTCCAGAAGTTGTTCAAATGGGTACTAAATGTCCGCTTGGAAGTTACCTATAAGTCATCATGTGCCCAACAGTTATGTTTTGCGATGATTGTTTGGGTTCCCCCCAGTGGCGTAGCGTGGGGGGGGGCAGAGGGGGCCATGGCCCCGGGCGGCGCAGATGTGGGGCGGCGGCGGCGGGCGGCACTCAGTTGCGAAAATAGGGAGGGGGGCGGCAAATTTAGGGTTAGCCCCGGGCGGCACAAATCCACGCTACGCCACTGGTTCCCCCGAGTTCTAGTAATTCTGAGACGGATGTGATATAAATTTATTCTGCAAACAAATTTAATTTGTTCAATTTATGCATGTATTTGTAAGTAAATTGTATTACAGCGAATACAATTTAAACTGTCGGCAAGATGTTGTAAATCCACGATCCGACGTCCTTCGACAGCGAATTCTTGTTGCTGATCGATGGGGTTATGGATATTCTCATCGCGTTTAGCCGCATTTGCTTGACACATGGCTGCCACAGCTTTGAGTCTTTTAGCAAACGCCTTTTTTCTTGTAAACTTTCCTTTCTATCGCATTTGGGTTGACATTTACACGTTTTTTTTATTTATATAAAATATTTCTCAAAAGACGGATCGTAGGAAGCGTAACGCTATGACTGCAGAAAAATCGCGCTGCTCGCTGCTGCCACGATTACAGCGCCGCTCTCTATATGAGTATGAGACCTATCTATGCATGAGGTGCGAATGTGTGGGACATATAGAGGGTACAAGCTCGGTCAAAAATTTACAACCAACAGCATCGTATGAGCATTGGATGTTACTATACGCTTCGACCGAAACTTTTGACTCATACGTGTACCTACAGAACTACCTTAAGACGGAATGACACCTCATCGCGGTCGGTATGGTAGAACAATTATAGATTCCCAAAAATCTCTGAAACGGCTCTTCAGATCCCGTCGAAACTTTGCCAAACGACGTCAAATAGATAGACGAATAGCTTCCAGCCACTCAAATTTTCTAAATTTGAGAAAAAAAATGTAGATTGGCTTATCATAAGCCAATCTAGTTTTTTTTCCTCAAATTTAGAAAATTTGAGTGGCTGGAAGCTATTCGTCTATCTATTTGACGTCGTTTGGCAAAGTTTCGACGGGATCTGAAGAGCCGTTTCAGAGATTTTTGGGAATCTATAATTGTTCTACCATACCGACCGCGATGAGGTGTCATTCCGTCTTAAGAACGAACCACTAGAATCTCGCGAATTTCACCCCCGGGTTTCAATCTAATAAGGAGGGTAATATGTCCGAATCTCATTTTCTATTTTTTATTCAAAATATGTCATACTCATGTATTCTCCTCTTTACTTAAAAGTAAACTCATTCGAACTTCACATTGCGGAACCAAAATTTATTTTGGTTTCCGATCGGCCGTTAATTTTTTTCAATACGCAAAAAAAATCGCTCGTTATATCGAAATTTGATGAACATTGTCAATTTGCTGGTTTTGTTAATTTTTATTTCTTAAGAAAACGAAAAGAACAGGCACTCTCAATGGGTAAGCACGATAAAAATCGTAAATCTCACGAATTGCGGCGTGCTTCACTCTTTGGCACGCCGACCGATAGCAGACGATGGTGAAACGTCAAATCGTGCGGCTTGTCACGAGTCTCGAACCGAATAGATTGACAGCTAACGTAGCGAATGAATCGGTAAACGTCAGTAAACCACGGCTACGTGGCCCTTCGTCTACTCTTCGGCCCTTTTCGATCGTCCATCATGGCGGATTCGAGCGTTTCTTTCGAAGTTCGAACGCCTATTTTCTAGTGCTTCCTATTTGATGACGCGGTCAAAAATAAAAAACGGCTCAGTAGAAATGTTCGGAGTAACCTGCTGAACCCGGGATTTCCCGTTGATACACATATTCTGGATCACCCTATACATATATAAATATATACAGGGTGAGGAACATAAAATGTTACAGAGCGATAGCACTCAAACTATTGATCATATATAAAAATCCTTCAGACAAAAGTTTCAGTGTTCGAGAAGGCCGTCATACTGGACCACCCTATTTTTTAATTGGTGGAGGCGCTGAAGCTACCCCAAGGTCAACTCCACTTTTTAAAATAGAATGGTCCATTTTTTCTTCAACTATCTTGTGGAGCACCTCAAGTCGCATAAAAAGATTAGGGGGTCAAAGTCGTTCAAGGTCATTCAAGGTCAGTATCGGTGATACAAATCTAAATATCTCGGATCACTACCAAATATTTGGTAGTGATCCGAGATATTCAGTTTTGTATTTCATTTTAATAGGTGACCTTGAATGACCTTGAACGGGGATTATGGGACATTCCACGCCATGTCACCGAGCCCGAGACCCCGACCACTTTTGGTTTTCCTGTTTTTTTTTGTAAAATTGCACGCTATTCAAGGAATATCCACCCCAATTTTTCAATTTCTATCTCTTCTTTTTCAGGAGTTATAATTTTCCAAAAAATGTTTATTTCGGAAGTTTTGGAAACTCTTAAACGCTGATAACTCCTCAAGTAATTGAGATATCGACAAATGTCACTATATAATTTTTTTCATTATGAAGCATAGTTTCGTTAAAAAATATTTAAAAAATATCAATTATCAATGTTTGTTTTTTTGCATCTAAGGTGAAAACTATTTAAAAAAAAAGACGATTGCCTTCTTTATTTTCCCTTTCAAAGAATTTTCTAAAATAGAGTGACTCATTCTATGATTTTTAAGTCTACAGTAGAACCTCGATTATCCGAACCATTTGGGATCGAGACTAGTTCGGATAATCAAAAGTTCGGTTAATCGAAACGTGGGTTTTTTGGGACAAGATCATAAACAACACCTTTTTACATAAAAATAGTACATACATATATATTAAATGTTGACATACATATTAACGTTGATATAAATATATATGTATTTTACACACCTGAAAAAAGTCGAATGCTTTTTTTTATTTTTTTTATAAAATCGTTAATTTTTATTTGACGAATGGCTGTAACGCGCTTTTGAGCAGCTAAGTTTCGCAGCCGTTTGAGCAGGAATAGTTGCGTTGGGTTGCTCATTGTTGCTCACGGCAGTGGCAGCGAGCAACAGGGTATCTTTCGCGCCAACGTTCGGATAATTGAGCGTTCGGATAAACTAAGTCATCGTTCGGATAATTGAGGGTTCGAATAATCGACGTTCTACTGTAGTTTTATTGTGGGCCCTTGTATTTTTTTTCGAATTAATCATATTTTTCAGAAGATTCTTATCATTTTAATCTCGAATAATGCTATTAATGATTTTATGGTTTACAATTCGACTTCGTCAGATCTGGAACGGTTTATTTTTAATTTGTGCTGAATTTAACGGAAAAAAAATTTGATTCAAAATGGTTGCGTCAAGCTTGTGTCAAGTCAGCTATATTCCACGCTCTATATATGTACAAAGTTATATTCTCATGTAACGAAAGTCTTTGTGAGCACCCATGCAAAAAAACCTATTTTTGCAATGAATAATACGCAATTTGTTTCTGTATTTATGGTTGTCATTAAGTATGTCATGAAGAATACAATATTTTTGCCATTTGAACTTTATTTCTATGTCGCATCGATTACAAGTAATAGTCAAACAACGAACAAAAAGCGACGAATTTTCTAAGGTGTATTTGAACAGTTAGAAATGACTTTCCGTCGAACCAAAAAAATTCGATGAAATATTTAAACTCACTTTACAAATCTGCAAAGTTTTATCGAAATCGGGGGTGGGACACATTGTTTAGTGCTACATTGATGGAAAATGAATCGCAAAATCTGTACCGTCCGCGATGCTAATGTTTAATAATAAATGGTATAGTAAACATAGAGTAATAATTATCATGAACATGAAAAGCGTAAGGCCTGGTACACACTCAGCGCTTGACGCGGCGTTACGGTAGGAGATCTCTTATATGGTAAAGAGCTTGTGGCCGAAAATGAACTCCACAAGGAAGGAGTGATTTTATAGCCCCGGCATTGCAGATTAATCGGTAGGTCATTTAGTCACAAAATGTTTCAGTCTGGAAACTTTAAACGCGTTTTTCTGACAACCGCTTTTTGCGAACCTCGTACACGATAACTTAAAAACGATCTGATTGATCATTGTGCACACCTTTAGGTAACATCTATTTGAACCTAAAGATCCGTGAAAATTATTTTAAGAAAAAATTTCTTCATTAACAAATACTATAGTAAAAATTATACGAAAAATAGAAAATTCTTTTAAAAAATTATGTATTTTTTTCGAATTTTCACTCTTCTTTGAATTTTTTTGGGTCACATCAAGCGTGTGGGTCTCAGAAATCTAAAACTTCTTGACTCTGATGTTTCAGATTAATGTACTAGGCGCTAGGTTGTACGCCGTTCACCAACTCAGGCGGCAACTGCTTCTAAGCAAGTGTCGTATAGCCGCTACTTTTTTTTAATATGAAAAGAATGTTGATATCCAAAGATGTAATAATATGTACATAGAGTTTTAATTATGTAAAATAAATAGTTTCGACACAAAGAATCTTAAACATTCGCTAATGTCCACTACCTAAAGGGACCTCCTCCCTTCGGCGCGCATTTAAAAGTGTAAACTCAGATGGCTTATCCAATAAAATGAAGCGCGTGCTTCTCAAGCACCCAATGTGTATTAGGCCCAGACCTGCCACAACGTTGGATTTCGTTGCTGAAGAAAGGAGGAGCTGCCCGCGCAAATAAAAAATGCATCAAGAATCAAGAATTTGTGGGTTTCCGGCGAGAATGAGAGGATATTAATGGCCGCGGCCGGATAGAGGAAATTACCATCCTACCTAACTTTTGTTATTGTCACGCGACGGGCCATATTCCACGCGTAGAAAGAATAATCCTGAGATGATTCCATCAAAGGAGTTTTAAGAATATTTCATTCTTGCCACGAGGAAACGAGAAACGGTACCATGTTTGACGTTGATCGCTGAGTCGCATATCTCGAAGGTTCTCGCGGTACATAGATGTAGTTAATTGGAATTGTATAAACTCAATTACTATTATACGAAAGCGAAAGATTATCTGACTTTTCTAAACCGTTTTATAATGTATTTTATTTTGTTTAATCGTTATTGAAACGTAAAAGTCAATCTAGAGGAAAAAATTGGTTGCCTACTCTCATTCGTCTCAAAGGTCGTCTTCATCGAAATATGAGGCGAGATTGAGAGCTTAGATGGTTAATCATTGTCGATGTGCCTGCATGGGGGTAGGGTTATTTTCGCGCGAAGAATGATTTTTAACATATTTTGTGCGCAATTCGCGAAGCCGGGCCTATAGCACCTTCTTCAGCGATTAGTAGGCGGCAAATCAATTTGGGGGTTGACAAAAGTTGTTGCGCTATTTATTTTCCAATAAATGTATAAATCATTTTCTAATACATGTATATTTTATTTATATCCACGAAGATGCTGTAATCAATCAGACCATAAATGGAAGTCTCTTAAGGTACATTACACCAATCAGCTTTTTTAAATCCTGATTCAGCAAAATAGCAACATTTTTTGCAAAATAAAAACTCCTTAATGTTTTGTCTAGAGAAACTGTATTACAAATTACTGCTTTGACGGATTAGATCCATGTCGTGTCCGTTTTTTAATATTTCTGCTTTACTGATCGCTTAATTGAACTTTATAGCAGGAAAGTAAGATATAGTGGAATGTCTTTTGAGTAATATAGTTACATTATTATTGTCACTGCAAATTAAGAGGTACCATAACGAAAAAACACCGAAGTTTGATAAAAATCAATAAAAAGAAAATCTTCATTTAGTTGCTACTCACTTTTTTCTATTTGTTTGAGTTTTCACCATTTCAGGAAATCCTCCTTCGATCTCGTTCATCCCACCCACGCTAAGCATAACTTTAAGATCCAGCTCTTTGTCCTTCAGTTGTGCCACGCTTTTATATATCGATGAAGAACCTTCCAAACTTATTATACTGTTTACCACTGAGGCAAATCCCACGATGATATGCGTACAAATGTGAGGGTCAAGGCTCGATGGACTGGGTTCGCGAGACGTGTTTAGCTCCCTCGGTATAGTGTAGTAGCAGACGACTATCTGATTGCTAAATCACCATACATGATTAAATATTAGAATGTATTTAAAGCCAACAGTGGTGGATGGGCGGTCGGGGTTCGACTGCTTCGCATTGAGGAGCCTTGTGCATGGCCAATGCTAGGAAGGGTGACCGCTGAGCGGAAGGCCCAGACTTCTGGACCTTGGTGTAGATACTTGAGTGAAAAGTCTGTGCACCACACAAGACGTAGCTGAAGACGGCTGTGAAGGCAACAGAAGTTAGGCTAGACTAGCGACGTGCTGCAGACAGTGTTAGGAAAGAGTTTAATTAGGAAGATAGTACGTAAAAACCCGCAAGGGTATTCGTTGGAAATAAGGAAATATAGTAAATAGTTTTTTTTTTATTTCTTTTTTTTTCTACGGTACACGCTGTTCGCGTTTATTACCTATTTTTTCCCTACTGTGACTGTTTCTTTCCTTCACTGTTTTTTCCACATTCCATTTTCTTCAGCTTTCTCCCGGTTCCCCCGGTTCC
Organism: Ophion slaviceki; assembly: GCA_944452715.1. Taxonomy (NCBI): domain Eukaryota; kingdom Metazoa; phylum Arthropoda; class Insecta; order Hymenoptera; family Ichneumonidae; genus Ophion; species Ophion slaviceki. Next base: position 43,290,930 of record OX101787.1, on the reverse strand, counting down.
CCCTCCTTGCAGCCGCAGGCGACTTCCCCCTCTGTATCATATTCATCGTGACATTTCCGTCATGGGTATAGGGAAACTGCGGAAAACCTATACCAGTACAGCCGATCATCAAGTTCGCCCCCCCCAAGTCGTGGAACTAGTCTTATTTCAACGCGAAATGCCGAAGAAAACCATTTCACGACCAAATGTACGCGACTGGGATTCGAACCCGGGACCTCCCGGTCTGCAGGTTTAGTGGCAAGCAGCCCCCTGACACTGGCCTACTATTCCTATACGATAAACAAAAACGCCAATGGACCGTTGAAAAAAAAACAACAAGATGTGGAAACATTTTTTCTTGCGCTCTTTCTTATGATTGCGCGATAACCGTAGCTCACAAAAAAGTTTTGCCAAAAAGTCTCGAAACTCGAAACTTTAAGCTTCGAAATGCTTTTTTTTTCATCTTGGTACGACCATTTTTCACAAAGATGCATCGCTTCAAAAACGCTAAAAAAATTTAAGAAATGTTCTATTCCTTTAATTTTTTGGAATAGTGTAAAACAAAGTGATACTATAATCAGATAAAATTAAAGTCAAGCTGTAAGTACTGATTTCCGAAGTACAATCCATCAAAAGCGGGCATATACGTCCGGATGTAAAAAGGTACAATACAAAACGCAAAACTATTTGAGTCCCTTAATTCGAAATGCAGATAAGCACGCGGTAAAGGTCGGGTTTCAACTACCCCGCTGAGCGCTTACGTGTACTCGAGCGCATCGCTCGAAATACAGTTGGTTATAAATAAGGTAAGCATCGCAAAGCAGCTGTTTCTTGGAATATTCGATGAAAAACAGTCTAAACTATGTATTACATTTTGAACCAAAGTGGTAAAAATGGGTTAAAAAGGTAGCTTGGTATTGCGACTCGCGCGATTAGAAATTAAATTTCTTGAACAGTTGATATTTCACGGCCCTTTAGCAAGAATTAAACAAAAGTCAATAAAATAGTAATTTATATTCGAATCCTACATACCTTAAGGGGTTACCCCCACTTGCGATTTTGAAAAAATCGATTTTTTTTATTGCATTTTTTTGAAGTGCAATTTGAAGTGCAGTTTTTTTTTATGCCCGGAATAGATGACTCTATGTAAGTTTACAAAAAAAAAATATTTTCTTCGTGTAAACTGAAATTGAAACTTTAAACGCGTTTTTCTCAAAATGGCATTTCTGAAGTCGGTGACCAAGATTACTCGAACACTAATGAACCGATCTTCTTGAAATTTTGCAGGCTTATTTAATACATAAAAATGTAGTCTTTAATCGATCAATTTTTTTTCGTTAAAATCGAACCATTAACTTTGACTGTCCGCCATTTTGTGAAAAATGAATATTTTTTAAAATCCTTCGATTAAAGACTAGTTTACACTTATATTTGACTAAATCCATCCGCATTTTTTTTCAGATGATCCACTTCGCCGCTATGTTGGTCACCACAAACCGTGTATATAAAAACATTATTTCATTGACGGCCATTTGCCACTAAACAATGTAATATTTTTCAATAAAAAAATTACTGAAAGTTCTTCAAGATGTGTTCTTTAAGATGGTATATTGATCGATTAAAAAAGTTTTGTAGTTTTCTTTTAAAAAAATCATGAAAAAGGCCTTTTTTTGCGCTACAAGTGGGGGTAACGCCTTAAGGAATACTCTCCATCAAACCACATTCAAATCGAACACACTAAGCATTAACTATTCACTTCTAAATAATTACAAATATTTCGGAGCGACTGCGTCTGACGCGAATCGTTCTGAAAGCGTTAACTCGGGCTGATGCTCGAGAGCAGATATAGAGATGTACTTTTCTGGCCTTACGGCATAGTATGCGGCAAAGTCATCCCTACAAAAGTGTGGGATTGTTATACTGAAAAAAATATCGAACATTTTCGATTTTGTCACATTTTTCGAGACTTTGAAACACTGTGCGCCGGCCTGTTTTGAACAAAATTATCGTTTAAACGATCCAGTTGGTACTGCTGTTGGTAATGTTTGGCAGTGACCATTTCCTTGTGTTTCCAAAATTCACAAAACATTAGCCCTCCACATCCCACCAGGTTCAAAGCATGGCTGGATCTGACTGTGTGTGACTATGGATCTTTCGTTTTGGCATCGATATCGATGGTTGGCTAGAATCAACCTATGATTTCCTGTGCTTAGAGTTGTCGAAATAAATCCATTTTCCATCCCCAGTTACAATACGCCACAAGAAACTTTTTTCTATGCCTCGCAAGCAAAAAAATTGAACTTTTTAGTTGATTCGCCATGGCGTCCGCGTTTAGCTCTCATTTTGCAGTAATTTCCCTTCTTTCTGTATCTTCCCCATCGTATGCAAACCTTGGGATAGTGTTGACTTGACGACATTGAGCTGTTCAGCCAATTCTTTAACTTTGTGAGAAGCGTTCCCATTTAGCAAGTTTTGCCAGTACCAATTTTCAAATTTGTTCGACCGACCTGGTCGTTGCTCGTCACAAGGGCCACAACCTCTACTTTTTAATCGTCGAAAATAAACTCTACACATTGTTTCGGATGGTGCAGACTCAACATAAGTCTGTGTACGTCATCGGTGAGTTTTAGCTGTTGTTTATCTCAAATCAAAGTAGTGCTGTATTAAAGTATAAAACAGCTAGAGACACCTATAGTCGAACGGCGAGTTTCAATGCAACCATCTAATATCAGGAATGACAATCGCGCGGAAGTACTGCAATACTGCACGGAGACTGACGAACGTCGCATTAAGCATCACAAAAATGTCTTTAAAATTGGCAAGAACGTAAAAGAAGGAGAACGTCAATTGATAAACCATTTCTACGGCACCGGCATTGCAGACTAGAAGGTGATAAAAAAAAAGTTTATCAAAGAATAATACGTAGAATTTCGAAAACATTTTTCTCAAAACTACATTTTTTAAACCGGCTAGATACATAACTTCAATAGATCCTCATAAATTAATCCGGAATTGTAACTGGGGGATCCCGTACAGATTTTACGTTGCATTGTGAACTTTTCTGGTTATAAACAATTATTCGCGTAATGTTTTACGTAAAGATAAAACTTTTTGTCGAAGGGCGCAGCGTTTTTACAAGAAACAATATTTGTTATTACCGTACATACTCAGAATTTTTTTTTTAAGGCACGTAAAAAAGTTGGAAGAGAAAACGTTCCGGTCGCGCAACGGTATCCGTGAGAGGAAGTTTCCTTTGAGAAGCTATGGCATAATCGCAGCGTGCGTTATACCAGCATCAAGGAAGAAATCCCCTATTCTGTAAAAACTAATCTAAAAAACCCAACAGGAATATTAGGGAAACTATACTAACGAAGATCGAGTCCCATAGCAATTCATAGCTTACAAGCTGTTGAAGCAAAGTTTGAGTATAAGGACAAGCTTTGACCCCAATGGTTTGATGTTATGAGCATCGCATTCGCTTGTGTGCACACGCGGGCTGAGGGTACACAAGCAAACGCGACGCGAGTGACATTTTACAATTGGGGCGAATAGAGCGATGTTTAGAATTGTTTGTAGCATAACTTGGAATATACTGTACATATACCTGCTTGACCTTATATTGAATTTATCGTCCTGGTCAAAATCTGGATATCCGTTCCCCACGTCATTGTCCTTCCTGGAGTCTGCGTACACCCTGGCACTATGTACCCAGAAAACAATTTTATCATTAAAATGGTGGTCATCAGCTTGGTGCGTTGTAGAAATCCAATGACTATTCATCGATTGTGAACATGCGACGAAAGGCTTTTAAAGAGTGGAAATATCGAACCAAGAGCCAAGCACGCAGAGAGAGCCTATAAGAACGGAGTTCAAAACCAGACAGAGAATATAGTTCTTCCAGCGCCATCTGTAAGAACCCAAGAAAGATAATGTGTTAATTAACATTATTCATGCATTGCTAAATGACAGCTATTTTGTTAATATTGGTATATTTGTCTGTAAAGTTACAGAAAAATACAAGTGGAAACAGCTAATAAAAGGCGGCAGCCCAATTTGTCTCCGCCTTCAACAAATAAAAAAAATCGTGAGATTAAGAAGTCTGTAAATACACACGGGAGCGACAAATAAAAAAACAACAAAACATGGGACACAGCTTACAAAAACATGGTAAAGTATATGCGGAAGTAGACAAAAAATTATAGGAAGTTATGCCTTTCGATATATTGATGGGTGACAATGAGTGGTGAACCCTTTCGACGTAAATACGTCTTCAAGTTCAGTACGAATGCTAGGTAGCATCCCAGAATTCTGGGCCACACTGAAACGGTCTACTTTTGAACGATGAGTACTCGAAGACTACGGGACGGAGGACAACCGGGGAACAGCGTTCAACAGAGGCAGATTGAAAGCGATAAGCAGAGGAAATCGGGACTTCCCCATGCCCTGCTAAGGGCGTACGTGGGCCTCGTTTAGTCGGGTACCAAAACGGCGAATCTGTACATGCCGAGTGGCCTTCAAGCGCGGGCACCGCTCGTTTGTAGCGCAACTCGAGGCGAAGAAACATTGTCTCGTATAGAATACAGTACGGACAATTTGAGCCTGTTCAAACGTAGGTACTGGTAAATGTGGAAAACTTGTGCTGCAGCAAAGTTGAAATGTCGAACTGCATTCGAGGAAAGTAGAAGCAGAGCCAGCGGAAGGCACATCGAAGTGAAGCAAGCCCCATTGAAAATGCGGGAAAATGTCGGCTCTACCGATTGAGGAAGGAAGCCGAACGAGAGGAAGCAATGCGAAGGTGCGAGGTTGGTATAAACGTTGATGAATGGTACCGAGATTTCAGCGTGTCGACATCGGTGGGACCCAGCAGTGCGCGGACCTAGGTTACGACAACGGAACGATACCATAACCGGTCAACCTGGGAATCACTGTAGGCCCGTTAGAGGTGGACGAAAATCGGCAAATGCATGCGTTTATAATGTCGAGGAGTTGGGGGGCAGCAGATACGCACTTCAAGACATTTGCTTCGAATGAGTTCTGTTATAAGTGCAGTTCATGTGATCGTGTGAGGTTCCAGTCGAACCTTCAAGTATTTTTTCGCGGAGGGCCATATTTTGTGGGGGCATAAGCAGGGCCCTTCTGAATCATCGGTACGTTACAGTGGTACTTAATAAAAAATGTTATAATCAATTATTATGCCAAACAATAAACTGGAATAAAAAATTTCGTGAAAAGTTAGTAGATTCAGACATTTCTACCGTTTCTCTGAAAAGTCGTGGCTACGAAAATTCTTCTGCTAGTCGCATTTTTATAAATTTTATCATTAATATTTTATATAAGCATTCGGTGACCCCATGTTTGTATCGTCGTTACGATATGTTTAGAATGTTTTACCAGTGTGGAGCGGTTTATATCAGGCATCGAGAATTATTTAGTGTACAAATGAGAAGATTTTTAGAGACGTTGTTTCCGTCGAAAGTTCGGTAACTTGGCTTGAAATTTTAACAGTATACTGGGATGTATGTTGACTTGATTTTAGACGACAATCAGTTAATTGTTAAATATCCGGGCCCGTGAAAGGAATACCTTAAGAACACACGCGGGAAACATTATGGGACATAAAGTTTTCTGTAGGGTATATCCGTCGGGGGTAAAATACACGGGGCGCGCCCTATGCTTGTGCGTGGAGCCGTTTGACTGTTACCAACTGGTACTTATAAAATAGTCGTCATATTTGACGTACGTTTTCGAACCATTCTTTTACACCGGTTTATGAAAAAAATTAACACATTCTTGAACAATCGATGATTTCATTAAATATTCCCAGTACTTTGTATAATTCGTTTCTATCGTTTTTTTCTCACTTAATCAACGCGAGATAAACTGGCCACATCGAAAATCGTGGTACATGATAATCGCCAGGTTGGCGGAAGTGTCGCAAAGCTAAAGACATATGCGTCCCGTTCATAACCTCAAAATCGGCCGGAGGAGCTGGAAACAGTGGAGATCGGTTCAAGTAAAAAATTCTTTCGCAGGAATGGAAAAGTGCGTACTGAAGCTGTCTATAATCTGAAAGAAAACAAGGGCTGGTCTAATGAGACGCACCATACCTATTTTTTAGCTTCGTGATATCATTCTTTTAGCGGATATGAACAATGTACAAAAGAGGTGCCCCTTAAAAATGGCGTTCTGACGAAACTAAAAATCCGTATCGAATACTTTGACTAGCTTTGCAAAACTGCAAGAAAATTTGAAAATCGGGGACGCCTTGGATGGTTTTCTGATCGGAGGGGAGTAGGGGGAGGGTATTTCTCATAAATATTTAATCAAGTACAATGGAACCTCGATTATCCGAAGCAATTGGAACCGAGACTAGTTCGAATAATCAAAAGTTCGGATAATCGAAACGTGGGTTTTTTGGGACGAGATCATAAACAACACCTTTTTACATAAAAACAGTACATACATATATATATATATATTAAAATTTGACATACACATTAACGTTGAAATATATATATATATATATATATATATATATATATATATATATATATATATATATGTATTTTAAACACCTGAAAAAAGTCCAATGCCTTTTTTAATATTTTTAAAATAAAATCGTCCATTTTTAATTGACGAACGGCTGTAACGCGTTTTTGAGCGGCTAAGTCTCGCAGCCGTTTGAGAAGGAGAAGTTGTGTTGGGTTGCTCATTGTTGCTCACGGCGGTGGCCGCGGGCAACAATGTATCTTTTGCGCCAACGTTCAGATAATTGAGCGTTCGGATAAACTAAGTCATCGTTCGGATAATTGAGGGTTCGGATGATCGAGGTTCGGATAATCGACGTTCTATTGTAATCGAATGGATTTGTACTGGGACGATTTTTACCGGCTATCGCAAAATATTAGCTACTAATACGTCGATATTGGCAAAAAAATCGAAGGATGGTTTTAAGACGGAATGACACCTCATCGCGGTCGGTATGGTAGAGCAATTGTAGATACCCAAAAATCTCTGAAACGGCTCTTCAGATCCCGTCGAAACTTTGCCAAACGACGTCAAATAGATAGACGAACAGCTGTCTGCCCCTCAAATTTTCTGAATCTGAGAAAAAAAACGTAGATCGGGTTATCATAGGCCAATCTACGGTTTTTTTCTCAAATTCAGAAAATTTGAGGGGCAGACAGCTGTTCGTCTATCTATTTGACGTCGTTTGGCAAAGTTTCGACGGGATCTGAAGAGCCGTTTCAGAGATTTTTGGGTATCTACAATTGCTCTACCATACCGACCGCGATGAGGTGTCATTCCGTCTTAACCGCCCTCGTGTGTGAGTTATCGAAAAAGCAAACAAATCTGATTCGCTACTTTTCCATTCTCTACACATGTGTACATTTTGAACCGAAACGAATTTTTTTTTCGTCAAAACGCATTGAAAAAATGCATTTTTCCAAAGAACAATATAAAGTTGATTGTTATTTGGGCCGTTCTTATCATATATACATAATGCTTGGAAAATAAAACTTTTTGCCATTCGAAATTTCTCAGTATTTCGTTCCGTACAAAAGTTATCTCCTTAAAAAGAGAAAAAAGACCGATTTGGAAGGGTGCGCTTCATCCCTTTATTCCGCCCCGCTGTTAAAACATACGTACAGACTATTTTTATCTGCTTTACAAATAGGCCAAATTTAATCAAAATCGGAGGGGGGAGGGCACCTCGCGTGGTTTCCTTGGCAGCGAAACAATGATTTGGATACAGGACTCGGGGGGGGGGGGATTTAATTTACGTGAAACGTACACGATTTAAGGGGTTAGGCTATAGTAACGGGTATAAAATCATGTGCGAACTTAACGACTTTTTTCCGTATGAAAAAGTGATTCACTCATACAATTAATTACACATCTATTTAGTATGAATATCAAGCTGTTAGAAAAAATATATATTTTTTTTGGATGTACAAAATGGCCGACTACCAATATTTTCTTTTGTTATCTTTTTTTTAGGCACTCCGCGGCGTGACATTTAGCATCCACAATTTTTGACCTAGAACAAAAAACAAAAATTCTCGTCAATGTACATTAGAATACTTAGAGAAGTACGTACGGAATATAAAAAATATTGTTTTATTCAAAAGTTGTAGGTATTTGAATTAATTTTCAGTGAAAAATTTCATATAAAACTGCTCATAAAATGAAAAGTTTTCGATTAATCAGAAATTCCGTACGTACTTCTCTGCGACATGCAATTAGGAACATAACTTTTTAATTTGAAATAAATCGAGTAAAAATTGTTGAAGTTATTTGTCACGCCAATTGGAAAAAAGCTGTTTCGAGAAAAACGCGTTTAAAGTTTTAGGTACTCTATGGCCGTGCCAGAGGTGGGCTTACGTTATACGCTCAAAGTCGGTGAAAAAAAATTCCTTGCTATAAATCGAATAGTAACTTATTCTTTTGATGATAAAGCACCGTTTAAGCAAAAAAAAATCGATTTTTTGAAAATTCTGCTGTGGCCTTACCCCTTGAAACAAGATAATTCGTTTGTCGAAAAAAAAACATTAAGTTCCTGCACTTGCTTAAACGTAAAGAAGAAATTTGCAAATAACGTTTTTTCGTTTTTTGCCCGAGAATTATTTGACAAAACGTACCGACAGAAATCTTTCAGAAAAATGGTTTCGAAATTATAAAGATGACGCTCGAAAATGCTTTTGAAAAAGTTTCCATCCCATCATTTCTCGCAGAAGGACAGCTTGGTTCAGGTGGCATGAAATTCGTCTAAAAACGGTTCAACTTCATGTCTTTTCAGCAGAGGAATATTTAACGTTGTGTCTTATCAGTGTTTGTTGTCAGTTCATGGTTGTTATGCATTATTGACTCAGGTATGTCCTGACATTTCCAGGTTTTCCACACAGGTTTTGCAAATATTCCAGGGAGATTGGAGTCAAATACAGAACATAATTTTCTTTAAGATCGAATACATGAGAATGTTAAATATCAAAATACAATTAAAAAAAACCTGATATTCAAAAAAAATTCAAACTATAAAGTAAAAAAAAATATATTAACAGCAAATACAGAACCTGTTATTTATTATGTTCTTTATTAATAGAAATTCTTATATTGGTGCTAATAAATAAAAAATAAATACAAGTACTTATGTACAGTAATAATTGTGTGGTTGTGTATCGACAAATCGAATGCAAATGTATAGAACTCCAGAATAAATTAGTTTTTAGTGTTCAAAATTTTCCACGTGTGGCATTGACATAACTTTTTTTTGTATATTATAAAAAATAACATAAATATTAAAAATATACGAAAATATTTTTTTTATCCCCTTCTGTTTTTTTTTTCAAGTCAGTTTCATTTTTCGTAATTCTTGCAAAAAGTAAATTTCTGAGAAATTCCAGAGAATTTTCAAAATTCTCTGACTTTTCCCTGATTATTTTCGGAGGAAAGAAATTCCCAGAGTGTTCCCTGTTTTTCATATGCGTAATAATCATGCAATTCCGCATGATTGCAACCTATTTACGTAGAGACACAAGCAGTTAATCCAACAACTACTAAAAACATTTTCGCTGAGAACTTTACCCCTACGGTAGTTCTTAGATGTGTAGGTATAAATGTGATTTCCTGTCTATGCAGACCCGAACACCTGGGCCCGAAACCCATACCGGACATGAAGCTATGACTTCTGTTCGGAATAAGCTCACACGTGTACAGAAAGTGCATAGTACTATGTATTCTTTTTTCGCACAGTAGCCAGCTTGACAACGTCAGGGAAAGCATAGCGACAATTCAAGTACAATTTCAGCTTAAAACAGGGTGATGTTTAAAGTTTTTTTTAACATGATTATGAGTGTTGTGCTTCAATATATATATAATTCGTATGTGTCTAGTATTTATTTATGTTTAACTTCATAAATGTAAAACATTACAATGGTGATTTTTGGATTCCGATGGTTCGTTTTTATAATGTCTTTTATTTTACTTTTACTTCACACTGGTCACCACATTTTCCAGTTTTTGAGACCTTTCCTCCCTAAAATGATGCCCAGAACAACTATATTCCAAAGTACTATTGTATCGTATTTGTGCATAGCCACAAGGACATTGAGAATATGTGTAAACACATATATTCAGCTGACTTTTAGTTGTATTACTATCAGAAAGTGAACAAAAGTACTCAATGCACAGTAGTTAGTATATCAGTCATTGCCTTCATATACCGTATATTGAATAATTTCATTTTTAACGTGTACATCTCAGCTTTCATCTGGGACAATATCGGGCCACTTAGAAGAGACAAACGTAACGTATCTTAATTAAAGAAAACAGAAAAATATCTAATGTTAGCAAAAATATTTTGTAACACAGAAAATTTTAGTTCTATATGATTGTCCAATTTTATACAATGAAATACTATTGATATATCAAGCCATTATTCTAGTAAGATTGTGCGGGTTCTCGTAGTTTAATGTTTACTGTACATGCATAATTCATTTTGCAGTTAATGTAAACACATTTTTCTGCAACCAGAAAAGTCTGTTGAGAAATACCCACTAATTGTCAGTACTTTTGTAAGTCATTACATAGAAGATACACCATACTGATATATCAAGTTCCTGCATTTTTATTACTCCGTGCAGGTGTTTAACAAAGCTATGGATATTCTGATAGAACTATATGCTGCATAGAACAATAGGCTTTCTCATTGTATTCAAAGACGTTTCATTATCTGCCATACTAAATTCTTATTATAGTCTCAGACATTGCAAAATTTGCAATATCCAAGTCTGTTTTTTGGGTCCAAACTCCACTTTTCTTGTGACAAAGCGAAAATTAGATAAGGATAGCGAGGCCGTGAACTAAGGTTAGTAAGGATTGTTTCTAAGCATTTATCTTCTGAAAGAACAAATTGCTCAAAGTATACATTTTTATTTTGAAAAAAAAAATAGAAGGGCCACGCTAAGGTATCCTGAATTCTAACAACTATAATGAAATAATTGCTGAAAATGTGAAAAAAGAAAACTATACGATCCCGCCTATTCATGGGAAAATGCACGATTGTTTCACGAACTAAGTTGATCGTTGTTATTATCAATCAGGTATGATAAAAATAAAAACACGTAGCAACATTGCTTCAAAACGCTTAAAAGATTGAGAAAAAAACAATGAATAACAAGAACGGGTTTGATGTATAATTAAATGTAATGACAGACTTACTGTCCAACTCGATTTAAGAACGTGTATTTGGCTTGCAACATTAGGCGTACTGTAGCACAACAAGCAGCAGGGTAAATCCCACGAAGACTGGATACAGGAGTCCTTCCTCCAATAGGGAGACAGTGAAAAAGTTTTTCCGAAAATGTGAAAGATATAGATGGCACGTCGATCGAATGAATCTATGTACCTAGTAATATATCGGCGAACAAGGTCAATGTGATGGAACGAGGTGACGACGCATAAAAAAATCAGTGCGGTTCAGCAGTCATCTATTCAAATAATCGAAAAGTCATTCACTATTTCCGTTTGAGGTTGGAGCGGTCCAGTTCAGCCAAATTACTGTTTATGAATCTTTTTTAATTAACCTTAAAAATGCCTATGGGGTACAGATTTACCCTGTAGATGCTGATGTTTCATAAAATATATAATTAAAGAGACAAATTGTGCATTTTTATATTTTTATTACACGAATAAGAAAAACTTTTGGGTTACTACCAACTTGAAAAAGTATAACATTGTCGGTGATTATCACGAAAAAAAACTGCGTCAGTCAATATTTTATACAACTCAGAATGAAATTTTGAGTAATTTATAATGATGCCTATTTATATTTATGTCACGAGATTATTCATTATTACCATTAATTAATATTAAGTGTTGCCGAAATACGGCTAGTTCGCGGACATTGAGGTTAGCAGCAATGCGCTTCATTCGCCAGCCAAGATTCGTAATATTTTATCAAACCTTAATGGTTCAATATTGAATATATATGGTAAGATGTTTTTTTTTCTAAATGTTTCAAAGGCTTAGTTTGCGTTCATCCGTTGTTATAAATGGTTTATCTCGATGCTAAATAGCCAAAAAAAATCTCATCACCCGTAGTGTGAATGTCTAAGGCCCGGTTCCACAACTCTCGGTTAACTGAGTTGACCGAAGTTTGAAGGCGACTGGACCAATCAGAACTACGCTTAGCGGGATAAACTCGGATTAACTCGGTTAACCGGGAGTGGTGGAACCGGGCCTAAGACCATAATAAGATAGTCCCGTTTAACCGCACGTAAAATTACATACGTCGAACTATTTCTTATTTCTGGTGTTCTGTGGTGAAAAAATTTCAAAAAAAAATCGCAGACAGTATAGTATAGACAATATAATATATATCTTTATCTTCGATTGTGGCTAACGCTCCAACCTTCTTAACCCTTAGAGGTCACACCCTCGGCCTGCAAGTACCTGGTCACATGGGGTCCGTATGACCGCAGCTATTTTTAAACGATTGCCACGTTGATTCTATTGTTCCAAATGGCTTATAAAAAATCAGGGTGATAGTTTGAAACTTCTAGAATGTGGCATTCTCAATTTAATATTGTAATCGATATTTAAAATGACGGAAAAAATCTGCCTCAGTCCACTCACGAGGTTTTCGGTCACGGTCACCTAACGGGCATGGGGCTCACTGTATAGCACTTTACAGTGGTCTACAAAACAGGCAAGAACATCATCTAATACTTTTTTTTATGTAGCATATATCATGATGTTATCGCATTATATATCAATATATTATTGCATTATACAAGGTGGACCATTTAATGTGACCACCTCAAATATCTCAGTTGCCTTTAGAATTACGAAAAAAATGTCAGGAGGTAATTTGATTGATTTCGACGGACTGATACAGTGGTGAAAAAATCATTTTTGTCAAGGCCATAGTTTTTGTGTTCTCAAGGTCATCAATGGTTTTTCAGATGGGAACATGTTTTTTTTTAATTTAAGACGTTGTTGCTGATATTCAGACGAATCCAACGATCTATGATACTTTTCACCGAAACATTTTGGTGCAAAATCATTTCAAGGTCACGATATCATAGGTGTAAAACACCTATAAATTATGACCTTGACAAAAATGAATTTTTGTCAAGGTCAGATTACCTCCTGACATTATTTTCGTCACTCTAAGACCACGGAATTATTTGGGGTGGTCACGTTAAATGGCCCACCCTGTATATCAATATATTATTGCATTATATATCAATATATGATGCGTTAACATGGTATATGAATTTGGGATTATTACATTAATTTTGTTATTTTATGAACTACAGAGTTCACTGTTGACGGATGATACAGAGAATCATTCGATAAATGTGAGCGATGCTAAATAATGTTTTTTTTCATTAATGATTTTTTAATTCCTTGTTCAGCAGTATTTAACTATTTTATCCCGTTTTCGATACTCTCCAAAGTACACCGTTGTACGGAAAATGTGCAAGAAAATGAAACTTCAGAAGGCACCAGTAAACTGACAACACTGATTCGAACGAAACAGAGAATTTCTAATGGTGCAGGTAACGAGAATTCATAATACTGATAGCATTCTACGACAAAAGCATTCAATATATGCAACTTTAAATGTGTTATCATTAAAAAGGATAGATAATAAACAATATTGTCAAATTTATTTCTTTAGATACCGCCAGTAAAGATACAAAGAGGCGACAGGTCAAGCATCTCTTCCAACTGCACACATCTGAGTACTCGGATGTTCAACAGCGAATGCTGCAACTGTAGGAAGAAAAATTGAAGCTCGCAGAGGAAAAGTTTGAATGAAAAAAAGTCACGAAGATCAAACAGAAATCCTTGGAAAACTTATCCAAAAAGTGACAGAATTAACAGACGCGATCCTAAGTATAGCTCCACTATATTTAGAGTAAAAAACAAAGCGCATCGTATGCTCAAATATGTTATTTATATACTGTTATTATAGTTATTAAAATCATACGTACGAATGTTTTTCACATAATTAAAAAATTATATTTTGACCCACTACGGGCTTTGTACAAATTCTTGTTAAGAATTGAAATATACAAATTAATATTCATGTAACGTAAAAAATACGTTGCCTCATATTTTGTCGTTCGTTTCATTGCATTAATATTAACTTCTTGTATTACTTAGACACTTAATTTTGCTTAAATTAAAAAGCATCGATGTAAATGAATCTAATTGGTAAAAAACCACCGAATCACGCGATTTCGCGTTTGTTCTCCGCGTTCTTCATCAGCATTATCGTGTGGTATCGGTGACGCGAGGTCCATTTCATCCAGATGTATTTCCTCGTGTGGAACTCCCCACCTCATAGCCATATTATGTAGAATGCAACAGGCATTGACAATGAGCGCTGTAAATGCGATATAATATATTATGCAACGTAATGAATAGCAAAAATATAGTATACTAATGCATATACTACATTTAGAATTTGATCTACCAAATACAGTTTTCTAACCGAAAGCTGTTAAATGATGACAGAAATTGTACAGGGATATTACCAGCAAATTGTGGACAATAATGTAAAGCCCTTTCCTTCCGTAAGCAACGCCAGCGACCCTTCAAAATGCCAAAACATTGTTCCATAGCAACACGGCTCCGCACATGGTGATCTGTATATCTTGCACCTGGAGTTCCTTCCACCTGAGATAACTTTGGCGTTAGCAAAAATGGTTGGAGAGGATACGCAGAATCACCTTAAATAAAAAGTTGTAGGCAATTCCTGACAATATAAATATTTTATTGTAAAACCTGCAACATTAAACATATGGATGTCTCTGGGTAGCAATATTACTTTTGAATTTTATAATTACTTACCCAGAAGCCAGGAATCACTTTCTCCATCTCTGTGATTTCGTTCTAAATGAGCCCATAATTTAGAGGATCGTAAGACTTCAGAATCGTGTGTTCGCCCGTCATGGGCACTATTGACGGCCAATACTTCACATTTGGAATCACATACCGATAATCACAAATATTGCATAATATCATATTATTGTACTTTCATCTAGTTACTTATAGCATTTGTTTTCGGATAAATATGTCCACCTCGTATAAGCCGTTACCTACTTACGACTAACGCATTTACCGAGATATAATTTTCTGTTAATAAATAAATATTGTCTCTCCACTTGAGGTGGAAAAATGGGAATGTGTGTCCCATCAATCGCCCCAATGACACCGGGAATGCCCCCAACCTTGAAAAATCTAAAGAAAAATTTGTTCATATTTATATAATATTTCAGTCTCCCAGATAATACCAATTGTTCTTCACTTGATGTATATTCGACACATATGCCACAGAACTATCCTTACCCTTGTTTGATTTCTTGAATCCTGTCAGCAGTTACTGGAAATCTAATCCAACTGTCCATTACGTTATTTAATGCATCAACTGTAGCATGTAGAGAACGGCTTAGCGATGTTTGTGATATACACGTTAAGAAATCTTGCCCAATTTGTCCTTAGTAAGATCCTGATGCAAGAAAGTTTAACGATGCCAGTATCTAGATGAAATAATGAATCACATTAAGGAGGTTGGATTAATATTGTAAAACTAAATTGTGCTGCACAAATGAAAAACTAAAAATGCTTCTACCTGTAATTGATGAGGGAACGCACTCTCTCGTGACAGCTCAGGCATAAATGGCTCCAATTCTTGGATGAGGGCACGGGTTGCAGCTTTATCCAATCTGAAATGCAAAATGCATGAAATACGAAATACGGAAATTAAACCTTTATTACTACTAGAGTTTCCTAATCCGAAAACTTACCTATACAGTCTACGAAATTCGGGCTCAGGGACTGAGAAAGGATCTGACATGTCTCTGAGTGTTTTTCGCGAAACTCTTATTATTTGATCGTGTGATTCAAGATCATCCTCTTCATCGTCGAATAGTAGAATAGCAGCCATGTAAAATGCCATTTTAACGAAGCATTTAAGCCGGGAGCTAGCCTCCATGCATTTAACGGACTGTAGAGTTTTTAGATATGCGTGCGAATACGACTCGCAACACTCTAAAACCAGAGTCTCTGTCGGCAGCTCAGAATCTCTGTCGGCAGCTACACCAATACATGGACGCCGAGCTCGTTCATGTGCGGCCAAGCCGAACGAAGGCTTCGAGGGGAAAAGCAATCTGAGCACGACTCGCGCGTGACGTCACCCGACGGAACGCGCGAGACTTTTAGATGATTTCAATGCTTATTTAGCTCTTGATTCTCTGCGTTATCAATGTATACAAAAAAATGTATCGCGTACCCGGATCTCTTATTTTTTTAGTTTATACGTTAATTTAAATATAATTATGAATCCAAATTACAACTTATTTATCTTCTAAAAAATTGTTTACGCCTTACTCACTCCCGTCCTTATGCCAAATAAATTATAATTAATAAAAGTAAGCGGAAATATATTTATATTCGTATTATTATATTAATTCTCATACTTTCATCAAGCGATAAAGCATTATCCCCAAAAACAAGCCAATTAACCATCCGGCCGCGAATCGTCAGTACCAGAAAGTGCATATTCTACAAGCGATGGAATGGTCCCGTTGGTAGCGTTCCTGGCTTCGGTCCGCAGTGTCGAAAAATTTATCGCGCACTCCGACCGCTTATTTTATTAGTTTGTACGTTAATTTGAATGTAATAATAAATCTAAATTACAACTTATGTATCCTCTAAAAAATTGTAATATATTTATAGTCGTATTATTATATTCATTCTCGTAAGTTACGATTCGCGGCCGGATGGATGTGGCTTGTTTTTGGGAATAATGCTTTATCGCTTGATAAAAGTATATGAGAATGAATATAATAATGCGAATATAAATATATTTCCGCTTACTTTTATGAATTACAATTTATTTGGCATAGGGACGGGTGTGAGTAAAGCGCAAACAATTTTTTAGAAGATGAATAAGTTGTAATTTAGATTTATTATAACATTTAAATTAACGTACAAACTAATCAAATAAGCGGTCGGAGTGCGCGATAAATTTTACGACACTAAAAGATAACTAATTAAAATAATAATGATAACTAATAAAAATAACTAATCAAATGATAATTAATGGTAATCATAATTTTAAAAAAAGCACTGAGCGCGGGGAACGATCCCGCGCCCCTGCGGACCGACGCCAGGAACGCTACCAACGGGACCATTTCATTGCTTGTAGAATATGCACTTTCTGGTAGTGACGATTCGCGGCCGGATGGATGATTCGCTTGTTTTTGGGGATAATGCTTTATCGCTTGATGAGAGTATGAGAATTAATATCATAATACGAATATAAATATATTTCCGCTTACTTTTATGAATTATAATTTATTTGGCATAAGGACGGGTGTGAGTAAAGCGTAAACAATTTTTGAGAAGATAAACAAGTTGTAATTTGGATTTATTATTATATTTAAATTAACGTATAAACTAAAAAAATAAGCGATCAGGGTGCCCGATACATTTTTTTGTATACATTGATAACGCAGAGAATCAAGAGCTAAATAAGCATTGAAATCATCTAAAAGCCTCGCGCGTTCCGTCGGGTGACGTCACGCGCGAGTCGTGCTCAGATTGCTTTTTCCCTCGAAGCCTTCGTTTCGGCTCGGCTGCACGAACGTGCTCAGCGTCCATACGTTGGTGTAGCAGCCGAAGGCGCGGTCGGGAAACTTCGGCGCGATAGGCTCTTTCCGAAGATGTCCGAGCGTCGCTCGCTCACGGACACGCGCTACTGTGATTGCGATGGGTGCGTACGAGCCCAGAGAGGGGGTAACTTTTGCGCGCGATCTGGCTATATATCATTTTGCATCTCTCTCGCACGCAGCCTACTTCTCAAGTATCATGCTGCCTTATGCACGGTTCACTTCTCATTATTTACTTGTTCCGTCTCTGTCACACGCAGCTCACTGCTCGAGGTCTTAGCAATAGTGGCACCCACGGTCTTACATACAGGTCTGGAAACTCGATGAAATTCGGGCGGTGGGGGTGTTTCCACTATTGAAACAGAAATCGTGGTGTCGCTAGTATCGAGGAGTCAGTTTTGACAGCGAACACATTACCTGAATATGGTCGTCGAGTAACCGCGAAGTAATGCCGAAGTCTGCGTAGTACCGGAGTGCAATAAGGCTTACAGAAGCCTAAAAGTGAAACTGTCAATGTTTTACAGCTATATAAACTGCTGTCAGTATATAGCGTGATTAAGCCTCCAAAATATGGTAGTTGTACCATTACAGAACGGCCTGAGCCGCAGTTTTTGATATCGCTAAGCGATCTGAAAGCTTTGAGTGGCGAAAAATCGGAAACCAAAATAGTCAAGTATCGTGACGAAGTTCGACGAAAATTAGACGCCGTTTCAGATAAAGAAGAATGGGACACCGACGATGTCATCGAGTACCCTGTCGATCACGATTATACCCTTCCTCTGGCGATAGACTGTATAGTTTATTGCGCGACAGGTTTTTTTTTATTTTAACTAGTTTTTCATGAAGCAGGCTTCTTATTAACTCAACGTAGGCAGCCATAGAATAAACGAACAACTCTCATAGCACGATGGTAGAATCATCGAAATCATCATCCCAGTACAAAGAATTGTTTTCAATTCTTTCGCTACTATTAATTACAGGTGATAATTTAAATAATATATATTTATCTAACATTATCGGGATTATGTCTATCACGTTTGATGCGTTCCTTTTTACTGGGACGTAAGTTAAATTTAAATAGAATCTTAGATTTGAATGCAATTTTTTGCGCTTCGCAGTGTTTATGTTCTGTGTTTGTCAATAAATTAATAAAATCATAACATGCATACTCTCAGGGTACTTATGCAAGCAAGTTCTGAATAGATATGATGCGTGTGTCATCTGTCGCGAAGGGGTCTGCTTGAGTTCTAATAGCTCACCTGCTCTTTCTTAATTGGTGGATATGAAATCTCCTGGCGGGTTAATCCATGTCAATTCAAAATTCTTTAATCTAATGCACTGCCTTGAAACGTGTTTTGCGAAGCATTCCTCAAAGGTTAACGTGTTTGATTTAACACTCGAAGATGTATTAACGGGATAAAGTTTTCCTTTCCATGTGAAAAACATGGTTAGGATATCTTATTATACGCGATAATTTATTGCATTAGGTTGCGCATGAGGCAAAACGCCTTTCAAGAAAATATTAATTAAAAAAAAATTTGTCGTAAAAAAAAGATGTTTAAATTGACAAACCAATGAACGAACGATCAACAAAAAGTAAATAAAGGTTTGGTTTTCTCGTTATTTTGTACATTTCACCCCCCCCCCCTCCCTGCAGAGCGATAATGATTAAAAATCTTCCTTATTGCCATTATAAGACGCCATTATTTGAATTCTAAGGGATAAATAATTGTTATTATATGATTGATAAACGCGAAATTACATTTGCGCTGTAATATAAAATGCTATCTCCATATATAGTGTTAGGAAAAACAACAGATGATGAACACGTATACGTAGAAATATTTGCAAGTAGTAACTCCGATAAGTACTGCTGCAAGCATTGGTGAGTGAGAGTGAGTATTGTTGTCTCTCTCGCACACTGACTCCTCGATTGCAGCGCCTCTCCCGGCGAACTTCAGCAAAGGAACCATGTGAACTAACGGAGTTTCCAGACCTGTATTGGCACCATCCCAGTTTGACGACATTTTTGTAGCCACTTTTTTCAAGTCTCTCCACATGGAGGCTAGAGTGGGAGGAGGCCGATCTGTGCATTTCAAAGTGGCTACAAAAATGTGGTCCTACCGGGATGGTGCCACTATCTCTAAAATCTCGAGCAGGAAACAGTGCAGCCAGACAGTGCAGCCAGATCGCGCGCAAAAGTTACCCACTTTCTAGTCTCTTGCGCGCCCATCACACAATCATAGTAGCGCGTGTCCGTGAGCGCGCGACGCTCGGACGTCTTCGGAAAGAGCCGAGCGCCATCGAAGTTTCCCGACCGCGCCTTCGGCAGCTACACCAATACATGGACGCTAAGCACGTTCATGTGCGGCCAAGCCGAAACGAAGGCTTCGAGGGAAAAAGCAATCTGAGCACGACTCGCGCGTGACGTCACCCGACGGCACGAGCGAGGCTTTTAGATGATTTCAATGCTTATTTAGCTCTTGATTCTCTGCGTTATTAATGTATACAAAAAAATATATCGCACACTCTGATCGCTTATTTTTTTAGTTTATACGTTAATTTAAATATAATAATAAATCTAAATTACAACTTATTTATCTTCTAAAATATTGTTTAAGCTTTACTCACACCCGTCCTTACGCCAAATCAATTATAATTCATAAAAGTAAGCGGAAATATATTTATATTCGTAATATTATATTAATTCTCATAGCTCTCATATGAAAAACACAAAAAAAACTTCAAAACCTTAGATTTCAACGAACCAAGAACATACATCTTCACATTTTCAATCATGACGAATTTTTAAGAACAATGTCATCACAAACACATCTGAACCAAAACAATATACATCACCTAAATTATCAAAACATAAATCAAACAACACAAAATCACAACATCTTATACTCAACTCTTACTAATAGACAACAGGACACAAATAATAATCTTTCCACTGATCCTCTGAATAATATAAATTCGACAATCACATTAAATAAAACGAAAGAATGGCTTATAAATCTCTCCAACATTGATATTCCGCTACACATTTCCACATTCTTGTCTCTAGGTGAAAAGTTTTGTTTTCCTTACCTCAAACTCTCAAACATAAAAACTCATATCCACAAATCGATCTCCGAACTTGAGTCCAAATTAGATTTTTTACTCGACAAAACTAGACAAATCGAAATTAGAACCAGATTCACTAAAATCTTAAACAAAATAAATATTCCAACATCATTTTCCAACACTAATCAAATTATAAAACACACGTCCTCATTCTTAAAAAACAACCCTCAACTTTTAGTTACTCGAGCTGACAAAGGAAATTCAACAGTCATTCTTAACAAATCAGATTACATTACAAAAACTCATAATTTACTCGCAGATTCCTCAACTTACAAATTAACAAATAGAAATTCCATCAACACTCTACAAAAAGGCATTAACAATATTCTCTCCAGATGGAAAACCCTAAAATTCATTGATGAAACAAAATACAAATACTCAAAAGCTGAAAATTGCAATCTATCTCGTCTTTATTGTCTGCCAAAAATTCATAAAAATAATGATCCACTTCGTCCAATAGTATCATCAATAAATAGTCCAACACATAAACTAGCTGAATTTAGACAATCTAAACTTTCTAAATTAATCAATACGACTAATTCACACGTCAAAGATAGTTTCCACCTAAAACATTCACATTCTAACATCTCAATTCCACTCAACTACAAATTGGTCTCGTTTGATGTTGTTTCTCTCTATACCAACATCACATTACAACTTGTTATTCAAAGCCTTCAAAGAAGATCAAATCTATTTTCAAAAACATTTCCTTTAAACGAAATAATTAAAGCCATAGAATACATCATGTTCTCAACTTTCTTTACATTTCAAAATAAAATTTACCAACAAATCTCAGGGTTACCAATGGGCTCACCTCTGGCTCCAATATTATCTAACATCATCATGATTGATCTTCAAACAAATTGTCTGGAAAAATAAAAATTTTCGTTACCCCTATATAAAAGATATGTTGATGATATTATTATTGCTCTACCAACAGACAAAATTGAATCCACCAAAAAGATTTTTAACTCATATAACTCAAAATTACAATTTACATCAGAAAATGAAGTAGATAAAAAAATCCCGTTTCTTGATATACTTTTAATCCATAAAAAAATTCAATTATCACAAATTGGTATAGGAAACCAACCTGGTCAGGCAGATTCATAAATTTCTTTTCACACCACCCACTTTCCCCAAAAAAGCCATAATTTACATGCTAGTTAACAGAGCAATTAAATTATCTCATCCTTCATTTCACAAAGAAAACCTCAAACTTATTAGTAACACGATGACACAAAATTGCTACCCGATCTCTTTCATAGAAAAAGTAATAAAACATCGGCTTTCCACAATCAACATTCAAAAAAAGAATAACAACAATTTTGATTCTTCCAGACTAATAAATGTTCCTTACACAAAAAACATCCATCATCAACCAATGCGTCTTTTCCAACAATACAACATAACATTAGTCACAAACGATAAACACAACATTTCATCGATTACTGGCTCCACCAAAGACAAAATAAATAACACCCAAAAATCCAACATAGTTTATAAAATCGATTGTAAAGATTGCAATGCCACATACATCGGCCAAACCAAAAGATACCTTGAAACCAGAATAAAAGAACATAAAAATAGCCTAAAACATACTACCACAAAATACACAGCCTTAGCACAACATGCAATAGAACAAAAACATGACTTTCAATTCGACAATGTAAAAATTTTAAACAATGAAAATTGGTTCAAAAAAGACTAATCTTAGAAATGATCCAAATTAATGCACACTCCAACGCCATAAATTTTAGAACTGACATACAAAAACTAAGCTCGATCTATAACTCTATTATATAACTATTAAAATATTTTACAATACTTTACTTGACATAACAATTTTTAAATTATTGACACTATAATTTAATTTTAAATACTCTTAACATGACGCACCAATTTCATTTCTCTTGACACGTCACTGCCTAAAGGATCTTTCTCCCCCGATTCGCAAAATAAAGACTCTAATAAGCTTCACGAAATTAAGACGGAATGACACCTCATCGCGGTCGGTATGGTAGAACAATTATAGATTCCCAAAAATCTCTGAAACGGCTCTTCAGATCCCGTCGAAACTTTGCCAAACGACGTCAAATAGATAGACGAATAGCTTCTAGCCCCTCAAATTTCTGAATTTGAGAAAAAAAAATGTAGATTGGCTTATCATAAGCCAATCTAGTTTTTTTTTCTCAAATTCAGAAAATTTGAGGGGCTAGAAGCTATTCGTCTATCTATTTGACGTCGTTTGGCAAAGTTTCGACGGGATCTGAAGAGCCGTTTCAGAGATTTTTGGGAATCTATAATTGTTCTACCATACCGACCGCGATGAGGTGTCATTCCGTCTTAAGACACCACTCAGTTTCTCTCGAAATCTCCGTGATCACACAACTCAATATGTAACTGAGAAATGTAAATTTCGAGTTTTTGTTTATTTTGGAAGAAAATTTTTAAAATCTTAAACTCAATAGGTAATCATCACAGTCATTTGATACTTTAGTAAAATTTCTTTTAAATCAATCACGTACATTAAATTTTCACAAATAAAACACAAAACTTTCTTATAATTATTAATCCCTTACAGATGATAAAAATCGCTAAAAAACGATAAATTCTTCCATCTATTGAGTATACTCCAGCAAAACAGTATTTACTTCCATAAATACTGTCTTTTGAAATAACCTTCCAAATATAAGCAAAAGCTAGAAACATCAACAACATCGAGGTTAGTCATTTCTCATATTTCATTTCTTTATAACTCCATAGTATAATAAATCACACTCTCAGACATCACTCATTTCAAACACCGATAAATAAGCAGAATTAACGCAATACAAGAACTTATGCGTATCAAATCAATATAGTTATAACCAAAACAGAATTAACATAACAGTTATACAAAACGACACAACAATTTTATAACACAATCATAATATAAAACATTCGTGTATTTAATTCCTTCAAACTTGATTTGTAAAATTTGTGTATTAAAATGTATAGAGAAAAATATAATTTCTGGAGAGGACCCGAACCAAAGGGTCGAAACGTAAGAAAGCATCATTTATTTCCATCGCTGACCTTGGAAAACCTCTATTGGCCGGACTGAAGCCGAATCTTCAACTAGCAACTTGTCATCAACACGGCCGCACACATCTTTGACTCATTAATTCTCATACTTTCATCAAGCGATAAAGCATTATCCCCAAAAACAACCAATCATCCATCCGGCCGCGAATCGTCAGTACCAGAAAGTGCACATATTCTACAAGCGATTTTCCAGACAATTTGTTTGAAGATCAATCATAACGATGTTAGATAGTATTGGAGCCAGAGGTGAGCCCATTGGTAACCCTGAGATTTGTTGGTAAATTTTATTTTGAAATATAAAGAAAGTTGAGAACATGATGTATTCTATGGCTTTAATTATTTCGTTTAAAGGAAATGTTTTTGAAAATAGATTTGATCTTCTTTGAAGGCTTTGAATAACAAGTTGTAATGGGATGTTGGTATAGAGAGAAACAACATCAAACGAGACCAATTTGTAGTTGAGTGGAATTGAGATGTTAGAATGTGAATGTTTTAGGTGGAAACTATCTTTGACGTGTGAATTAGTCGTATTGATTAATTTAGAAAATTTAGATTGTATAAATTCAGCTAGTTTATGTGTTGGACTATTTAATGATGATACTATTGGACGAAGTGGATAATTATTTTTATGAATTTTTGGCAGACAATAAAGACGAGATAGGTTGCAATTTTCAGCTTTTGAGTATTTGTATTTTGTTTCATCAATGAATTTTAGGGTTTTCCATCTGGAGAGAATATTGTTAATGCCTTTTTGTAGAGTGTTGATGGGATTTCTATTTGTTAATTTGTAAGTTGAGGAATCTGCGAGTAAATTATGAGTTTTTGTAATGTAATCTGATTTGGTAAGAATGACTGTTGAATTTCCTTTGTCAGCTCGTGTAACTAAAAGTTGAGGGTTGTTTTTTAAGAATGAGGACGTGTGTTTTATAATTTGATTAGTGTTGGAAAATGATGTTGGAATATTTATTTTGTTTAAGATTTTAGTGAATCTGGTTCTAATTTCGATTTGTCTAGGTTTGTCGAGTAAAAAATCTAATTTGGACTCAAGTTCGGAGATCGATTTGTGGATATGAGTTTTTATGTTTGAGAGTTTGAGGTGAGGAAAACAAAACTTTTCACCTAGAGACAATAATGTGGAAATGTGTAGCGGAATATCAATGTTGGAGAGATTTATAAGCCATTCTTTCGTTTTATTTAATGTGATTGTCGAATTTATATTATTCAGAGGATCAGTGGAAAGATTATTATTTGTGTCCTGTTGTCTATTAGTAAGAGTTGAGTATAAGATGTTGTGATTTTGTGTTGTTTGATTTATGTTTTGATAATTTAGGTGATGTATATTGTTTTGGTTCAGATGTGTTTGTGATGATATTGTTCTTAAAAATTCGTCATGATTGAAAATGTGAAGATGTATGTTCTTGGTTCGTTGAAATCTAAGGTTTTGAAGTTTTTTTTTTGGTGTTTTTCATATGAGAGTTTTCATATGAGAGCTATGAGAATTAATATAATAATGCGAATATAAATATATTTCCGCTCACTTTTATGAATTATAATTGATTTGGCGTAAGGACGGGTGTGAGTAAAGCGTAAACAATATTTTAGAAGATAAATAAGTTGTAATTTAGATTTATTATTATATTTAAATTAACGTATAAACTAAAAAAATAAGCGATCAGAGTGTGCGATACATTTTTTTGTATACATTAATAACGCAGAGAATCAAGAGCTAAATAAGCATTGAAATCATCTAAAAGCCTCGCTCGTGCCGTCGGGTGACGTCACGCGCGAGTCGTGCTCAGATTGCTTTTTCCCTCGAAGCCTTCGTTTCGGCTTGGCCGCACATGAACGTGCTCAGCGTCCATGTATTGGTGTAGCTGCCCAAGGCGCGGTCGGGAAACTTCGATGGCGCTCGGCTCTTTCCGAAGACGTCCGAGCGTCGCTCGCTCACGGACACGCGCTACTATGATTGTGTGATGGGCGCGCAAGAGACTAGAGAGGGGGTAACTTTTGCGCGCGATCTGGCTGCACTGCAGCTCAGTTCTCATTATTTACTTGTTCCGTCTCTGTCACATCCAGCTCGTGTCTCGAGATTTTAGAGATAGTGGCGCCATCCCGGTAGGACCACATTTTTGTAGCCACTTTTTTCAAGTCTCTCCCAAGATCGGACTCCTCCCACTCTAGCCTCCCTGTCTCCCCATAAGAGATCGGGCTCCTCCCACTCTAGCCTCCCTGCTCTAAACAATCCGTGAGACCTTCCACTTTCATGGTGTCGATTATCGTCGGACCTACACATCCGAAAAAAACAAGTTACAATTAAGACGTTGCTGACGTATCGTTAAGCGTTGCAAGTTGTGCGGATATTGTATACAGAACTTAGAATTAAAAAAGAAGCCAAAAACAAAAGTAGTTATGGTTCACGACAAAAAGTCGCTGAGAAGGAGCAGATCGAGAGAGCGTGACCGGGACCGCGAAAGAGATCGCGAACGGCGTGATCGTGGCAGAGGAAGATCCAGGAGTCGTTCGAAAGATCGAGGAAAGAAGGAGCGTACGAGAGACGGAGCGAGGGACCGGTCTTGGGAAAACGACCGGTCGAAAGATCGCGATCGAGGATTAAGGGATTCGAGAGTTGAAAATTCCCGAGCCGACAGAGCGAAGGATGACAAAAAGCAAAAGGTCAGTTCTAATTTTAGTCTCGACGATGAAAGCAGGACTGGAAACTATAGCCGAGCGGAATCGACGAAAAAGTTAGCGGACGATGAGGACGACAACAGCAAACAAAGTCAAGCGGGGGACGACGATCGTTCGAAAAAGGAACCGCTCAGCCTTGAAGAGCTGCTGGCGAAGAAAAGAGCTAGTGAAGATGCCAGAGCCAAACCGAAGTTTCTCACGAAAGAGGAAAGAGTCAAACAGGCATTGGAGAGGAGACAGCAGGAGGTGGACATTGTGAGGAAAGCGCAGGAAGAGAATCGCAAGTGCAACAGGGCACAGGGAGAATCCACAGGCATGGGAAAGGACAGAGAATGGGATGAAAGAGACAGGTTCGTTTGCTTTGTCCATTGACATACTGAACATTTGTATAGGATAATTGTCTTCGTTGCTTACTCACATTTAACGTCTTGAAACAAACAGACGAAAGGAAGGACAGCGAGCCCGCGACGAAGACGTCAAGGATAAAGACAAGGAGAAGGAAGTAGAAGCTATCAAGGAGCGATATCTAGGACTGATAAAGAAGAAGCGCAGAGTTCGTCGGCTGAACGACCGAAAATTTGTTTTTGACTGGGACACGTCGGAGGATACCTCGGTCGATTATAACAACATATATAAGGAGCGGCATCAGGTTCAATTCTTCGGCAGAGGGAATCTCGCTGGTATCGACATAAAAGCTCAAAAGAGAGATCAGAGCAAATTTTATGGAGAACTGTTGGAAAGGAGAAGAACTGAGGCTGAAAAAGAACAAGAAAAGTGAGTATTGCAGGGCAGGATAAGATCCGTTGCATAAAAATGTTTCGAACCGTACGTTAAGGGGCTACATCTACCTAGAGGCTCAAAAAATGGCCAAATATCAGATTTTTTTTCTGAGAAACTGTTGGTGAACAGAAACGCATTTTTTTTACACTAAAGTACATATGTTGAGGGGCTTTAAAAAAAATCACCACAAAATACAGCAAAACAACAAAAACATGGCTGCGGGCAGACGATGATTTTTTTTTCGCGATGTTTGACGGTGGATAATTCTCCAGCTTAAGAGATCATCACAGTGTAACGGGTCGAAAAATAGCCGATTTTCGATTTTTTCGATGGTTAAAATACACTAACCAGTCTGATTTTTTAAATGTCACATCAAATCACTCATGAAGAATAGAAAATCAATTTTTAAACGATAATTTTTATTTTTG
This sequence comes from Ophion slaviceki, assembly GCA_944452715.1. Lineage (NCBI taxonomy): Eukaryota > Metazoa > Arthropoda > Insecta > Hymenoptera > Ichneumonidae > Ophion > Ophion slaviceki. The sequence continues at coordinate 43,263,152 of OX101787.1, read as the reverse complement.
TTACATTTTTTTAACGGTTGACAATGTTTCGAACAAAAAGAGTCCTCACAGTGTACACAGTTGTGGCCGTAAATATTATCTGAAACAAAATTTGTAAAAAGATTATTAATCAGCATGAAAGCCGCTTGAAAAATCTAAGGTTTCCGTAAAGACAATAAAAGTAGGAGGTTGCCGAATGTTCAAGGAAAATATAAATGATAAAACTTGGAAAAATTTGACTAGCAGATGGATTTTTGCAGCTGTGACTTTTCAGAGAAAATGTCTAAATCTACTAGATTTTCAGGAAATTTTCAATTCTAGTTTATCGTTGGGTGTAATAATTGATTGTGACTCATTTTTATTAAGCGCCACTGTAATTTACCGATGATTCAAGGGACTTTCATGCATCCGAAAAATACGCCCCTCCTTGAAAGGAATACCTTAAGGAGGTGTATCACACGCCCTGACCGCTTTGAAATTTTAAACCCTAATTTCGATTAAATGAAACAATCAATTGAGATTAAATTTCTCATGTACATGCGATATTGTTGCGGAATGGGCCTGGCGGTCGACAATTATCCAAATTTTGAAAGAAAAAAAACTACAGATTTTACTCACCATATGATAAATTATGAATTACTAACTGATGCACCGAATTCATGCACATTACAATATAGCCAGGTTTTCGACAGTGAATTAAAAAAAACACATATTAAGTGTTGTTCTAAATGATTTTATGGAAAGACGACGGAAAAATTGGGTTTTAAAATGTTTTACATAGAAGTAGCAAAACTCTACCAACAACGCTCAGAATATTATCACAATCCTGAAAGTTTAGTACAACATTTTTCTCACTAGCGGTAATCCCGCATGGTGAATATGCACACATTGTCTCCGTACAGAGTGGGTGGGGGTAATGAAATCGAACGCAGTGCCCACAGTGGACAAAAATTGCAATAAACTCGGGTATTCATCTTTCAAATCTATAGGAGCATAGTACGGGATTTTTGCAAACAAAATGAACATTGGCCACAACGTTGCTGTGTAATAAATCGTAAAAATACGGGAAGGGATGGTATAATAAATGCAAATTTTATCGATTCCCTATGGCAAATTGGAAGTTAGAACACCGCAACAAATGGATAGCTGCAGTGAGAAGAAAAAAGAGCCTTATGACACGAACTTGAATTCTTGAAGTTGGATGATGTTTTGTCCTAAACTCTTCTACGTCCCTTATGTGTTCAGCAATTACCAACAACTTTCCCTTAGATTGAGTTTGAGGTTGGAAAATCAACAAATTATGCTCATTTCGGGCTGAAAACAAATTTTCATTTATTGCTAGTGGTGCAGTAACAGTAGATGTTTGTTACACTTTAATAAAAACAATTGTATAGCTTCATTTTTCTCGTCTTACAACAAAATTACAAGTAAACAAAAATATACATTTTAAGGAAATTTTTCTTACTTTTTTTCACTTAACTGAAAGGAAACACTTGTTGTCTTTAGCCAAACGAATTGATTCAATGCAAACAAATTGAATGCAATTGCGGCGCGGTTCTTACTTTTATAATTTATCACATTATAACGACAATCATAGAGCCTTTGTCGGAGCCGGCAAAAATACAAACGCTACGCGGTGATAGTGTCGCGCACTAAGCCAATTTGTAGCAACCATCACCTATTGGGCCTCTGCTCTTTGCTATAGCGTAAGTAACAGACGGTTGCTGCGACATCTAGCGATACTTTGCGGCGGCTAGTAGCCAAAAACTACGATTTCGGCAATACCGGAGCGACCGCGTCGAAATCTTACAGCGTGCGATAAATATCCTTAAATAACATATAGAGCCGTTATGCCTCATGGATACAATTGTCATTATTATTGAGTATTTTTAGTGTTAAGTTTCGTGCAAATAATACAACACAGAGTGGCAATCTTTGACGTTTATTTTTCAATTGATTTTACAGGATGCGTCTTAAAAAAGTCAAGCGAAAGGAAGAAAAGCAAAAGTGGGACGATCGGCACTGGTCAGAGAAGGGCCTTGTGGAAATGACAGAGAGGGACTGGCGAATTTTCCGCGAGGACTACAATATAACGATTAAGGGTGGTCGTATACCAGATCCAATACGTTCATGGAAAGAATCTGATTTTCCAAAAGAAATTCTCGATATTATTGAGAAAGTTGGCTATAAAGACCTTACGCCTATACAGAGACAAGCTATCCCCATTGGCCTTCAGAACAGAGATATTATCGGTGTGGCCGAAACGGGTTCTGGCAAAACACTCGCTTTTCTCATTCCGTTGTTATTATGGATTACTAGCTTACCGAAGATTGAGCGTCTCGAGGAAGCCGATCAAGGTCCCTACAGCATTATTCTTGCTCCAACTCGGCAAGTCCCACAAAATAGACTCCACGTATCTTACTATTGTTCATTGCATTTTTTTGTCTGATCCTCAACGGTATAATTTTTGCAGTGAATTAGCCCAGCAGATTGAAGAAGAAACGAGCAAATTTGGCGAGCCATTGGGCATCCGTACAGTCGTTGTCGTTGGTGGTTTGTCTCGGGAGGAACAAGGATTCAGACTTCGAATGGGCTGTGAGGTACGCGTGCTGTTTTTGTCAAAACCTCGCATAGTCATACGCCTACCCACTTGCAACTATGATTCATCTTTTTTTTCAAGATTGTCATCGCAACACCCGGACGACTCATAGATGTGCTGGAAAATCGTTATCTGGTACTTAATCAGTGCACATATATCGTACTCGACGAAGCCGACAGAATGATCGACATGGGATTCGAGCCAGGTTAAAAGAATTTTGTTCGGAAAATCGATGTGCTCTGTGTTTGTTGATGCATGCTTATTGTTAATATTTTTATTATTTTCGATAGATGTACAGAAGATTCTAGAATACATGCCGGTGACTAATTTGAAGCCGGACAACGAGGACGCGGAAAACGAAGAAAAATTACTCGCGAATTATAACACGAAGAAGAAGTACAGACAGGTGATTAGACGTTTATAGTTATGAATTAGCGGCATGTTATGTTGGTCGTTCGGCGACAATAGACGTCCGTCGTATTCCGTTTAAGGTATTCCTTTCACGAACCAGAATATTTAACGAGTAACTGATTTTCGTCGATAACCAAGTGGAACTACATCCCAGTATACTCGGAAAATTTCAAGATAAGTTGCCGAACTTTTAACGATAAATTGCGACTTCAGAAATTCTCTTCTTTATTCGGCGCTTTATGGGGCTTACACGCTGGCTACATTTATGTCTAATAATTTATACACTGAATAACTTCAGATGCCTGATATAAACTGCTCACGCGGGTAAAAAGAAACTAAAGATTCCGTAAGAACCACAAAAACAAAGGGTCACCAAGTCTTCAAAGAAAATAGTGATGAAAAACCTTGGAAAAATGTGACTAGCAGAAGAATTTTCGTAGCCGCGATTTGTCAGAGAAAACGTAAAAATTTCTAAATCTACAAATTTTGCGCGAAATTTTTTATTCCAGTTTATCGGTGGGTATAATAATTAATTGTGACTTATTTCTTACTAAATTACGCTAAATTACGAAGTGCCACTGTAATTTACGAATGATTCAGAAGGGCCCTCGTTATGCCCCCACAAAAAACGGCACTTTGCGAAAGGAATACGTTAAATGTTGCACATATTGGGGAAGCTGTTAAAACAAAATCATTTTGAACGAAACATTTGCAGTTATATGTGAAGTAATATTTTGATTCTTTCGCAGTACGAAAGAAAATATAGGAGCATCTATAAATATAATAAAACTGAACTTCGCGTGTCTATAAACTGCAAATACGAGCAAAAAAAATAATTGGGGAAGGATACGTGATAAAATGCATTGAGATAATTTCTATTCGTTTGTCTGTGTCTGTTTGTTTGTGCACGCATCGCGTAAAAACTACTGACTCAATTTGTATGGAGTTTTTAGAAAAATATCGGGTTTAGTTTGAAGTAAAATTTAGTTTTTATTTCATCGCAATCGTCTCAATCAGAAGCAATGCAAATTGAAAGATTTCAAAAGTTCATTTAAAAAAACGTCATTGGCACATATTTCAGTGGGCTGCACGTACGTAGTCGTGGGCACAGCTAGTTTGAAATATAATCGTACAATATTAAACTAGGTTCCTCGAAAAAAACTGCACGAAATTACTCAACCTTCAATCCGTAAGCCGGTAAATCTCAGCATTCTAGTTGGCAGATGTTTTTCTTCAACCCAAGTAAAATTCAAACCCATTTTTGTAATAGCCACGACTAATTGTAGTTTGCAAAGTATAAAAAGAGGACCTAACTGCATGTTTAAGGGGCTACATCTACCTAGAGGCCCGAAAAAAATGGGCAAATCCCTATTTTTTTTCTGGGAAAAGGTTGGTGGAAAAGAAACGCATTTTTTGCAACACAAAGGTGCATATATTGTGCGCCTTAAAAAAATCACCAAAAAATACAGGTAATCAAAAACATGGCCGTTGGCAGCTGATGAAATTTTTTCGCGATGCTTGGCGGTGGACACTCTCCAGCTTAAGCATGTATGGCAACTAAGTCATTTACTACTGTTCGAATTGAAACTCACTGATATTGTAAAGGAAAATATCGAGAACTTTTTGAGATTAAAAAAACAAAATTTGCCCACGTGAATGCTGAAATAAACGAATTCAAAGTTGGGTCATTTAACACGGGGAACATAGGACTGTACGTCCAAAATTCCCTTTACATTGGCAAAAAAGGTATTTCCGGAGTACTCTTCGGTAAAAAAAACTTTTGTGCGGTATCGCTGCAATATGCATGATACGGTAAAAATAAAAAATCGACATGTGCCCATATATTTTGCGAGATATTGCGAGTTAAATGGGACCGTTTTCGTATTTCTTTAGCTCGTATGTCGTAACCACGACAACGTCAGGGAAAACATACATCAAATCAACAACTAAATTTGCAGTTAAAAATTGAAAATTCTTCTTTCTGTACCGCATGTTATACTTTGAGCTGTGGTAAATCTCCTTTTTAGCTTTAATGAATATTACAATTATTTTATTTAGTCTTTAAATGCGATTTTTGCAAATTGCATAATCAGTTCTGTAACGACTCTGCAGTAGCTGCCATACATCCTTAAACGGTCCACCCGACATCTAAAAAACAAACGAGTTATTCAAGTTAACAATAAATACGAGTTGTTGACGATCGTCGTTTTTTAAAATCATTCTTTTTTAACAACGTGGGGACGAATTGAAACTCGAGCATCCAAAACCTATTTTTAAAGAAGTCATCATCTTTACGTACCTATTAGAAAATAAAGATCGATTTAGAAAAGTAAGATGGTTAACGACATTTAAATGTTGCTCATCGTATCTCCTGTAAATTTAGAAACAATCCATCAATAGGGAACCTTACTGTCAATTTCTCCCGCTAGAGGTGACATTGTATTATAACGTAAACAGAACATGACGTTTAGTGAGATTCTCTTTGGTTTTGCCCGTGTTTCTATGACTACTGTTGAATTTTCTTCAAATAACCCGTTTCTCGTGAGTGAATTGTGAAGAATTTGTGCAATTGAATGCAGACACGAAGGCGTTCATTTATTTCCTAAAAACGAAAAACTTCTATATTTTGGCTATGTAAAACAAGGCTATATTTTGATCATTTTAGATCTGCAGACTTTAGAAATGAAGGATTTGTTACAGCTCAGTGTATAAACATAATATTTTCGACGCTATTTACTTCTAAAAATACATTGTAAAGTAGCTAATCATCATAACCTACACAATTCTATTGGCAATATTTGCATTTGTTCAATCTTCTGGTATTATTTTTTTTTATTGGTTTTTTCCTTAGGTACACACTTTTCGCGTTTGTTACCTATATTCTTCCCCTCATTATGGCCGTTCTTCTTCTACTGTTTACTCCTTTTTTCTCCATCTTTCTCCCTGTTCCCCCTCTTGCGGCCGCAGCCGACTTCCCCCTCTGTATTATATTCATCATGACATTTCTGTCATGGGTATAGGGAAACTACGGAAAACCTATACCAATACAGCCGGTCATCGAATTGGCCCCCCAGTCGTTGAACTAGTCTTATTTCGCTGCGAAATAGCGAAGAAAAACATTTCACGACGAAATGTACGCGGCTGGGATTCGAACCCGGGACCTCCCGGTCCGCTGGTTTAGTGGCGAGCACGCTAACCACTAGACCATCGCACCGGTTACCTTCTTGTATTATTTTATTACGTAATACTTACCTAGCTCATTTTCATTCTCTACGGTGATGAAACTGAGCCGGAAAATAGTGAAAACGGGGATTATACCTTCCTAGTTTGTTTAGATAAAAAAATAAACTTTAAAGGATGAACAAAGAAGGAAAAGAGTAGAAGCCGATTTTTCAATTCCGGTATAGTCAAATATCCGTAATTATTGTCCATTATGTCCATTCATATAATTTTAGTACAAGACAGACACCGTGAAAATGTACCGCGCGCGTTGACAGCTTCTTTTGTTTACGTTATGTTTACGTGGCGCCATCTGCGCTGAGCTTTGCGTAAGGTTCCCTATTGGTTCTTGAGATACCGTGACCACCGACTTTGAAAACAGTGTTACGAGAAAAACGCGTTTAAAGTTTGAAGTATGGCGCTGCTACCGCTCGCCCGGCCGACTGTTGGAAGCTGTAGCTCATTTGCTTTACGAATATTTAAATGAAATTTTCAGAGAATGTAGCTAAAAGGCGATACTATGGAATAAAAATATTTTCGGAAAATGCCATTTTTCGACCCACCTAGGTCAATGTAGCCCGTTAAATACCCGTTGGAAATGTTCTTTCAGACTGTGATGTTCACCGCTACGATGCCGGCGGCGGTCGAGAGATTGGCGCGCACGTACCTGCGGCGTCCCGCTATTGTTTACATCGGTTCGGTGGGTAAGCCAACCGAGAGAACTGAACAGATAGTTCACATTATGGGAGAGAACGACAAGCGTCGAAAACTCATGGAAATATTGAGTCGCGGCGTCGAACCTCCGGTAATAATATTCGTAAACCAGAAAAAAGGAGCCGACGTATTGGCTAAGGGACTCGAGAAACTCGGCGTAAGTACCAAGAATAAAAAGGAGTAAAAGTTGTCTCGCATTTGCAATAATTCTCTCATCTTCTTCCGCCAGTACAATTCGTGCACTCTTCACGGTGGAAAAGGCCAAGAGCAGCGCGAATACGCGCTCGCGTCCCTCAAAAATGGCAGCAAAGATATTCTCGTCGCAACGGACGTCGCTGGCCGTGGTATCGACATTAAGGACGTCTCGATGGTTATCAATTACGACATGGCGAAAACTATCGAAGGTCAGCATGCCCCCTCGTTCAGGACATCTAATTTATTTCGGCGAAAGTACCGTGTTACATGTTGCGTAATGTATTTCACCCTCCATAGATTACACTCATCGAATCGGAAGAACGGGTCGCGCAGGCAAAGCCGGCCTCGCAATATCTTTCTGCACCAAGGACGACAGCCATCTGTTCTACGATCTCAAGCAGACGATACTCGGTAGCCCGATATCGACTTGCCCACCGGAGCTTCTCAATCATCCAGAGGCACAGCACAAACCTGGCACTGTCGTTACGAAAAAACGCCGGGAGGAGAAGATATTCGCGTGAGCCGGATACTTTCCGCTTCAGTAAGCAACCACTGTACTCCGACTTATTTATAAATCCGTCTTTGGTTATACTTGGCCGTTAGTGCGGATGCAATCGAATCGAAGAAACGAAAGTATCGGAAGTCTCCTCTATGGTATTACCACATTTAGCGACGTGATTGATTTTTTTTCAAATTTAAGGGAATCGGGGGGAGGCAGTATCATGCCGAAAAAGATCACGGGAAAGAGGCGTGATTATTTTAATGCACTGGTTAACGAAGCTAACGCGAGCGCGTTAAGCCGGCGGCGAAGGCGGTACCACGTAATTTGGATCATCCATTCCACACGCCTCCTCGTAGTCGTCGGTAATAACGGTCCTCATGAGTTGGGCGAATGTACCCAGGGGGCAGACGGTCTCGCAGCCTGGCACGGTCAGCGAATACGGTGCCTCGTCTGCCAAATCCTTTTGGAAGATCTGCTTGAACGAGAAAGGAGAAGCAATGTCACGATATTGGTTTGACAGAATTATCTTTGCATAAAGTGGTCACCGGAATTTTGTTATTTCAGTATCAGAATTTCTCAGCTAGCCAAACGGTTGGTTTTGGCGTACTACTACTATGCTCCGCATCAACGAATATGTTTTAACTTTATTTCAAGCATCGTAGGCATCAATAACAGTCGATGCCCAATAAAGAAGTGGATTACTTTGATAGTGTTCTCGATTTATGACTACGCCTATATTAATACTTGGACTTAATCGAACACCACTGTAAGTTTTTCTGGAATTCTCTATTAAAATGCGCCTATTCTTACTCAGTTCTCGTGTGACGAGATTTAATCTCCAAACATGTCGGCCCAAGAAAATTTCGATGTTTCCAAAGTTTTCGTAGCCGAAACACTGTTTGACTTATAAGTGGTTTTTATTTGGCTCGTTAGTGTCCATGGGACCATTGCGTACTAGGGGAAATATATCCCTCCATCGTACATTCCTTTCCCGGCAAGTCTCGCACCAGCATCGTTGATATTTTTGGAAAACGATGGAAAAGTAAGTCAGGTACAAATATTTTCAATCCCAGTGATACGTGAATAACTTCGAAGTGTTTTGATCCAACCGTACGTTCAATGCTTCAAACTTCAACTAGCCGCGACAAGCATTGAGAAGTGGATTTAAAGTTTCTGATTGAACATTCCATCGAGTTTGTAACGATTCAGGTTCAGAGGCTCACGGTGGTTCGATCCCACAAGCTGTTTCTATTATCATTTTAAGATTTTATAATGATTGTTTCAGGTTTGAAAAATAAATAAAGTGAATTGGAAGAAATTTATTTTTATAGTCATCTTGACATCCGCCAAGTTATCGTGTTCGAAATCTTATTTTAGGAAGCTAGAATTTACTCACCACAAATATGCCGCTCACGCTTACACTTTGTATAAATGTTTGCGTTTAGGAAAACAAATATGTTACTTGAGCATTTGAGGAAAAAATAGGTCTTGCTGCCCTAAACGGAAGTGTCGCGTGTTTGCGAAAAACGCAGCGTGCGAGGCTAGATTTTTTCTTTGCCAGTACCGACCGATTTTACCACGGTCTTACATACAGGTCTGGAAACGAAGCCAGATTTCAATGGAGTCGTGAGGCACCGTTACGAGCTGCACTTTTCATTCCGCTCGTCGCCACCGCCGTCGCTACTATTGGCGAGTACCTCCCACCCACGGTCTTCTGTGATCTCTCCCTTCGCCCCTTGCCATGTCACAACTTTTTGATTACACGTTCTCGATAACCTCTGTTTGCGTCGCGTCAACGAGCATTTGTAGTTTAAAATATTCATAAAGCTTGGGAAGGTGGACCGTTGTTTCAGGGTATTATTGAAAACTTGTCGACATGTCGAAGGTATGTGCGGTACGCACGTGTCACACCGGGTGTTCAATAAAGGTATTTGTATATCGATCATCGAAAGAAACTCGGAATAAAATTCGAATGAAAATCCATTTCATTCGAAAAAGGGAAGTATTTTTATATATTTAAAAAAATTTTATATTGGTCTTCTTCCAGCCATACAGGATCTTCCCCTTTTTACAAGCCCCACTTCTATTCTCTTCCACAATCCCCCCTCCTTATTCCACAATTATTTCTCATCTACCTCTATTCCCCCTTCGCCCCCCCCCCCCCCCGCGAAAAAGGTAATGTGTATTTCGGATCATCGAGAAGAGTGAGACGGACGGAAGCTTTCTGTCCTTGTCGCACCGTACACGCCGATAGCAATGCCACGTAGTGGCGAAAATTGGAAACAAACGTGGGTTCATTAACGGTGCCTACCCCCACCACGGTCGTTTCCAGACCTGTATGTAAGACCGTGGATTTTACCGACGGACCGGCTTGGAAATAAGTTTCCCGAGTTTGAATTTGTCGCTTCTCTAAAGCAGTTGACTATAAAGAGGCCATATGCATAAGCCTGTTATGCATATGGAAAACAAGGAAAATTCCTTTAGAGAATTCTCTGGAATTACTCCAGAATTTACTTTTTGCAAGAATTACGAGAAATGGAACCGACTTGAAACCTAAAGGTATAAAAATACATATTGTAGTGTGTTTTTAATATTAATATCATTCTTCATTGTATACAAAAAAAGTTATGTTGGTGCCAAACATTGAACACTTCGAAAACTAAAAACTAATTTACTCTAAAGCCCTATATATTTGCATTCGATTTGGCGATAGACAAGCACACTATTATTATTGTAGAAAAGTATTGATATTTATTTTTTATTTATTGGCACCGATACAAAAATTTCTGTTTATAATAAAGAACAGGTTCTGTATATGCGTTTGAGTTATTAAATTTTATTTTATTATTAAACATTTTCATATATTTTACCTTGAAAAAATGTATGTTCTCTATTTTTTTATATTTATTATATTATTTAACTTTATTATATATATACATTTAAATTTTTTTTAAAGCTTCCATCTGTACAGGGCCTTGATTCCCCACCATATTCCACTTTATAACCCCACCTTGCGGCCGCAGCCGACTTCCCCCTCTGTATCGCATTCACCATGACATTTCTGCCATGGGTATAGGGAAACTGCGGAAAACCTCTACCAATACAGCCGGTCCCAGTTTCGGAGCTAGTCGCATTTCGTCGAGAAATAAATCACAGGCTACAGTCATACACACACGACACACACACGTACCGGTCCGTGTGCGCGGCATCCGTGTAGAACTGGGGCCACGTCACGCTCGTATTTACTTTTCTCCAATACTACGAGACTGCGACTCGAACCCGCGACTTCGGGAAATAGCCCAGTCGAATTAGAATTTGACACGGAAAAAATTCCGCGCAGCAATTTTTCTTCGGAAATCTTTGGGGGGGTCTCAATGGCAGTCTACATTTCGGTTTTCGGGATTCCAACCCTGTTGCGTCATCCGCCATCTTGAATTTGAGGGTGAATTTTTGTTTATCCAATAACTCGTTTATTTTCAATTTTACACGAAAAATGGTCATTACCAAAGTTTTTTGGAATTAAATTTCCTACAATTTTGGTCTTCATCAATTTTTCCCTAGGATCGATATTTTTCGATTTAGACCCGAAAAGAAGAGGTGAATTTTTGTTTATTGAATAACTCGTTTATTTTAAATTTTACACGAAAAATGGTTATTTCCAAAGTTATTAGAAATTAAATTTCCTACAATTTTGGTCCTTATCAATTTTTTCCTAGGATCGATATTTTTCGATTTAAACCCGAAAAGAGGTAGGGGTACATTTTTGTTTATTGCATAACTCGTTTATTTTTTATTTTACACGAAAAATGGTTATCGCCGAAGTTGTTCGAAATTAAATTTCCTACAATTTTAATCGTTATCAATTTTTCCAAGGATCGATATTTTTCGATTTAGGTCCGAAAGAGGTGGGGGTGAATTTTTGTTTATTGAAGAACTCGTTTATTTTCGATTTTACACAAAAAATGGTTATAACCGAAGTTGTTTGGAATTAAATTTATTACAATTTTGGTCCTCGTCAATTTTTTCCTAGGATCGATATTTTTCAATTTAGAACCGAAAAGAGGTGGGGGTGAACCTAAATATTCTATTATGTTGTTTATTATTGATTTTTTTTGTATAAACGATGATAAACTAATCTGTTGAAAATTGAGATTGCAATAACTTTGATGCCGACTTTTTTTTGTAAGGTTCATAATTTTGGGACGCACGCTTACGGTAAAGGGAAAGAGGGGTGTAAATGAACCGTTTCTCAAACTGTATAACTTTTACAATGAAAAAAATGAAATTTTTTTTTTCTCGTCTGCTCACCAACGAGCGTATTCACAAACTGAAACTCAGGCCCGCTCTAACGCTGCTATACGGAGGAGGTGCCGCAGCCTTTTAGAGGATACGGTATACCTGGAAATAAACAAATTAAATAAAATATCGATCCTAGGGAAAACTTGATAAGGACCAAAATTGTAGGAAATTTAATTCCAAACAACTTCGGTGATAAACATTTTTCGTGTAAAATAAAAAATAAACGAGTTATGCAATAAACGAAAATTCGCCCCCACCTCTTTTCGGGTCTAAATCGAAAAATATCGATCCTAGGAAAAAATTGATAAGGACCAAAATTGTAGGAAATTTAATTCCAAACAACTTCGGTGATGACCGTTTTTCGTATAAAATTTAAAATAAAGGAGTTATGCAATAAACAAAAATTCACTCTCAAATTCAAGATGGCGGATGATGCAACAGGGTTGGAATCCCGAAAACCGAAATGTAGACTGCCAGTGAGCCCCCCCAACGATTTCCGAAGGAAAATTACTGCGCGGAATTTTTTCCGTGTCAGCCCTTCTTTTGATCTAATGCGACTGTGCTAAAAGTTGCAAGTTCGAGTCGCAGTCTCGTAGTTTTGGAGAAAAATAAATAAACCAGTACATCGGGATGTACTGGCTCAGAGGCAAGCATGCTAACCACTAGACTAGCATACCGGTTTTTAACTTTATTATATTTAGACCCCAATCTCCCTGGAATATTTAGAAAGGTTGGAAATATGACCTGAATGTCTGGAAAACCTGGATATGCGGAATACACCCAATAGAATCTGTTGAAATCAATCGATTGACTAGAAAACTATAAAATGTTAACGGGGAAAAAAATGTTGATAAAAAAATTTGAAATAATTATGTTGCGTTGAAAATAGAAAAATACTATCTTTTCCTCTCTTGAAATTTTACCACAAACCCCTTAGTTTTCGAGTTACGGTAATTAAGTCATCTGATTTTTTACCGAAAATAGATAAATAAAAAAATCTGAAAAAATTCTCGCGAACTCAACAAAATCCGATTCAACTTTTTACTATCTTGAGGATTTCCTTGAATTTTTGTCGTTTTTGCGTTATTTTTTCAATTCTCTTTTTTTTTAACCAAAATATCTTTAGAAAAAAATCGTACGAAGCTTTAAAAAAACAAAATTGAAGCTTGAGCTTTCCCCTTTATGTTCCGGTCAAAGATATGCATCAAAAAATTTGTCTTTAAACAGTGTCTACCAGAAAAGGAACAAAAAAGGCGAAAAATGGTCGTTTTCGAAAAGGGGTACAAGTCGTAAAAAAATAGTAAAAATGTTTTTTAAAAAACGGATTGAAGGTGAATTCCTCCCCTTCAAAATGTTGTTGATTAAATTTGTTTATGCCAACTATGGGCGAAATGGCATAAGAAATCGTTCCGGACGTTTTTTGAATTTTTGTCCAAAATCTTTTCACCGGTAGTGTATATCCCGGCTTCACACATGCTCCTTGTTCGGAATGACACGAACCGTTTGGTGTTCAGAATTCAATGGAATGTGTACTTGATACTTGTAACATGTGGGTTCATTTCACCTGAACGCTGTAGCTGCCATTGTGTTCATGAAGCTCGACTATTATCGTGCAGCCAAAATCGGGATCGCGACCGTTCCACAGTCCCATCGCGCTCAGCATATTGACGAGAGTGCTGTCATGACCCACGTAAACATACATCTTTCTATTCTCCGGCTTCAGTGTATCCAGAGATTTGGCCACCATACTATCAAGAATAGCCGTCACCAGGGGGCCGCCGGCGAGCTTGCGTAAATTATCGGTGAAAACGTTCATCGAAAGGCTGAAGCAGGCGGCTGGCTCGACCCTTGCTGGAAAATATTCCATAGTCCATTCAGGCAGCGGAAGGTTCATGGCTGTCTGGTTCAATCGTTACATAATAAAACAAAATGTGTTATGATCGAACTTTTATCATTGGTAGGTATATGACAAACCTCTGCTTTCAGAGTACTGTATAACGACGCAACGTCGGCGGAACTGTTCATTGGCAATCCGGTCAAATCAGCCAACTCCCTGTACAATTGTTTATTCTCCTCGTTGAAGCGCCTAACTTCGGTTGCATTTTCCACCTGAGTTCTTTCAAAAGTCAACCGTGGACAGGCATTCCAGATGATCAACAGCTGAAAGTATTGTTTCATCCATTACGCGATACTATTCCATCAATTAACTCCTTATTAAGGGGTCTTCTCACTTTAGACGCTAAAAAAGTATATTTTTATGATTTTTTTGATAGGTTTAGATTATAAATATTGATATAAAAGTTGTTGCACTTAAGGGAAGGTTCTGCCTTGTTGGGCCAAAAAATGTTCGATTTTTCACCAATTTTTTATGCAAAAAGTATTAAATATAGAATGCTGATATTTGGTATGTTGACTAAGCGGTCTTTATTGAACATCGAAATATTTCTTAAAGTTTGACAAGGCGTGGTGGAAGTGGGAGGAGCCACGTATGTCGGTGCGCGGGCGATGACATTCTTCGCGTGCGGAAGTCGTCAGTCCCGGACAGGTGATCTGAAGCAAAAAAATTAAATATATTTTTACTTTGTACAATATTCCGTATAAGTTGACCTAGAATCAAGAAGACAAATTGAAAAATAAAAAAGTAGTGAGCGATCGGAAGAAAGTTTGTTCTTTTTCCCAAAAATTTCCGCAGTTTTTTGCTCGCTATTTTTTTATTTTTCAATTTTTCTTCTTGATTCTAGGTCAACTTATACACAATATTGTAAAAAGTAAAAATATGTTTGGTTTTTTCGCTTCAGATCACCTGCCCGGGAATTAGGACTTCCGCAAGCGAAGAATGTCATCGCCCGTGCACCGACATACGTGGCTCCTCCCACCACCACATGTTTTGTCAAACTTTAAAAAATATTTTGATGTTCAATAAAGACCGCTTAGTCAACATACCAAATATCAACATTCTATATTTAATACTTTTCGCATAAAAAATTGGTGAAAAATCGAACATTTTTTTGCCCAACAAGGCAGAACCTTCTCTTAATAAAAGCACTTTCGAAATGCATTTAAAAAGAATGTTATGTATTTATGTAACCCGAACAAACTTTAAACGCGTTTTTCTCGAAACAACGTTTTTCGACGGCTTGTTGATAAAATCTTTGAAACTTCTGAACCGATGAAATGTTAACCTAATATTCTTTACAACTATAGCTATAGCGTATATCAAGGATTCTTTTAAATTTTGAGATTTACAATTTTTTTGCCAAAAACGGTGAACAAACTTTTTTAAAAAATGTCTGCCATTTTGTTATTTTTGCATGTATAAAAAATCGTCTGATATGCGCTATAGCCATTAACACAGTGAATCTAAAACCGTTTGATTTTTTGTTTCGGATGAAACAAAAATCTATCTCCGATATTTCATCAACAGCGCACACCTACATTTATAGGACATTTTGTTAACTACCATTTTCGTCGATAAATAGTGACTTAAGTAAATTAAAAAAAATGAATGTATTTTGAAAGCGTATTTATTAAGGTTAACAACCTTTATATCAATATCTATAATATAAACCTATGAAAAAATTCATGAAAACAGCCTTTTTTAACGTCTAAAGGTCGTCGCTCACTTATCAACCCGGCACCCGATCAGCACCGCCTCGCCGCGAGCGGTTGTCATTTCTTAGATGGGCTTTCCATACATATGCACTCACTTGTCAACTCTTGCGAGCGAGCCGATCCGGTAATGCTACGGAGTTGACAAGTGAGTGCATATGTATGGAAAGTCCATATAAGAAATGACAACCGCTCGCGGCGAGGCGGTGCTGATTGGGTGCTGGGTTGATAAGTGAGCGACGACCTTAAAGTGAGAAGCTCCCTTAATTAAGCAAACGAAGATGAGCGCTTACGCGATCTTCCGACCTCTCCCAATAGTGCAGGGATACCGGCTGCCAATTAACGCCAGGCAGAAAAGCCTGTTTTTCCGTTGGCTTCCACAGTGCTGCCGATAATATCAAACCCGTCATTTTCGTCCGATCTATCGACGAAGTTTGCAGCCAATATTTCTGTGGGGTGTAATTGCTTCCAAGGAAATTGCCATAACGTTGTCGCAGAAATTCTCCCGTCCGATACACGTTCTTACGTCCTTTCTACAACAGTTAAAGGTTATTATTTGAGATTAATGAGGTAACGGGTGTGCTTTATATTCTTCACACGATATTGAATATAAATTACATTTGTCAGTTGACCCCAACCGAAGGGTTCCATGGTCGAATTGACATGCGGATCGTTTGGATAAGTATCCGCTGGAGCCCTTTCTCCATGTCGCATAACCTGAAATTAATGGTTTATTCCTCCTACCGTTATCAAATCTATTTTTTGTTTATTGCATGGAGCCTAGATACCAGGAGGTTCAGCGAGGCCTTTCAACTCGTCCCCGAAACGAGAACGAGGAATGATGGCGCTGTGGTGCTCCGGCACCTATATGTATATAGATATACGCTAAACATGGGTGCGATCTAAGACAGATCACAGATGATGTACCTAACCCTCATTCGTGTTAAGGGATAACACCAGTCTAGGATTTTGGAAAGACGTTTTCTTGCCTAAATATACTTTGGTGTCATAAAAACAATATGCAATTGGTCCTGTAGCGATTTTTAAATTTAAAGGTTCAATTATCGATTTGGCCGCAGCGCCTCGGAGCGCGCGCTCAGTTGCTCGTACAAATTTGAACGCGTTTTTCTCGAAACCACTTTTTTCAATCTCGGAAGACGGATTACTCGACCACCTTTGCATGCATCGATTTGAAATTTTGATAGCAGCTTCACAATTACATTCTCTATGGGAGTACGTAGCCGTTTTTTGATTAAATGTAAACTTTTTTTTTAATAAACAATTTACTGCTTTTTTGGCAAAAAATCGATTTATTTCCTTCAAAGTGCGCTATTTTTTCAAAATTTGAAAGCACATTTCTAGGTAGTCTCATAGCTAATAATATATAAATTGTCATTTTTTTGGTTTTTGTTTCAGGTCTTATATTTTACAAGAAAACCGTTCTCCCATGAAGCTATTTGTAAAAAAAAAACACGTTTTTCTAGATGAGCCGTATCGCCGTCATTTTGAGTTTGAGTTTGAGATCTTTTCTCGCTTTTGCGTTTTTTTCCCGAACTGTCATGAGGAAATTATGAATCGGCGGATATTTCGATGTTTGATGTCACGATCGGTCTGTCGTGAGGTTAGAAACTCATCCGATCACTTTCACCTCGTTGACCAATATATTACTATATATGTAGGTGCCGCTGCACCCCAGCGCCATCACTTCGACACAGCTTCGGGGACGCTTTTTTCAGCGCCTTTGCATTGCCGCTGAACCTCCTGGTATCTAGGCTCCATGGTTTATTGCTTCCCCTATTATCTATTATCAAACACGCTAAAAAATGGATCAAAATAGGGTATTACACCCTTTTTTGAAAAGTGTCTCAATTTGATCCTTTGGTGGTAATAAACTACGAGAATTTTTTTTCTATTTTGCGAAATCGATAAGTGCCATAAAAATCCATTCAAATTTCCGCGCAAAACGATAGCCGCCATGCTGCTTTGGTTCGTGACGTCACTTGCATAGTAAACATTAGGGGTGTGCGGGCAGTGCAGCCAGATCGCGCGTAAAAGTTGGCAGGGTGTCAACTCTGCACGGGGCAAGTCGCCACCGTGTCAGCTCGCCTGTTCAACTCTCCACCGTTCAACTCGCCAAAGCGGGCAACTCTACACAGAACCAAGTCGCCACCGTAGCAGCTGGATATTTCCCCGACGCTCGCGTATCCCCACTCTTCAGATTCGGGCCGGGCAATTTGCTACCGTGTCAACTCAACACCGAGTCCTCCCTACACAGCGTAGCGTGCTCAACTTACATTTCCTAGCGGCTGTATTTTTTTTCGAATCACCCATACCCGGGAACGAGAAATATACAAGCAAAATGTTTTCACATGTACCGACTACCCGCTCTGTCGTTCTCTAGTTTATCAATGATTTTGAATGGAAATTTCACGAGCGGCATTTTGTTATAACTTTATTCTTTAATAATGCCACGAACATATATTTAGTCTCCTAAAATTTTAATTCTTCCATAATTCGCGGAAAAAAGCGTCATTTTTGAGTACTTGAGAATAACGATAAGCAATACTAAGAAAACTGAAAACTCATATAATAATCGTGTGAAAGAAAAACTGGTGGCCTCGTACAGTTGGACAGTTTTTCGTTGCCGTTGAATATAGGATTATGTTCTTCAAGAGGATGTTTAATTTTGTTCTGAATTTCATTTCTTGTGGCTCTTGATTTATTCTTAAAAATCATTGTGCAAAGTCTAAATTTTATAATCAACTTTTTGATCGTCAAAAATATCGCTGAAAAAATCACATGCATTTACAAGAAATTAATATCATAAAACGATTGGAAATAATATTGTTGTCAATATTCCTCATGTATGTTCCTTTCATTACAGATTAAAACGTCCACATTATTATTATCCATGTTGTTGAAATACTTAATTCCAAATAACAGTGCATGTCGGATATATTTATTTTTCATTAATGTGTGACATATCGTCTACTATATATGAAAAAATTGAATCCTCGTATAACATGAATACGTTGTGTTGAAAAGCGCAGAATCATTAAGGGGGGGGGGGGTAAGGTTAATTTGCTATAAAAAAGCATATTTTTGATATTTTTTTGTAGACGACACTGTTTATAGATAGATAGATAAAACTTCTTTTATTTCATGTACACCCTTGCGGGCTTTTTACATTTTCTCCTTTCTTTCTTTCTTTCTTCCGTTACAGAGCTTCTTATTATTAGACATCGAAAAAGAAAAAACGAAAACATTAATCCTATTATCGTTGCGCTTCTTGCGTTTGTACAACTTTCTTCCCCGCTCTTTTCTTTGCCTTCCTTCGCTTTCCTCATCTCTGTCCCCCTGACCCCTTTTTCCTCGCCGCATTCTCAAATTGCCTCGCAACTTCACACATCTCTTCTACTAAATCCTTTCCCTCTAGTGCCTTCCTACACCCTCCGTTTGGTTCCCTTCTTTGCTGCTTTTCCCACTCTTCAAATTTTCTATGGGCCTGCTCATCCCTTATTTTCTTGGCCTCCTCGCACTCCCAAATATGTGCCAGAGTTTCCTCTGCTTTTCCGCATACTCTACACCTTGTGTCTTTGAAACCCTTTTCTGCTTCTCTCCCCATACTACTGCACCTCATTCTAGCCCACATTTCCGTGATCTCTCCCCTTGTTGTTCCTTTATCCCAATACTCTTCCATTCCCACCTCTTGTTTCCTTTCTTTATATTCTATGCAGAAATTGGACCGGCGAATCTTTTCCCACATTCTCTGCACTTCTTGCTCCGCCAACTTCTGTACCGCTCTTCCGGCCTTCCTCTTCCATTCCTCTTTGTTTCCTCTTCTTATCGTCTCCCCTATCTGCCCCTCTCCTGCTTGCTCCATTGCCGCCTTCATTTCTTCGCCCCATTTGCTTCCGTCGTTGTTCATTAGCCCTCTCGCTTCCTCCATCAGGCATTTTCTCGGCCATCTTTCTTCCTCCATCTCTATGACTTTGCCGATGTAGTCGCCCGCCCGTTTTCTCATCACTATATCCACTCCTGTACATCCTGCCTCCATCTTCCAGATGTACTCCGGCGTATTTCTTCTCAGTCCTATGGCCATCTTCGTGTACCTGGCCTGTGCTCTCTCTACTCTCTCCCTTCTTTTCCACGCCCATACTTCTACTCCATACAACAGCCCGCTTCTTGCTATTGCTTCCGCTATCCTCAACCTGTCTGTCAGTATACCTATTCTTGCTCTTCTTGCAATTCCCCAGGCTCCGTTTGCTGCTTTCCTTATCTTGCTTTCCACCATCTTCGTGTGCTTCTCGAAAGTGTTTCCGGTCGAGAAATATACTCCCAGATATTTAAACTCGCGTACTACCTCTAATTTCTTTCCGTCTATCTCCCAATCTTTCTCTTTCTTCTGTCTCCCCCTTTCCTAAAAATCATTACTTTTGTTTTTTCAATATTGATCTCCAATTTGTTTCGCTTCACGTACTTCTCGTCAGCATGTCTCTTAAACAGTCCCCCGTATCTGCCACCAGTGCTACATCATCCGCATACTTCAGGGCGTACATTTTTTCTCCTCCTATTACCGTGCCTCCCTCCTTTCTTCTTTTCCAGCCTTCCTCCATGTCCTCGATAAACAGGTTGAATAGAGTAGGGCTCAGTGCATACCCCTGTATGACTCCTCTTGTTGTCCTGAACTTCTTTGACACCCCCTCCGCTGTTATGACCTCGTTTTGCGTATCCTTTTAGATCTTCTTAATCATTTCCATTAGCCTTCCTCTAATTCCCGCTCTTTCCAATTTCCTCATCATTCCTTCTCTGTCCACTGAGTCGAACGCCGTCCTCAAATCCACGAACGCCGTGTAGAGTTTTCCTCCTCTTCTCTTCAGCTTGTTGTTGATTAGCGCGTTCAGTACGAAAATGTGATCCCGTGTCCCCCTGCCCGCCCGAAAACCCGCTTGACCTTCTCCCATCTGATTCTTGGCTTTCAGTAGGAATCTTACCCGGTTGTTCACTATTCTGGTCAGCAATTTGTATCCCGAATCCATCAGTGTAATTCTTCTATAATTTTTCACGTTTGTTGAGTCGCCAGCCTTGTGGATAGGAAAGATTCTTCCGGTTTCCCACCCTCTTGCTATCCTTCCCTTATTCCATAGCTCATTCAAGATGTTGGCCAACTCTTTTCTCCCCTCCTTCGGCAACCCCTGGAAGAATTCAATCGTCAGTCCGTCTTACCCCGCCGCCTTACCCTTTTTCATTTTCCCCAGTTCTTTTTCCACCTCTTCTATGGTTGTGTCCCGATTTGCTATTTCTTCCAGCCAAGTTCCGCTGGCTCTGCTGTCGCTGGCTTCTTCCTGTCCACTCTCCGCGCCCGTTTCTTCTATGCCTTCTTCTAAGCCCTGCCCGTCGTCCTTACTTCCCAGAAGCTTCTTAAAATGCTTAATCCAGTCCTCTTCCGTTATTTGCCCGCCGTTTCTTGCTTTCCTGGGCCTAAAAGGCCTCAGCGCTCTCCAAAGCTCCGTGGGATTTTCACTTCGGCAGACCCTCTCCCAGCGCTCCTTCCATCGTTCCTCATTTTCCTCTTTCCTCATCCTCTTCAGTGTTTTCCTTGCTTCCCTGAGTCTCCCTTTCTCTTCTATGTCGGGTTTTTTGAGGAATTCCTTTAATCTCTTCCATAGTAGCGTTTTCTGCTCTTTTATTTTACCGCCTATCCTATTTTCTTCTGCTCTATTTTTACCCACCCATTTCGCCATCCCCACCTGTTGTGCCGCTTCGCTTATGACTTCCACCAGCGTATCCCATCTGTCTAAGACTTCGCTTTTCTTCTCCTTCGAATCCCACAACTCGGTGAAAAACGTGCCGTACTCCTCTGCCTTCTCATGCTTCCATTTTAGTTTTCTTTCTTTCCTTCCTTCCTTCAGTTGGTGTGGTCTGCTTTGCCTCTCCTCCTTCCCCTTCCTCTCGCTACTCTCGAATATCACCACTATTGGAAGGTGGTCCGATTCCGTTCGTTCCTCTACTCTTATTTCCTTTACCATTCCCTCCGCTTGACTATTTAACACAATGTAGTCAATGACCGACCCGCCCTCCCCTTGACTTCCTACATACGTCAGGCTTCCCTGCCTGTCCCCTTCCCATCTTCCATTCGCCACTATTAATCCGTTTCTTTCGCAAACATCTAACATTTTTCTCCCTTCCGTGTTCTCCGTATTATCTTTTGACGCCCTTTGGTTTTCCTGCCCCTCCTTCCCTTCTATATCTGCCTGTTGGTTTCCGATCCTGACATTAAAGTCCCCCATTATTATGACTGCGTCTCCCCTTTCCTCCGCTTCGTCTATTAATTTTTCTAATTCTCCTTCCAGCTCTTTCAGGTTTCTATTGTATATACTTATTACCGTTCCCTTGTCTTGTCTGTTTCTTCCTAGTTGTATATCCCTTATGACTAGGCCCCCGTTCCACAGTCCCACTTTCCCCTCTCCCAAAATTCTTTTCCTGACCCCCACTAGATGCCCTCCTTTCGCCCTCCCCCTCTTCTTTTCTCTTATCGCTGCTTTAGTGACCTATACGAACTCCCTATCCAACTGGTTTCTCTGTTTGTCTGCTTCGCTTTCTTCCATCCACGTTTCCTGGGCCGCGATGATGTCGAACTCCTTCAGCCACCCCCAGGCCTCCTTCACCGTTCTCCTTCCCGCAACGTTCCACGTTACCGCTAGTATCTCTCGTATCTCTCGTTGTGCTGCTGCCTCCTCTGTCTCTGGTTCCGCAGTTGAAACCCCGTTGTCCTTCCCTGCTCCGCTCTCTCGCTCTCTTCGTAACGGCTCGCTTCTTCCAGATCTCCTATTTTCTCATTCCAGGTCTTCCATCTCCCGTCCACCATTACTTCGAGATATCCGGTCTTTACTTCCTTCCCTTGTCTTCTCATAGTCGTGGCATACTCTTCAATCCACTCCTGTACTTCCCATTCTCTGTACGTGGGATCGTCCCATATTGTCCGTCGTCCTCTCTCCCTTTTTCCTGCTGCTTTCATTATTCTCACCTTGTCTTCCATTTTCTCCGTTTCTAATACTATTCCATCCCTTGTCTCTTTCCATCTCAGGAAACGTGGTTTCACTCCCGTTCTTTGCCACACCGCTCTTTCGATGTCCCAAACCATGCCGTGTTCTGATCTTCGCACTTCTTACACTATGATGTTCTTCTTCCTATCCCTCCTCTCTCACCATTCTTTCTGCCATTCTCTATGGCTGAACCGTTTCGGCTTCTTTCTCACCAGTTGTCTTATCCGTTCTCCTGTTTCCTGGTCTGTTGTTCTCCTCCTCCTGCTCACTTCCACCCAAGCTTCTCCTTTACCTCGCTCCTCCTCAACAAGTACTCGTTCGTCCCCTGCCTCCGTGTCTTGTCGATATCCCGCTTCTATCTCATTCTGATTTTCGTCGCACCTCCTCTCGCCCCTGGCTGCTTGCTGCCCTTCCGCCTTCTCTTCCTCTTGTGCCCTCGTCTCCTGCATTCTCTCCACTCTTCTATACATTTCCTCGTTTTCTCGTTGTAGTCTCTTAATTGTTGCTTCTTGCTGATTACTCTCGCCCTCCATCTCTCCTGCTCCCCTGTAAGCATTTCTTCCACTTTTTCCCTCAGAATCGCGTCCCGATCCTTTTCCTCTCCCACTCTTTCTTCTCGAATCTGCCCTTGTATGACTTCCGACCTTCTCATCATCTCTTCTACCGTCCTTTCCACTATCCTCCTTATTTTACTTTTCCAATCTCCCTCCCCTATGCCCGCCCACATATTCTCCATCCTCTCAATTTTTTCCATCATCTTTCTCCCAGCTGGATCTTCCTCTCCCCCCGTGCTGTCTCCCCGTCGGGTCACCGTCTCTTCTTCTCCCCTGCGTCTTTCCCCGCCAAGAACTCCTTTGCTTCCTTTCTTTTGTTTTCCTGCCCCCCAACAATCCATAAGCGACCTCACGCCGTGGATTTTCCTTTTCTTCGGCCCCAGCGCCCCTCTTGGTCTACCCCTCCTCCTCTTGCCTGTTTCCAGTATCTCGTCTGTTGTATCTCTTTCCTCTCCCGTCTCCACCCTCGGCGTTCCGTCGTCTATCGTCGTCGACCATGTATAGTCCGTCGGTGTATCGCTGATTCCGTCGGTTTGGTCGATCCCGTCCTTGCCGGCGCCGATCTCGTCTTCTCGGTCGGTATTATATTCCTCCTCTCCTAGTTGGTCCTCGTGCCGCCGCCTACTACCGTCGCTGCTGTTGCCCCCGTCATTTCCGCTTTCCGCCATCTCCCTCGCTCTTTCTTCGTTCTCCCTTCCTAACCTCTTTTTTGTCGACCACCTAATTCTCTCTCCCCTGTTCTAATTACACCTCTCCCTTTTTTACCAACACTTTCACTGTTTCCACTCCTCCTCTGGATGCCTTCTAACCAGTTCCCACTTATTTTGCGTCCTTCGCACTAGCCACTTTTCTCTAATATTCGCTTGCATATCAAACCGCGCGTCTGTCTCGTCGGACGCTCCGCGCGCGATCGACACTATTTATATATATTTATTTATATAACTAGTATAAAATAAAGTTTTTATTTTTTTTGTTTTCAATTTTTAGTCACACTTAGAAGACAAAATAGCGATTTTTCATTAAAAAAAATTGGAACCTGTAATATTGTAGAATGAATTAAAATGATAGAAAAAAATTCGACAGCGTTACCTCAAGAAACTTATTAACTAATACAATCTTCTTGAATTTTTTTCTCGGATGATCCAGTGATGAGTTATGCAATTCACTGCAATGTAACTTTTTTTTGTGGCGTCTGAGAAGATTTGCTGTCACTGGCTCATTTCTGCGTAATTATTAACGAAAATTTCACAGAATATTCTTTAAATGTCCTTTTATTGTATAGTAATTATATAAATAAATATATATATAAACAGTGTCGTCAACAAAAAATATCGAAAATATGCTTTTTTTATAGCACATTAACCTTACTCCCCCCCCCTCTTAATGATTCTGCGCTTTTTAATACAGCGTATTCATGTTATACGATGATTCAATTTTTTCATATATAGTAGACGATATGTCACTCATTAATGAAAAATAAATATATCCGACATGCACTGTTCTTAGGCATTAAGTATTTGAACAACATGGATAATAATAATGTGGACGTTTCAATCTGTAATGAAAGGAACATATATGAGGAATATTGACAACAATATTATTTCCAATCGTTTCATGATATTAACTTCTTGTAAATGCATATGATTTTTTCAGCGATATTTTTGATAATTAAAAAGTTGATTATAAAATTTAGACTTTGCACAATGATTTTTAAGAATAAATCAAGAGTCACAAGAAATGAAATTCAGAACAAAATTAAACATCCTCTTGAAGAACATAATTCTATATTCAACGGCAATGAAAAACTGTCCAACTGTACGAGGCCACCAGTTTTTCTTTCACACGATTATTATATGAGTTTTCAGTTCTCTCAGTATTGCTTATCGTTATTCTCAGGTAGTCAAAAATGACGCTTTTTTCCGCGAATTATGGAAGAATTAAAATTTTAGGAGACTAAATATATGTTCGTGGCATTATTAAAGAATAAAGTTATAACAAAATGCCGCTCGTGAAATTCCCATTCAAAATCAGTCGACAAACTAGAGAACTGACAGAGTGGGTAGTCGGTACATGTGAAAACATTTTGCTTGCATATTTCTCGTTCCCGGGTATGGGTGATTCGAAAAAAGTACAGCTGCTTGGAAATGTGAGTTGAGCACGCTACGCTGTGTAGGGAGGACTCGGCGTCGAGTTGACACGGTAGCGAATTGCCCGGCCCGAATCTGAAGAGTAGGAATACGCGAGCGTCGGGGAAATATCGAGCTGCTACGGTGCGACTTGGCTCTGTGTAGAGTTTCCCGCTTTGGCGAGTTGCACGGTCGAGAGTTGAACAGGCGAGCTGACACGGTGGCGACTTGGCCCGTGCAGAGTTGACACCGTGCCTAAAAGTTACCCCCTCTCTAGTCTCTTACGCGCGCATCACACAATCATAGTAGCGTGTGTCCGTAAGCGAGCGACGCTCGGAAATCTTCGGAAACAGCCGAGCGCGGTCGAAGTTTCCCGACCGCGCCTTTGGCAGCTACACCCATGGAGACTAGAGTAAAGGAGTCCGAACGCATATGGCGGAATGGGTGAAAAAGTGACATGTAAAAGCGATGATATTTCCTAGTTTGAAATTCAGCCACGGTAGCGCTCTTGTTCCAAAGATACCGCTGTGAAGTTTCGCGTTGGTCATACAACGAAGTGAGCTCTGAGTTTTATTTCCGTTTTATACGTCTTTATTCGCGGTGTATTTCTTTCGCGTGTGTATAAGGTGTGTATAAAGTGAAAAAAGTGCTCCTGCAAAATATTGTGACTCGTTATCTCGTAAAAGATAACGTACTGGTAAGGAGAAGGCATTTTTTTACATATTTAATGACATTCGGGGTAATATTTTGTTATTATAATTTGCCGGTTAAATAAATTGAGGTTATGGCGCCATATGTGACGTTTTTTTCCCACGCTCGAAGCCGGCGTAATTTCTATTGCAGTGAGAGATGTGCATATTTCGAATTGAAATATGAACAAAATTAATAAACAATACATATTTTCAATTTCAACCATTATACTAGCTTAAAGCGTGGAAATTAGACGCCAGTTCAATTTATTCAACCTGCATATTACAATAACAAAATATTACCCCGCAAGACATCTAATATTTACAATAATGAATCTCTGCCACCTTCGTATCTGTTTTTTTGAGCATTGTGAACATTTGATGGGCGTGTAAGAAACAAATAAAATATCGGTGGTCCCGAAATTAACGTTTATTATTCATTCATCGTCAGTATTCTTGTTTTGCGAGAGTTTTCGTCTATAATTAGCAGTCCATAATTCCCGTTCAGTTTTTTAAAAAATTACTTACATTTAGGAGCAAAAATAAAACTGATTTTTTCATTTCGACACTTAGTTTATGAGCAATATTTATTGCGAAAAAAAACCTTCCCGACGAGGGTGCGAACCCGGGGTCTGGCGCACGTTACTCCAGCGTGCTAACCATTGAGCTATCACTTGCATCACTAGAATAAGTAGTTTTTTAAAATATTTAAGCAGTTACCCCCGGATGGAGTTTAGATTCTGTTTGGATTGTTGGTTGGTTTGAGGTTTAATGTAAATTCTATATTGTTTTATTTTTGTTTGTCGTGACTTAAAAAAATATTTCTCTTTGAAATCGAATAAGCGATTAGGATTTGGTTGGGTTGCATTAGGGGCTAGGATGCGTTATGGTTACTTAATCGTTCATGTCACCGAATAAAAATAAAACATTTGCAGTATCGATCGGCTCCAAGTCGACAAATGACTGATATATTGACATTTCATAACTACGAACAAAAGCATATCAATATAACTCATCAATTTTATAGAACAAATGTACGACAAACTATTTCGAATCACCGCGTTTCCCCGCGTTTCCCGGCGTTTCCGGTATCGCCGCAGTAGAGGCGCCGCCACGCGGTAGGTGGTGTAAGTCGTTGTCGTCATCGCTTTTTCAGACCTTTTCTCCAACACTGCCTTCGGGCTCCTTTACCTCTAGTCTCCATGGCTACACCAATACATGGACGCTGAGCACGTTCATGTGCGGCCAAGCCGAAACGAAGGCTTCGAGGGAAAAAGCAATCTGAGCACGACGTCGGCTGACGTCACGCGCGAGGCTTTTAGATGATTTCAATGCTTATTTAGCTCTTGATTCTCTGCGTTATTAATGTATACAAAAAATGTATCGCGCACTCTGATCGCTTATTTTTTTAGTTTATACGTTAATTTGAATATAATAATAAATCTAAATTACAACTTATTTATCTTCTAAAAAATTATTTGCGCTTCATTCACACCCGTCCCTATGCAAAATAAATTGAAATTCATAAAAGTAAGCGGAAATATATTTATATTCGTATTATTATATTGATTCTCGTAAGTTACGATTCGCGGCCGGATGGATGATTAGCTTGTTTGGGGGATAATGCTTGTCGCTTGATGAAAGTATATGAGAATGAATATAACAATACGAATATAAACATATTTCCGCTTACTTTTATGAATTACAATTTATTTGACATAGGGACGGGTGTAAGTAAAGCGCAAACAATTTTTTAGAACATAAAAAAGTTGTAATTTAGATTTATTATTATATTTAAATTAACGTACAAACTAATAAAATAAGCGGTCAGAGTGCGCGATAAATTTTTCGACACTAAAAGATAACTAATTAAAATAATATTGATAACTAATAAAGATAACTAATCAAATAAGAATTAATAGTAATAATTAGGGGTGTGCGGGTACCCGATTCACCCGATTCACTCAAAAATTTGAGAGTACCCGATTACCTAAATCGGGTACTCTCAAATTTTTGGTACTCGTAAACGTCGATTACTATTAAACTTCGAATATTCGTAAACGACTTGGAGGTCCGTATCTATTATTTATATTTATTTTTATTTTTTATTTAGGTGTATCGACCAAATAATGGGAGAAAATGAAAACTCGAAGAAGGCGATAAAACGAATAAATGATAATACTGTAAAGAAATCTTTTTCGTGTCTCTTTTCTATCCTGTGTGTGTGTGTGTGTGTGTGTGCGTGTGCATGTGCGTGTGCGTGTGCGTGTGCGTGCCCGTGTGCGTGCGCCTGCGCGTGCGTGTGCGTGTGCGTGTGTGTGTGTGTGTGTGTGTGTGTGTGTGTGTGTGTGTGTGTGTGTGTGTGTGTGTGTATGTGTGTGTGTGTGTGTGTGTGCGTGCGTGCGTGCGCGTGCGTGCGCGCGTGTACGTTAGTGGTACTGTTAGGGTGGAGTGAAAAACGGTCACTTTTGGCGGATCGTATCGTAATAGCGCGGGAAAGTTGCGTTTTGGCATCACTAAAAAGTGTTCGAAAGGAAAAAATGTACAATAAATATCTTGTGTTCCGGCGAACGCCTTAAAGTTTAAAATTTTTTAACGTGGGTTTTAAATGGCGAAAAAACCTAAAAAGACCAAGATTCAATGCCTTGCGTTTATTCGAAGCGAGAAGAATGTAGCTTCCATTTGACATTTTAAAATTGAAAATATCTTGATTAGTTTCAGAGATATAAGCGTTTGAAGAACAAGTTTTACCTGGGAACAAATTAAAAAATGACAAAAAATTAAGTTAGGAAGAATGAATCGCCGAAATTACCAGTTAGCACTACACAGAATCAATGAAAATTCGACGAAGAATCGTGCTTTTTTCGGTTTTTCGACATTCAAATATCTCGATATTTCCTGAAATGCGAGTGTCTTAAGGTAGTACGAGCGCGCAATCTTGATTTCTATAGATCTTGTTCAAATTTTAAGCAGACATTGTTCATATATCATTATGCATGTTTAAGTGAAATTTCACAACAGTCGACTATTTAGATTGGGAGATAATGGGTTTTGGAATTGCAACTTTTAACACTGCACAGTCTGCATTGAAATTTAGACAGAATAATTTTCCTTAAAAAATATTTGTCCCTTATAATAAGAAGACATATGGCAACACCGCACAACAGTATTGTTCAATATTTCGAGAAAAAAATAATTATCGCGTTCCTAGAGTTAAAAATTTACGCATAAAAATATTTGCATTATAAATATCAATATTTCATATTGTTTATGTTATCTTCATTAACAAATAAAAGTGTTGGTTTATTCATAACTAATTAAAATCTTTGTTCGATTGAAAATTACTTGCAAATAAAATTTTGTGTTGCAGTTTTATTTCAAACATGTCGCGCAAACTCACGTCATTGGATACGTGGAACGATGCGGTGTTTGCCATATGTCTTCTTATTATAGGGGACAAATATTTTTGACGGAAAATTATTCTGTCTAAATTTCAATGCAGACCCTGCAGTGTTAAAAGTTGCAATTTTAGAACCCATTATCTCCCGATCTTCATAGTCGACTGTTCGGAAATTTCACTCAAACATGCATAATGATGTCACGTCCGGTCCCACGGATGAATATTTTTCTTTTTTATACATGCATACTTTTTGTAACTACGCCTCCACGCGGTGTCGGGTGCAACCCGCGCGAGTGCGGCCGGATATGCCCGGTCGGGTTCCGCTGACCAGGGATCGCCTGGTCGCGAAATTCGCCGATCGGGCAATCCATTGCCTGAGAGTTTTTGCCGTCGGACTCCGGGAGCGGGCGAATATTTTCCGTGGACGTCGACGAAAATCGCCATCGAGCCGATGGCGATGAAGCCTACCTCGGTTCGGTGGTGGTGAAGTCTTCCCGTTCCGATCGGTCCACGGTACGCTCCTGGAGTCGGATAAAAACTCCTAATAAGAGCAGCACTCGCGGCGGTGTAATAAGTCCAGGTTCATCACCCGGCGGACCCGCACAGAAGCGTCAGACTATATTAGCCTATTTATTAAATATAATCTTTTCATCATTTCAATTATTTTATTTACGGTGTGTTACGCGGTAACACTCTCCGTGAGCGTACGAGCGAAAGATAGGGAGAGTGAGTGCAGGGCGGGGAATTTGTCCCCGTGTTAGAGCGTAAGGGTGTGTGAGAGAGAGTGCAACGTGGGAAAGTTGTCACCGTGTTAGAGCGTAAGGGTGTGTGTGAGAGAGAGTGCAACGCGGGAAAATTGTCCCCGTGTTAGAGAGCGGGAGTGTACGTGTGACGAGACCGCGGAGAAAATTGTCAGCGTGCAACGCGGCCTACTGTAAGTAATATCAATAAATCATAATGTTATTTTGTTTGTTACCCCCAACCTCTTTCGTTCATTAATCATAACTTTATTTCCGATCGCGTCCGTAAACTCCTTTCCAAAGTCCCACTAGCGAAGAGTGCCGGGCCCGTATGGGACGTGCGGCAAAATCCCAATATTGAACGGGAACGTTCAGAATCCGAATAAATAATAACCATAAAATAAAATCGTCCCTTCTGCACGTAATAAATTGGTGGCAGCGGTGGGATAACCTGCCTGTACCGCGCACGAAGAGACTAGTGGGATTTCGGAAACATCGTTAATAAATTCAAAGAAATATTCTTGAAAAATCAAACCAATTACATCTTATCTTATCGAATCCGTGATTTGAGTATCGAATTTTCCATCTCCTCCGTAGTATAAGAATAGTTAAAATGAATAACGGATCTCGGGACAATACCACCGGGGCTGGGGCGGGACTGGGCGGTTCATTTAATGAAACCGTAACCCCGGCCGATCTATCGGTCATACTTAGTGGCATCAACCTTACAAATAGACTGGTGTCCATACCCGAGTTTGACGGGACCTCGATACCCCTCGGTGACTATTTGCAAAATATCCAAAATGCAGCCGCGTTTGTACCAGCCAATCAAATAGCCGAATTCGTAACGGGGGTATTGAGCAAGCTATGGGGCGAGGTGCGCGCTTGCGTACAAGGTCAGAGAATCCGAACGGTTACAGATTTAACGTCTGCTCTACGCGACGGGTTAACCCACCGACGAAATTGCAACTCTTGCTTGGCTAGACTCTACGGGTTGAGACTGAAACAAGGTGAAACACCTCGGAGCCTGTATCTTCGAATTCTCAGGTTAATGAGCCTTGCTCGGACCGGAGGGAAGAATTGGGAACAGAGGCCTCCGAAATGAATGTTGACCCGATAGCGACCCTGGCCCTCGAATCTTTCCGCCAAGCGTTACCGTCGCGACTAAATGAATTACTCTATATCGCGAAACCAAAATCCCTTTGGGAAGCGCTTGAGATAGTAGAGGATTTATCCTCAGATTCGTTAGCCGGGTCGGTAGAACCATGGACTGGAGAACGTTCGCGCGTCGCGGTCGAAGACGCTCTTGCATAGATCGCCAAAACAGAATCAAGGGGTAGAGATTCGCGTTCATCCTCCCCCGCGACACATCTCGAACCTGGACGGGAGAGACCCCGAAGAGAGCCTTCGCCGAGCTTCCGTAGTCCCAGCCGGTTGGAAAATTTCAGGCCTTCGGGGATATTAAAACACCGTGACGATTCGCCCGTTAGAACCACTCGATCTAGGTCGCCAGATGATCGAGGTGGCTGTGAGTTGCGTTATTGTTGCCTACGTGGCTCGGGTTGTGGGCGTTGTCCTTGGAATGAGCGGACCGCTATACAATATCGAAAATGGGGTGGCTGCAACCACAGGTATTGCTGCGTCTATACAGGTGGGTGCAGGTGTTGCCCTTGGTCCGCCACTCGAAGATATTCTCGCGATGAGCGGTCAACACCCCCGCCCGTCGGCGACCGACGTGGCCCGAGTCCGCAGAGCTCGGAGCATTTAAACTCGAAGGGGGCTCGTCGTGCGGACACGGCGAGCCAGAGTCTCCCTGTGACCGAGAAACGGACTGTGAAATTCCGGGAAACGCGGCAGTAGGGAAAAATCCCCAACTAGGTGTCAAACGCGAAGCGATAGATGCCCCATCGGAAACCGATAATGAAATAGAGTCACCCGTAATAGCACTATTCGCGCCAGAGCTCGTTGACGGAGTTCAAAAATTTTACTGCGATACTGGGTCAAGTTTAAATTTCATCAAACTTCATGCCCTCCGTGATGGTGTCACGTAGGACCTGGCCAAGTCTCGCGAGTACGTTGGTCCGACAAATGAAAAGGGGTGGTCGCTGGGCACAGTAACATTAACGATAAATCATCAACCTCACACTTTTCACGTTGTCAAGAAATTCGTGACGGAAAGCAACGGGCTACTCGGTAGACCGTTTATGTGCTGTGACAAGGCCGAAGTGTCGCTCCATTATAATGCTCTCGTGATGATGAGCGACTCTATTCGGCCGCGACCGTTCTTGACAAATGATTCGCGCGAACTAACGCAGACAGAAAGCCTCCCGCGCCTAGCAAGAAAATTTTTGCCATCAAAGCTCGGACGCGGAAACCCTTGCCTGTTGCGGTCACAAATCCGGATCTTCTGGAAGGTTATTTGTCCGCGAATAAAAACCGAGCCCAGTTTGTACATAGGTAACGCTCTCGTATCGCAAAAGAATGGGATATGTCATGTCCTCGCCGTAAATACGCTAACTCGCGACGTAGACATGGAAGTTACGCCACAGGAAATATTGCCCTTTGAATTTTACCATGCGGGCCCACGCGGGTACAGCGATTTATCAGACGACGAAGCATCGCCGCCCCAAGATCGAGTGAAAGCGGTGATGGAAGCGTTGCGCTTGGACGGGTTGAATAACCTCGAGCGTGCTCACGTCCGTAGAATCGTGAAAGAAGACCCCAACCGATTCAAGTTACCCGGCGATAGTTTACCTTGTACGAACCTTATCAAACATCGAATACCAATAGAAAATGACTTGCCAGTGAACACTCGCCAATACAGATTCCCGTCCATACATCGAAATGAAGTCGAAACTCAAATCGGCAAGAAACTCGAGAATGGAGTAATCGCACCATCGCAATCCCCGTATAATTCCTCAGTGTGGATTGTACCCAAGAAACCCGACTCCCAAGGTCGGCCGAAGATGTGTATGGTGATAGATTTTCGGAAATTGAATGAGAAAACCATATCTGACGCCTATCCACTGCTCAATATATTCGATATATTGGACCAGTTGGGTGAGGCTCAGTACTTCTCAACTTTCGACCTGCCGAGTGGTTTCCACCAAATCCCTATGGATCCACGAGATAGCCCGAAGATCGCGTTCTCGACACCAAAGGGTCATTATGAGTACGCTGGCATGCCTGAGGGTTTAAGGAATGCGCCTGCAACTTTCCAGCGATTGATGGACAGTGTGCTTCGCGGTCTTCAAGGTGCCGAGTTATTCGTTTACCTTGACGACATCGTTGTATTCGCTCGATCGTTGGAAGAACACGGCGTAAAGGTTCGTCGATTAATGTCGCGGTTGCGAGATGCAAATCTCGTACTAGAACCCGAAAAGTGCGAATTCCTCAAAAGAGAGCTATGCTATCTCGGACACATCATTGGGAGGGACGGTCTGCGACCCGATCCCCGCAACCTCAAGGCTGTAAGGCGCTTCCCGACGCCGAAAACGGCGAAAAATATCCGGCAGTTCCTCGGACTCGCGATATTACCGGAGATTCATCGAGAATTTCTCCGGTCGTGCCAAGCCGCTGTCCGACCTCTTAAAAAAGGGTAGGCAGTTCGAGTGGGGAAATGCACAGCGGCGGAGTTTCAGAGATCTACGTAAGGCCCTTTTCACGGAACCCATACTTAAATTCCCTGATTTTAACCAACCATTTAAGCTTACCACGGAACGTCTGACTATGCGGTCGGGGCAGTGTTAAGTCAAGAGCACGATGGCTTTGACTTCTCAATAGCCTATTTTTCCCGCATACTCCTAGCCGCCGAGGTAAACTATGGCACGACAGAGAAAGAGTGTCTCGCTATAATGAAAGCTTTGGAGCATTATCAGCCGTATTTATATGGTCGAAAATTCAAACTTGTCTGCGACCACGAACCACTTAAATGGATTGGCTCTATAAGCGATCCAGGCAAAAGATTAGTACGGTAGAGACTGAGCCTCCAAAATTACGACTACGAGTTTATTTACAAACCCGGAAAGCTGAATATTAATGCAGACGCTCTTTCCCGTAACCCTATAAATCCACTATCATCGAAATCTAGCGAGTCGGAGGAAACAGATCGCCCACCTATGGCACTCCCTATAGATAACAGGAGACCACGGTTGCACTCCGCGCCGAATGAACCTCGCGCAGGGCAAAGACATCCGAGACACCCCGACCCTACTGCTCGGAGCCCCGTAGCCTTACGTACGCGTCAACGAGCGGGGCCGAACTATGTAGAGTATTCCGGGACGAGTTCGGGGGAGGAACGGCGGCCGATACAGCGGCTCAACCGCAGCATGCTCCCTGCCCCTCACCTTCCTTCGAAACGAAGAATTCTTAAACGGCCTGCACAGCTGGCCGATAAGACACTTTGCCCACCTCCAGTACCCGTAGACGGCAGCATGCTCCCTGCCCCTCTCCTTCCTTCGAAACGAAGAATTCTTAAACGGCCTGCACTGCTGGCCGATAAGACACTTTGCCCACCTCCAGTACCCGTAGACGCCGGACTCACTACAAGATCTGTAGGTCATAAAGAGACAATTGTTTCTGTCGATCGCCCTCCTAGTGAAACGGAGGACAGCACACCAGTGGAGGAGATCGTCCCTGATGTAAATCAATCAATTCGCGAAGAGTTACAACGCACCTTCGGAAAATTCGACGAGTTGTTGAAACAACTCGAAGAAAATTTTTGCGAGAATCAGGAACAATCCACTGATCTTGTTGAGATATCCTTACCCAGACACCTTTCGGATGGCGAGGAGGTCGATCAAACAACCCGTGAGGTACTTAATGACTTAGACCCTATCATAGATAGAGACGATCATGTACTTCGCAACCGGCTAAAAAATTGTCTGAGCCGCGGCAACAGATCACAGAAGAGGAACTCTTGCGAAGAGTTAGCTTTGTAGGGCCCAGTTATTCACGCGGGAGCGAGCGAGACAGCGAAGCAGACGACGAGTGTGAAGAGCACGGAGCGTCGATTGCAGTATCGATGCTTTCGAAAGGGTCGGGCAGTAAACTCCGCTCGAGCGCTTTATCCCATCTCTCTCCTCCAGGCGTACAACGTACCGTCATTGAGGCCTCGCGTCGAATTTCATCCGACTAGCCACGAGGTGACTGCGAGGCTGTCACCCGAGTGAGGCAAGGAGAGGTATACAACCATGTCTCCAAAACAAAGTCGCTCGCTAGCGAAGGCCCTATTTCCACGTGGTCAGCTGTTGCCTCGCAAAGAGTTAGCCGAACCCTTTTATGATGCCGCGTCGGGTGAATCCGACGTACCAAATTCGCAATTGAATCCCAATCCCAGTAAAACAAACTCAGAAATTGTTGGGGACCGTCAAAACCTCACATACCGGCGGGATGTACACTTCATCGCTGCTGACGGCGAGTTGACTACCCCGATAGGTGAATTATAATCGGATCTGGGATTGCTCGACTCGGAATCCATAGGGGAGAAAAATTTGGCAGTTGAACAAATCGCGGTGACGTAGTATGGACAACACCGAATTTTTAGTGTCGTAATCAAAGCTCGGTATTATGACGACACAAGTCTCGCTAAAATTCAGGACCGGCTGAAGACTCTTGGACGGGAAATGAGTCGATTGAATGTGAAATCATTCCGCATATCCCGTCATGGCGATTGCACGGACGAACTTGCCCCCAACAAGCTCCTACCACTTATCCATTCTCTTTTGGAGAATAAGGGGATAAGTGTCGCGTTCTGCTATGGGAGGACCCAGGTCCCTCCCCCAGATTTGAGGGAGACGATAATCAAAGAAATGCACTCGAGCCTTATCGGTGGCCATAAGGGCGTCACCAAGACCTATAGGCGAGTCCGAGAACGGTTTTACTGGCCGACCCCCAAAAACGACGTACAGAATTATATTCGTCGGTGCAAAAGCTGTCAGGAGCAGAAACTCGTTCGAGCAAAGACTTGCGAATCGATGCTCTTAACGGACACCCCGGCAGACACATTTTATAAGGTATCCCTTAATACCGTCGGTCCGTTGCCTATATCGCCCCATGGGAATAGGCATATACTGGCGATGCAGGATAACTTATCAAAGTACTGCCTTGCTGAACCGATTCCCGATCTAAAGGCCACCCCCGTTGCAGAGGCAATAGTGCGTCGGCTGTACAACCAATTCGGAGCCCCACGCGCGATCCTAACCGATCGTGGAACCGCATTCACGAATGGGTTATTGCGGGAAATCTCCAAAACTTACAAGGTTAACCATATAACTACATCTGGTTACCGTCCGCAGACTAATGGTGCGTTGGAGCGAAGTCATATCGTTCTAACCGAGTACATCAAGCCCTATGCGGATAAATACGATGACTGAGAACGTTTATTACCCTTTGTCGAATTTTCCTACAACACCAATGTACACGAGGCAACGAACTTCACTCCGCACGAGATCGTGTTCGGAAAAACAGCCCGACAGCCGAGTGAATTCCCAACCGAAAATCGGCTGGCCACAAGTGGTTCGTTCCTCGTTGAGCTCATAAAGCGACAAAATGAAATCCGAGAAATGACCGGGGAATCCCTGAATAGAGCTAAAGAACGCTCCAAGCATTACTACGACCGTAAATGCCGCCCTTTTGAAGGGAAGGTCGGGGATCAAGCATACGTTTCAAAAGAACCTCGGAAAAGAAAATTTGATGCTCAATATCACGGTCCCTATAAGATAATATCAATTACCGATAGAAATAATATCGTTCTCGAGACGAAAACTGGCGAACGATTCGCGAAACATGTTGATAAGGTCAATTTAGCTTACATTTAGTTAGGTTGCAACTATGTGCGTATCAACAGCAAAATGCTGACTGCGATTATCTGCGTCCTTCTCTTCGCGGGCCATGAAGCGGCCGACTCAACACCGAAGAGCCCATACAACAGACTCGAAGATAACGCTGGAATCTACTACGAGCTACAAACACGAGGACAAACAGGAGAGAGAGAGAAACAACACCTTCTCACTCTGACCAGCTTCGTATATCTCAAAAGGTTGGTTCCTTCTCTCCCTCGGATACATCTGGAAAGGTTTATGCTCGCGAGGAAAGAACTCGCGTCCAGCAAGGGAGCGCCCGCTCGACCGTCCAGTTAACGTCATATACGAGTCGAGCCGTGAGGAATTTGATACCGAGTCTGCCGATAAACACTTCGAGCCCAGCAAGAGAGGATCCCCCTCCCTCGCCCTGTTGCTCACAAAGCGTTAATCAGAGCCTCTTGCAACATAAAAAAATCGGAAGGCGAGGGGACACAAAAGGGGGAAGTGGAGGAGTGTCCGCTTCATCGAGGAGCAGTCGTTAGTCCTCTGCAACTACTATGGCATCAACGTCGAGACCCGAAGTGACGAAAATGAACATGGATCGCGTCATCTCGCGTTACGTGCGTCGCCAAGAGTGCCCCGTGTGCGCGCAAGATGTGGGGAAATGTCTCGACCTGTGCGCGTGCATTTTGGATTTCAATATCGCACGCGCCGCAAACGGACTACCACCGTGGTGCGCGATCTGTGAGGAGCCGGATGAAGACAACGGGAAGCATTTCTACGAATGCTTCCTCGTTTTCCGACGAAAGGTTATTCGATTCGGGTGCAATGCGGGGGTAGAGCGTCACGTCAAACTCGGCACGCGTCTCGCTGTTCCCGGCGCTGAGTGCGTCCCCTCCCCGGTTCTAACGCTGCCTCCGACGCGGTCCGTCGCAACCCCGTATCCCTCGAGAACGGTCACCAGGGTGCAGACGGACCCGAGCCCGCGTGTGACGCGTCGTGCGGCTTCGGGGCGCGACAGCACCCCCCGAACCCAGGTGGTCGATCCCGCAACACGTCAGGGGAACGTGACAGCCGGATGGAAAAGGACCGACCGCGGAATAGAAATGCGGCTCGGAAGTGTGGCCATCACCCTCCCCCGCAACCCATGCCCGGTGTGCGGTAAAAAGGAGAAATGCCCGGTAATGGGGGCATGCATGGAAAATTTAATTGAGGACAGTTTCTGGCGGAAGGGGAAAGTAACGTGCCCCCTTTGCGGGCTCCTGATCCCGGGCCCAAGATTTGCGGCCCACGGAGGGGGTTGCATCACTCGCTGGGAGATGAGCAGCCAGCCGCCCACGGGAACGCCGATCGCGGCCAGCAACCGATCGGCCGCAGCCATTCCACCACAGGCGGGGGCGCAGGTGAATAAACCGCGCCCTCGTAATCCGCCGATGATGGAGGGCGCCGTGAATCTCAATCCGCAACCGGGAAGGCGGAGCCCGGCGCGCCCCGACCACCATCGGGGACGGGAGGAGCCCAGGCCCGCCACCTCAACGTCCAGATAGCAGAGGTTGGGAACATTCGGGGACCTGGTGCGGACGGCCGCAACCCAACCGGGGATGGAGCAACAACAGGAGCGGCTCGGCGAGCTGGTGACTGCCCTCGCCAACGAACTATTACGGGAAAACTAGCTCGAAAGATTTGATATATATATATATATATATATATATATATATATATATATATATATATATATATATATATATATATATATATATATATATATATATATACAGGGTGAGGCACTAACTGTTGCCACCTTAAATATCTCTGTAATTATCGGCGTCACAAAAAAATGTTTGAAACAAAAGTTGTACCGTACGAAAGGGGTCATCAAATGCGACCATTGTTTTTTATCTCAGTGGAGGCGCTGTCGCACAGTAAAGGTCACCTCCACTTTTTTAAATGGGACGTTGCATTTTTCTTTTAACTATCTTGTAGAGCATCGAAAACTGCATAAAAAATATTCAGGGGTCAAAGTCGTTCAAGGTCATTTAAGATCAAAAAGTGCCATTAACTTTATTTTTATGTGAAATTACCTTTATTCGAAGTAGATGTTCAAAGTGATTGCCATTGGAATCAATGCAATATTGCAATCTCCTCATCACGGATTGTGTAGAATTTCTCATCACTTCGGCACCACAGGTTCGAAGAATTCTCTCACGCATATCGTCCGGCGTAGTTGGACGTACTTTATAAACAAGATCTTTCAAGTATCCCCACAAGAAAAAGTCCAGAGGGGTCAAGTCTGGCGAGCGAGCCGGCCACGATACAGCTCCTCTGCGTCGAATCCAATGATTTGGAAATCTCTTTTGCAATTCATTTCTAGCTATCAGCGAAAAATGTGCCGGGTACCCATCGTGTTGATACCACATTCTGTTTCTTGTTTCCAAAGGTATTTCTTCCAATAACGGACCTAATGTTCCTTAAAGGAATGTGCTGTACTTTCTACCATTAAGATTCCCTTCAACGAAATAAGGGCCTATGATTCTATCCCCAATAATCCCACACCATACATTAACCGACCACGGTCTTTGGTGTGCAACTTGCCGCAGCCAATGTGGATTTTCAGTTGACCACAAATGCATGTTATGCAAGTTAATATTTCCATGATTCGTGAACGATGAATGGCAATCACTTTGAACATCTACTGTGAATAAAGGTAATTTCACATAAAAATAAAGTTCATGTCACTTTTTGATCTTAAATGACCTTGAACGACTTTGACCCCTGAATATTTTTTATGCAGTTTTCGATGCTCTACAAGATAGTTAAAAGAAAAATGCAACGTCCCATTTAAAAAAGTGGAGGTGACCTTTACTGTGCGACAGCGCCTCCACTGAGATAAAAAACAATGGTCGCATTTGATGACCCCTTTCGTACGGTACAACTTTTGTTTCAAACATTTTTTTGTGACGTTGATAATTACAGAGATATTCAAGGTGGCAACAGTTAGTGCCTCACCCTGTATATATATATATATATATATATATATATATATATATATTATAATCCCCCGAAAAAACTCAGGAGAACTATCCGAAAAAAATGCGGTGCGCTTCTGGGCCGGGATTCGAACCCGGGACCTTTCGATTGCCGGTCGACTGCTCTGACCAACTGAGCTACGCCAGCCCGCTTACCTCACCTTTCTCGGATAGTCTCTATATCGTAACGCAACGTTACAAACCCCCCTGCCAGAGTCGATCCGGCTCTGGAGAGTCGACTCGAAATTTTTGCCCAAACTAATATCTCAACGCAACGGGAACTACGACAGACGCGGGGATTGTCTGAGGGACGGAAGGGGGAAGGGGTACTACAGACCGTCCGGCCTGAGGGGAAGGGAGGGGGCTAGCTCAATGAGACTCTTATCTCAGGGAGGGGATTCTTTTTCCACGGCAATCAAGAACAATTCTGGTTCGGTATATCCTTGATTCGGCCGTGGGCCCCACGTTGGGCGCCATTTATAATCCCCCGAAAAAACTCAGGAGAACTATCCGAAAAAAAATGCGGTGCGCTTCTGGGCCGGGATTCGAACCCGGGACCTTTCGATTGCCGGTCGACTGCTCTGACCAACTGAGCTACGCCAGCCCGCTTACCTCACCTTTCTCGGATAGTCTCTATATCGTAACGCAACGTTACAATATATATATATATATATATATATATATATATATATATATATATATATATGTGTGTGTGTGTGTGTATGTATGTATGTATGTGCCTAAATAAACTGGAATAAAAAATTTCGCGCAATTTTAGTAGATTTAGACATTTTTATGTTTCCTCTGAATAGTCGCGGCTACGAAAATTCGTTTACTAGTCACATTTTTCTAAGTTTTGTCATTCATATTTTCTTTAAACATCCGGCGACCCTCTGTTTCTATCGTCGTTACGAAATTATCAAATGTTTTACATTCGTGAGCAGTTTATATCAGGCATCTAGAGTTATTTAGTGCATTAATTATTGAATAAAAAGTGGCCGCCGCCCCATCTCCATAAAGTGCCGGATAAATTAGACGATTTTTATAATCGTAATTTTTTGTTAAAAGTTCGGCAACATGGCTTCAAATTTTACCCGTATACTGCGATGTTTTTTTACTTCGTTGTCGACGAAGTTCAGTTAATTTGTTAAATATTCGGGTTCGTGAAAGAAAGACAGTAACGCAACTACTGCATTAGCGAGAACAAAGGTTTATTTTTGCTACGCGACTGTCATCCTATACGGTATAATGCGGGCTTAGGATCAATTTCGGACAAATTGACCATTCAAAAACAGAGATATAATTATTGAAGGTTCCTTAACTTGCATAGAAGTGCATAAGAAAAACGGGATGTTTGCAGCTTATGAGACTTTTACCCGTATTCATAGTCTCTCCTTATCTCAAGGATAAAGGACGCCTTAATGAAGGCTTCCTTGAATCTCAGAGGCGTTCTTGTTTCATAGTCACAACTCGGCTCTCCCTTCCAGAAGGAAGACATATTTAGGGATGTGATTGCTTATGGTGGTAAAACCGGTGGTAGAAGCGCCACTCAGCTTTATTTGAAACTAACTCAAACCGCTTGGCTCTCGATTGTCAAGCCGCCATCGAAATCTATTCACAATTTCCTCAAAATTATCATCAAATTCATTATCAGAATTGTGTAAAAAATCGTTGTTCATTATGCCGAGTAATTATATGCAAAACTTCTGTACGAATTTCCACGTGGTTTTAATTATTTATTGCGGTTACGTCGTACACTGATACACTCCGATACGTTTTACGTGGTTTCAATTGCTTATTTCGATTACGCTGTGAATTGTGATACGCCTCGAAACTTTTTACGAGTTCCAACAGTTTTTTTTTGTTTAAACTCCGTTCACTGTGATACGTTTCGAAACTTTTTACGTGCTCCACTTTTAACTTTTTTTGAGGGTAAGTGCAAGCGTTAGTCATATGAAACGAAACAGCCAATCACAGTGCCGAAGGTTTCCTCAAGGAAGCTCGAGATCTGCCTTAAAAGAAGGAAGCCAATAAGGCTCCTTATTCTGTCAAGGACGGTCTATGAAATGCGAAATGAGGAACAAGAAATCCTTGTTCCTCAAGGAAGGACTATGAATACGGGTATTTGTTGAAAAAAGAAAGCGTATGGGCACCATCAAATAGAGGAAATATTTAATTATAAAGAATGTGGAACTCTGGAGAAATATCAGTTTCGGCTGATCAACCATTGAAACGTGGCAAAATCGCTTTTGTGGAAAACAAACCACATCTAACCTTCCTTCAGGCGCGCATTTCGAAAAAAAAAACCGTCCGCCGTCTGTACACACACATGCATCCATTTGTAAACTTGTATGTGTATTCAAACCACGAATGCCACGCTACACAAAGTTTAT
This sequence comes from Ophion slaviceki, assembly GCA_944452715.1. Taxonomy (NCBI): domain Eukaryota; kingdom Metazoa; phylum Arthropoda; class Insecta; order Hymenoptera; family Ichneumonidae; genus Ophion; species Ophion slaviceki. The sequence continues at coordinate 43,220,848 of OX101787.1, read as the reverse complement.
ACGCAGCAATAGAATTTTTTGATAGAAAACGGGGTTTTTTTCATTGCGGATGCGTGTTGTTGGCACCGTTTTTTTTTTAAACTGAAACCGCCGGAACAGGCCAGGGAGCAATTGCCTAAAAGTTTTCCGGAAGCCGTCTAAATAGGTACCATATATCCGCTTGGAAGTTATCGAAAAGTGTTCGTGTGTCCAAAAGTTATCTTTCCGGATAGTTGCCAACTTTGAAGGTAACTTCCGGACGGACATGTGTTACCCATTTAGATGACTTTTGGTAAATTTGTTGAAAATTGCTACTTGAGAGAGTAAACAAGAGGCCCGAACTCTATTGACTACGTGCTAAGCAACGTTACCGATATTCGGATATTACGTGATTGCCACATTGCCACGCGTATACTTACATGCGCGTCTCATATATCTTTATTATTTTTATAATCTCATTCTTTTGTTTACCTACTTCCCAATTGGTATTAATCCATACGAGAATGCTTTGTTAATTATTACGCTCGTATGCGACAAAACCCGCTGCATTACACTGTATTTCTGAAGAAAATAATGCGCCCCGAACGCGTGAAGACTACCATAATGTTTTTTTCGAGGTCCATAAAATAAAGCGATTAACTGTGATTTGAGCCAACGCGATCAGTAGTTACCTTAAGGTACTTCTGTAGTTTTGGTCAAATCCTAGGAATTGGCTGAAATCTAAGTATGGTGTAGATATAACCTTCATGGAATGATACCCAAAAATTCAATTCGATTCACCGTTTAGTTCATGAGAAATTGCAATTGTATATGGGTGTTTTTTTACGCGACCCCTATATCTAACACGTAAACCGATAGGAGTTTGCTCGCATTTCTCGATATAGTTTCTAAACGAATCTTAGGATTTCAAAATAAAAACACACGTGTACGCTGAACTATTGTGGAATTGATTTTCAAAAACTGATAAACTTTGACCGTTTAGTTTCGGAGACATCGACTTATGAAAAGTGGTAATTTTATTCCGCACCGAACTCGGGCCCAACCACCTGTAACGGAATGGCAACAATGTACGCTGCAGCCCGCTGATCGGCGCGTGGTCTTGGGAACTCGAAGCGTGTTTTTTTCCCGAGTTCTAGTAGTTCTGAGACGGATGTGAAATAAATTTATTCTGCAAACAAATTTAATTTGTTCAATTCATGCATGTAGTTGTCTTTGTTACAGCGAATACAATTTAAACTGTCGGCAAGATGTTGTAAATCCACGATCCGACGTCCTTCGACAGCGAATTTTTGTTGCTGATCGTTGAGGTTATGGTTATCCTCATTGCGTTTAGTCGCATTTGCTTGACACATGGCTGCCACAGCTTTCAGTTTTTCAGCAAGTGCCTTTTTTCTTGTAAACTTTGTATCGCATTTGGGTTGACATTATCACGCTTTTTTTATTTATACAAAATATTTCGCGAAAGACGGATCGTAGGAAGCTCAACGCTATGACTGCAGGAAAATCGCGCTGTTGCCACGATTACAGCGCCGCTCTCTATACGAGTATGACACCTATCTATGCATGAGGTGTGACTGTGTGGGATATAAAGAGGGTACAAGCTCTATCAAAAATGTACAACCAACAGCATCGTACAGGAATTGGCTGTTACTATACGCTTCGACCGAAGCTTTTGGCCCATACGTGTACCTACAGAACTATCTTAAATGGGAAAAGATAGCAAACATGAAACGCCAAGCCTCATAGGTGCGCTGGGCACAGTTTTTCTGTGGCTATTTTATTAATGGCGCCTTGCTACACTTGGAGTCGTTTTCGGTAAGTTTCGCTTGCTACGGTTGAGGTCACGACACAAGGCCAGGAAGCCATTTTGCCTCGCATCTGCATGCCAGGTCAAATTTTTCGGGCGGGGGTGAGAAAGGCCCCAAGCGCCGCCCGCATGTTTTCAAGGTTTTGTTAAAGTGATTATTAAACGCTTCATTAGGTAACAGCGACGTGCGTTAAAGAAAAGGGAAATTGTAGTATTCGAAGTATTAACTTTGATTATAGATGTTTTAATGTTTCTAATCGCCAAATTTCTATTTTGCGCGTGGAAATTGATTGATAGTGCAGATCTAGAACAATTTTTTATAAGCCACGATTTCTTAAAATTATTCCTCAAAGTAGAACTAAATAGTACCAAACTTTATCCTCAAAACTTATTGAAAAAGATCATTAACAAAGTTATACCATCAGTTTTTCCACACGCTTTATCGTTTTTAAATTATATTCGATGATTCTTCTTCCGAACTGTGAATCGGAACGGTCCTTTTCCAAACTTGTTTTTATAAAAAATAAATACACTCCTTCTATAGAGAACGCCCAATTATTCCGATTCCCTAGTTCACTCCCGACTTCCTCGTTCACTAAATCGTTAATCATTTCTTTTCTGCTCCGATTTGGAACTCCATTCTGTGTTCATTTTGTTCCTTATCGTTTTCTTTATAAAGTCCCGTTCGGTTGAATGAGCTCCGCTCATTTTTTTAATTGTTGGCAGAATTTCAAAGACGGATCATCTATTTTTGCGAATTTTTCCATACATATCGCTTTGTCTCTTTTTCGGCCATTTTTTAAGTCTTCTTTCTGTGAAAACTAATTGAAATATCGGGATGAATCCCTCATGCAAGGGTTAAATGCTTCATGCAAGTGTGACCATTTTTTTTCTTTTCAGATTTCTAGTAAATTTTTTCACTAAGTGATACTTATCGTTTGTCAGTAAATTTCCCAAAAAAAATTGAATTGTGGAGGCCCCGTTTTTGTAGGGGCCCGGAGCTTCAGCCTCTGTTGCCCCGCCCTCCCCCCTAAATTCGAACGGTAAAAAATGTAACCTGTAGGCATCAAGGAGCTGGAAATATTGATAAGTCTCGCATCAAGCGCAACAAATGCAAAGTGTCTTTGGCATCGCAAAGCCGAATATATGGATTTGTTTTCGCGATCACAGGAAAAAAAATGGATACTTCGAGGTATTTATATTCCATACAAATACAAATTTTTCTTGTTTCAAACATAAGGAATACATTTTATTTATAGCTTTATTTTAAATCGATAATGTAAAGTCATATTATGAATGCGAATAAAAATAAAGGGTATAAAAAAAAATGCATACTAAACAGAACTAGGCAAAACTATATATTTGGCTCCGTCATTCGCAACAAATGAAGAATATCATATCAAATGAATTGTTTGCTCAATCACAAATAATTCAAAATTCATACGTTCAGATATCGAGAGACCACGAATGTGAATTTTTCTTGCATCCAACACAGGCACTGAAAAAATTTTTATAGCTTTATTTAAAATAGATAAGAAACATTCATTTTTTAAATACGACCAAAAATCTAGAGTATGCAAAAAAAATGTACACCGTACAGAAAGGCAAGTCAGAAATATGGATTCGGCTGCATCAGTTGCAACAACTAAAAAATATATTTAGGTAGAGTAAAGCCAAACATATGGATTTGTTTGCTCGATCACTGACAATGAAAAATGCTGAGAGCTTTGTAGGAATCGAAAGGGCGAAAATATGTGTTTCTTCCATATCAGACAAAAAATGTACATCTTTGGGTATTGCGAACCAGAAGGTCGTCTCAAGACGGTAACAAATTTATGGCATCTTCCGCGGCTTCAAGCCGGGCCAGCGAGACGCACCTCTAAGTGTATTCAATGAATGAATAGGAAAAAAACGTACGTCACTCACTAGAGTTAGTAAAGCACTCTGTACGCACGTTGATTTACTAACTCTAGGATCTGAAGTTTAGTTTTTTAAATATTCCTAACATTTTATTATTAGTCTACGAGGTTACAAAAACGGTCTGCTCTATTGCCGCTTCTCTTTCTATGTAGTGTAACATTGGATTTGGCTTAACATTTTGCGATAAGAGGCGAACAATTGTAAAAGAAAACTAATCCCTGCGATACACTCGTCTTCGATGGTAATGATAATAAAGTGATGAGGTGTACCCTGAATCCTTGGATTATTAATTCAATCAATAAAAACTCCTTCGACAATTTCGTTGATCTTGATTTTTATCCATGCAATACAATAAAAAAAAGAATCCGAATTCTTAAGATTTAAGTGAAAAAAAAATACATAAAACTACGAGTTCGAACAATTTTCCCTCTTCAGAAAGTTGAAAGAAATTTGAAACTACACACGTATAGTTTCTTCAGACGTATTTAAAATTCGTTTCACTTTGGGCTGAGTCTTTCTGAGAATTTGCCATGATGATGTTCCGAAGAAAATATATTATTCTACAACTTACTCAGATAGCCCCTCGTCACCCTTCATTTGTTATGTAAATAGCCATGGAGACTAGACGGAAGGAGTCCAGCCATAAAATGTTTTCCAGCATAAAAATATTTTAAGCTAAACCAGATTTTTTCACGACGTCAAGCAAACAATAATGTTTTCGGCAGGATTTTTTATTACTCGGCGTTTCCAACTTCTTCAAAGTTTGATATATATACAATGGCAAGCATACAGACTCACCAGTTGTATCCATTATTGATTTAAAACCATTTGAACCACCGCAGACTATACTTTGTTCTAGTCGTTCTACGATTCCTCTATATCAAGAGAGAATTGATTTATTGAAAATTAGTCGAAAAACTATTATCTGTTCAAGGTAATTGGTTTTCCTCAACTCTAATAAGAATGGAACACGATATATTTTAAAATACGAAGATCCATCGTTTTGATTTCCCCCACCAAGATAAAATAAAGGTGCAGTTCCGTCATCTACGCGCCTGCATTTGAGGTAGTACGAGCGCGCAATCTTGATTTCTATAGATTTTGTTCAAATTTTAACCAGACATTGTTCATATCATTATGCATGTTTGAGTGAAATTTCAGAACAGTCGACTATTTAGATTGGGAGATAATGGGTTTTAAAATTCCAACTTTTAACACTGCAGGGTCTGTATTGAAATTTAGACAAAATAATTTTCCGTAAAAAATATTTGTCCCCTATTATAAGAAGACATATGCCAACACCGCATCGTTCTACGTATCCAATGACGTGAGTTTGCGCAGCATATTTAAAATAATACTGCAACACAAATTTTGATTTAGAAGTGATTTTTAATGGAACAAAGTTTTTAATTAGTTATAAATGAACCAAGACGTTTTTTGTTAATGAAGATAACATAAACAATATAAAATATTAATATTTATAATGCAAATATTTTTTATGACAAAATTGTTGACTTTAGGAACACGATAACTATTTTTTTCTCGAAATATTGACTATTCGGCGGTGTTGCCATATGTCTTCGTATTATAGGGGACAAATATTTTTTACGGAAAATTATTCTACCTAAATTTCAATGCAGACCCTGTAGTGTTAAAAGTCGCAATTTTGAAACCCATTACCTCCCAATCTAAATAGTCGACTGTTCTGAAATTTCACTCAAACATGCATAATGACATGAACAATGTCTGGTTAAAATTTGAATAAAATGTATAGAAATTAAGATTGCGCGCTCGTACCACCTTAATTCTTGACTTATCCATAAACGGACACCCTGATTCCGCCTACCGTTCAACTATCCTGGAGACACTGATTGCGTTTGATTTTTGCAACCAATGTAATCCTGTATACATTTATTTCACATCGTAATCCACGGTTTCAAAGACTCGGAGAGCTTAGAAGGACCTTACCAAACATAGCAGATATCAACAGTTTGAACAGGTTATTATACTCCTTGAAAAAAAAGTTTCAAACCATCCATTGACTACTGACTACATGAACTTGGGTGAACTTTTGTCGTCTGTACTGGGACCGCCAATATTTTTTCACAGCTGCGGCATTCATATGTGCTATCTCTATGTGATAAGGCACAAGTATTTCGCCGAGCAAGGCAATCTGCAAAATTTCCTCAAGTGCCCTATTCCTCATTTTGTGTGTTTCTATATGCGTATGTGAGTAATATGCGTGTAACGCGTGAGTATTTGTGCATACATAAACTTACCACTGTCACCAGACGAAGAGTATCCTGATTGGATTCCGGCGACACATCATTAAGATTTTCACCAGGAGAATCCGACTTTTCTATTTGTACGCTGAGATCGTTTCCTTGAACCCAAAAGGGAACGCAAAGCGTCTATCTACTGTCTGACATTAATCTTGAGAAGTGAGGAATCATTCATTCCTCTCATTGGTCATATTTGTTACTTGCTCATGTTTGAACGACTTCGTGTGCATTTAATGACTTTTAATTCGGAAACTAACCACAAATACCTGTTTATGATAGAGAAGAACAGGGATAGCGAAGATGATGACCGTGCTCGTATAGCGTCTTAACGATATCTTTGCGGCAATCGCAATGAGCAAGACGAAAAAGTGCGATGTGAACGACAATTTGGTAATTTGTAGTTGTGGCGGTAGTTATTAAATTACCCGATACGATAGCTGCGACACCCAGTAGCGCGAGACCTGCACAAAGAATTCTGTACGAGATCATTTTTCGTTCAGCTATGTTCCCTTTCTTTCTCTTTCTCTCTCCCTCTTTCTTTTCCTCTCCTTCCAATCTTCCCTCGGCCTTTTTTTTTAAATCAGATGGTCTTCAACGAGAGAATGGCAGGTATTTTGGGGAAAAAATAATAAACTCGCGCAAGAAATAAGCCAACTATCCGATGGAGCACTGAACAGCAATTCGAATGTCTCCGCTTTCATATAAGAGGTTTGTCCCCTCCTCAAAACATGCTCGTTTCTGTACTCGCATGTAGTGGAGTTACGACTCCACTCCACTTGACAGAATAATAATCAAATATCCATGTGTACAGGACACTTGGTGTATAATAGATTCCGGTAGAGCGGGGAGATAGCTCGTACATTCAGCAAGAGCAGGAAAAAGCGGGAAGATATAAGCATTATCAGCAGGAAAAAAAATTATACAAGAGATAATCACGTCGCTATAATTAATAGCCGCAGGCACGTTTGGTTTAGACAAGTGACACGTAGCTGCTAGTCGCCATTAAACGTCACGTGTGCAGTTTAGCTAGGCATAAAAGTTCAAGTTCACACCGAGGTTATCGGAATGATGGAATAAAGGAGATGCATAATCCAAGTACCGATATAGTCAACGTAAAAACTATACGCAGATCTTCATTCTTCGGCTCGCCAAATGTACGACTGCTGTCTCGTTTATCTTAACTGGTAACTGGACAAGCACGCATTCGAGCTGCATGCGCATAATATGACTATTTATTCCCGATTGAACCAGCTAGTTTAATAGGATAAGAAAAACACGTACGGCCATTTCCTCATTGGCTCGAGCGTTTTTATTGTACAACGTTGAATAGTTATTCACCGGCATGTACATCTCTTTATGAAATAAATATCCTGCTGCCTTTATGTTAAAAAAAATTGCTAAACAAGTGTCCAATTTGTAACAAGTCGATGTCTACTGACCCAAATATGGGTGGGAGTCGCTTGAAAGTGATGTGTGTGTGTGTCCGCGCGAGTATCATTATGCGCGGGCGTATAAGTAGCTCCTTTGAGAACTTTATTTTTTAAATCCAAGTTTAAAAAAATCATTATTGTTTGTTTAAAAAATATATTTAATAAAACCGAACCATAGTTTTATTGTATTTTTTTACTCATAAGATGTAAAACAAATAAAGAACTTTTATAAAATAGATAAGCACAATAAAATGTACGTATTACGCAAGTGCGAAATATCGGAAATGGTGTGCACAAAATTATTTAACCGTAGAAATATTTTTTTGTGTTTTATTTTTAGTATTAAGAATAAATCGTATTACTATTATGAAAAAAAAAATTAATCTCACCATTATGTAAACGGTGCATGCACCACACAAGTACAATGGCAATGCTGTGCAAGGACTTGCGTCGTGCATATTTAAGGAAAAACAGCTCGGGAAGATACGGCACTTCGGAAAAAATATAGATGTATCCGTTTCTACCGTCTGCATGAAAAACTCATGCGATAATATTAACATATATATATTTTTTTCAAATTTTAACGTCTCATCAACGTCTCATCCCATTATTAGCAATGGGATCTCTAGCGCTAGTGTAATCCGGATAGGTTACCATTCATATATACTGTTATTGGCGAGTATCGGTGTGTACGTCGGTCGAGTCAATTCGCTTCACAGTTCCGAAACTACATCATCTCCACTGCTGATAAATATTATACTCTATTTGGACAAACCATCGAATATAGCTCGATAAGTATCAGGGGTAGCACCGAGATATATATTCTTCTTCCAGCAAGACAACGGCACTGGAATTTGAACCTGGAAACTCCTGATGCTGTGAATTAGAAGCAGATACTCTAACTATTACATCAAAGTCGGTGCGACAAAATCTATTTCATGTAATGTGTAATATTTTTGTGATAAAATAGAAAGTTCATATTTTTATACGACTTTTCAACGTAATAACATGAAATAAGTTTGCTAGTTTCGGGGTATGCCACTGATTTGATCCACACTTCACGGGATCGTGAATTTCATTACCACTTGTAGACCAAGTTCAGTGTAGAAAAGGGTAATTTGAGTAATTTGCAGAAAAATATTACCTCTTCGAATAAAAAATCTAAATATTATACAAAGTGCAACTATGGCATGGCTTTGAAAATGTAATCAGACTTTTCGGGTAATAAAAAACAGGTACATGTAAATAAAATGAGTTGGATTTTATTATTTAAAAAAAATATGGATACATTGAGGTATATAATTGGGTTTGTTTTGCGTTTATTTGGGTTTGTTGGGTTCGTTAGTATAATAATTTTTGTAATATAAGTTGTAATATAATTTTTTAATTAATAAAAAGATTAGAATTGGGTCAAGAGAGGGCATTTTTTGGGGGTGTGCGGGTAGCAGAATTGGTCGGGTCGGGTCGGGTCGGGTAATTAGACTATGATCTGATCGGGTACCCGAGTTTTTCGGGTACCCGTGATCGGACGGGTATACTCAAACTTTATCGAGTACCCCAGTTTTTCGAGTGCTCGTCTCACATCGGGTACTCGATAAGTGGTGTTGCCGGAACAAAATTTCGTTTCATAGTATAGATAGCGCCACGGAAACGTACCGAAACGGACGAAATAGACTCCATCTTTATGTTCTCTAACCTTCACCGATAGGTTGGAGTTCATAAGAAATACAAATAATTTATTCAATAATTTTAATATTTTTGTTATGTATATATTTACCATTTTTTCCCGGCAAACTTCTTTTAAGACACTCGCATTTCAGGAAATATCGAGATATTTGAATGTCGAAAAACTGAATAAAAGCAAGATTCTTCGTCGAATTTTCATTAAGGGAGCTTTCCAGTGTGACAGCCCGAAAAATCGCTGTTTTTCGCGATTTTTTTTTTAAAGAAAAAATAATCTAATCGGTCTGGTTTTTTTTTGTATATTAATTGGGTATTGAAGAATACAAAACAATTTTTTAAAGATCGATTTATTTATTAATTAATATCTATAAAAATGATGAAACAATTGTTGCAGAAAATGCACTTGGATGTGGTGTCCACGTTGGGGGTCACAATTTTGATCTGAAACAAAAAACACAAAAAGATTATTGATCGGTATATAATTGGCTTTCGTGCTATGGAGGCTTTTTTTTTTTTTTTGCAAAAATGGCGCCGGTTTGAACAAAAAGTATCGATTTTAGCATTTTTTTTGGCAGTTTTTTTTACAAAAAAATAGGAAGATGTCAAAAAAAAAAAAAGCTCCCATAGCACGATAAACAATGACGTTAAGAATATTGTGTAAAAAATTCAACTCGATAGCTTTAAAACTCTGCCCTCCAAGTTGGACACCGTTTTGAAAAATGCTGTTTCGAGAAAAACGCGTTCAAAGTTTCAAGTGAGGAAATTTTAGGTAAATCGTTTACTTACGGTCAATCAGCGATGCCAGGTCCATACAATATCCCTTCTGCTTCTTCGAAAAGATCGTGCTCAATGGATTGTTCAGTACGACGAGCTGTCCTCGCCTCTTTGCTATCCAGGGACGCCCGGCGGTTTGCTTGGGTGATGCGCGCATTCTTGTACTTAGCGGCGAAATCTGCGGCGCTCGGCCCTATCGTGCATCCCATCGTCTCCAAAATTTTTAAAATTGGGTCGTAACCTTCATTGAAGGTGCACACAGCACACTGCGTAGCGCATCCGTTTCGATATCGTGTCGATTTGTTCCCTTGAAACCCGCGGATCTTTTTCGTTCATTTCGCGGATGTCCGCTTCTCGAGCCTTTTCTATCCTGCCACGCACATTTCTCTTTCATAGATCTATCCATTTTGAATGTCGAAACCGAACTGAAAGACGAACCGGACTCACGTTGAAAGGTAGACGAGCAGGTAGGAACGAGACAATAGAAATAACGGTCGCACGGGCAGACGGCCGACGCGGCAGCTGTAGCGCTCCGTTGCCTTCTTCCAAGAAATGCTGTACAGTAACCGAAATAATCTGAATTTCGGCATGAAAATTTCAGGGAATATTCGGAAGAGTGTATACTATTCGATAAAGCAAAAAAAAATCGATTTTTTGAAAATTTCACACTGGAAAGCTCCCTTAATTCTGTCTAGTGTTGACTGGTAATTTCGGCGATTCATTCTTCTTAATATAATTTTTTGTCATTTAAAAACAAAATTCCAGTTAAAACTTGTTCTTCAAACTCTGAAACCAAGCAAGATATTTTCAATTTTAAAATGTCAAATGGAAGCTACATTCTTCTCGCTTGGAATAAACGCAAGGCGTTGAATCTTGGTTTTTTTCTCGATTTTAAACACACGTTAAAAAATTCAAAACTTTAGGGCATTCGCCGGAACAGAAGATATTTATTGTACATTTTTTCCTTTCGCACACTTTTTAGTATTGCCAAAACGCAACTTTCCCGCGCTATTACGATATGATCCGCTAAAAGTGACTTTTTTACTCCATCCAAACAGACACACACACATACACTCGCACGTACGTACACACACACACAGGATAGAAAAGTGAGACGAAAAAAGATTTTTTACAGTATTATCATTTATTCGTTTTATCGCCTTCTTCGAGTTTTCGTTTTCTCCCATTATTTGGTCGATACACCTAAATAAAAAATTAAAATAAATATAAATAATAGATACGGGTCTCCGAGTCGTTTACGAATATTCTAAGTTTAAGAGTACTCGACGTTTACGAGTACCAACAATTTGAGAGTACCCGATTATCAAATTCGGATATCCGATAGTGGCGGGTAATGCAAAAACGTAACCCGTCGGGTACCCGACTCTACCCGAACATCGGGTACCCGAGTGAATCGGGTACCCGCACCCGCATCGGATCGTATGAAACCATCGTGTGAATGGAAACAAAAAATAATTATTTTTCAAGGTAATTCTGATGTTTTTATAAGGTAGGTTCTTGAAGTGGAAAAAATCCTTTGTCCTTCATCTCGTTCAGCTCACTTCAAAGAACAACTTAAATATATCTGAAAAACTATACGTGTATGGTTTAAAATTCATATTGAGGAGAGGAAAGTGTTTTAAGATATTCGAACTCGTAGAATCCTGGGGAATACCATCCGTAACATAACCAAGATGATTGTACCATAAATATTTTATTTTGTAATGTGTTGAACTGACAGCAATCAATATAAATGAAATTGCCAAAGGAATTTTTATTGAAAAAATGAATAATCGAAGCATTGAGGGAACGCTTTGTCGCTACCATCGAAGAGAAGTCTATCGCGGTAATTACTATTTTTTTTACAGTTGTTCGCCTCTTATCACAAAATCGTAGGCAGAATCTAATGTTAGATTTATGCAGATAGTGGAAAGAAAGCAGAACATGCTATTTCTAAATTCTTGTAGACTAATTATAGACGTCATGAATATAAGAAAATATACTTCGGTTACTGAAGTTAGTAAATGGACATACATATAGGGTAATTATATTTATAAATTGAATACACTTGGATGATGCGTCTTGTTAACTTTGCTTAAGCCCGCGAAGAAAATATAATTTTTGGTTTCTACAAAACATCTTATTTTTGGCAATATCCGGAGATCTATATTTTTTATCTGACGGGTACAAGAGAAATTCATATTTTTACCCTTTAGATATCTAAAGCTCTAAGCATTTTACATTACTTATGTTCGATAAAAGAAAAATTCATATTGGCCGCCTTGGAATGCCTGAAGCCATGCATTTTCCATTGTCTGCAATCGAACGAACGAATCCATATGTTTGGCTTTGCGATGCCTAAAGACATTATTCATTCTTTGCAATTGACACAAGATTAATCCATATTGTCAGCTACATGTATACCGACATGTACACATGTTTCGTTGCCTTCGAGCAATGTGTGAATAGCTTATATTTTCGGCTATTCAGTACTCGAAGATATGAATTTTTCGTTACCTGTATTCGATGCAAGCGAATTCCATATTTTTTTCTTTTTCTTCTCTTTAGTGTAAAGCATCATATGCATGAGATCAATGTATTGCTTGCCGCCCTATTTACAATTTCTAATTTTTGTTACGTCTAAAATCGATAAAAATTTAAAGTGTTATGAAACTGGGAACGAAGCTTTGTTAAATTGATTTTCGGCTCTAAAAAGTGCCGTTTGTTTTCTTTCAGGTTGGTCGTGCTGCCTTGATAATTTCTTCCGAACACCGACGGAGGCCGAGGATTTCATCTCGAAAGAAATTTTTAAAACTGCACTCTACGTTCCAAAGACGTTCAACCATCAGCTGTCGTAACCACCCGCTCTTCAACGCATTATATATATGCCCTATTTCGTAAACATTGATGCCTCGGCGCCTAACATACGAATGAGCTATCAGCTGTGCGAAAAATGCAAATGAGACCGAGCTGTGTGAGCACTGGATATGCGTAAACACATCAGATACATCATGCTATGCTTACGACACAGCCGAACGACTTTATTCGATTCTAATAATCCAAGAGTTAAGCAATTGCTAGTCTGCATACCACTCGAAAAATCAGTGCAAATCATATTTCAGGATTGAGAAAATGGAAAAATGAAATGAAGACTGAAATTAATGGATTTAGCATTCATTAAATAAAAACATTGAATGCTGAAAAAAAACAGAACAAAAAAAATAATTTCTCACCCTTGTAACAATAAATATGACAACGTAGTAGATCGGAATACACCTAGCTCGTGGCCGGAAAAAATAGGACTTTTCGCGAATTTTTCCGGGCAACCGTGTGCGGGTTTTCAAAGGTTTTTTTTTACATTCGAGAGTATAGTTTTAAGTATCTTTTAATAGTTTTTGTATTGAAAAATATTTATAAATGTGTGAGATCCGAAGGTTTGTGCAGACCGCTGTTTGAAAAGCGTCCTTCGCAGTGAGCACTGCTGCTCGCAAAGAAATCACCTAGCTAAAGGGTTTAATGAAATATTAATTTTCGAAAAAACGGCCGCGGTCCAAAGTGAAAGTGCTGATTATTGGCGAAAAAACGCTCTACTTTCGTTGATAGAAAAAAACTATGCATCAAAAAAAAATCCTTCGTTCCCCACTGCTTTTTGATATGAAGAAAAGCTTGTAAAATTGAAGTTCATCGGTGCAGTGATTGTTGAGCTAACGCGGTCACCAATCTTGAAACAGTTAAAGTTTCACGTCGGATTTATACGTGGATAAATGTAATTTGAAAAACTTACATGGAATCATCGCTACTAAGCCCATAAAGTAAGCCTTCTGCAGCGGTAGCAGTCTCCAGAATTCCAATGTGCCGCTGCCTGCTGAGCTTTCTTTTCCTTCTCGCGTGTTATATCAGATTGCACTTGGCTGTCCGCACGCGCCTCTTATCTTCTTCCGTGACTTATGTGTGAGCGTTGCCACCGCAGTGCACCCCCGTCGCTTGCAGCATTTGCAATAACAAAAAAGATCCTTCATTGAAAAGACAGGCAGTGACATAGGCAGCTATTTCCATTGGGCAGTGCCGGGTTTGTACTTTTCTTAAGTATAGGCCACTTGACTTTGTGCTGCCCCTCCTATCTTAAGGTGCTATATCGGTGTGAACGGTGAAAATTTGGGTGATATTCGGGCATTTTTCGGAAGAAAATTACTCAATTAAATGTTTCGGAAAATTAAGAATATATTTGGTAGGGGTGTGCGGGTAGCAGAATTGGTCGGGTCGGGTCGGGTCGGGTAATTAGACTCTGATCCCATCGGGTACCCGTGATCGGACGGGTATACTCGAACTTTATCGGGTACCCGAGTTTTTCGAGTACTCGTCTCACATCGGGTACTCGAAAAGTCGTGTTGCCGGAACAAAATTTCGTTTCATAGTATAGATAGCGCCACGGAAACGTACCAAAACGGACAAAATAGAGTCCAGCTTTATGTTCTCTGCCCTTCGCCGATAGGTTGGAGTTCATAAGAAATCCAAATAATTTATTTAATAATTTTGATATTTTTGTTATGTATATATTTACAATTTTTTTCCGGCAAACTTCTTTTAAGGTAGTACGAGCGCGCAATCTTGATTTCTATAGATTTCGTTCAAATTTTAACCAGACATTGCTCATGTCATTATGCATGTTTGAGTGAAATTTCAGAACAGTCGATTATGAAGATCGGGAGATAATGGGTTTTAAAATTGCAACTTTTAACACTGCAGGGTCTGCATTGAAATTTAGACAGAATAATTTTCCGTCAAAAATATTCGTTCCCTATAATAAGAAGACATATGGCAACACCGCATCGTCCCACGTATCCAATGACGTGAGTTTGCGCGGCATGTTTGAAATAAAACTGCAACACAAATTTTTATTTGCAAGTAATTTTAAATCGAACAAAGTTTTTAATTAGTTATGAATGAACCAACACTTTCATTTGTTAATGAAGATAACATAAACAATATAAAATATTAATATTTATAATGCAAATATTTTTTATGCGAAAATTTTTAACTCTACGAACGCGATAACTATTTTTTTCTCGAAACATTGAACAATACCGTTGTGCGGTGTTGCCATATATCTTCTTATTATAAGGGACAAATATTTTTTACGGAAAATTATTCTGTCTAACTTTCAATGCAGACCCTGCAGTGTTAAAAGTTGCAATTCCAAAACCCATTATCTCCCAATCTAAATAGTCGACTGTTGTGAAATTTCACTTAAACACGCACAAAGAAATAAACAATGTCTGGTTACAATTTGAATAAAATCTATAGAAGTCAAGATTGCGCGCTCGAACTACCTTAAGAGAAGTTTGCCGGAAAAAAATTGTAAATATATACATAACAAAAATACTAAAATTATTCAATAAATTATTTGTATTTCTTATGAACTCCAACCTATCGGCGAAGGGTAGAGAACATAAAGCTGGAGTCTATTTCGTCCGTTTTGGTACGTTTCCGTGGCGCTATCTATACTATGAAACGAAATTTTGTTCCGGCAACACGATTTTTCGAGTACCCGATGTGAGACGAGGACTCGAAAAACTCGGGTACCTGATAAAGTTCGAGTATACCCGTGCGATCACGGGTACCCGATCGGATCATAGTCTAATTACCCGACCCGACCAATTCTGCTACCCGCATACCCCTAGTAATAATAATTTAAAAAAAAGCACTGAGCGCGGGGAACGATCCCGCGCCCCTGCGGACCGAAGCCAGGAACGCTACCAACGGGACCATCTCATCGCTTGTAGAATATGTGCACTGTCTGGTACTTACGATTCGCGGCCGGATGGATGATTGGCTTGTTTTTGGGGATAATGCTTTACCGCTTTGTGAAAGTATGAGAATTAATATAATAATACGAATATAAATATATTTCCGCTTACTTTTATGAATTATAATTTATTTGGCATAAGGACGGGTGTGAGTAAAGCGTAAACAATTTTTTAGAAGATAAATAAGTTGTAATTTAGATTTATTATTATATTTAAATTAACGTATAAACTAAAAAAATAAGCGATCAGATTGCGCGATATATTTTTTTGTATACATTAATAACGCAGAGAATCAAGAGCTAAATAAGCATTGAAATCATCTAAAAGCCTCGCGCGTGCCGTCGGATGACGTCACGCGCAAGTCGTGCTCAGATTGCTTTTTCCCTCGAAGCCTTCGTTTCGGCTTGGCCGAACATGAACGTGCTCAGCGTCCATGTGTTGGTGTAGCTGCCAAAGGCGCGGTCGGGAAACTTCGACCGCGTTCGGCTCTTTCCGAAGATGTCCGAGCGTCGCTCGCTCACGGACACGCGCTACTGTGTGATGATTGTGTGATGGGCGCGTAAGAGACTAGAGAGGGGGTAACTTTGCCACCCCTTTTCTCCCCTTAAGGATTGAATTGCAAAAAATCCCTTCTTAAATGGTGCGTACATAATAAAATCAACATGGCTTACAAATGGTTGAAAGGCACCAAGTTTCATACAGAAATGCTTTCCCAGAAGTAGACGCGTCTGTTCTATTTGATAAGTGTCGTCAGCGAGAAGGTAGAGGTCGAGTCTATTTGTTTAAACATTTTGCACTAATGACTAATTATACTGTATCTAGTTAAATCCCCCCGAAGATAAACGTCAGTGGGAAGAGAACCAGATAGACAGTCGTGATCACCACGCCGTGCATACAATTGATGAAGCAAATTTTACAGCATATTGACTACATATCATGATGCAAAGCCGTGAACTCATTTAGTATAGTGAATGTACAAAGCATTTTGATCTCAATATGTCGTTTACAAATGCATCGTACGTTTGAGGCACATTGAACTCATATCGCTGTGCTCGAGTGTCCACAACTAATATCTGCAAATTTTACGTCATATGGAAGTCATCCAATGACTTGTGTTGATGAATTCACTGGGTTAGCACTGGTAGTAGACATGCCATGCAAGCAATATGATGGCGATATGCATGTTTGTCAGTGATGCATTCGATGGGCGCAACATGACGGCGATATGCGTGTTTTTCGGTGATACATCCTATGACGGCGATATGCATGTTTCTAAGCGATACATTCGTTGAGCGCAATATGACGGCGATATGTATATTTTGTCAGTGATACATCCCAGGAGTACAATATGATGGCGATATGCATGTTTCTCAGTAATACATTCCATGACGGCAATATGCATGTTTTCAGTGATACATTCGGTGAGCGCAATATGGCGGCGATATGCATGTTTCTGTGATACATCCTATGACGGCGATATGCATATTTCTAACAAGCAGAAGGCAGAGCCTGGATGTCGCGAATCGGGTTCTCCTTTCGCGTGGTGAAAATTGAAGACCTCCGAATTAACGTCGTTTTTTATTTTTGTTCCAATAGGCCTTAGTTGCTGAGATATCACGATTTGAAAATTTGGGAGTTTCGTCTCGGGCGTAGAGTACGTTGAGCGTTGACACTTGAGACAAGAGCGGCCGTAGCTAATACGGTAAGACGACAGATCGGCACTCTGAAAGTTCACGGTTCGCGCCCCCATGCTTTTTTTTAATTCAATTTTTTTTAAATTTTATAATCTCTCATAAGACTTTGCATGTGCAGGCAAATAAAAAAAATCGAAAATATGTATTACTAGTTTTATGTATCTATTATATTAAAATAATTGAAGTCACAATTACATAGCAAAATAATATTGTATAATAAATAATTAATCTAATAATCAAGTCACAATTACAAAGCAAAATAATATTGTATAACAAATAATTCATCTATTAATCACGCCACAATAAGAAAGCAAAATAATATGGTATAAAAAATAAATAATTTATCTAATTCACAGGAAAGCATATTTGAAGATATTGTAACGGGTCGGAATATCGTTACAATATATTTGTTTGTTCGAGACTCGATTAGGGAATAAATTAATTGAGACTCAGGTATTTTGGTGGTGATTTACAATAAAAAATGGTTTATTCAATTTTATGGATGCGATACAATGTTATTTAGCGCCGTGTATGAGTGTAATGTGTTGTTTGTATTGTTTTCGTGTAATTCGTCCCTAACTAAGGCGTCGGTCGATAAAGATTCGCGGAGTTATCCGGGTGGTAACATTCTCGAGCGCGGCCGGTATCGATTACCATGCGTCGGTAACCGTAACCTCTTCCTTACCGACGCTCGAGGCGCAATGGATCGTGACGCGGTAGATCGCGGCGCGCTGGCTCGTCGCGGTCGCGGCCCGCGCTTTGTTTACAAACTCGGCGTACGCGTGCCTTCTGATGCTCGCCCGGGTCCGTTTTTTTGTTTGTTTCTTGCCTTTTATAATTTGATTATAATAATTGGAATATC
This sequence comes from Ophion slaviceki, assembly GCA_944452715.1. Taxonomy (NCBI): domain Eukaryota; kingdom Metazoa; phylum Arthropoda; class Insecta; order Hymenoptera; family Ichneumonidae; genus Ophion; species Ophion slaviceki. Next base: position 43,202,610 of record OX101787.1, on the reverse strand, counting down.
GGTGTGTTCGCGGATATGTGTATGTGTGTGTGTGTATGATTTCGCACCTCCTGTTACCTCCTGTCCCTTTATTTTCTCCTGATACTATTTGTCGATTTAACTTTCAATAAATCGCTCCCTTTTGCCACTAATTAATTATACAATAATCCCTTGTAATTTACTTCGTTTTTCTTGATCCGCGGGTCGGTATTCGCGAGAGGTTCCCTATTTTTACCTAACTAATTATCTTTTTGTATGCTTTTCCCTAGTATTCCTCTCGTGCTCCCTCGCCCTTGAACCAATAATCGTGCGAAGTTTCATAAATGAATTATTTCTTTTCTTTTTAGCGCTTCCTCCTACTTTTCTGATTTGATAATCTTTTGGCTCCTTTCAGGTTCCCTTCCTTTTTCTTTTCTCCTTAGACACTTTCCCTACCCTTGAGGGCTGGTATTCGCGTCACGCAGTAATCGTCCAATTCGCGGAATATGAAAGTGCTTTTTGTAAGCCGACGCCTCCACTCGTTCTGTTGTCTCGGTTGTCCTCAGTAACACTTTTCCTACCCTTAAGGGCTGGTATTTGCGTCACCTCGTACTTCTCGATTCTCCAGAGCCAGAAGAGGAGGAGTGCCTTTCTTCCAAAATTCCCGTCCGTATATACCCATATTTTGCCGCCTTTTCATACCCCTTCTCTTACGTATTCCCCAATTGCCCTAATTGCCTTTATTGTTAACTTTTTCTCCTTCCTTAAATAAATTTTACTTCTCTTCTGTTTTTGTGTGGTTTTCTCTGTTTTCATTTCTCTGTCTTCCTCCTTGCTTGCTGTTCTGCCTTTGACTTTCCCCTTCCCTTACCCTTTGTTATTGTTAACCTTCTTTAATTAAATTAGCTTCCTGGTACTCTTTTCTTGTTTTTCTGTTAACTGTCTTTCTGTTCGCTTATAGTTTTGTTTATTTCTCTGATTTGGTAGTCCGTTATTTCCCCCTCCCCTACTCCTATTATGGAGTCGGTTGCTTTCTAACTACATGGTGGGGGTTATTTATTTGTGAGACGGACCTGTACGTCTTAATATATATCTTCAAATATGCTTTCCTGATAGAATCCGCAAGGTTAAATGTGGTTGCGGTGGTATTACGTTCATTTTATGTTCGTGGTGTCGTAAGCCTTTGTGCTTCCCTTGCTTTTACGATGGTTTCCACCCTCCAATTTGTCAACATACTGATCTGATAGAAGAAGAATCAGAATAATTACCTACCGCGAAGTTTGCAAGTGTGAATTAGATTAATTATTTATTTTTTATACTATATTATTTTGCTTTCTCATTGCGACTTCATTATTGGATTAATTATTTTAATATAACAGATAAATAAAACTAGTACTAGACTTCTTTACCTGCACATGCAAAGTCTTATGAAATTATAAAATAAAAATAAAAATTGAATTAAAAAAACCGCATGGGGGCGCGAACCGTGAACTTTCAAAGTGCCAGTCCGTCGTCTTACCGTATTAGCTACGGCCGCTCTTGTCTCAAGCGTCAACCCTGAATGTACTCTACGTGCGAGCCAAAACTCCCAAATTTTCAAATCGCGATATCAGCAACTAAGGCCTATTGGAACAAAAATAAAACTTCCTTTCATCACGCGAAAGGAGAACCCGATTCGCGACATCCAGGCTCTGCCTTCTCCTTGTAAGTGATACATTCGATGAGCACAATATGACGGCGATATGTATATTCGTCAGTGATACATCCCATAAGCGCAATATGACGGCGATATGCATCCAAATCCAGAATGATACAAATAGGCAGACACAAAGAAAGTTTGCACAGGTGTTAGAATAGCTAGGTAGGTAGCGCGCTCAGCTCTCGAATTAGAAAACGTGGTTCAAACCGTAGGTAGTTGCAAAATTTAACTAGGTAGAATACATTTCAATCCATTTATCATATAGGTAGGAACATAAATAAAGCGAATGGGGATATAAAAATCCTACCAGATTTTTTTAATCAATATTTTTTTATTTGTTTTTATTTTTCACGCTATGACACTCATTTGCGCTCTATATGAGCACAGCATAGTTACGTCACGCCATGCCGCTAAAGGTGCGGTCTCATGCAGTCGCTCGTCGCTCGTTTGCAGCGACAAATCTGGTCACGTGATATGTAGCGACAAAGCTGAAAATGTTGAGCTTTATCGCTGGGAAAGGAGAGTGGGGAGAGGAGAGTGAGCGATACAAATCGTAATATGTGTGGTGCTGCAACTTATTTGATTAATTGGTATAAACAATGAATTCAGGCGACATCTCGTCAATTTCCGAAAAAACACTATTATATTTTTATTTTTATTCACTCCGATTTATTTCACTTGTATCACTACCACGATTGCCACTAAAGGAGGTTGGGAAATTCAAAATAGGGTCACGTGACCAGATTTATCGCTGCAAACGAGCGACGAGCGACTGCATGAGGCCGCACCTTAATATGAGCTCCGTATGAGCAGTACAGTTTCTTCACGCCGTGACACCCATATGAGCCCCATATGCACTCACTTATTGTTAGATATTCGTGAGCCAAATTTGCTAGTCTGATGAATTCACTGCATGCATATTCGCGTGAGAACAACTTCGCTTCATTTGGATGTATTATTGTGAATCATCATGTGATGCAAATATGACTTCAACGGGAGCACTCATAAGGGATACACAGCTGTGAGACTTTCTATGCCGCAGTGATGATGTACATATGATGCCAATATGAGGTACATCCGTCTATCTGGAGAGGCTTAAGCATATGTGTTTATACGAAAAATACTTATCGCAAAATATCACCGGTTCGTTGTAGAGCAAGTCTCTAACGATCTCCATAGTCGAAGAATTTGATCCTCGTCGAATTCCGGAAGATAAGCGTTGCTAGGGAGAGAGAAGGCTCGAGCATATTTGTTTAAACAATAAACGTCATTACTAAGTTTCACCGCTCTCTTGCAATTCTGTTTGATAGGAAATTTGATCGAAATCGAATTCCCGACGACAACCGTCGCCGAGGAAAGACATCGAGTCTCTCACCCTAACAATTGCTAAAGAATTTGATCGTAGGCAAAATCCGCGAAGATAAGGATTATCAGCGAAAACGATAGCGGTCTTTATTACTAGAGAATTCAATTCTTGCAGAGCTAAAGGTAAGTCGCGGTGAGGGAAGAGATAGCATGACCTCAATTATTCAAGCGATACAATAAAACCGTTTACGGAGGTTGGAGCGTTAGCCATAATCCGAGATTAAATTTAAATATATATATATATGTGTGTGTGTGTGTGTGTGTGTGTGTGTGTGTGTGTGTGTGTGTGTGTGTGTGTGTGTGTGTGTGTGTGTGTGTGTGTGTGTGTGTGTGTGTGTGTGTGTGTGCGTGCGTGCGTGCGTGCGTGCGTGCGCGCGCGCGCGCGCGTGTGTGTGTGTGTGTGTGTGTGTGTGTGTTGTTGTCTAGACTATGCTGAGACTTTACGAAATTTTCGATTTTTTTTCACGACAACACCAGAGAAAAAATAGTGTAATGTATGTAATTTTAGATGCGTTTAGATAGGCACGACTTTGACGCTACGGATGATGTAATTTTTTGGCTATTTACCACCAAGATTTCGAATAACGGATTAACACAAAGTAAACCTTTGTATACAAGTAGCAAAAAAAATCTACAGATCTTACACAAAGTGCAACTATTTCATAGCATTGAAATTGAAATCAGCCTATTCGGGTAATAAAAAACAGTGACATGTACACTGCCGCGAAAACGTTTGGATTCACCAGTCGAGTCCTACTCATCAGAGTTTCGAGCCAAAATAGTCAAAAAAATCTCGGAGGACAATTGTAAAAAAAATTCCAAACGATCCATTATAAACTTACTCAACTTTTTACATTCTTGACATTTCCTCTCAAACCCTATAGTTCTTGAATTAGGTTGAATTTTCCAAAATATGTCCTTTTTAGCCGAAAATGAAATAACTTTGCGAAGAAAATCGTACGAAACTTTTTGTAAAACGAAAATGGAGCTTCTGCTACCCCGTTCAAGTTTATCATGGACAAACATGACAAAAAAATCCATAAGTCATGCGCCCAATTCTCGATTGTCGAAAAAGCGCCGAACAATAGTCACGTATAAAAGTGCGTATCGGGTCGAAAAAAAAGCATAAAAAATATTTCAAAAGAGCAAAACAAAGTTGGATTTGTTCTCTTCAAAACGCCGTTCTGTAAATTTGGTTATCTTTTTTTTTGACGAAGCTATGTAACTTTTAGTGCCGCAAGAATTATCGACTGGTGTATCCAAACTTTTTAACGACAGTGTAAATAATATGTGTTCGTATTTATCATTTTTCAAAAAATATTGATACATTGAGGTAAAATAATTTTTAAATTAATAACAAATCAGAATTGGTTGGGGGAGAGCGCATTTTTCCACCGATCATAGGCAATCAGCATGTCACAGCTCCCCCACTCTACTATAACACAGTGGCAGTGGAGCGGAGGTACCGTTACTTTCGTGTGGCATCCAGCTCACTCAGGCCCCTCTACCCAGCGTACCTCACAAACATACACAGTTTTAAAAGCATTTCAAATGCTAACATTTTCAATTTTTGTTTAACCCCCCATCTCGTATATTGTAAACCACATATATTCAATAGTGAATCATCACGGTTTTCTAAAAGATTATGAATCTTGGCTGACAAATAAAGAATGTTGCTGCCGACCTCAATTGATGGTAATAATAATCTCGTGACATATATGCACTAGGCACAGCAATTAGAAGATCAGAAAAAAATCTCGATGTTTTTAGGTGATTTTCAGAAGGCTATAACTCGGCAAAAAATGGTAGTAGAGCAATAAAAAAAGCAAATTGAAGCTGGAAGTCTCTAGTTTCGAGATCTGTAGTCCAAATATTTTTATCCATGAACATTTCTGAGTTAGCTCAAAGAGATAGCAAAAGAAAAAATTAAAAAATGTTTGCCCATTTTTGAAGAGGTCCACGGGCTTAGGTAAATTTTTTCAGCAATGTAACTATGATGCTCATTTAGTTGGATTCTTCAGCCTTAATTTGAGAGGTTTCTGAGCTTTGTACAATGATTTTTCGCTGAGTTATCGTCGTTCGAAGTGAAAAAGAATTTTTTGGCTTTGATCATTCATTACTCGGGGACTAATGATCGTACAAAAAAAATACGGAGGGTTTTGAATACTTCAAAGTATCCCCTAAAAGGTGTGATTAGTGTTTTTTAATAAACCATTTTTTTCAATATGCAAACCTTGAATGAAAAACAGGTAAAAAATCGCGTTTCCACAGAGTTTCACTAAACATGAGATAACTCAAGAAATAACGAATAGACTGAGGATAGATTTGGTTTTCTTCTAACCTCAAAGTATCCCAAAGAAGCTCTCAAGTATTCAAACTGCTGCGATTTTTCTTTCACTGTGACCCAAACGATTGAAATGTTCACTTTTGCGTAAAACGAATTAAAGGATACATATTTCACCTTTTACTAATTTCTTTAAAATGGAGATTTTTTTGTTTACTAATTTCTTTAAAATGGAGATTTTTTTTGGAGACGTACACTGTTCCACTAAATTAGGTGTAACGTCGTTAATTTTTAGAATTTCAGGGTCCGGTTGGTCTTAAAATATTCTTGAAAGTTCACACAATAACAATATGCAAAAAAAAAACGATTTTAAAAAAGTTTTCAGCGAGGGATAGCCCCTTAATTTTGCAACTCCGGGGGGGCCGGTGCCCCCTGCCCCTCGCAGGCTACGCCCTTGTGTAGATGTATCTATGTATAAACACACCGAGTCCAAAGCTACCGCAGTGCGCTTCAATACATATAACGTCTGTGATCTGGTTTGCATGCAGTCTGGCAATAATGATTGTCCGATCATCGTTGTAAAAAAAAGTTGAAATACGTTAATAATTATTCATTTATGTAGAGACATACAATAGGTATATACTCCCAATAATTTCCACCCAGATTGCTCGGATTAACGAATTCTAGCAATGGGGATTGCTAGAGACTTGAGACAATCAAAGTTTATAGTAGGCGTTATCGCGAAGAACACGCTCTGTAGAAGAGTGGTGACGTTAAGGTGCTCGGAGCGGTCCATGTGAATCAAATGACAGTTTATGAATTTTGTTTTCAGTGAACCTCTAAACAATGTATACTTAGTATAGATCTATTCTACGGATCCTAATTTTTCACAATTAAAGGGCAAAATTATGCATTTGTATACTTTTATTATGTAAATGAGAAAAAACCTTTGTGTTACTACCGACTTGAAAAAGGATGACATTATCGATGATTATTATGAAAAAAGTGCGGCAGCAAATGTTTTATACAACTCAGAATGAAATTTTGAGTAGATTATAATTATGCCTATTTATACGCTAGGCACAGCAATTAGAGGATAAGAAAAAATCTGGATGTTTTAGGAGATTTTCAGAAGGCTATATAACTCGGCAAAAAATGGTAAAAGAGCAATAAAAAAGTACAAATTGAAGCTGGAAGTCTCTAGTTTCGAGATCTGTAGGTCAAATATTTTCATCCATGAACGTTTCTGAGTTAACTCAGAGAGATCGCAGAAGAAAAAATTTAAAAATTTTTGCCCATCTTTGAAGAGGTTCACGGGCTTGGGTAAATTTTTTTCAGCAATGTTCATTTCTTTAAAATGAAGATTTTTTTCGCCATAATCAATATTCTTTTCATAAAAAAATGTGTGACATGGAAAAAACTCGAAAAATATTTTTTTAAATGTTCTTTGATACCCAAATTGTTAAATTTCATCTGTACAATATTGACAAAGTACACAGTCATTAAAAAAATCGTTTGTTTTTCTAAGATACTGTCATTTTTTACCATTGTCATTAGCGTTATCCAAAGCGTACCACGTGGAGGTTGTGCGGGATTTTTTTCCATGTCACACATGTTTTGATGAAAAAAATTTTGATTCTTGCGAAAAAAATCTCCATTTTAAAGAAATTAGTAAAAGGTGAAAAATGTATCCTTTAATTCGTTTTTCGCAAGAGTGAACATTTCAATCGTTTGGGTAACAGTGAAAGAAAAATCGCAGCGGTTTGAATACTTGAGAGCATCTTTGGGATACTTTGAGATTAGAATAAAACCCAATCTATCCTCAGTCTATTCGTTATTTCTTGAGTTATCTCATGTTTAGTGAAACTCCGTGGAAACGCGATTTTTTACCTGTTTTTCATTCAAGGTTTTTATATTGAAAAAAATGGTTTATTAAAAAACACTAATCACACCTTTTAGGGGATACTTTGAAGTATTCAAAACCCTCCGTATATTTTTTGTACGATCATTAGTCTCCGAGTAGTGAAGCCAAAAAGTTCTTTTTCGCTTCAAACGACGATAACTCAGCGAAAAATCATTGTACAAAGCTCGGAAACCTCTCAAATTAAAGCTAAAGAATCCAACTAAACGAGCATCATAGTTACATTGCTGAAAAATTTACGTAAGCCCGTTCACCTCTTAAAAAATGGGCAAACATTTTTTAATTTTTTCTTTTGCTATCTCTTTGAGTTAAGTCAGAAATGTTCATGGATAAAAATATTTGACCTACAGATCTCGAAACTAGAGACTTCCAGCTTCAATTTGCTTTTTTTGCTCTACTACCATTTTTTGCCGAGTTATAGCCTTCTGAAAATCACCTAAAAACATCGAGATTTTTTTTGATCCTCTAATTGCTGTGCCTAGTGTATATATGTCACGAGATTATTATTACCATCAATTGAGGTCGGCAGCAACGTTCTTTATTTGTCAGCCAAGATTTTTAATCTTTTATAAAACCTTGATAATTCACTATTGAATATATGTGGTTTACAATATACGAGATGGGGGGTTAAACAAAAATTGAAAATGTTAGCATTTGAAATGCTTTTAAAACTGTGTATGTTTGTGAGGTAAACTGGGTAGAGGGGTCTGAGTGAGCTGGATGCCACACGAAAGTAACGCTACCTCCGCTCCACTGCCACTGTGTTATAGTAGAGTGGGGGGAGCTGTGATTTGCTAATTGCCTGTGATCGGATAAAAAATACGCTCTCTCCCAACCAATTCTGATTTGTTATTAATTTAAAAATTATTTTACCTCAATGTATCAATATTTTTTGAAAAATGATAAATACGCACTCATATTATTTACACTGACGCTAAAAAGTTTGGATACACCAGTCGATAATTCTTGCGGCACTAAAAGTTACATAGCTTCGTCAAAAAAAAGATAACCAAATTTACCGAACATCGTTTTGAAGAGAACAAATCCAGCTTTGTTTTGCTTTTATGAAATATTTTTTATGCTTTTTTTCGACCCGGTACGCACTTTTCTACGTGGCTATTGTTCGGCGCTTTTTCGACCATCGAGAATTGGGCGCACGACTTATGGATTTTTTTTGTCATGTTTATCTATGATAAACTTGAACGGGGTAGCATATATCTTTTTCGTCGCTTTCAGGGTCCAAATTTATTACGATTGTCCTATGCCCGTTCGGTCTCCTTCCCTCTAGGCTCCATGGGAGAATCGTAATAAATTTGGACCCTGAAAGCGACAAAAAAAATATGTGTTGGTTGTAGATCGGAATTCAGCCACGAGCGCGCTTGTGTTGTCAGTATAGGATATGAAGATATATTGTCTTTTAGTGTTTACACGCTGACATTTTATTTCCATTTTCTTACGTGCGAAAAAGTGTAGTGATGAATTCGAAGAGGAAAAAATCGGGAACCACTATTCCCTATGTTTTTAAGTGTGCTCTTTCGAATGGTGATGGTTAAAATTGCGTCAGAAAAAATGTAACCATATAAAAATCGAAAATACGCGAAAAATACGTGATTGTTCGATGACGTTTTTTTTTAATCGAGTTTTTGTTCCCTTTCGTTTTTTTTTTCATGCCTAAAACCAATCAATATCGCGACCTCGATGTCTAAACTAAAAATACGGGAGGTTATTTATTTTTAACGTTTTGGTAAGCCACAATGGCGACCAGAATGAAATTTTTTCCCCGAAACTTGACGAATTTCTTTCTCGAAAACTATAGACTTAGTAGTCACTAGTCTATAGTTTTCGATCTCGAAAACTATAGATCCTTAGTAGTCACACTTAGCTAGAATCACGTTATAGTCATACTGGGTCAACGGGACCGGGGCATTTTTAAATTGTTATAAATAATTAAATAATGCATTGAGCGATGTGAAAAAAAATAGTGAGATATAATTTAAACCTTGTTTAATACAAGGATATTGCCAAAATAGACAGAAACATCATGTTTGAAAAGCTGTGGGAGAAAGGAATTACAGGAAGAATGCATAAGCTGATACGGGGAATCTACGAAGAGACAAAAACGAAGACATCACGAGAAACGGAAGGACGGGAAAATTCGAGACAAAAAAAGGAGTGAGACAGGGATGCCCTCTCAGTCCGACTCTTTTTGGGTTGGTCTTGGATGACATCGACGAGGAGTGGGAGAAAAAAGGCGTCGGGGGAACAGTGATGGGAGGAAAAAAGTTCCACGCTCTCAAATACGCAGACGACATCGCTCTGGTAGCAGACGACGCAAAAGGTCTCGGGGATATGTTAAGGCGTCTGGAAAAATATGAGGAAAATATGAGGATGGAAGTTAACATTAAGAAAACGAAGATAATTATTTTTGAAGGGGGGGGGGGGGGAGGCCTAAAAAGGGAGAAGAATGGAAGTTCAGAGGGGAAACACTGGAAGTCGTGAAAGAGTTTAAGTACCTAGGATTCTAGTTCTCAGCAAACAACTCAATGAAAAGGCACCTACAAGTTGTGGCAGCAAAGGCAAGGAAGGCAGCGAATACGGTGTGGGGCCTGATGAAAAGAACAAGGGTGGACAACCTGAAATATAGACTCCAGCTGATGAACTCGATGGTAAAAGCAGGGGCGCTATATGGGGTGGAAGTGTGGGGATGGAGGAGAAGGGAGGAAATGGAAAAGTTGCAAGGGAGATTTATAAAAATGGCACTGGGTTTAGCGAGAAATACACCGGACTACCTCTGGAAGATGGAGGCTGACAAGAGGAGCATTGAAGTGGAAGCTAGGCGGAGAGCGAGCAACTATTTGTTACGAATTGTGGAAATGGACGAGGACAGATGGCCAAAAATCTGCCTAAAGGAGAAACTCAGGAACATAAAAAATGGGAACGAATCAAGATGGGGAAGGGAGTTAAGGACGGCGATGGAGGAGGCAGGAGACGAGAGCATCCTGGAATTAATAAGGAATAATGGAGACAAAGTGGCGATCAGAGACATTCTGAAGGAAGGAATAGAGATAAAGAGAGATCAGGACATACAGAAGGATTGGGGGGGAATTGACAAATCTTCATTCTGTAATTATTTCAAGGACATAAAAGAAAAATTGGGGAGGGAGGCTTTCTGGGAAGATAAAGACGTTAGGGGTGCTATAAAAGAAGGGTGGGAAAGACTGAGATGCGGTAACTTAGAGAGGGTAGGGAAGAAAAGCTACAGCAATTGGGCATGCAGAGTATGCGGAAAAAAGAGGAGACGTTGGAACATATATGGCAGTGTGGGGAAGCAAGGAGGAAAATTAATAATAAGTGGGTAGAGGGAGTCGACAACTGGAGAGGGGATAGAGTGGGAGATCGCCTAAAAGGCTGGTGGATAGAAACGTTGAAGGGGAAAATAGTTAAAGAATTGGGAGAATACACAATGGCATTCAGAGGTCTCGACGCAGCAGGCTGAAATCTACGCGAATTAGTTTATCAAATGTACCTAAATTACTAGTCGTAGGCATGCAATGGACGGGCGAGCTCTTTTAAAGAAAACTTAACGTAATATAGTGCTAGTACCCTAGCAGTTTGCCTAACCATTCATTCATACCGGTTTAATAACCAAAAAACTAACCGTTGTATTTGGACAAAATTCTACCGACTTTCTAACCGTGTTTCTGACCACTACCCGTGATTTGCTCAAGTTAGAAAGATGGTTAGAAAATTGGTTTGAAATTCGAATTACAACCATGCCGAAAAGCAACCACTCGTAACCAAATTTGTAACCGTATTTATAACCACTATTCATGATTCGCTTAAGTTGGAAAGATGGTTGGAAATTTGAAATACAACCCTGCCGAAAAGTAACCACTCGTAACCGAATTTTTACCGTGTTTCTAACCACCATCCGTGATTACCTCGAGTTGGAAAAGTGGTTAGGAAGATGGCTGGAAATTCGAAATACAACCACAGTCGCGCTTTAACGTGACTGCAAAAGTGGTCGCCAATTAAAGATGTATGTACCTGTAATTGGGATTTTAATGTGGATATTAAAGAATCAATGGCGGTACGTACCGCTAAATCGTAGTTTTATTTATACCAATTTTTTAGTGGCGTTGTACAATATTTTATTTCCTGTTTTCCCATTTTTTCGTTCTTATCAATTGTTTGATTTTTTTATAGTTGTTGTTTTCTCTTTATAATTGTTTTGTGTATTATATTTTAAATTCGTTTTTCCGGTTTCTTGATATATGGCGGACAATCACCAATATTTTTTCTTAGGCGCAATACATAATGAAGGCCGATCGTAGGCGGTATACAGTTGCAAAGCATGTTAAATTATTAATGGACGATATTTTTTTTTGAAACATTCCGCCAATCTCAACGATACAAATATTTAGTTTAAAACAAAAGAATGAATAACAAGTCTTTGTTTTCCGTCTAGCAGAAAAAATGCAATCGCAATTTTAAACCATGGTGACTAGATGCATGGTTAGGCATATTTTTAACTTTGAAATTCACGGCTGTAGTTGAGTGCGATTATTCGTTGTGCGTCGTGCTCACATAGCTCATTCTTCGCCCGAATCAATCGACGACCATATATACTAAATATTTAATTAAAAATAAAAGAATGAATAATAAGTCTTTGTTTTCCGTCTAGCAGAAAAAAATGCAGTCGCAATTTTGAACCATGGTGACTAGATGCATGGTTAGTCATATTTTTAACTTTAAAATTTTCGGCTGTAGTTGAGTGCGATTATTCGTTGTGCGTCGTGCTTACACAGCTCATCCTTCGCCTGAATCAATCGATGGCCATTGAAAGGATCATCCAGTATTGTACCGGGACTCGCTAGTATTTGTTTCAGTGATTTCTTCTCAACTGTACAACAAATACACATGCCAATGATTATCAATGAGTTAATTTGTTCGTGTAATTGTAAGATAAACGTTATATATTACCGTTGAAGCTTTTGCTTTGACACCTTTCCTTCAATTCTGAGTATTCCCATAATGATTGTTTTTCGAGCTTTCTGTAAACGTAGAGTTCCATCAATTTTTTTTGTTGATCCTGAAAATAGTCAATTTGTAATATTCAACGTCGTTAACAGTAATTTTTTCGTATTTATATTACGCACTGGTACAGTTGATCACCAATGTTTCCCAACGGTAATACCGGTATCATATATTTGCAAAATAAATATTCTATCAATGCCGGATCTTGGAAATTCTTCATTTCATTTTTTTGGTGATGGGTAATTATTGCCTGACCTTCGAGACGCTTGTAGATATCGAAAACAATGCGATATTCATTTCGCCATTGGACGATGCGCAATTTTCCTAAGTATAAAATGACACAATGTTTTACCTGATAAATACATGTTTACAGTCAGTATATCACAGATATATTTTTTTTGTTACCATTGATAGTTACGAAGCAATCCGGCGATAAAATTTTATGAAGCTCGTCACGGGTCAAATTACTCTTCCATAGAAGCTGATTGAAAGTGTACAAGTTGTCAAGACAAATGTCACCTTCGTTCTTCTTTCCACGATACGTACTTGATTCAAGCAACTTTAGAATTTGCTCCAAATTATATTTAGCAGGTGGAGTCTCGATTATTTTTCCATGAGATTCCGCTAAACCATGTTCGTAGTTTGCCAGTACAATTTTTCGTTCCTTCAGCGGTATGTCATGTTCATGGTGATGGAGCTGAGCATCTGTTGAATATTCTTCTTCTTCGTTTTCTTTATTCGAAGCCCCATACTGCTTCGATTTGTTGTACACTCGATCCGCCTTCAACTTGGACGAGATCCACGATCGCATTTTTGCAACATCTTGCACACCATCCCTTGGCAACTTGTTTGAATCCTGCATTATGATACTGGTATCTATGCATGTGCAGAAAATATTATTGCAATGGTTATGATTTTTTTCGTAATAATTAAATTTATCTCTGTTTGTAACGCTCATTTATTTAACTCACGTATTAAGGCGGAGATCTCGCCTTTTGTTATAAGCCGATACGACGCGTTTTTCCTTTTTGTTTCGTCCAACGTGAGAGACAGACGTTCCTCTGGTGACCCAAACGCACGTATAAAGTGATTCACTATCTTTTTCATAGTTTTTGCTTCGATAGCTTTCAAAAAGTGACCATATTCGAATTTTCTTCCATCCACACTAACCTATGGAAAAACACCATTACTAGATGGACACATTGGGTCATCTGCATGTCCGTCTGAACTAATCTGGGAGTAATTAATATGTACAGTGCTTCCACTAAACTGCAAATACCTTTCCATCATCGTCCGGTAATGGTATTTTAAAGGTAGGTCCGGTACGTGTATCTTCGGCTTCTTTTGGAGCGACAAATTTTTTTTACTTTGGTGATTATTGATTTTTCCATCTTTGTCATTTCTTTTGAAATGAAGGATTTTAAATCCCCATAATCATCAACGGATTTTCTCTTTTTCGAAACACCTGCCGAGTTTTGTTTTGCGAGAGATGTGTTATTAGTTGTTAGATGGACGCTGCTCGTTTGCAGAACGCTCTTAACGGCGGCTTGTTTTTTTCCTTTTGTATAACCTTATCGTTACGTCTGCAACTTTCATCCTAGAAAAGAATATTTTTTTTATACTTGTAACTCGAACTTGTTGCTTTAATTGTTTTATATTTACCTCCTCAGATCCAATAAAGGGCGATGATGGTACTGAAGATAAATCGTCGTTTTCGGTTGGCAGATAAGACTCGAACGACATACTAGAGTCGTATTCACCAGAACAGGGTGGTGTAATCGGTGCTGTGACGCTCGATTCGGTTATATCCATGTCAATTTTATTTATTGTTTTCATTATCGGTCTTCGCAGTATTATTTTCTACCAGTTGACATTGTACACGAATTTTAAAGTTATAATACAAGTTTGGCGCGCTACGCGCAAAGCGTGACGGCTTCAATGCTACAAGGAGGGTGCAATCATAATGCAATCAAACTTACGGGCTCAGATGACTTCCTCAAGATATCGCTCACGATTCTCAACTTCTTTGGGTTTCTCATCGGTTCGCCTCTACTCTCCTCCGACAACTCTTTGTCTACTTTTTCATTATCCTATATGTATCGGTATGAAAATTTTTACTTCTCGTAATAAAAATGAATCTATATTGTCTTTTAATTTCCCCATTCGTTAACAATCCACATATAATGTTCGTTTTTCCTCGTTGCAGCATAGCGGCACAGCCAGGTCCCGCCCGTGCCCAAGGTTCGCCCAGTTCTATATACATTTCAATTTATAATTGAAATTTTGTATTTGATTGGATTTAAAATTATAAGGGAAATTTCAATTTATAATTGAAATGTATATCTCTGCAAGCTAGATTATTATTTTCTTGAAATATAGTAGATAAAATTCGATCCTGGAATTATTTCACCTATTGTATATGAGTGGAAGAGTTTTGGTTGTCCAAAAAGCGGTAGGGTTCGGGTCGTCAAAACTTTTCAGCGCACACAAAATATTTCAGATAATTACCGGATTGTCTTTTATTATCTACGTGACGGGAATAACAGTTTCAGCTCACGCTGATTCTACACAGCGTCACAATTCTTTCGACGTTTCATGAGAAACGAAATTCCAGAATGTTTTGGTAATATTTTGTACGCTTACCGTTACGGCGCTGCTGCATGGCAATATTTCATCGGTGATTTCAGGAACAACGAGATCCTTGGTTATTTTTTCTGAATCAGTCTCCACGTGTTCTTCTACACGGTTCTCCATCATTTTTTCATCGCTTATCGATACATTGGGCGAAATCTCACAGTCCGACGATTTCTGTATCGTTTCCTGCCAACAAAATATATATTTATTGTGGTGTTGTGTGATATTAATCTCGATTATTTTTATAATACATTACATTTTAAATTTTAACATAATGAATTCAAATGAATGGTTGTATGGTTCTACATAGATTCTTGTCTCGTTCAAAACTCGCGCCATTTAACGTACCTCAAAGAATACAACGTTAACACGTCTTAAGACGGAATGACACCTCATCGCGGTCGGTATGGTAGAACAATATGGGTACCCAAAAATCTCTGAAACGGCTCTTCAGATCCTGTCGAAATTTTGCCAAACTACGTCAAATAGATAGACGAACAGCTGTCTGCCCCCAAATTTTCTGAATTTGAGAAAAAAAAACGTAGATTGGCTTATCATACAGCAATCTACGTTTTTTTCTCGAATTCAGAAAATTTGAGGGGCAGACAGCTGTTCGTCTATCTATTTGACGTCGCTTGGCAAAGTTTCGACGGGATCTGGAGAGCCGTTTCAGAGATATTTGAGTATCTATAATTGTTCTACCATACCGACCGCGATGAGGTGTCATTCCGTCTTAATCATTTACCGCGAAGTATCAGAGGGGTACATCGAGTCGACGACGCCTCAGGTTTCTGCAATCGTCGAGAAAGACCACAATGTTTGTCAAGGGGAGTTTTATCGTCTCAGTATGTGCGGAAGTTCCATGAAAAATAACATTTCAGAAATTTTTAGCAATATTTTGTACGCTTACCGTTACGGCGCTGCTGCACAGCAACATGTCATCGGAGGATGTCATTTCAGGAACAACAACGAGATCCTTGGTTGTTTTTTTCGAATCAGTCTCCACGTGTTCTTCTACACGGTTCTCAACCATTTCTTCATCGCTTATTGATACATTGGGCGAAATCTCACAGTCCGAAGATTTGTGTACCGTTTCCTACAAATAAAATATACAGGGTGTCCCAGAAGTAACGTACGCTCTTCTAGCATGTGGTAGGAAAAAAAATTCTGAGACGAAAAGTCCTCAATCATTTTTTGATCAGACGCATAGATAATTAATTATAAATTAAAATACATAGCCAATCAGGTGCGCGCTACAGCGGAAAGGGAGCGTAGAGGGGAGGGATAGGGGCATGCGTTGTAATTGCGTGAGCCTGAAAATGTGTGCGGAGGGAAAATTCCGAAAGCATGTGTGTGTGCGTGCGTGCGCGCGCGCGCGTGTGTGTGTGTGTGTGTGCGTGTGTGTGTGTGTGCAAGTGTGAGTGTACGTGCGCACACGCGTGTGTGTGTGCACTTGCACACATGCTTTCGGAATTTTTCCTCCGCACACATTTTCTATTTATTTTAATTCATAATTAATTATCTGTGCGTCCGGAGGAGCCGCTACGCGTGACGTGGAACGGACCTGCTGTGTGCGTGTGACGGTTTGTCGAAGGAAAGCGAAGTGCAGAGAGGCAAGAGGCAGAAGGAGGGGAGTGAGAAGGAGAGTTTTAGTGGTGATGATCGAGTGCAGATAAGAAACTTGACTGGGAAACGCGAAATTCAGTGGAAAAACTGGAAATTTGGAAACGTGGGAACAAAGAGAGGTTAGGGCGGTGGTTGGGATAGAAAAAGATGGAAGATCAAAGACGAGAGGATCGCAGCGCCACGGACGACGGGCGGCGCGAAGAAGAAGACGCAACAACAGCAGAAGACTCGGTGATGAAGAAGCGACGAGGCAGACCCCCCGGCTCGGTCGGTAACAAAAAGCGCAACACAGCCAACATCAACAGCTTGGACAAATTCCTAAGACCAAGTAAGTCGAACAGAAACCGAAATAGCGGCGGGGTGGAAAAGACTGACGAGGACCCGGATGGGGACTTGGATAAGCTGGGAGAGGTAGAAGGGGAAGGTGTGTTCGCGACGAAATGTAAATTGGTGGCGTCACCGTGCATCCAAGGAAGCGCTAGTAGGGGGAAAGCGCTCTACGGCGGCACGGAACGAAGAGGTACAGTACCGGTTGGACACCGAGGAACGAAGGAACGAGGCGGAATGGAAGGGAGAGGTAGATGGCGGAAGCGTTGCGGATCAGCTGAGAGAACGCGATACACCGACAAACGAAGACGTCGGTGTCAGTCCACCCATAAATGTCAATGGCGATAGCATGATAAGCTGGGAAAATGTACAAAAACTGATGGCAGAGTGGTCAATTAAAAGTATGGAAAGGTGGGAGAAAATTATGATAAAAGAAGTAGGAAAAGTAGTAGAGGAAGTTAGAGGAATTGTGAAGGAAAACGAAACGCGAAAGAATGAGTTAGAAGAGGAACTGGTACAGATGCAAGCAAAACTGTGGCTCGAGCAGTCGAAGTGGGAGGTTCAGTGCGTGAATCGGGACCTCAGAATAAATGCGCTGGAAAGTCAAATAGAACACCTTAGGAGGGAACTGTCGATCTCCGAGCGTATGCGGCAAATTCCAAGACAAGATGACAAAGTCCAGGAAGAAGCCACAATGGCAAGGCAGGAAGTGGGGAATTTGCAAGATCTTAATAATAATAAGCACATGGAAGATCTAATCGACCTGCACCAGGCAAACGAGGAACGCCCAAAGGAACAGGAAAGGGACCAAAGGAAGCACATAGCAAATAGGATAGAGAACACGAGAATGAAACGACAGATAAGAGAAGACGGTACAAGACCTGAAAAATTGTCGAGAGGAGAATGGGAAAGAGAGCAGGAGGAAAGAAGGGGCAGGAAAACAAACATCATAGTACGAGGAATTGATCGAGCGAGTAGACGGGTGGGTGAAAAGCTTCGAGAGGAAATACAGGCCCAAACAGGAATACGGCCATACATCAAGAAGTGGAAATGGGTCAGGGAGGGCCTGTTAGTCAAACTCGGAACGAAGGCAAATAAGGCAGACATAATGAAGAATAACTTCAGAGGCAGAGGAGGCAGATTGGAAATTAGAGACGATTGGACGCCGAGAGAAACCTTGGTGCAAAACTGGATCGAGGGAGAGGCGAGGAAAATGAGAGACGAAGGCGAAAACACGAGAACAGGCTATCTGAAAATGATGGTCAATGGCAAATGGAAAAAATGGAACGAGATCGAGGGGATGCTGGAGCCTGACAGAGGCAACCATCGGCCGAGGACGGAGCACAGAAGGCAATGGGGGTTTCGGCACAGCCGCAACAATATCTGGGGCCGAACGCAAAGAGACAGCTACGAGTGGTGACTTGGAACATAGCTGGAGCCTGGAAGATCATGGAGGCCTGGGATTGGCTAAAAGGAAACGATATCATCGCGCTGCAAGAGACTTGGACGGAAGAGAAAGACGAACCCTTGCTACTCGGAAAACTCAGTAAAGACTTTAACTGGTTCAGGAAAAGTGCGATGCGCAAAAACAAGAAGGGTAGAGCCATAGGGGGGCAGTTAGTCGGAATTAGGAAAGGGTTGGATGTGAACATAAAAGTGGAAAAATGGAAAGAAGGTCTGATAATTAGGAATATCCAAACGGGAAAAAACGGTGAAAAAATAGCGATAATAACAATCTACAACAACTGCGGTTTCAAAAATCTGAAAGCGGAACTACAAAATGTAGTTAATCAGGTGCACGAAAGAGACGAATGTGTGCTGATAATGGGGGACTTAAATGCGAGGGTGGGGGAGGAGCCAGGTAAATTACGAGATTGCGAAAAGGAAAGAGGGCAAAGAAATTCGAAGGACAAAAAACAAAATGCTGAGGGTAAAAAGTTGATTGACTTCTGCGATGATAATGGGCTCATAATCCTGAATGGTAGATGCGAGGGAGACTGGAAAGGGCAATATACATTTGTTGGTGAAGGGGGGGAGGTAGGATCGGTAATCGACTACCTAATAGTAAGTGAGAGCAAAGACTTCTTAATCGAAAATATGGGGATATGGGCAAGAACTGAGTCAGACCACCTTCCCATAGCCCTCAACATCCGGCAAGGGGGAGGGGAAAGAATTAATCGGGAGGAAGAGAAGGGAAGAAACGTGGAAGTATCCCCGGGGAAGAAATTGTTGTGGAAAGAGGAACTGGCGATGGAATTTGAGGAGAACTTCAAGTTACACTGGCAAGGGAAAGAAGACGCGAGGGGAGGCAAGGACAGATGGGACAGGCTAATAAGAACCATTAAAAAAGCAGCAGAGGACATTGGTATGTACAAGAAGATAGGTTTAAAAAGAAAAGAGGTTAGCCCCCTAAGTGAAGGCGTGAGAAATCAGAGAAAAGTGGTTTGGAAATGCCTAAAAAAATTTATAGCAACAGCCACGATGGAAGATAAACAACTTCTGAGGGAGGAGAGGAGAAAGCTGAAGGAAATTAAGAAGAAGGAAAAAACGGAATTCTGGGAAGAGAAATGGGCTGAAGTAGAAAATAGTAAGAATCTAGGGGAAATGTGGAAGGCAATCAAACCATTTAGGCAAAAAAGAGTCAACTTAGGAAAACGGATCAGTGCCGAGGAGTGGGTAGCATACTTTCAGGAGTTGCTAGGGGGAGAAAAAGAAACGCAGAGGAATGGAAGGGCTAGAGAAAGGGTAGGAAGAGAGAGAGAAGACTCTGGCGAGGGGCCTGACATAATAAGGGCAAATAGAGTAATTGGTTGGATTGAAATGCTGAAAGCGCTGTAAAAAATGGGAAAAGGAAAGGCACCGGGTGAGGACGGTGTAACCGTTGAATTCCTGAGAGGCATGCCAAAAGAGGGACTGAAGGAACTGCACGAAATCTTGAACATCTTCTGGGAGGAAACGGACCTAGGAAGGGGATGGGAAGTCGGGCAAATATTTCCAATCTACAAGGCGGGCGAAATAGACAAGGCACAGAACTACAGAGGAATAACGTTACTCAATTCGGGGGACAAACTACTAGCAAACATCTTAGTAGGAAGGCTTAGGTGTTGGATTGAAGGGAAAAACATCCTGGGAGAGAATCAAGCAGGTTTTAGAAGCAAAAGGGGGACAAGAGATCATGCCTTCGTACTGAATGCCATAATAAATAAAAACCTGAAAAACAAGGGAGGTAAATTATTCGCAGCCTTCGTCGATTTTAAAGCGGCCTTTGACACTGTAGATAGAGAGCTGATGCTCAAGAAATTGGAAAAGCTAGGCTTGAGAGGTAAACTGTTGGATATGATCGAAAAAATCTATGAGAAAACAGTGAATGAGATAATAACGGAAGAGGGGTACTCTGAACGCTTTCACACGGTAAGGGGAGTCCGGCAAGGATGACCTCTGAGCCCGCTGCTTTTTAATATATTCATCGAGGATTTGGACGACTTGTGGAAGAAAAGGAACGAGGGGGGAACAGTAGTGGGGGGCGAGAAGATATTTGGGTTAAAATTCGCCGATGACATTATACTGGTAGCGGACGAAGAGTATGGACTCAGACAGATGATAGCTGGATTAGAGAAATTTGTGGAAAAAAACAAACTGACGGTCAACATAGGCAAGACGAAAATAATGATCTTTCAAAATGGAGGAAGAACAAAAAAAGGAAAAAAATGGGAATATAATGGCCAGCAGCTGTCATTAGCCAAGGAATACAAATATTTAGGTATTTGGTTCTCTACGGGAAACACCTTCGAAAAACACACGAAAATTTTGGTAGGAAAAATCAACAAAGTGATAAACATGACATGGGCAATTTTTGAGCGAGCCAGGATTAACAATCTCAAAAGACGTCTGTACTTAATGGAAGCGATTGTTAAGAGCGGAATGCTATATGGATGTGAAATCTGGGGATGGAAGAAGCGGGAACAGATGGAGAAATTCCAGGGAAGGTATGTGAAAATGGCCATGGGTGTAAACAAAAATACCCCAGGCTATATCTGAAGGATGGAAGCAGGTTGCAGGGGGATGGAAGTGGAGACCTGGAAGAGAGCCGCCCGATACCTTATTGAGGTGGTAAAAATGGAAGACGGAAGGTGGCCCAAAGTATGCCTCAAGGAGGAGGTGAGAGCAATCGGCAATGGGAATCCGTCGAAATGGGGCAAGGAGCTCAAAAAGGCAATGGAAAGTGTAGGAGAGGGTGGAATTTGGCAGGACATAAGAGACGGCAATATAAGGGAAGTGGAGAAAAAAATAAAAAATTGTATGAAAATCAAAACGGAGCAAGAAATACAGCAAGATTGGAGTAAGATCGACGTTTCAACATACTGTAAGGAATACAAAAATAGAAAAGAAGGGTACCAGATGGAAAAATACTGGGAAGCGGAAGATATTGGGGGGGACAGGAAGGAAATGTGGGCAAGGCTAAGATGCGGCAGCGTGGTGAGGAATAGGAAAAAGGGTTTTGCGGATAATAAGTGCAGAATGTGCAAAATGGAAACTGAGAGCTTGGGGCACATAAGCGTATGCCCAGAGGTAAGGAGGAAGGTTAATCAGACAATTGTAAGCGAATTGGAGGAGTGGTTAGGAAACGCTAGGGGACTGGAAATCCAAGAGAAAATAGAGGCGCAGTTGAAATTGAAACCGAGCAAGCAAATATGCGACTTTTTTAGGCAATTCGAACGACTGGAAATACCGGAAAGTGAAAATTAGGTTAAGTTTAAGTTTTAAGTCTATAGTTACTCCTCTAGATGTAAGTGTCTTTATAAAAACTTTGTATGGAAGCGACGCGAAGGGAAACTATGTAAACACCCTGAAAGGGTATGCACGGAAATAAATACATACTACTACCATCTGTGCGTCTGATCAAAAAATGACTGAGGACTTTTCGTCTCAGATTTTTTTCCTACCAGATGCTAGAAGCGCGTACGTTACTTCTGAGACACCCTGTATATTTATTGTCGTGTTTGTTGTTTAATATGACAATTTAAGTCGCAAACTCAGGCTCAGGCAATGTTATATTTTCAAGTTATGCAAAAACTCCTCACTATTCAATGACAGACTAATTATTGAGAGATTAATTGTGACAACTAATTATGACAGATTGATTATTTCTAAATATGTACATGTGCATGGAAAAAAATGCTCATAGTTTAATCAATTATATTTTTTTAATTAAAAATGTGAAATGTAATTTTGAAATTAAAAAGGCTGCAATCTCTTTTTTCTACGATGCAATAGATAGAATAAGATTCTACCATTATATTATTCATTTTGTACGCATGGACGTGCATGAGAAATGGAATTTCAATTTTTGTTAGCAATATTCCGTTACACTTACCGTTATGGCGCTGCACGGTAATACGTCGACAGTGATTTTAGGAACGACAACGAGATTCTTGGTCGTTTTTCCGAATGAGTTTCTAGGTGTTCTTCTACACGGTTCTCAATCGTTTTTTCAACGCTTATCGATACATTGGGCGAAATCTCACAGTGCGACGATTTCTGTACCGTTTTCTGCAAATGAAATATATATTTATTGTCGTGTTTGTTGTTTAATATGACAATTTAAACCGCAAACTCAGGCTTTGATTATCATTCTCAGCTAAATTATAGCAGCGTTGTCACTCGGTGCCGCATGTCCTGCAATATCCAGGTTTTCTTGTGCCGTCCGTATAAACTTTTTGAGGGCTTTCTCGTGTTTTTTCTACAACAACAGTTAGGCACCATTTAATAATTAGCGGCTTAATATTTATTTACCGATATTAGACATTTTCTCCACGGCAGCGCTCACTTTTAAGTGTAAGATAGTGTTCTTACCGTGGCATCTGGAAATTTCTGCTTGCAATCGGACTGTATACTGGCAGCGGTACATCCAGTTGTCGTTGTCTTGTTTTTCTTTTTTGGGCTGTATATTGCGCTGGGAGTATCTGGCAGCTTTGGCTTTTTGACACGACAGCCCCGCCCCACAGTGGGGCAGAATCCCAAAAAGCTGGCCAAAATTCGGAAAGTGTCCAAAATGATCTCCAATTCTCTTCTCGGGGGTTTTCAGGGTCGCTGAATACGAATCTGTTATCAGAATTACGATTTTCAAAATGGCGGACCCAAAATGGCGGACATAATTCAACCAATTAGTCAAATAATTCAGTAAAAAATACCCAATCATATTTCTTAAGGGTTTTTGGGATCGCTGATTACGAATTTGTTATAGGAATGTTAATTTTCAAAATAGCAGACGCGATATATAGACGATTCCAAAAAAATTTTCAATTTTTAAATATTTTTTAATAGAAAATGTTTCATAATATTTTTAGGTTTAAATGAGTAGAAAATCTCTTGAGCCATGTTTTTATTTTTGAACAATTTCTTGAGTACAAAATTTGCAATAAATCAAATATCTGTTATTTACTTCTAGTAACAAAAATCTTGTATGTCATCTTCAATGTTGGAATCATTCGATTCGGATTCTGATGTTGACCCACTTGTATCCAAATCGGAATCGTTCCTTATCTCTTGTCTGGTGACTTCAGGTTGTTTTAACATTTCTATAGCTTCTTTATGTAAAGATTTCGCCGGTCTCTGGGGTAATTTCCTGATGCTTGAGAGAAATGGATCTGATGATACTAAGAGCCTATAGAAAATGTCTCTCATATTCGATTCTCGAGAGCATTTTCTTGAATGATGTAACCTGTAGTTCTTTATGTCCTTATTGCGTGACTCTTGGGCCTCTTCAGAAAGTTGTCCGATCGGTAAAAGGGCATATTTTACAATTTCTGCTCCGTGCATCAACACTTTGTGCACAGATGTTGGCATGTAATATCATGGATATAAAGCAACGAATAAACGGGCAGTATTTACACAATAGTCTTTGAATTTTTCTTCGTCTATATCATACCCGGTCGAAATTGCCTGCAAAATAACATGAAATCGGTGAATTAAATTTTCATCGACTCCTGTTATTTCAGCAGATATATTAGCATTTTCGAAAAAGCGGCGGGCGGTATTTCCATCGTTTGAGCTGCCATATCCTGGCTTTGGTCGATCAACGATAAGCCCCAGTGTTGTCTTAAATTGAGTCTGTATGTCTTCCTTGCGTACTTTCACAATCTTTTTCACTTCCTCTTCACGAGCTTGCCACTTTTGAGTTGTGAGCTTATACGACAAATGCAAACAGCACTCAAAAAAACGAATCTACGCATGTAATGTAGATATGCCAAATCTTAAATTATCTGTAGTAATGTCCATTTTTATAATTTTGTCGATGTTATTAAAATCTTTAGAGGTGGCTTTGCACAGGAAGCAGCGTTGTGCAGAAGTGGTACCGGTTACAGCGTTACAGACTTTGCCGTCTATCATCGTAAACGACATACAATAGGTTACTGAAATTGATTTTTCATTTTGTTCAGTAGTGTATGGTGCAAGACCCGCAATCTGCTGTTCAATGTCGGTAACTTCTTTCAATGTTGATTGTACATCTTCATGTACAAACTGCAATCGTATTGGTCTGCAGAATCGAGGAGATGAAGGTCTAGGATTTTTCCACACAATAGTTCCTTCATCCGTCTCGTGATTGTTGTAGATTAATTGCAAAGGTACCAGAGAAGTACAGGGTGCGCCAGAGAAACTTACTTATTTGAAAAAATTCCCGCGCGGTGAGTTGGGCGGGTAGATGTGCGAGAGGGGGCGCATCTGGAGGGGGAAGTTCCCAAGTTTGTTTCTCCCTCCAGTCAGTTGCCATCATGCTCTGGTCTAGAGAGCAGCGGGCCTTCGCAGTCGAGAGCTTCTTTTCTAACGGTCGCTCACTTGTTGCTACGCAACGTGCCTTCCGCGCTCGCTTTGAAATTCCTCCTCACAGACTCGTTCCTGGCCGTAATTCGATTCTGTCGTGGGTTAACTCATTTCGGGAGTGTGGAAGTGTCGCTAAACCCAGAAATGGACTTCAACGGACCATCAGAACTCCGGAAAATGTCGAAAGAGTGAGGCAGTCAGTTGTGCGTTCTCCCCGGCGTTCGGCTCGCAAACACGCAGCTGCTATGGGAATTTCTGACACCACTGTTCGACGAATTCTCCATGAAGACCTTCAATTTCATCCCTATAAATTGGCTGTTGTGCAAGAATAAACTAAACGCGATTTTGTTGCCCGTCAAAATGCATGTGAAATGCTGGCCTCATCTCTCTCAGAGGCGATCTCCAATGGCCGGCACGCTCTCCAGATTTGACTCCATGCGATTTCTTTTTATGGGGTTATTTGAAATCTCTGGTTTATGTCGATCGACCACGGACCATAGCACACCTCAAGAACAACATTCGCGACGCCATTGCCAACATACCGATTGATATGCTGCAAAGAGTGGATACGAATTTCAAAAATCGACTTCATCAGTGTATGCGCAATGGGGGTCGCCATTTATCCGATGTCATTTTCAAGACTGCATGAAAAAAAAATTGGGATATTGTATTCTCAAATAAAAAAAAATTTAAAACAATAATTGAAGTACTTTTGTTTTTATTGACCTTTCAAATAAGTAAGTTTCTCTGGCGCACCCTGTATAAAAAATGCTTTCATCAGATTTTCCAGCCTCATCAAATTTTTGCTTATAAACACTTTGACCGCTGCTTCCATCACATCCCCATTTACAGTGAAGTACTAATTTTTGCAGAATTTCAGAATTTAGAGTATCGATGACATCAGCCTGAAGTTGTATAATTCTGTATGTGGTATGATCAAGTAAAGCCTGTAGTTTAATTTGTGCGCACGACTCAGTAATATTCATGTACACAACTGATGGATGACAACGATTTTTTGCTTTTTCTACTTCATGGTATGATGGGTATAATTTGCATTTACGTGCTCTAGCTGCATTTCTTGATAGCTGATAAGAGCGCTTTGATTCTCCTTTCTCGATCATCAAAGAAAGTGCTTCGTCTGGGGTTAAAGGTGTCTCATTTTTTGACCGAACAGCAGCTATATATTTTGAGGCTCTTGTTGGGCTGGTTAATGTGACATCTTTAAGAACTTGAGCAGCATCCACTTGACCAGGAGTCCTTAAACTCATTTGAGCAGCATACGTCAATTCTTCTGTAGATAAAGTAGAATGTATTTCTTCAGTCTTTCGCCTCTTAGATCTATCGCTGGATGAAGCAAAGGATTTCGAAGGTCGTCCAGATGTTCCTTTTTCATCATTCTTCACAATCTTCTCAGATGTTGATGTTGTGCATTCAGTATCGGATAATGTTGAAAAACATACGGTGCCATTCAACCATTCTTCATTATTTTTTAGAAACTTTTCTTGGCCTCTATTTGCTGCTTTCCATCTGGATCGAAAATTTGCAAATAACAGTCCTAATGACTTTTCATCCTCGTCTACTTGTATCACATGTTCTGTTTTCTTGAAAATTGCATCTTTCAAAACTCCAATAACGAATTTCTGTTCGTTTTTTAAACTGTCTTTCACCATGAAAAAAACATCTCTTCTTGATAATTCCATATTTGAAGATTGGGAAGACTCTGTAAAATACCAATATAAACATGTACAAAATTGAATGACATTATTTTGAAATCATTTTATACTTAACAAAACTATATACGGTGTTCTGACTCGAAATGTACAAAAATAATTTATTACTACTAAAAATGATTTTATATTTATAAAGAAAACGAATATTTATCATATAAATGATTAACAAATATATTTACATACATTCTGCACGAAAAAAAAAACCGAAATTACATGAAATCTGTCTTTACGAGAATCACCTCTGTGTCAGTATACAACAGGTATAATAAAGCCTGAACAGCAGGCGGGCTCCTTTCTTTCATACATGGCTGCTCTAGGAGCCTCTCGTCAGTCCTTGCCGAATCGCCGTCTACACTACATATACACTATGTACGTATATACTAATGCACCTTTACTGCCGAAAACCGTTACGCCGTACAAACATGGGGAAAACACAGTTCTAGCTACTGAGAGTTCTTGCAGGAATATTTTATAAAATGTTGAGATTTTCGTAAAGCGTACATTTAGAATAATAAATTACTGTATTAAAATTTAAATGATCTATGAATATTAATCAATAAATGAACATACTACAAATGGAATTGATAAATAAATATTAATCTATGTTAATAGACAGAAAATATACCAACGCGCTGTAACGTAATAATCAATGGATGACATTCACACGTCCGTTAATGTCGCGCCACGTATTTCTCCCTAAAAATTAGTCTAACTATTCGTTGAGCACTCCTGAGCAGCCAGTTTTTTAGTATATTATATTTAGTACTGTACACTATCAGTTTCTTGTTGAAACAAGGTCGAGACTCGCGAAGACATTTTTAAAACTACTTTAGAAAATCGATTTTCGAAAAAAAATGTATAATTTTTTGTTTACTTGTTGCAAAATTGAGATATTTCAAACATACAATAAGCAATAACTGTGCATAATTATATTTTCTGCATACCTTCAGAAAGTTTTTCCATTTTGCAGAATTAAAATTGAGACAGTTTCGTCCGTTTCACAGCACTTCGAAACAGGCAAGAGTTTTTCGACGCGTACGCTTGTTTAATGCGTACCGAACGGCGGCTGAATGTCGACTGATGTCGAGGCGACCCTAGAGCAGGTATAAACCTGCCCGGTCCGGAATTTCGTCCTAGGACTATCAGTAAACAAGATCTGAACATATATAGACGAATATATACAACTCAAAAATTTGACTTTTGGCCAGCTTTTTGGGATTCTGCCCCACTGTGCGCCCGCGAGGGCCCTCCGTTTCCTCTGCCCATGCATCATCGACCGTATCTTATCGTTGCATAATGGTAATATATTACTTTCAAAAGTTATATGAACTAGAATTATTCTATGGACCGCATATATTTATTTCTGGCATAGCAAGATTTTGCTACGCAGGCGAACAATTTTTAAAGTTAATCAATTCAACTTACCAGCAAATTTGAGAATGACGACCGCCTCGTAGGTATTACGGACGATTGCATCAGTAGTAGTATGTTGTTCGCAAATTTTCAACGTTTTTTTAGATCCCAATCCAGCAGTATGAACTAAATAATCTTTGGTACAAGAAATATCGAATTTACAATTTTTTTTGTTGTACCGTTTGATTTCACTAATGGGACAAACTCGTGGTTCATTCGATGAAGAAAGAGAAACGCGACAGTATTCCATTTTCATGCTAATACGTTTTCCATAAAACATTAGAAGTTACGGCGCGCAGCGTCAGTTATCATTGTACCGGTACACTGATACACGACGTGCAAGATACGTATGAAAAAACAACGCACACCACAAGAACCGCAGTAAAATTCGGTATTTCTGTCTTCTAAAACACTTCACTGTTACTTGAATTTATAATTAAGGGTTTTTTTGTAAACTAATACGCAGCGAATATAATGAATA
Organism: Ophion slaviceki; assembly: GCA_944452715.1. Lineage (NCBI taxonomy): Eukaryota > Metazoa > Arthropoda > Insecta > Hymenoptera > Ichneumonidae > Ophion > Ophion slaviceki. Next base: position 43,174,314 of record OX101787.1, on the reverse strand, counting down.
CAGAGCACTAATATTTTCTCGCGAAGCGCGCGGAGTGGTACGTACGAGACAAACGAGTGCGTACGAGACAAACGACGGCAACTTGTGGGCTCGATGCGTGCTCTCACTCTTTGTTTGGTCCATGGAGCCTAGATACCAGGAGGTTCAGCGAGGACTTTCAACTCGGCCCCAAAACGAGAACGAGAAATGATGGCGTTGGGGTGCTCCGGCACCTATACGTATATAGATATACGCTTAACATGGGTGCGATCTAAGACAGATCACAGATGATGTACCTAACCCGCATTCGTGTTAAGGGATAACACCACTCCAGGATTTTGGAAAGACGTTTTCTTGCCTAAAAATACTTTGGTGTCATAAAAACAATATGCAATTGGTCCGGTAGCGATTTTTTAAATTTAAGTTACATTGAGCAATTACATCGAGCATCGAGGCCGAAACGTTAATTCGGTCTCGATGCTTCGCACTGGGACGAAGAGTCGAAGCCAAACAGACGGCGATCGCGGAGCGCGCGTGTGTGTGTGTTTATGTTTGCTATGCCGACCGCGTGTAGAAAGAACAAATGCATTCTCGCACGCCGTGCGGTCGTACGCAAGCACCTTACATCTATGTGTATATCACACAATTCACACAACTATGCGTAGCGACCATGGTACGCTTGTGTTGGAAGCATGCGCTCGCTCGGAGGCAAAGACGCACGCATTATCCCATGTTTTTTGAATTCATTTAAACAAATAAGCTACCACCACCAACCACCAGTCGACTCTCGGTTGTGATACAGTGACCAGTGACCAGTTATTCATATTAGATATTGAGACGATACATCAGCAGATTCACATCACATTGAAATTGAGATAGACCAGAATATACACACTTTTATGAAAAATTACAACCCGCTTGCCGGTAAGTATTATGTAATATCTGTTTAATTGCTTTTTATGTCTCGCTAATGACAAATCGACCAAATCATATATATATATATACACATTACACAGAGCTCGAAAAAAGTCGTGCGTACAATTTTTAATAATATCGTATCGTAAAACACTTTCAATGGGCAAATGCAGATTATTTTTATATACGCGTGTTACACATATTTCTTTTTCGTCCTGTTTTTCAGTACTATTACTTATGGGTATGTATTCATGCAGGACAAAATGTATTCTTAGAAATTTCATTTCAGTTAATTTATAATAAAGTTTTGATTCATTCTCCCTGAAACAAATTGTACATAAGTACTTCACATTTTTTATTTTATTACATTTTTTTCAATTCTGTGAGGTGTATGTGTGTGTATTTGTAGCACTGCTCGCTACGTATCCCAAGCGAGACGTACTGTAAAGTCGTAACGGTCAACGAAAGACCGAACGTAAACATATACAGAAGAAGAAATGTCTTCAACGCGGCACAATAACTACAATAAATTCCAACAACTACAAGAAATTTGCAATTGAATGTTAAAAATTATAGAATTATTTAAAATTTATAATTTACTTCATAATTTCCCAAAAGGGAATTTATCAAAAATTTAAAATTTTACGTTTCGAACTATAATTATTGATTTTTATTCATTTTTTATTCATTTACAACGTTAACCTTGTAAATGAATAAATACACTGCAAATTGAAATTTGCAAATTGCTTACTCGAGATTGAGCATGATGCTCAAATCTTCCTCTATGAGGAAGATAATGTACGCCGTATGCTATTTATGCTCATTTATTATAAAATATGAACTTTAAATTGACAGTATGTAATGTTTATTGATCCCCTCGGGGTTACAATGGGCTTCCGTACATTATTCCATTTCCGCTTATTCTACTTAAAACTACCTAACCTTATTCGCTCGCTCTTACAAACTATTCCGCTCTTCCGCTCCGCTTTATTCTATTTTCCTTAGCCTATCTCTCTCTCTCTCCTCTCCCCTTGCCTCTCCGACTTCCGTTTCCCTCTTTCACTCCATTCCTCTTTCATTCCTCCTTTAAATTGACAGTTGAACCTTAAATAAAAATACAATATTTCATTTCAACAGAAACTAATAGTTTCTGAAACCATTTTCATTTAGTCAAAACCAAAAATAATGAATTAATTTGTCTAGACATAAAATTAATTCAAAATACACAGGAAAGGATCTAAAAACGTGGAATTCATTTTTTGTCTAGACATCATTTTAATTCATTTTTATTATGTTATAAGAAAAACTTTAATGCATTTTTATTCAGCTCTACAGTCATAAAAATTGTAGGACAAAAATTTAATGAGCCGCAAAATAATTCAATGAATTAATATTGGGGTCTAACATCACACGAATTAGCGATTCAAACATTTATTCAGACCGAATATAAATTCGATAAATTAAAATTATACTATTCTTAATTAAATTAAATTATAATTAAATGAATTGAACTAAATTTGCAATGGACCAAAGACACGCTAAGAGGGGAGCCAGTGGTGGTGATCTGCGGATATCTGAGGACGTTCGCGAGGCTGAAAAGGGCGAGCACCGAGGGGGTCCGAGGGGAGGAGAAATAGAAAACAGAGGAAAAGAGAGGCGGGACTGATTGTTATGCGGCGCTTGTTAAAAAAATTGTTTAACGGTAAAGTGGAATGAAGACGGGTTTTTGTAAAAAGCAAAAGCTGTACATATGGAATAAATGATACTACTACTATTTTTATGTCCAGACAAAATATTTATGGTCAATTTTCATTATCTACATAATTTAAATATTTAAGTTCAAATGACTTCCGGTTGGGACAGAGCAGGCTCTAGACGCGTTGTGACAACCGGCGGTTATATTCGAGCAAATTGTGGGTGAAAGTAGTGAGGAAAACGAAACCAGTGGTGAGAATGAGGTAGTGAGGTGGTAGTTTTCGTGAGGAGATAATAGGAAAGGAGGAAAAAAGTGGTGAAATAGGGAAAAGAGGAGATTTAGTGGCGTCGAAAAAAAGTGAGGTTATGTGGAAAGAGATGGAAGAGGAGTGCGCAAGCGGAAACGGAGAGGAACAGCAGCGCCGGGACGAGCAGCAACAGCTAGGTGACGAGTTTGGGAACCCGGATGACAAGGAGGTCGGTACGGCAGAGTCGGGTATCCAAGGAGCAGTGGAGAAGAGGCGCGGGCGTCCCACCGCAAAGAAGAAAGAAGAGGGAAACAGAGACGTTAGGGAGTTCTTCGACGGTGGGGTGGCAGCAGTGAGAGCGAAGGTGCTGCACTCGCCACCGACACCACCAGCACCCCCAGCGTTGAGGAAGCGCTACTGTGAGATGTCAGCCAGAAGGGAGGAGGAGAACATCGAAGAGGAGGGGACGGGTGTGAAGTGTAGCGGGGACGAGGACGATCCGGGCGAGGTGGAGGCAGAGGAGAGTGAGGGGGAAGCGCGGTGGTCGAAGGAAAGTGGGCAAGAAATGTCGAAGACGAGAGAGCAAGGGGACGCGGATCTCAGAGGACATGATACGGTTGTATCGACGATTATGAGGGAGATGAAGAAATCGGAGGAAAGATGGAAAGAATGTTGGGAAATCATGACAGGAAACATCCGGAAAGAAATCTCCCCGCTACCGTGTAGGTGCGAGAGGATGGGAGAAATAATAAAGGGACTGTTGGCGGAGGCAGAGGAATGGCGATTCCTAAGATATAAGGACAAGGCACTGTGGGACGAGGAAAAGGAGCAGCTGATGGGGGAGCTGATAGCTCTGCGACAGAAAGCAGGTATCGAAGCGGACATGAACAACAACGAGAGCGGGGATGCAGGGGAACGCGAAGTGATAGCCGAAAAACACATGGCGGAAAAAAACGGGAAGTGGAAACGAGGTGAGAAGAGGAAAGCCAGGAATGACAACAGAGGCGCATCGATGGTTTGGGGGCAGCACCAACCCGCCGTCAATCGGGATACGGGCCACGGGCAGGCGCGTCACCAACAAGGAGACGAAGCACTCAGACCCGGAGACGGAGGGGCAGCGAGGAGTGGAGCAGCGATGCGGTCGCGCTCGCCTTCGCGCGAGACGGGCCCGCCGAGTAGGAGGGAGCCGAGCCGCTCAAGCAGCGAGACGGAGGGAATTGCGGAGGGGGAAGGATGGACGCGCCAGAGGGCGCGACGACCCATTAACAGAAAGCAGCGAACACCAGAGGCAATAGGAGAGAACGAGTGGCACTGGGAAGTGCGAGAGAGAGCGAAAAGAAAGCGCAACATTATTGTAAAGGGGATTAATACGGGTAGGAACGTGGGGAGAATGGCGCGGGAAATAGGCCAAATAATAAGGGAGAAAACGGGAATCTCGCCAAAGATTGTGAGGGTCATGCGTACGGGGGCAGGCACAGTTGTAACGCTGGCCTCAATTGAGAATAAAATCAGTGTTATGAGAAGGAGAGGGGGGCTGAGGGGTACAGGAGTGGGGATAGGGGATGACCTCACCGCCCGAGAGGTCGAAGTAACGGAATATTTAAGAAGGGAAGTGAACTCGAAGAGGCGAGAGGGGAAAATAGCAAGTCTAGGATACTTGAAAATGTGCGTAAACGGGATCTGGTGGTACTGGGTAGAGAGAGAAGGGAAAATGGAAAGGGTGCCATTTCGAAACGAGCGGGGGCGATAGCACAACAGAGGCGAGCGAAACGACAAAAGTGGTAACATGGAACGTGGCAGGGGCAGGGAAACTGTGGGAAGCGCGCGACTTTATCGGGCAATGGGACATCGTATTGGCGCAAGAAACATGGGTGGAAAGTAAAAACGAGAAGAAGATCACGCAACGTTTGGACAAGGCGTTCAAGTGGTGGGCGAAAGCGGCGGTACGTGACAAATCAAGGGGAAGAGCGGCAGGCGGGCATTTAATAGGCATTAAAAAGAATATATGTGAAAAATGTAGAGTGGTGGAGTGGAAGCATGGAATGATCGTCAAAATGAAGAGGGAAAGTATCGGCAAGGAATTGTGGATAATAGGAGCGTACATAAACGGAGGCTTCAAGAGAGCGGAAGAGGCGCTACGACAGTGTGTGGAGGAAGCGGCGAAAAAAGGGGCGGCGGTCGTAATTGCGGGCGATCTCAACGCAAGAATAGGGGAGGAACAAGGAATCATTGACGGCGAGAGGGATGGGGGGGAGGAAGGATGAAGGCGCTCGCAGGATAAGGTAGTAAATGCAGAGGGAAGGAAGCTCCTCGGCTTTTGTGAAAGCCAAGGGTTGGTAGTACTAAACGAGAGAACGAAAGGGGACGAAGAGGGGAGAATAACGTACGTGGGAGGAGGAGGGGCATGCTCAGTCCTGGACCTAATTATCAGGCTAGAAGATGAGGAGGAGGGGATCGTCAGAAAAATAGAGGTGAGGCCGAGGACGGAGTCGGATCACTTACCAGTGGTAATCGAACTCGCGGGCGGGGAGGGGAGAAGGAGGAGGGGGGAAGGGCGAGGAAGAGACGCGGCGAAGGAGACGAGGTTGGCATGGAAGGTGGAGGGGGCAGAAGAGTTTGGAAAAGAACTGGAGAAAGTATGGCAAATAGACGAAGGCAAGGGGGGGGGCTGGGGAACCCTGAAAAAGGCCATTTGGACTGCGGCGGGGAACGCAGGAATGGTAAAGACGGTAGGAAGGGGCGGGACGGAAAGGAGCTGGTATGATAAGGAGTGCAAGGAACAAAAATCGCGGCTATGGGAAGCACTCAGGAAACTGCTTATCAGCAAGGAAAGGGGAAAGAGGACGGGTGACTCAAGCGAAACGGAAAAAGGCGAACTAGCGAAGGAAAGGAAAAAGATGAAGGAACTCTGCCTCAGGAAAAAAAGGGAATGGTTCGAGGAGAGATGGAAAAACGTGAGAGAAAGTAAAAACATGGAGCAGTGGTGGGCTGCGGTCGGGAAATTTCGAATTAGAAGAAAAAGGGCGGGGGGAGGTGTCACCAAAGATCAGTGGGTCACACATTTTGAAAAACTTCTGGGGGGGAAAGGGGGTGAGGGAAACGCGGACAGGCAAGCCGAGCAGGTGAGGGTAGGAGTGGGGGAGGAAGAAGGGGACGCGAAACTGGAGGAGGATATAGGTAGGTTAGAATTGAGAAAGGCGATAAAGGCATTGAAAAACAAGAAAGCAGCAGGCGAAGACGGAATAACGGCGGAATTCATTAAGGGAATCTGGGGAAAGGGGGAAGAGGGGCTGAGAGATATACTGAACAGGATATGGAACGAGGGGAAGATACCGGAGGGATGGGACTTAGCGAGAATATACCCAATCCACAAGGCGGGGGATGAGGAGGTAGCGAGCAATTACGGAGGGGTATCGTTACTCGACGTTGGATACAAACTATTAGCGAGTATCATGACTAAGCGGTTGAATGGGTGGGTCGAAAGACGGGAGATACTCAGGGAAAGCCAGGCGGGGTTTCGAGCGGGAAGAGGCACCAGAGATCATGTATTCGTACTGAATTCTCTGATAAACTCTGATAGGTTGAGAATCAAAGGAGGAAAGCTGTATGTAGCGTTTGTAGACTTCAGGGCGGCATTCGATATGATCAACCGGGACATGCTGTTCGAGAAAGTACAAAAAAGGGGGTGGGGGGGAAAATGCTAAGAATGCTGAGAGGAATCTACAGGAGGACACGGAATCAGGTGATCACGGAGAATGGGGTGACGAAGAGCTTCGAAACGGGAAAGGGGGTGAGACAGGGCTGCCCGCTCAGCCCGACTCTATTTAACATTGTGCTGGATGACGTGGACAACGTGTGGGAAAGTGAAGAAGTTGGAGGAACAGTTATGGGTGGGGTAAAGTTCTACGCGCTGAAATATGCGGACGACATTGCGATACTCGCGGAGGAAGCGGAAGGTTTAAGGAAAATGATAGGGCGACTGGAGAAATTTGTGGAGGGAGCAAAGATGGAGGTAAATGCGAAAAAGACAAAAATCATGGTGTTTAGGAATGGTGGCGGGAGGAAAAAAGGGGAGCAATGGAGTTACAGGGGGGAAAAGATTGAAGTGGTCAGCGAGTTTAAATACCTCGGGTATTGGTTTTCGACGCGAAACACGGGAGGGGTACAAGTAGATGTACTAGGGGGATTCTAACGCAAGGGGAGGTGGTGTGTCAAGAGTGGTAAAGCCAAGGTGGCGCCACCGTCGAGGGGAGGTCGCCGGGCGTGACGTCACAGAGAGGCCTATGTGGAGGGGGGGTCATGTGGTCCGTGCAGCGACTGGGGGGGGGGGGGGGTCGATGAGTGTTTTGTGTGTATGTGCGTGCGTGCGTGTAGGGAAGCCAAGGTGGCGCTACGGTCGTGGGGAGGTCGGCGTGCGTGCGTGCGTGCGTGCGTGTAGGGAAGCCAAGGTGGCGCTACGGTCGTGGGGAGGTCGGCGTGCGTGCGTGCGTGCGTGCGTGTGTGTGTGTGTGTGTGTGTGAAGAGCGGCCTTTCAAAGCCCATTATTTATGACATGCAGCTGTTTCAATTCCGAAAGATAATGTCAAGATGTCTGCATCCACCCCATCTCAAAGCTCGCCGACACTCGAGACAGGTTCTGACAGGTTTCTTGGAAAAACTATAATCTTTAGGGATCAAAGGGACCGCGGATGGGCCACTTGAGCACAGCTGCACTCTTGCGCTCTCCATGGTTCTTCGAACGTGTTCAAACCTGTTTTCCACGATTGGGGGGGGGGGAGTCGAAAATTTGAGTGGGAGGCTTACGAGCTTATAATTTCGTGGGCCAAGCTCAGACTGTACTACTCCACTGCACCATCAACATCTAAAAAGAACTTTGAAAGTGCGGGGAAAATGGATCTCTCGAGTATCAACAAGGTCGGCCGGATGGCGGAATTCCTCCCAACGAAGAAGCTGTCAGAACTCCCCGTTAAGTCGGAACGACTAATCTCCGACATGAGGACCATACAAACCAAATTTGGGAAACGCTACATCGTGGACATCGCGGATGAGTTCTCTGTCTTCTTACCGGCGCGACTTGTAAAGGCCTTCGATCAGGATCCGGAAATGTTCGAGAGTATGCTGCAAGTGATACGCGATGGTCAACTCTGCATGCAGTATATTGGTGGAAAATTCAATAGTGTCGAGTTCCGTCGTCTCTGAACATGGTGGACGGGGAAAAAAAATTCGTTGGAACACCATCGTCGAACGGCTGTCCGCGTCATCGAGAGTATGCTGCAACTGGTCAACTCAGTGATGGGAACTACAACCGCGTCGAGCTGCATCGTCCCCAAGCGTGGAGACAAAATTGAGCACCATCGTTGAGCGGTTGTTTGATGTTTTTTTTTTTCAAAGTGCTGACTATGTAAAAATGTATATGTTTGGTCGAATTGTAAATAATGGGTGTTTTCGCCGTAGAATAAAGAATACAAATGACATATATTTTCATCAAAATGTTTTTTTATTCATTAAAAAAAATCCCTCGCTCACGCTTCGTACACAGAGAGCCAGCTTTTCAACGACTTTACATTCGCTTTGGCGCAATTGTATTCTGTATTGAAGGAATGATGGGGACATTTAACGTTTGCGATTTTCGGCAACTTCTGCAGCGATGGACAGTCCAGAGTCTCCAGATCGATGACTTTTGTTGCTGAATCCGCGAATCTCGATAGCCATGAGCACTTCTCGAATCCCTTGGCATAGATCGTAGGAGCTCCTTCCAATATTCCTCGAATTGCCGTTCTAGCTGCCTCGTATGGTATGCCGCTGTGTTCCCATCGTATTCCATGATAATTGCGTTCCAGCCACTTGTTTGTCATTTTGTACTTGGCCGGTAAAGCGTCCCAGGCGAATGGTGCATCGAAGAAGAATGTCAGCGGTTCAGCGTTCTTCTCATGGAGTTTGACGATGGACATCTCCTTTAGGACAAATTCGTTGACGGGTCTCTTGAAGCCCTGCACATCGATGATAAGCTCCATGTTGACTGAAGTGGGCGCGGATCATTGGCATGATTTTATACCAATTTTTTAACTCCACCACTGATTGGATTGTACTCGACAATACGATCATGGAGGATCATACAGTACGCTGAAGTTTGTGGCGGAATATTGTTTTTCAATTCAAACTCAAGGCGCACATCAACAGGACCGGACTTGAGCGAATCGTTTTGTTTTGAGCAGTCAATGACAACGAGGGGGGCTTTTTCTAAAAATTCCATCCTGCTCAGCCATGGTTCAGCCTCTTTGTTGTAATAGGTCGGTTGAAAGTTTGCATACATCTCGTAGAGAAGAGCATATTGATTTTGATCAATGTTCAAATTCAAATTTCCATATGGATAACATTGCGAGTTGAGGTATAGTTTGACGTCGCTCAGGTTACAATGATCAAAGTGGCTCGCATTGTGTTGTTTCTTATTTTTCCGTTCCGTCTGCAACGCGAGTATGACATATCGTGGCTTCTCCAGCTGATTCGAAGTTTTCACAGACCACACGTGCTTGGAGGTCGCAGGCAGCAATGGATATTCATACAGTTCCCATGTTCGGAAACTCATGGAGATTGGTGCGTCTTTGGCGAGAAACTTTAACAGTTGAATTTTTCGCTGATCCGAGACTGTCACATACGGCATGAGCCATTCTATTTTATGCAATACGAGTTTGTAGTCTTCAGGCGCTGTTTGTACAATGGCATTGTCATCGGTCTTTGATCTCGTGAGAATCAACTCATGCTTGGCGTTTACGACAATTTTCCGATAATCTTCGGCAAACCCGAGGAGCATGCTGAGCGGTATACAGACATCAAAGTTTCCCGATACATCGACAATCTGCTTGGTCTCTTCGACATCGAGCCATCCAGTGTTCTCGAGCATAGAACTTTTGGCCGGTGAGAGAGATGAATATCCCTTGATTACACTCGTAATACCGACATTCTTATTACGATCGATTTCTATGGCGTTCAACTCATATCGCACTTCCTCAAACAAATGACAAATGGCATTGTTGACGAGACTTGTAGCAGTGGTTGGCGTCCCGTCACGCTTTGATAATTTCCCACATATGTGTAGGGAACTCTTGCTCGGCAGGATGGAGAGGTCTTGATGTTGGATGGCAATACGGACTTCATCGCTGTTATTGAAGGTTGAAGATGCATATGGTTGATGAGCGTGAATCTCACAATGGACGATGGATTCATCAAAGACCACGGGCGCCTGAATGTTTACAATTTCTTCTTCCATTTCACACAACAGATGCACAGAGCACAGACTAAATAATTTTTTACACGCTTTCGCCACGAACTTTGAGACCCAAACTCTTCAAGAGTAGCACGTTTTGAGGTGTTAGCGCTTTGGGTGCTGGTCGACGACTGATTGTTTTTATCCATGGCCGTTTATTGTTATTGGAAGATCTGTTGAAAACAATGCCCATCACGACTTTATATGCAGGCGTATGGTGATTACTTCACCGCGGAAATTTACCAAATCACCGTCTTGATCCACTATGCGAAGCTGTATCGTGTCAATCGTTCGGCTCGTGATTGGCAGATAAATTACGTGGGAGGGAACTTCAATGATCTTATAGCCCGGTGGCACAGATGGAAAAAATTCATGAATTGTGTGTACTTTTTGTCCGTTAATATAGGCACCAGCGGTAATGTTGCACTCAACGCGTAGGGCGTTCACTTTGAGAATGGCTACTGGACGATCGGATTCGTGTCTTTTATTGGTTTCCAATTTGCGTGCGGTGAAGCCTAGTAGATGCCCAATAGAATCTTTTGGCTCAAAATTGACATCACGATCACACTCGATCTCACTGCGTAGCGTGTTATTGTTGGGTTTAATGCTGATGCTGATGTTTTTACGCGAGAGCTCTGCTTGTACAAACGTCTCAATATCCTCTATTTCATAACTGCCCGTAGGTATCGTCAACACCTCATCTCCCACGTAAAGTTTATCGTGGTCAACGTCGATATTGGGAATAGAGTTGAAAGTTAACAATTCCACGAGGCCGAGAGTATAATTTTTGTGTGGTGAGAGTTCGATGGGGGGAAAGTATTGCGCCTCGAGTATGGACGATGAGCCAGATATGGTCAATGTTAAACTTTCGTCCATGATGCTGGTAAATTGACAACTGAATTCCCCCCATCATTTCCCCCCTATATATAGTGTATATTTGTCTTTGTGCTGCAGCTGCCGACAAAGAAACTTGAGGCACAAATGTCCACATTCAATCGTATCATATTCCTGATATCTAGTATAATTATAATTAACGCTACCGACACGGAAATATCTCATGAGTTCGGATGGTGGTGGTAGATTGCCGAAACTATCAAAGTATATGACTTTCAATCCGGTCTTTTTGTAAGCGACCCAATGCGTGCCAGGACCGACATTTTCATCCAAATTTACAATTGCTGCTTCACATTTGAGAGGTCCACTCGCTGGCAATGTATCGCGCATGTAAACTCCACGAAAATGTGGAATCTTTAGGATTTTTGCATATTTGAGTAGGTCACGGTCGGTGAGGGGTCGGTGTGGTAGCGTTACTTCTAGTTTTTTGGCTTAATATGAAGGCCCAATCCCTGCTTATACGGTTTCAGATGTAGACCCCGACCTAATGCAATCGCTTCAATTGTTCGATTATGACGCTTACTTTCATCCAATTCACGCTTAGCTGCTTGAGCAGCATTTACAGCTTTAGCTATACTAGCCGCACCACCCGACAAAGCACCCGCAGCGCTAAGACCCGCAAAAATGGGCACGAGGAAGGGCAATAAACCACCAATTTTATGGGGTACAGGTAAAACGCGAGGTGTGCGCACTTTACCACCTTGCAACTTTACCGCTGCACGAGCACCCTTTAGAGCTGATTTGATAATCTTATGCGGATCATTACTTTGAATCATTGTCTTCTTTGCAGCGCCAATTATCTTTTTCAAACAAACGCCACCCTTGCGCGCCTTCATTCCCATGCCAAATTTTCTCTTTGTCTCCATAATATTTGCCACACCCCAAGCACTGGCTTTTTCACCGATACTAGCGTCTCTCGCGGTAACACGTTGCCTAGCTTGTTCAGCCAACACTTTATCCGCCAAATGTCTCGCCTCGAGATTATCTGGATTTTTCGAATACGCAATATCGTGTTGTTTGCAAGCCGTATCCAATGGATTAATGCCCGGATCACCACGAGCAAGGCGCTTGGCCAACTTTGTGCCTGGTCCACAATACTGATAGCCAGGCAAATGTAGTTCAATGGGGAGTTTGTTGATTAGGCGGTTGACCAAACCTTTACCACTCTTCCCATGCACAATCATGTCTAAAGACAATACGCGACTGACGGATAGTACCTATAAGAAGCCTATTTATATGATTTCGTCGTTAGTCGTGTGTGAGATGACGTCCAGGAAGCAAACTATCGGAGGCGGACTTCCCGTGATAAATTTCGACGAGTTTGTCGAAGACCGCGGAGGGAAAAAGAAACGCCATGGGAATTTATTGCCGGATAGCATACGTGCACTGTTTTGTGGTCCATCGAATTGTGGGAAAACCAACGCTTTGCTCACTCTCATCATCCATCCGAATGGTTTGAGATTTGAGAATATTTACTTGTATTCTAAATCGCTCAAGCAGCCAAAGTATAAGTTGCTCGAACACCTACTCGAACCTGTGAGTGGAGTTGAATATCATCCATTCGAGGCGCATGAACAAGTGATAGCACCAAGTGATGCACGCTCCAACTCTATATTCATCTTTGATGACATAGCAAGCGAAAAGCAGGATAATGTTCGGGCCTTCTTTTCCATGGGACGACACGAGATTGTTGACAGTTTTTATCTTTGTCAGACGTATACTCGTATTCCCAAACATCTCGTGAGGGATAATGCAAATTTCGTGGTGCTTTTCAAGCAGGATGATATGAATCTCAAACACGTGTACAATGACCATGTTAATACGGATATGACTTATACGTGCTTTAAAAACATGTGCGTGAAATGCTGGAATTCCGACAAGTATGCATTTATCACAATTGATAAGGATAGCGGATTACATGTCTAATTAACACAAAACAAATTCAACACACAAATTCAACACACACAAATTCAACATACACAAATTCAACACAAAACAAATTCCACACACACAAATTTAACACATACAAATTCGTCACACACAAATTCAAAACATACAAATTCGACACACACAAATTCAACATACACACGAATTCAGCGCAATACCACTCGGCGCAATCGACAAACCGTCGAAAGTAAACACTAACTTAATACTCGTACAGTATTGTTTACTGTATATGTATCTGTAATGTGAATCTGTTGGACACAACACATTCAACGCAAACATTTTGAAGTTACGTGGGTCGGCTTGAAACGGTCGAGAAGGAGAAGCTCTCCTTTATTCGCCGTGGAATTGTGGAACTGTTACTCTTCAATAATGAATGATGAACCACGAACAAACAATGGAGTAGAAGGATGGCACACTGGATTTAACCGCCGTATGCGCGTTGCACATGCTTCAATGGGAAAATTCATCGAAACCCTTAAAAAGGAACAAAAGATCACAGAGATTGCTTGGGAGAACCATCTTGCTGGGAGAAACATTGCACCGGCAAAACGCAAAAAGTACGTCAACTTTGATGAACGTCTTAAGAGGGTAACAGAAAACTTTGACGTTTACGGAAGCGTCGTTGAGTATTTACGCGGCCAATCGCATAACATTCAATTCTAATTAACATTTAAATATTAAAAAGTACTAATTAGCATATAACATTTAACATTTAAGATTTGAAAGGACTGTGACAGAATCTTTTGAAATTAAATTTGAAATAAAGCAAACTTATTTTTGAAGAATTTGTATGTTGAATTTGTAAATGTCAACATAAACATGTGTTGAAAACACGGTGTGTTCAATTCGGATGTGGTGAATTTGTGTGTGTTGAATTTGTGTGTGTTGAATTTGTATGTTGAATTTGTAAATGTCAACATAAACATGTGTTAATTAGACGTGGTACCGGATAGCGATATTAACGAAGGTCGATATAGACAAGGTTTTGATTATTTTCTCACCATTAATAAATGACTCATCGCTGGTGGTTGGAGAGACAGTATTGCGCATGCCGTGGTAGTGACAACATGAAGAGCGAACAATTGTTGCGTGAAAAGGATGTATTGCGTGAAATTGCCAAGGCGAGCGATGCAATCAGACGAAAGCATCGAATGATGAAAATTGGGAAAGATAACGATCAGCAGAGAATGCAGGATGTCTTTAAGCCTATAGTGGGGCCATTGGAAAAATTGGTGGCGTATAAAAACGGTGAGGTGGTGAAGGAGGAAATTAAGGATGAAAAAGTGGGTGATGATGTTGAAGAAGGAGATGTGTTAAATAGTGTGAAACATCAAAATGAGGCACATGATTCCTTGAAGAGTGAAACACAAGATTCTTTCAAATTGATATATGAGGATGATGATGACTCGCAAAATGTCGATGAGCTGATCAGCGAATATCTCCTGCTATTACAAACAAATAGAAAGGCAACCTTGGATGTATTATACGGTGTACGAAATCTCGCTAACAACAAATTAATGATTGGCAATTCTCCGATAATTTTCGACTCTCAACACATTCGTGTGGGAGATGCGAGTTATGCGAAAACTGTTGGATTAACGGAGCTGTTGTTTAAAAAAGTGCCCAATGTCGAAACTCTCACACCGGACGATTTGAAAAACTACGAAAAGATTGTAATCTCAACGAATGCGCACAAAAAATTTTATAAGCCTAGTGAGGCTATACGACGTAACACCAGCCACAAATTTAACACATATATCGCAAATATAGTCGATCATCATGTGGGACAGGGTATGCCAAAGTATAAGATAGCTAGAAAAAACACCCAATTGGACTATATTTATTGGGATAATCCAAACGAGCTCGTGGATCGTCTTCGCTTACTTCTGGCATCACAAGCAGCCGGAAATTCATCGCATGCGAATGAAATTATATCGATTATTGAGGAGTTGCGTGAAGCGGAAATCATTTATTAACTCGACATCGGAGAATTTACGCATTCTCATCATGAGTGTCGATGTGTTTGGACGTCATTCAAGTAGGAGTGTACTCCACAGTAAGCAAGGTCCTCCAGGTCGACCCGGGATTGGCTTTAGAATTACCACAGATGGTCATTATGACTTGGGGCAGAAACGATTGTGTAACATTGCAAATCCGGAAGGAGAAGATGACGCCATCACTCTAAGTGCGTTACAAAGGAAATCCCGAACTATCATTAAGAACATACGCAAAGAAATGAATGAGAGTAGTCAGTTGTTGGTTAATGGACTTGAAGCTACGATAAGAGACATTGCGAAGACACTCGAGGCCGATGTCAAAGCTCTACAAGATTTGGTGATTCGTAATTCAAACGTCATTGCTGAATTGGACGCACGACTGAGTGGACTGGAAAATGAACGAAAAAAGGGGCGCTCTCGTGCTGGAGCTACATAAACCTGCTCGACGAAACTATCCGCGTCGACATGTGGACATCCGTGGCTTGGACGAGACCTGGCAAGCCGACCTCGTCGATATGTCATCATACGCTCGTCAAAACTCCAACCACAAATTTCTCCTCACCGTCATCGATACCTTCTCGAAATTCGCCTGGGCCGTGCCAATGCTGAGTAAGAATGGCAAAGATACAGCAGCAGCAATGAAGTCAATCCTCGTTAAGGGACGCATACCGCAGAACTTACACGTTGATCGGGGAAAAGAATTCTACAATTGTGACTTTAAGGCCATCATGAAGAAGTACAATATTCACATGTATTCAACATATAGCAACTTGAAGGCATCTATTTGCGAGCGTTTCAATCGTACATTGAAGAACAAGATGTGGATGCAATTTAGTCTTCGTGGTAATTATAAGTGGATCGATATTCTTGATAATCTAATTGTCGAGTACAACGATTCTGTACACCGCACCATTAAGATGAAGCCGAAAAATGTCAACGCGGAAAATGAGAAGCAATTGCAGCAAGTTTTCAAATATACTCCAATGAAAAGATCGCCGAAATTCGCCGTTGGTGATAAAGTGAGAGTCAGCAAATTTAAGACTGTTTTCGAAAAGGGTTACACCCCAAACTGGACAACGGAAATATTTACAATCTATCGTGTGAAAAAAACTCATCCCGTCACGTACCACTTGAAGGACCATAAAGATGAACCGATCGCCGGTGGTTTCTACGAACAAGAGCTTCTCAGTGTCAAGCACCCCGATATCTATCTCATCGAAGCGGTATTGAAGAAGCGCAGTAATCGAATGTTTGTAAAGTGGTTAGGTTTCGACAATAGCCACAATAGTTGGATAAGTAAATCCGATTTGTAGTCGGTAATAAAGAAAGTGGAAAAATATGTGTGTTTTATGACTCTTGACCTGCTGGTCAAGCATCCCTCCAAGGCCTCCGACCGACTCCACAGCAGGCTTGCTTCCCCCCTTCTCGCCGTCGCCCTTTTTTCATGGAACGTGAGGAGATGGATAGAGTGAATAAACACATGTGATTATAAAAAGTCCGCTTCTTTATTTACGGAAAATAATAAATCCATTCTTGCACAATATATACAACAAACATAATTTTAACATCGAGTGAACAAAATATATACATAATTTTCATGAGTTTTATACGTCGATATTCACAAAAATGTACACAGTTTTACATGAAGGTTGTAGAAAAAAAATTACAAAACTTTTCACGACGGGATTCTATAATGCCCCCATGGTAGGGTATCAGAGGTCCCCGGTATGATGTACCGCTTATCATCATGAGGACTCAGAGCGATTTTCGTCTCACGAATGGTGTAGACTTGGTGTAACTTTGATCGAATGCACGTTTGACTACGCTCCATTTCAACTTCTTCATTCAAGCATCGGGCATAATCGTCAAACGTGATTGTCCTAGCCACAACACTGCTCTTGACACCTTTAACTTTTTTCGTGTCCTTCTTACCCTCGACACGTGTCGCATACATTTTCGATCGAAGTCCAATGAACTCGGTCATAATTGCACCATTGCATTCGTCTTTCATGAGACCGGGTACCTTTTTGTTAACAAGCGGCATATCATACCTATTGTCCGCTGAATAGTCGCTCGTATCAAATTTTTCAATGTTGCGCTTCATGTCGGCATATACATCTTCGCTCTCAATGGCATATATGAGACTATCCGTATCGGTATACATGACTTTACATCTATCTCGATACAGAGGTACCATATACTCGTGGTGAAATCCATACAAGCACGTTTTGGATATGTCGAGTATGCACATACCCACATATATCGGCTTGTTGAACTTCACCTCGAGATTGCGCAATTCCACGGCCACGAGGTTTTCCGAAAAAACACTTCGGCTGTGGAAGTTTGGCTTCGCAATCATTGCCTCTGCGCCATATCTGCCCTCCCATTTTGTTAAAAGCTTTACATCTACATGATTGCGCACATTCTCCATCGTTTTGCCAAAGACTGCATTATTCATTAATTTGAACAAATTCTTTTCGAAATCGTTTTTGGCCAGCGTTCGAAACTGAGTATTTAACTCGATATATGAACGTAGCCATGGGGATTGTGTAAACTGTAGGACTCTATGGATTTTCGTGAGGCGAAGCCCATGGCGTAAACATTGTTGCAAATTCCGGTAGTGTATGATGTAGCGTTTTTTTATCACAGACGGTTGCTAGCAGCTTTTCTTCCCGCTTACCCGGCGGTTTTTCGTGTATTGGGCAAAACGGTAGGTCTTTGTGCGCATCATGTAGAGATTGGGGATATTCCAAGTCGACCTCAAGGATGTAGCCTATAGGTGAGTCTAGCGCGATGGATAATGGATCAAACTTCGACACGTCGTTGACCCATCGAAAATCTGCATATGGCAAGGGTTGACACATTGCCCATCCATACAAATTGTTGACGTCAAAATACATCAAGTATGATGATGCTTTCGATGGATCAAACGACTCCATGTACTTGTTATTAGCGTGTGCATATCGGTTTGAGCATTGACTGAGACCACCGCGTATACCCCGCTCAACGAATAAAACCATGTCGATGTCAGTTAGTAATTCAAACTTGACATTCGAGTGTTTTAACATTGCATCCCAGGTATACCCCGGCAATGTGTAGTAATACGCGGGATCTAGGCCATAGCTCTCAATGCACGTATTCCGAAAGTTTTCGAAAATATCAGCTAATAACAAGACATCTGTCTTCAGATACAAATCGCTATAGTCACCCAGCGTTCGAATGGAGAACCGCTCCCAAACTTTCTCAGCATGTGCGTACTCGCTCTCACATACCGTAGCATCTGTCAGGGAACTATAAAATGCATCACGTGGTGGTAGGCAAGTGTCGTCTAACTTGGTCACGTCATCAATATATTCATAAGGGAAGACCCCTTTTCGTGTCAGCAAACTGAAATCGTCTGTCGAGAGAATTGTGAATTGTGTGCGTAAAATTTTGAGTTTGTCGTCGGTCAAGAATGATGCTAATTTGTCGAGACTCGTGTTGAGAAATTTGTATGAGTCGATAAAGCGCAATTGGATATTGTGTTTTGAATCGTCTGTAATTTTAACATGCTTCGTGAATGAAATGTATTTCTCCTTTGTGATTGGAAGCACATTGGTTGTTCCTTCGAACGCTGTGGCTACTTCCTTGATTATAAAATGTGCATCGTAACCGGATAAATTGTGGAAAACTATTGGAATGAAAAATGACTGTTTATAGTTTAAATTGCAATTAGAATGGGCAGGGCCTCTATAGCGCCCAATCAGATGGCAATGATCTCGAACGCGTACATCTTCTTGCGCAAATGGTTTCTCACATATGTGACATTGAGTCGCTGCGCGAAAACTAGCCCACTCACTCGGTGTTAAATGCACCATTGGTACATTATCACAGAAAGTTTCTTTTATCCGCAGTGCCAGGTTTTTTAGTTCTTCGACAAACCATGATACGCAATCAGCACTGCGGCGTGAATGATAGGAAGATAATGAGTCGTCATACGAACAACGCACGTAATATCCAATACTAAACACTTCATGGTGTTGATACATATCTTTCGCTTGGGTCTTCTCATCGGTCTTTGCCAGCACACACTCCAAATCAGCATACACGATGAAGGGATGTCGCTCTTTCCGACTAAAGTTGCTGAACTGGAGCCACTTATTGGTGTCATTCGGTAGTCGGATCGCGCAGTCGTTTATCGCCCCACAATCGACCTCATGTGATCGTAATTTTTCCTCTGAACCGAAGTAGTGCAAACATCTGCAAAACAAAAGACATTGTTTTCGTTTAATTCATCTAGCATATATAATTACCTATATATATGTATACATATTATGGTAACTACATACCGATCACAGATATATTTTTTATTCTTGTTTTTGGTCAGTTGTGCTCTCACGAGTCTCCACAGGTTCTTGATCCATACGAAGTGTCCCACATTGCTGTCATCAGTATCTTGCATGTACAGCAAATTGATGTGCTTTTCCTTCTTATGTTGAGTTACGCGTATCGGAACAATGTCCTTTTTGGTGGTGGTGGTATACACGTTGATTGATACATTGTTATGAGCTTCAAATT
>OX101787.1:43069818-43152318 GCA_944452715.1 Ophion slaviceki | reverse complement strand
GGCGCCACCTTGGCTTCACCACTCTTGACACACCACCTCCCCTTGCGTTAGAATCCCCCTAGTACATCTACTGGTACATATAAGAAAGTTGGTGGCAGGAGCGCAAAAAGCGGCGAATGCGGTATGGGGGGGGGGGGGGTAATGAAAAGGGCAAAGGTAAATGGCTTGAAGGAACGGCTACAGCTGTTTGATTCACTGGTCAAAGCGGGAGCGCTATACGGAGTCGAGATTTGGGGATGGAAGAGAAGGGAAGAGATAGAGAAACTGCAGGGAAAATTGGTAAAAATGGCGCTGGGAGTGGCAAAAAATACAAGTGGAGGCACGGAGAAGGGCGGGAGATTATTTGATCCAAATTTTGAAAATGAAAGACGGGAGGTGGCCAAAGATTTGCCTCAGAGAGGAAATGAGGAATGTCCTGAATGGGCACCCATCAAGGTGGGGGAAGGAGCTGAAGAAGGCGATGGGGGAGGTGGGAGATGGAAGGGTGATAGACGGGATATGGTCAAGCGCAGGAAGCTGGGAAAGGATAGGGAAATGGCTAAAGGAGGGGACAGAAAGGAAAAGGGAACAGGACATGCAGGGAGACTGGGTTAAAGCGGATTGTTCCTCCTTCTGCCCATGGTACAAGGAGATAAAGGTGGGGTGCGAGCGAGCGGAGTATTGGAATGATAAAGAAGCGGGGGGAGAAGTGAAGGAGCAGTGGGCAAGACTGAGATGCGGAAATGTGGGGAAAGTTGGAAAAAGAGGGTTCGGTAACTGGACCTGTGAAATATGCTTGGAGGAGGAGGAAGGTCTGGAACATATCTGGAAGTGTGAAACAGCGAGAAACGGGATGAAGGAAGTCTGGGTGAGGGGGGTGGATGATTGGAGGGGAGGGAGAGTGGGCGAGAAGTTGGAGCAATGGACAAAGGATACGCTGAGGGGAAAACCGAGAACGGTACTCTGCCAATACCTTAGGGCATTCGCAAAATTAAAAAAGGCAAAAGCCGAGGAGCACCGAGAAGGGGAGGAAGGGGACAGTGAGGAGGTGACGTGCGAGGAATAAGGGAAAGGAGAAGAACGTAGCAGAGTTAATATATCGCGTAGCCTTTAGGTTTAGGTTAAGTTTAAGTTTAAGAATTGTGATTTAGATATAAGAATTAGAAGATAAGGCGAGAGTCGGGAGGATGTAAAAAAGCAAAAAGCTGTACAAGAGGAATAAACTACTACTACTACTACTATTTAAGTTCAAATTAAGTACATAGTTTTAATTCAAGAATTAAAATGATGTACATAATTTCAATGCCCTCAAATTTTTATTCAGGAATTAAAATTATGTACATAACTTTATTTACCCCAAATTTTAATTCGGGAATAAAAATTATGTACATCATTTTAATTCCTCAATTAAAATTTGGGGTAAATAAAGTTATGTACATAATTTTAATTCTTGAATTGAAATTTGAGGGAATTAAAAGTATGTACACAATTTTAAAGATGTATGCGGGAGACTTTTAGGATGAAAATTTTATTTGATCAGAATTATCGTACTTCGTGATTCAATAAGAATCTGAAAAAATTCAGCCACAATTAGCATGCTATGACCAACAATAATCAACATTAATATCACTCAAAAGTTATTAACAAATTGTGTAAACAATTAATTATTTAATAACATAACGGTGACCTCTTGTTTTTCTTATACGAATTAAATGTGTGAATTTTTCTGAATGCTTATGAATTTTTTCAAAATTTTCCTACGATTTTGAAATTCTCTTTTTCAAATTTTTAGAATGGCCGTATATATGCATTTTTCGACCTAGTGTCTTTAAAACTTTGCAAAACTAATGGTAAAGCTGTCCACAAAAACATATCCAAAACTTACATTTTTTAGTTTATATTTCATAATAATTTTTCAAAATATTTCAAAAACGTAGGAAAATTTGAGAAAATTATTATGAAATATAAACTAAAAAATGTAAATTTTGGATATGTTTGTGCAGACAAGTTCACCATTAGTTTTGCAAAGTTTCATAGACACTATGCCGAAAACTGAATATATACGGCCATTCTAAAAATTTGAAAAAGGGAATTTCGATATCGTAGGAAAATATTGAAAAAATTCATGAGCGTTCAGAAAAATTCACACATTTAATTTAAGAAAAACAAGGGGTCACCGTTGTGTTATTAAATAATTAATTGTTTAAACAATTTGTTAATAACTTTTGAGTGATATTAATATTGATTATTATTGTTCATAGCATGCTAATTGTTGCAGAATTTTTTCAGATTTTTATTGATTCACGAAGTACAATAATTCTAATCAAATAAAATTTTCATCCGAAAAGTCTCCCGCATACATCCTTAAATCTCTGATGAATAATTCTCAAAATTTCACAAAAAAAATCGTCCTTTGATCTTGAATATTTTTTCAAGGCGTACAGCCAAAAATAATCCTTATAACGGTAAAACTGTGAAATTGTAAGAAAAAAACCGAAGTTGAACATGAAGGAGAGCAGAATAAAAAATAAAATAAGAAGAAACAAAAAAACTGATAGAACGATGAGCTCAAAATTGTGTTGAAAAGTAAATGGAGGCTGTTTCATGTACCCAGATCTGTAATGTCGAACGCTCAGGAGCCATCATGTTCGCGTAAAGCGCTCTGTCGCCGAACCATTATGCGAAGAAGGATGCAATTGTACCGGTTGCACAGGATGGCTTACCCATGGGACACAACTTCCAAACATTTACGGTTCACCGGCGAACTGGTATTTGCAAGTTTGAGATCATCATCAACATCCCAAAAATGTCTCATAATAAATATAACGAAAAGAGAAAAATGGATTGGAATTGATTTAAATGTTAAATGAAAAAAAAACCCTTCATTGTTGATAATTTCAATAATGTTGCGAATGATTTCAAATGAATCGGCATTAAATTTTCAATATAAGTATACATAGCGGAAATATTGTTGACAATGAATTTCATAAGAACTGACAAAAAAGTTGCGACTTTATTTTTTTATATACAAATGTAGATAAACTCGAAATTCTGCACACTTAAAGACATCGGTCATCTGTAATATTGAATGAAATCAGCTGAGATAAAATTTTCCAAGAAATACATACATAATATTCTTCGACCTGAATTGATAGTAATAGTGCTCTGTTTTTGCCCCAAGCCAAAACCAGATGATTCTGAATCAACGGACACAGAACTTGAGGAGCTATTGGACAGCGACGTATCAGTCGTATCCCCGTTATTGCCGCGGTACAACGAAGGTAGTGAAATCCAGCAGTGTGATCAAAATAGGGTCGAAAGCAACTACAGCAGTACCGGTACAATGAGGACAGCGGATACAACCGTTAACGCCGAAAACGTCCCTGCGCTTGAGGTTAGATACGATGAGAAATCCAACGTTGAAGATACCGACGTTAAATCAATGGAGCAACATGATTACAACGATAACGACATGGATAGTGACGGATGCAGCGAATATGACGAATCTGACGATAATTCGGAAATTGAGGAACCTGAAAATAATGGAGACTCCCCCGGGGAAGTATTTGCGATACCAGGGATGCATGACTTTGTCCGGAGGGCAAGCATGAGAGACAATGTATCGGAAAGTGAAATAATGACGATGATTATTGCTATATCGGTACGGCACCGGTTGACGTACCAAACTACTCTGGCAATGTTGCAAATGATGAACGGCATCACGATATGTAGTGGCCTGCCTTCTGCATTGAATGGTTTATGGAAAACACTACTCAGAAACGATGACATCGCAATCGTGCGCCATTTGTACTGTCGCCTATGTAAAACCACTGTTGGAGAAGGAACAGAACCAGAACGAGATTGTTTGTGTGAAAGCACCGGCCCGAGAAAAGATAACCCATCGTTAACATATTTCATTGAAATGAAATTAGAACCTCAGCTCCGACAACTCTTCTCTGTACCGGAAATAGTGAATTCTTTACAGTACCGCCGTACGCGAGAAAAAAAGAATCCCGAAGGTATTGAGGATATATACGACGGCAAAGAATATTTGAGACACTGCGAGCCTGGTGGTTTTTTGAGCGAGGAATATAACTATTCTTTCACTATAAACACAGACGGCTGCAAAGTCTCAAATTCATCCAAAGCCAGCGCTTGGCCCATACTGCTATCCATCAACGAACTACCGCCTAATGCACGAAAACGACATATGTTGCTAGCCGGTATCTGGGTCGACGCCTCCCATCCTGTCCTAAACGCATTTACATTGCCAACCTTTCAGGAGTTGGTATTTTTGTACGACACAGTTCAAGGAAAGTATGGATGCACGTTTTGTTATGCCGAAGGGAAAAGAATTAAGCAACTTGGTCGAGTATATTCTATTACGTATAGTCATTCCCGCACGGATTCGGAAATAAGAGCGCATATGAACCAAGCGTACGAGCTCAAAAATAAAGTATTCGGCATAAAAGGACGTTCGACACTTGGGCTTCTGCGTGGGTTCAATTTGGGGCGGAGCGTTGTCGTTGAAAGTATGCATAATCTGTACTTGGGCGTAGCTAACCAACATACCATGCTGTTGCTGGATGGGAAATCAAGTGATCCTTGGTACCAAGGAAACCCAAAATCGTTGAGGAAGATTAATTCGCGATTAAAAAAGATTCGACCGCCTAGCAGAATTTCAAGGACACCACGACTGGTGGAAACTATGAAACAGTGGAATGCTTCTGAATGGTGAAACTGGCTCCTCTACTATTCTATGCCGTGCTTGGAGGGAATAATTCGGGCGGAAAATCTTAAGCACGTTGCATTAATTTCTCGCGCGGCGTATATATTGAACAAGGATACTATCTGCACTGAAGAGCTCGATGAAGCACGGTCTTTGCTTACGGAGTATGCACAACGGTTTCAACAGACGTTCGGTGAAGAAAACATGACATTTAACGTTCATATCCTCATTCATTTGACGGACACAGTGGAAAATTGGGGACCAATCTGGGCCCACAGCGCGTTTCCGTTTGAATCGTTCAATAAAAAAATTATTGACTCCGTTACGGGTCCACAAGCAAGGCCATTTCAAATTGCAACGAGATTTTTGCTCCATCGATTTATCGAAATGTTCGTGCATAATCCAACAATCGCTCTCGCAAGAAGAATGAGAATCCACTCTATCTTGCAAGCTGGAAAAAAGAGACGAACCCCTCTCTTTGATGTACCACGATGCTATGCTGACGTGAGAGGACTTGGGAATTGTTACCGGAGTTTACCGTCTAATTGGCAATCCGAAATACTAGAAGCCGCAAATTATCGACCCGAAAACCTCACATTTTTCAAGCGAGCAATAATAAAGGGCATTGAATACAGATGCCGTGAAGAGAAGGAGGAAACGCTGTTTTGCAATAAATTTGTTTATATCGCGAACATTGGCTTTGTTGAAATTTTGAAAATATTTCACTTTTCTCACAACGTAGATGTTCTGTGGGGGCTCTTCGTCGAACAGCTTACTGATGTCGGAAACTCTTTGGAAGCTCGGCACATCATAAACGTCGCATCTACATCACACCGGTTATTCATAAAGATCGCCGAAATAGAAGCACCAGCTATATTAATGACTTTCCGACCGAACATTGGTCACGCTGCACAGTGGGGCAGAATCCCAAAAAGCTGGCCAAAATTCGGAAAGTGTCCAAAATGATCTCCAATTCTCTTCTCGGGGGTTTTCGGGGTCGCTGAATACGAATCTGTTATCAGAATTACGATTTTCAAAATGGCGGACCCAAAATGGCGGACATAATTCAACCAATTAGTCAAATAATTCAGTAAAAAATACCCAATCATATTTCTTAAGGGTTTTTGGGATCGCTGATTACGAATTTGTTATAGGAATGTTAATTTTCAAAATATCAGACGCGATATATAGACGATTCCACAAAAATTTTCAATTTTTAAATATTTTTTAATAGAAAATGTTTCATAATATTTTTAGGTTTAAATGAGTAGAAAATCTCTTGAGCCATGTTTTTATTTTTGAACAATTTCTTGAGTACAAAATTTGCAATAAATCAAATATCTGTTATTTACTTCTAGTAACAAAAATCTTGTATGTCATCTTCAATGTTGGAATCATTCGATTCGGATTCTGATGTTGACCCACTTGTATCCAAATCGGAATCGTTCCTTATCTCTTGTCTGGTGACTTCAGGTTGTTTTAACATTTCTATAGCTTCTTTATGTAAAGATTTCGCCGGTCTCTGGGGCAATTTCCTGATGCTTGAGAGAAATGGATCTGATGATACTAAGAGCCTATAGAAAATGTCTCTCATATTCGATTCTCGAGAGCATTTTCTTGAATGATGTAACCTGTAGTTCTTTATGTCCTTATTGCGTGACTCTTGGGCCTCTTCAGAAAGTTGTCCGATCGGTAAAAGGGCATATTTTACAATTTCTGCTCCGTGCATCAACACTTTGTGCACAGATGTTGGCATGTAATACCATGGATATAAAGCAACGAATAAACGGGCAGTATTTACACAATAGTCTTTGAATTTTTCTTCGTCTATATCATACTCGCTCGAAATTGCCTGCAAAATAACATGAAATCGGTGAATTAAATTTTCATCGACTCCTGTTATTTCAGCAGATATATTAGCATTTTCGAAAAAGCGGCGGGCGGTATTTCCATCGTTTGAGCTGCCATATCCTGGCTTTGGTCGATCAACGATAAGCCCCAGTGTTGTCTTAAATTGAGTCTGTATGTCTTCCTTGCGTACTTTCACAATCTTTTTCACTTGCTCTTCACGAGCTTGCCACTTTTAAGTTGTGAGCTTATACGACAAATGCAAACAGCACTCGAAAAAACGAATCCACGCATGTAATGTAGATATGCCAAATCTTAAATTATCTGTAGTAATGTCCATTTTTATAATTTTGTCGATGTTATTAAAATCTTTAGAGGTGGCTTTGCACAGGAAGCAGCGTTGTGCAGAAGTGGTACCGGTTACAGCGTTACAGACTTTGCCGTCTATCATCGTAAACGACATACAATAGGTTACTGAAATTGATTTTTCATTTTGTTCAGTAGTGTATGGTGCAAGACCCGCAATCTGCTGTTCAATGTCGGTAACTTCTTTCAATGTTGATTGTACATCTTCATGTACAAACTGCAATCGTATTGGTCTGCAGAATCGAGGAGATGAAGGTCTAGGATTTTTCCACACAATAGTTCCTTCATCCGTCTCGTGATTGTTGTAGATTAATTGCAAAGGTACCAAAGAAGTATAAAAAATGCTTTCATCAGATTTTCCAGCCTCATCAAATTTTTGCTTATAAACACTTTGACCGCTGCTTCCATCACATCCCCATTTACAGTGAAGTACTAATTTTTGCAGAATTTCAGAATTTAGAGTATCGATGACATCAGCCTGAAGTTGTATAATTCTGTATGTGGTATGATCAAGTAAAGCCTGTAGTTTAATTTGTGCGCACGACTCAGTAATATTCATGTACACAACTGATGGATAACAACGATTTTTTGCTTTTTCTACTTCATGGTATGATGGGTATAATTTGCATTTACGTGCTCTAGCTGCATTTCATGATAGCTGATAAGAGCGCTTTGATTCTCCTTTCTCGATCATCAAAGAAAGTGCTTCGTCTGGGGTTAAAGGTGTCTCATTTTTTGACCGAACAGCAGCTATATATTTTGAGGCTCTTGTTGGGCTGGTTAATGTGACATCTTTAAGAACTTGAGCAGCATCCACTTGACCAGAAGTCCTTAAACTCATTTGAGCAGCATACGTCAATTCTTCTGTAGATAAAGTAGAACGTATTTCTTCAGTCTTTCGCCTCTTAGATCTATCGCTGGATGAAGCAAAGGATTTCGAAGGTCGTCCAGATGTTCCTTTTTCATCATTCTTCACAATCTTCTCAGATGTTGATGTTGTGCATTCAGTATCGGATAATGTTGAAAAACATACGGTGCCATTCAACCATTCTTCATTATTTTTTAGAAACTTTTCTTGGCCTCTATTTGCTGCTTTCCATCTGGATCGAAAATTTGCAAATAACAGTCCTAATGACTTTTCATCCTCGTCTACTTGTATCACATGTTCTGTTTTCTTGAAAATTGCATCTTTCAAAACTCCAATAACGAATTTCTGTTCGTTTTTTAAACTGTCTTTCACCATGAAAAAAACATCTCTTCTTGATAATTCCATATTTGAAGATTGTGAAGACTCTGTAAAATACCAATATAAACATGTACAAAATTGAATGACATTATTTTGAAATCATTTTATACTTAACAAAACTATATACGGTGTTCTGACTCGAAATGTACAAAAATAATTTATTACTACTAAAAATGATTTTATATTTATAAAGAAAACGAATATTTATGATATAAATCATTAACAAATATATTTACATACATTCTGCACGAAAAAAAAACCGAAATTACATGAAATCTGTCTTTACGAGAATCACCTCTGTGTCAGTATACAACAGGTATAATAAAGCCTGGACAGCAGGCGGGCTCCTTTCTTTCATACATGGCTGCTCTAGGAGCCCCTCGTCAGTCCTTGCCGAATCGCCGTCTACACTACGTATACACTATGTACGTATACACTAATACACCTTTACTGCCGAAAACCGTTACGCCGTACAAACATGGGGGAAACACAGTTCTAGCTACTGAGAGTTCTTGCAGGAATATTTTATAAAATGTTGAGATTTTCGTAAAGCGTACATTTAGAATAATAAATTACTGTATTAAAATTTAAATGATCTATGAATATTAATCAATAAATGAACATACTACAAATGGAATTGATAAATAAATATTAATCTATGTTAATAGACAGAAAATATACCAACGCGCTGTAACGTAATAATCAATGGATTACATTCACACGTCCGTTAATGTCGCGCCACGTATTTCTCCCTAAAAATTAGTCTAACTATTCGTTGAGCACTCCTGAGCAGCCAGTTTTTTAGTATATTATATTTAGTACGGTACACTATCAGTTTCTTGTTGAAACAAGGTCGAGACTCGCGAAGACATTTTTAAAACTACTTAAGAAAATCGATTTTCGAAAAAAAATGTATAATTTTTTATGTTTACTTGTTGCAAAATTTAGATATTTCAAACATAAAATAAGCAATAACTGTGCATAATTATATTTTCTGCATACCTTCAGAAAGTTTTTCCATTTTGCAGAATTAAAATTGAGACAGTTTCGTCCGTTTCACAGCACTTCGAAACAGGCAAGAATTTTTCGACGCGTACGCTTGTTTAATGCGTACCGAACGGCGGCTGAATGTCGACTGATGTCGAGGCGACCCTAGAGCAGGTATAAACCTGCCCGGTCCGGAATTTCGTCCTAGGACTATCAGTAAACAAGATCTGAACATATATAGACGAATATATACAACTCAAAAATTTGACTTTTGGCCAGCTTTTTGGGATTCTGCCCCACTGTGCGCTGTAAGAATGCCGAATATTTGGGAAGCAGATTACATAGAACACGGTATAATCGCATGCCTCCAATGGATAAGCGGTACAACGGGAAAAACTAAGCTCAGCACTTTACCGGTAAAATACAGAGGTACTAAAAACATATTTGCGAAAAAAACAGTTTCCTCCATAAATTGCACCGAACATCTAAAAAATGTCGATCTCTAAAAAAATGTTCGTAATTGCATATCATGTATGAGGAAACCGGAAAAATATAGTGACGATACAATACGCAAATCAATGATAAAAAATATATTATCATAAGCATGATGTCCGTTACATTTGATCAAATATCATATTTTGTAAACAATTAAATTTAAAAAAAATGTAAAGAAACAGAAAAAAAGTTATAACATTAGGTATTCGATATTGCGTGAGTTATGCTACCAAAAAAAGTGATAAATAAAACTACGATTTAGCGGTATGTACCGCCATCGATTCTTTAATATCCACATTAAAAACCCAATTACAGGTACACACATCTTTAATTGGTGACCACTTTTGCAGTCACGTTAAGACGGAATGACACCTCATCGCGGTCGGTATGGTAGAACAATTATAGATTCCCAAAAATCTCTGAAACGGCTCTTCAGATCCCGTCGAAACTTTGCCAAACGACGTCAAATAGATAGACGAATAGCTTCCAGCCCCTCAAATTTTCTGAATTTGAGAAAAAAAATGTAGATTGGCTTATCATAAGCCAATCTAGTTTTTTTTCTCAAATTCAGAAAATTTGAGGGGCTGGAAGCTATTCGACTATCTATTTGACGTCGTTTGGCAAAGTTTCGACGGGATCTGAAGAGCCGTTTCAGAGATTTTTGGGAATCTATAATTGTTCTACCATACCGACCGCGATGAGGTGTCATTCCGTCTTAAAACGCGGCTGAGGTTGTATTTCGAATTTCCAACCATCTTTCTAACCACTTTTCCAACTCGAGGTAATCACGGATAGTGGTTAGAAACACGGTGAAAATTCGGTTACGAATGGTTACTTTTCGGCAGGGTTGTATTTCTAATTTCCAATCATCTTTCTAACCATCTTTCTAACGTAAGCGAATCACGAACAGTGGTTATAAATACGGCTATAATTTTGGTTACGAGTGGTTGCTTTTCGGCAGGGTTATATTTCAAATTTCCAACCATCTTTCTAACTTGAGCACATCACAGATAGTGGTTATAAATACGGTTACAAATTCGGTTACAAGTGGTTGCTTTTCGGCGACGTTGTAATTCGAATTTCAAACCAATTTTCTAACCATCTTTCTAACTTGAGCAAATCACGGGTAGTGGTCAGAAACACGGTTAGAAAGTCGGTAGAATTTTGTCCAATTCCAACCATCCGAAAAATCTAACCGTTATCCAGTGGTTATGTAAACTGCCAGGGTAGTTATAGTCTTTCATATATTTTATGCGGAATGTGAAAAATGTAAAAAGAAAAAATGTACCGAACACTACGCTGGTGAATGTCATAGCAATCGCAATACATGTGGAATTAATTAATAAATAAAAAAATAATAAACACAAGGATATTGCTTAGAAATGAAAAATTAAATTAAACTAAGTTTTCTAAGTCTTGTAATTAAATTAAATTAAAACTAAGTCTTGTAATTATTGACAAAAAAATGGTTTTATAATCTGGAAACGATGTACTTTGAAATAAACATAGCGGTTTCTGTGCACTTTTCAAAAAGTATATTTATTTCATCCAACGTAGGTGCGATTTAGAAGGAAAGAATGAAACGCTTACGGATATAAAAAAATGTATGTTTTATTGGAAAAAAAAAGTTGTACGGCATCAAAATAATTTGTTTGGGTCCCGTGGACCCAGTGTGACTATTAAGGGTTAAGCAAAAATGGTCTAAGAACAAAAATGTCTGGCAATTAGTCAAAGAACACTCTTAAATTTTTTCAGAAGCATCAGGTGCCATTTTTTATTTTTAAGAAAATTACAAAATCGAAATTTCGTCAAACATCGTGAAACACTCCGAAAAAATCGATAGCATTCTTCGACTCATTCTTATAATATTCTTATGTAGAACATGTTAGGTTAAAAAATTTGGCGGCCAAAATGAAAATTTTGTCTCCGAAACTTGACGATGCACATTTATATCTCGTATCCAGCCCGGTATATATTACCGCGCCAGCTGAAATACGCTCCTCTCTCTCTTTTCTTAGCCTTTCTCTGTCATCCTATACTAGCAACAGCAGCGCTACCACATAGGCCTATATCTTTTTCGTCGGTGTGAGGGTCCACGTCCATGGTACAGCGTTCGGGCTCCTTTACTCTAGGCTCCATGGATTCTCCTATGCCCGTTCGGTCTCCTTCCCTCTAGGCTCCATGCATCAAACGAGAAATACTGCGCGAATCGTTGGAATAACTATTTTTTCATTTTTCGAATTAAATGTGAACATACATTAAACAGTTTACACCTGGAAAATTTCAATTATTACAAATTTTTTGTTGTATATTTTAAATATATAAATGTACAAGTCTCAAGTATGATCAGTGGTATCACTAGTGCGGAGCGATAGGATTACCGAGGGTCTGGAAACTCTAATGCTAGCAGCCGCGATCCGATGCATCAGTTAGTTACTAGTTATCGCTGCGGTTTCGAAACCCGGACATACATAACCTCAATACGCGAGCAACGGAGTGAGCGGTTGAAAAAGGGTGTCGCTGAGTCGCTGATAACTGTTGTTTTTTCAGCGTTTTGGTCACAGTACGTTTTTAATAAATTGAAAGCATATTCTTTCAAAATGGTGAAGTGGTGCGCCGTACGGCGCATAAAGAGGCAACAAAAAAAATTTGAAAGGATTCATTCTGCTTAGATATGAAAACAAATGTGCGTACAAAAATAAAAAATGTCAGAGAATTTTCTGCATTTGTATTTTTATTAAATTGCATCAAAAACTCGGGAATGAGAGATGGAAGAAACAAAAATTGAGACAAGTGGCTTTGAACCTACAACGCGAGTTTGAGGCGAGTACGGAACCACTCCGTCAGTTCACCTGCAATGTGACAGCTTCAAAATCGTATGTATATGCTTATCACGTTCGCTTGGCTTTAGAAAGATGGTTTGTTTGATTACGATTAGGATCATATACTTTTTTTATTGTATTAACCGAAACTGACAGGACCAACACCTTTTCCTGGCCCCTTAACAGTGTTTCGAACTCATAATAAATATCCGTGTAACGATCATGAAGGTGGGACCGATAGAGTCAACCTCTGTCAACCCCCCCCCCCCCCCCCCCGGCCGCGCTACGACGGGTATTCTGATCGCAACGAACCTAGTGGCGACTAGTGAACTACCAACTCTCTTCAATAAGCTACCTATCCCTTTCACTGGAGTTTCCAGACCTGTATGTAAGACCGTGGGATTACCCAAGAAGACTATAGGGAACAGGGGGCTAGCATCTTTCACTCACCGCGCTAGTTATTCTCGAACAATCATGACGCGCGCTCAGGGGCTATGTTGGTCATATACACACATGCACACACATAATTCAAAGCCTTTCCGTCGCTTCGAATGCGAGGATCGGCTGGTACGGTGAAAAATGCACCGTTTCAGGATTACGCGGGTACCCTGGGGTACAACCGTGCACAACACACGGCATTAGCGCACGAGTGTAAATAATTTCTGTAAATTCATCAATTCCACACCGCGGTGTCAACTCGAAACATCAAAATAGTCGTATTCAGCGTCGGGGTGGTTAAGTACGCCGTACGGGCCTCGCACCTGCGCAATCAGAATATTGTCAGTGACCTACTAGCGCCACGGGGAGAGGTAGAACTAAGTAAAGCGGTCAAAAAGCGTAGCATTTTTATATACGGTAAGGGATAGGACGTGCCAGTCCCCTGATAGGGAAGGAGTAAGAGTTTCCAGACCTGTATGCAAGACCGTGGTCTAATCTTCGTATGGTGAGACGGTATCAGACACGTCCGTAAATTTGACCCAAGAGCGTGGTGTTGAATATAGCCTGTAGGCGTCGTCTGTGTGCTTAATGTATAAACAATATAGTAATATATCCAGTGCACAGGGTGAAACTGACTGTCATGGCGGCTAGTTGTTGACGCTTGTCAAAAAAACACCTATCGTGCACTAAGATTTTTTGTTTGCGATCTAGTTCGTCTATTTAATTTAATGCAATAATTGGTATGAGAATTTTGACAAAGTTCTTACATTTTTGTTTAATTACAAAAAATGTATTATGACTTTGTAAATAATTTTTATAATGCATTTTTGGGTAGTTACAAAATACCACCAACAAAACACATTAACGTTAATAGCTTTTAGGAATTATTACTATTTTTATTTGTGTTATTATGATTCTTACAACAAATGTAATCAATGATCAAACTATTTTACCGGTGAAAGGTATAACAAATAATTTCAATACAAAAACATTATTTCAGTTATAATAAAACTTTACGAGGAGAGAATCGAAAGCAGTACCTCGCGCGGTGCCATACAGTTTTTTGATATTGTACGTAGAATTAAACTTAACAAAGAAACGCATCTCAGTAGTAGTTACATTGTAGACTTTGGACTGTTGTTATCAGCATCTTTAAGTCTTGCTAGTATTTTAATAAATTCAAAATGTAAAATTATGGCTCATGGAAGCAGTGAGTCTCCTGATGCTGCGGATGATGCTCGCTACTGCGTTGTGAGTCTCTGTGTTGCTACTGCCGCTGTGGGTGGTGCCATAGCTTATGCAAAGGATATTTGCGAAGTGACTTTCGGGTTTATCGCTTCAATTCTTTCGATGAGTTGCCGTTGTCTAATGTCTGTCACTTTATGAGCGTTTGTTTATGAACTTGTAGTATGGGCAACACTTATAGTTCACTGGGTGATCTAGGTTATTGCAATTTGCACAGCGGAGGAGCTGTTTATTTGATGAGTAATTTAAATTGCGTTTTCCGTTTTCGTGTGGAGCACTACACTTGACGCAGTGGTTTGTGAGGTTGAATTTTATACTCGCATGTCCCAGTCGCTGACATTTTCTACGTACTTTACACACTATAATCTCGGCCACCTAACCACATTTGAATGAAATTTGTATGTACGTCGGATATAAATTTTTATTACATTTTTAGGTGTTTTTTTCGTAATTAGGTGGATAATAACACTACGTGTTAAATGTAGAAACATCTTAAGGCACGACTACAGCTACACGACATTTATTTATAAAATGAATTAAGGTTAAGTAAATTAAAATGTTCAGCTCATGTGACAGTTAATAACGACACTGACAGCTGATAACAACGTATGCGTAAAACATGTATGTATATATAGCACACAATGACCTACTCCCCCAGCGCCGCTTATGCGGAACCCAATTTTGTCCCACTTTTACGCACGCGCCAGAATACAGAGATTGGACCTTTCCCTATAGTCTCCTTGAGATTACCTCAACTGAGATTCCGTATGGAAAACTGTCAACTTTCCGCGGTAAAATTGCGCGCGAGCTTTAAATTCAAAACTTGAACATGCAGAAATTTTGCTATATCTGGCAGTTCGAAAATCGTGACGTAACGCAAACCTTGGCCTCGCCCTCTCCCCACGTACGTAGACCGTAGCGCCTGGGCGGGTCTACACCCTCACCCCAATTGCGTCACGTAATTTGCGTACGCCCCCCCCCCCCCCCATGAGAAAGCTCCGTCCGGAAATTTGCAATGTGATGTTGATCTTGCACATACCCCTAAAGGAAGGAGATTCGACGATGGGAAGGAAATAGAAAGGAGTGTGATGAAAATAGAGTGATAAAGTGATTCCAAGGGTGAATACAATGAGTGTTTCCGAAAATGAGGGTTTAATAAAAGGAGGTTATAGCTTTCGAAGGGGAGTACTTCAGAGGGGACCTTGTCGCCACTCAAGAAGATTAGTCTTTTTGTCGCCACTGATCAGAATAAGCTGTCTCCTGCTGTGGGACCAGGTCGGATACTTTCCGGAAAGGCGTTTCAGACGTGGCAAACGACTTTTCCCCGTATGAGGCACAACCATTTTTTCATGTGTGCACTAGTGTAATTAGACGTGTAGTATATTCAATACATACATTTCCTGTCAGGTGAAAAATTAATTTACGCGTATTAGCAGTTATAATTTTTTAAATGTTTAAAGTACCCAGCCTGTTTTGTCCATGACTTGCTGGCCCATAACTTGTTTGATCATAACCCAGCTAGCATAAATGTCCAATTGACGTCGATAAGTTGTCGTTGTCACGTTAGCTTTAAGACATGCCCGTAAGATAACTATTCCACATCTTTCAAATGACATCCCGTATAATGCAGCCGTGAAGTTATCTTTTTTATGATATCTTTCGGCGATGAGAACGGATGTCTAAAAGGTATCACAAAATATTATCCAATTGATGACTTTTTAAAGTTATCAAAAAGTTATCTATTTACTGTTATCTATTGTATCTAGTTAAACGTTGTCCAAAGGATATCATAAAGCTGAATTAAATAAAACATCTTTCAGATATGGGTAATATGCTGTTCCAGGTAGCAAAATGTTATCTATATGGTATCCGAAAGATATCCCAAAACAGATATGGATAACTGTTTGGTTGTCCAAAAAAGATGCCAGTTTGGATTACAAGTAGTATCACTATTGACCGCTTTGCGGATAACTTATTTGTATCCACTAGGTTAAGTATACTGCAACTTTTAATGGTTGACAAAGTGACAACCGGAGGTTAACTTTTATCCGACGCCGGTATGTTAGCGTCAAGTTATCAAATCGACATATTCGAAAGATATCCTCTTAAGGGCATGAGAATGTCAAGATGTCATAGGCATCTAAAAGTTGTCCAAAAGGCATTCATAAAGTTCACAAAACGACATCCAAACGGCATCAAAAAGTCCTATCGAATGGATGTCGTTTTGTGAACTTTATGAATGCCTTTTGGACAACTTATATATATATATATATATATATATATATATATATATATATATATATATATATATATATATATATATATATATATATATATATATATAAATCAACTTCTTAATAGTCTAGGATATTTAATATAGCCCAATATATTAACTATTTTTGGGTGTACTTCCAGAAAGCGGAAACCGAATTTGGACCTAAAATTTGGCATACACCTTCCTTTTAATATTCCAAGATATCCCCTAAAAAGATTTTTGGCGACTCGCCATAGTTTTCGAGACATCGACTTTTGAAAGTTATTTTTTTCATTGCGCGCCTACCATATCTATAGCTGACCGGCTCAGCTATGGTTATACCTATATATCTTATCGCGCCTTCCGCTTTGTCCAGATCTTTGTCGAGTTTGTTTGGAGAAACCTCCTCTCCAACGTTTCCAGGGCCGGCGCGCTTATGATATTAAGGTAGTTCTGTAGTTTTGGTCAAATCTTAGGAATTGGCTGAAATCTAAGTATGGTGTAGATATGACCTTCATGGACTGATGCCCAAAAATTCAATTCGATTCACTGTTTAGTTCATGAGATAATTGCAATTGAATGTGGGTATTTTTGTACGCGATCCCTATACCTATCGCGTAAACCGATAGGAGTTTGCTCGCAATTCTCGAGATAGGTTCTAAACGGATCTTTGGATTTCAAAATAAAAACACGCGTGTACGCAGTACCAATGTGGGATTGATTAAAAAAAAAGACAATCTTTGACCGTTTAGTTTCGGAGATATCGACTTATGAAAAGTGGTAATGTTTTTTCACGCCGAACTCGGGCCCAACCATCTGTAACGGAATGGCAACAGTGTAAAATGGAATTCAAGCCCATTCGGGGTTCCTTCACTGTTATCCTCAAAAAATGTCTTTGTTACAGCGAATACAATTTAAACTGTCGGCAAAATATTGTAAATCCACTATCCGACGTCCTTTGACAGCGAAATTTTGTTGCTCATCGTTGAGGTTATGGTGATTCTCATCGCGGTTAGCCGCATTTGCTTGACACATGGCCGCTACAGCTTTCAATCTTTTAGCAACCGCCTTTTTTCTTGTAAACTTTCCTGTGTGTCCATTTGGGTTGACATTTTCACTCTTTTTTTTTAAATAAAATATTTCACGAAAGACGGATCGATGGAAGCTCAACGCTATGACTGCAGGAAAATCGCGGTGTTGCGACGATTACAGCGCCGCTCTCTATACGAGTATGAGACCTATCTATGCATGAGGTGCGAATGTGTGGGACATATAGAGGGTACAAGCTCTGTCAAAAATTTACACCCAACAGCATAGTATAGGCCACGGTCGTATACACAGGTCTGGGCACTCCGTTAAAAAATGCGTGACTCTAAGGCCTGGTTCCACAACACTCGGTTAACCGAGTTAACCGAAGTTTAAGGGCGACTGGACCAATCAGAACCACGCTGAGCTGGCTAAACT
The DNA here is from genome assembly GCA_944452715.1 of Ophion slaviceki. Classification (NCBI taxonomy): domain Eukaryota; kingdom Metazoa; phylum Arthropoda; class Insecta; order Hymenoptera; family Ichneumonidae; genus Ophion; species Ophion slaviceki. Next base: position 43,134,445 of record OX101787.1, on the reverse strand, counting down.
CCGGTTAACTCGGTTAACCGAGAGTTGTGGAACCGGGCCTAAGTGACGCCTCTCTTTACACATTCCGCCGAGGCGCTAGTGAAGGGGAGGCTTTTTTGTTTATACCGCGTTTACGGGGCATGGCATGCGCGTAGTTGTGGCGACGGTCGTATGTACAGAGATTAGTAGGGAGATGCACAACGCTCCCCTTTTCGGCGTGCCTCGTAAATGGCACTAAATCGCGGCGGCGAGTTCGGGAGTATCATTTCGTGATCATCGCCTCTGTCGAGGTTGCAGATTCCCTTGTAGCTACGCGAGTCCATGATCACCGCTCAAGTCGGTATCGCAGTCAGCGAGAACACGAATGGGTAGCTCGGTGGGGGAAAAGTCTCTGCTCCTCGCAAACCGCGCTCGCTCGACAGGCGAACGGAGCGAGGTTGTCCGTCCGATCGAGCTCGACATAGATGTGTGGCCGTACTGCGGATTGGAATATGCATTAAATGGATTTCAAAGTGAAAAACATGTATCGGGATCATTGTTTTCTCTCGGTTGCCCGTTTATGCCGAAAATGCGGGTTAGAAAAATTAACGACGAACCGCGTTGAAAAATAAGACGCCGAAACGACCGTGGAAGGTTCAAAAAGAAATCTTGAGCCTTTGCCGCGATCGTTTCGACATTTTTTTTCAACAGTAAACATTATGGATAAGGGTGTATCGTAAATGTTTCTATATTTGCAATGAGCGTCGTGGCTGAGTTGGCAGCGTGACGGATTAACGATGCTTACGGTCTGGGTTCAATCCCCGGTGAACAAACTTTTTTTTCTTCTTTTTATATTCAGAAAATTTCGAACTTACTCTCGCTTTAGCTATTCTCGCCTGTTCAGGCATTAATTATGATATTTAATTCGTATATGCTCAATAAAAAAAAACAAGACATTGCTACCGGGGAAGTGCAGCCAGATCGCGCGTAAAAGTTACCCCCGCTCTAGTCTCTTACTCGCCCATCACACAATCATAGTAGCGCGTGTCCGTGAGCGAGCGACGCTTGGACATCTTCGGAAAGAGCCTAGCACGGTCGAAGTTTCCCGACCGCGCCTTCGGCAGCTACACGGGTGACGTCACGCGCGAGGCTTTTAGATGATTTCAATGCTTATTTAGCTCTTGATTCTCTGTGTTATTAATGTATACAAAATCACGCACTCTGATCGCTTATTTTTTTAGTTTATACGTTAATTTAAATATAATAATAAATCTAAATTACAACATATTTATCTTATATAAAATTGTTTACGCTTTACTTACACCCGTCCTTATGCCAAATAAATTATAATTCATAAAAGTAAGCGGAAATATATTCATATTCGAATTATTATATTAATTCTCATACTTTCATCAAGCGATAAAGCATTATCCCCAAAAACAAGCCAATCATCCATCCGGCCGCGAATCGTAAGTACCAGAAAGTGCACATATTCTACAAGCGATGAGATGGTCCCGTTGGTAGCATTCCTGGCTTCGGTTCGCAGGGGCCCGTGGTACAAATTTTTCTCCAAATTTTTCATAATTTCTCATATTTTAGTAATATTTGAGATTTTCGGAGAAAAAATGATTTAAAACAGATTCAAGTTTTGGTCTATTTCCCAAAAACACATTTTTTTCACTGAAAATTCATGATTTCTCATTTTTTTCCCGGAAATTTCTCTTTTTCCTATGACCTGAGTGAACGGCTGCGGACATATTCGGAGAGAAGTTAAAGATGAAAAGAAATGAGATTTTCGTAAGAAAAACTGATTATTATTTTTTTTCCGGAAATCTTCCGTTTTCATATTACCTGAGTGAACGGCTGCGAAGATATTCGGAGAAAATTTAAAGATGAAAAAAATGAGATTTTCGTAAAAAAAACTTGTTTTTATTTTTTTTACGGAACTTTTTCTTTTTCCTATTGAGTGAAAGGCTGCGGAGATATTCGGAGAAAAGTTATAGATGAAAAAAATGAGATTTTCGTAAAAAAACTTATTACATTTTGTTATCCCTCATAATTCTGAGAAATAATTAATTTCCGAAATTTTTACAAACATTATTTTCCTTAAGGGGTAACACCACTGTAACGGCCTTACAGGAAGCGTATTTTTTTATATTTTTTTTGGCGGATGAAAATGTGATAAGCAAATAATACTTGCGGTATTTATTGAGCATATATTTAATTATATTGCTATAAATTTTTCATCCGAAAATATTACAACATGGCGACACTGCACCAATTCTTCCGAAGCATGTCGCACCTCTGCGGCACGCAGTATAACCGTGCCAATTTTAATCTAAAAAAAGAATTTTGTTTTATTAAGTCTACATGAGTGTAGCTACTGAATCACGTATGGGATTTTCGATAAGTTAATTAAAACACTATTTATTAACAAATAACTGTCTTCAAAAAAATTGAACATTTTTATTCAAATACCCGGCAATTACTCAAAAATCAATATTTCTAAAATCCCCTACGTGGTTCACTAGCTACACTCATCTAGATTTAATTTGAAAAAAATTATTTTATCCAAATTAAAATTGGCACAAATTATACTGCGTGCCGCAGAGCACCTTAAGTTCAACATGCCTCGGAAGAATTTGCTGCAGTGTCGCCATTTTGTAATATTTTCCCATACATTTTTTTTGCAATATACTTCAATATATGCTTAATAATTACCCGAAGTATTATTTGTCTAAAACGCTTCGTGGCAGGCCGTTACAGTGGTGTTACCCCTTAAGGAAAATAATGTTTGCAAAAATTTCGGAAATTCATTATTTCTCAGAATTATGAGGGATAAAAAATGTAATAAGTTTTTTTTACGAAAATCTCATTTTTTTTCATCTACAACTTTTCTCCGAATATCTCCGCAGCCGTTCACTCCATAGGAAAAAGAAAAAGTTCCGGAAAAAAATAAGAACAAGCTTTTTTTTACAAAAATCTCATTTTTTTCATCTTTAAATTTTCTCCGAACATCTTCGCAGCCGTTTACTCAGGTAATAGGAAAAAGGAAAATTTCCGGAAAAAAATCATAATAATAATCAGTTTTTTTTTCGAAAATCTCATTTCTTTTCATCTTTTACTTTTCTCCGAATATTTCCGCAGCCGTTCACTCAGGTCATAGGAAAAAGAGAAATTTCCGGGACAAAAATGAGAAATCATGAATTTTCAGTGAAAAAAATGTGTTTTCGGGAAATAGACCAGAACTTGAATCTGTTTTAAATCATTTTTTCTCCGAAAATCTCAAATATGACTAAAATATGAGAAATTATAAAAAAATTGGAAAAAAATTTGCACTACGGGCCCCTGCGGACCGAAGCCAGCCACGCTACCAATTGTGCACTTTCTAGTACTTACTTTTACTTCTTCTGGGCTTCTGGGCTTACTTTTATGAATTATAATTTATTTGGTATGCGGACGGGTGCGAGTAAAGCGTAAACAAATTCATATAAGATAAATGAGTTGTAATTTAGATTTATTATTATATTTAAATTAACGTATAAACTAAAAAAATAAGCGATCAGAGTGCGCGATACACTTTTTGTATACATTAATAACGCAGAGAATCAAGAGCTAAATAAGCATTGAAATCATCTAAAAGCCTTGCGCGAGACTTTTAGATGATTTCAATGTCGTCCTCAGATTGCTTTTTCCCTCGAAGCCTTCGTTTCGGCTTGGCCGCACATGAACGTGCTCAGCGTCTATGGATTGGTGTAGCTGCCGAAGGCGCGGTCGGGAAACTTCGACCGTGCTCGGCTCTTTCCGAAAATGTCCAAGCGTCGCTCGCTCACGGACACGCGCTACTATGATTATGTGATGGGCGCGTAAGAGACTAGAGAAGGGGTAACTTTTACACGCGATCTGGCTGCACTGATCCCCGGTAGCAATGTCTTGTTTTTTTATTAAGCATATACGAATTAAATATCATAAATAATGCCTGAACAGGCGAGAATAGCTAAAGCGAGAGTAAATTCGAAATTTTCTGAATATAAAATGAAGAAAAAAAAAGTTTGTTCAGCGGGGATTGAACCCGGACCGTAAGCATTGTTAATCCGTCACGCTGCCAACTCAGCCACGACGCTCATTGCAGATAGAGAAACATTTATATACACACTTATCCATAATGTTTACTGTTGAAAAAAAAAATGTCGAAACGATCGCGGCACCCTGATGGAAATCCGCTTATTGGAATTCGACGAATAATGTTGAAATCTGTTAAAAAATGTCAGAAACTGTGAAAATGAATAGATTCTAACATAATTTGATGGAATCGTACATATTTTGATAGATTCTGTCGGAAATAATCTATGAAAATCGGACAGAACCTCACATATTATGTTAACTTTACGGAGTGTCATAAAATCACAGAATTCGATACTTTCTGTCATCTTTTTGTCAGAAAATGTCATCTTTTAACAAAAAATGATAAAATTAATTTTCCATTTTTTGACATATTGTTGCATCGAAAAGAATGACAGAAAATGATAAAAAAATGATAGAAAACGATAATTTTTATCATAATTTGTTGTCACATTTTTGTTGAATTCTGACAGATTTCAGCTGTCATTAAATCACAGAGTTTGATACTTTCTGCCATCTTTATGTCGGAAAATGTCATCTTTTAACAAAAAATGATAAATAAGTTTTCCATTTTTTGACATATTGTTGCATCGAAAAAAATGACAGAAAATGTCAAAAAATGATAGAAAACGATAATTTTTATCATAATTTGTTGTCACATTTTTGTTGAATTCTGACAGATTTCAGCTGTCATTAAATTACAGAATTTGATACTTTCTGTCATCTTTATGTCGGAAAATGTCATCTTTTAACAAAAAATGATAAATCAGTTTTCCATTTTTTGACATATTGTTGCATCGAAAAAAATGACAGAAAATGTCAAAAAATGATAGAAAACGATAATTTTTATCATAATTTGTTGTCACATTTTTATTGAATTTTGACAGATTTCAGCTGTCATTAAATCACAGAATTTGATACTTTCTGTCATCATTGTGTCGGAAAATGTCATCTTTTAACAAAAAATGATAAATCAGTTTTCCTTTTTTTTGACATATTGTTGCATCGAAAAAAATGACATAAAATGCAAGAAAACGATAATTTTTATCATAATTTGTTGTTACATTTTTCGTGAATTCTGACAGATTTCAGCTGTTAGTGAAAAGGAGCTTTATTGTGAATAAAGTCAGAAATAGCATAAACTACATTTGTATGGAATATTTATTTTATTCAATATTTATTCTAATTGTCGATTGTACATCCCTGTGGTATAGTCGCTATATATTTTCGGTCATTATACGACAAAAAATAAAAAAGAATGATATAATTTGACAGATTCGGTCATAATATTTCATGAATGTTAAAGAATTCCATTTCATTCCATTAAATAATGACATTTAATGACGAAAATCTCACAAAAAATAAGAAAGAATGATATAATTTGACATATTCGGTCATAATATTTTATAAATGTTGAAGAATTCCATTATATTCCATAAAAAAATGACATTTAATGACGAAAATCTCACAAAAAATAAGAAAGAATGATATAATTCGACAGATTCGGTCATAATATTTCATGAATGTTGAAGAATTCCATTTTATTCCATCAAAAAATGACATTAAATGACGAAAATCTCACATAAAATGGAAAACTCTTACGACATTATATGACATATTATGTAAGATTCTGACAGAAATTACTGAATTATAACATTACTTTTCTGGTAAAATATGACAGATTCTGTAAAGCATGTTCCAATTTCCGGTCAGAAATCATGAACTTCTCACAGAAAATGTCAAATCTCGAAATAATATGACAGATTCTGTCGTATAAATTACATATTCTGACATTATTTCTCATTGAAAGTTGACGGAATATTATCAAATCTGACATTTTTTGTTAAAATCTGACGAATTCCAATAAGCGGATTTCCATCAGGGCAAAGGCTCAAGATTTCTTTTTGAACCTTCCACGGTCGTTTCGGCGTTTTATTTTTCAACGCGGTTCGTCGTTAATTTTTTTAACCCGCATTTTCGGCATAAACGGGCAACCGAGCGAAAACAATGATCTCGATACATGTTTATCACTTTGAAATTCATTTAATGCATATTCCAATCCGCAGTACGGCCACACATCTATGTCGAGCTCGATTGGACGGAAAACCTCGCTCCGTTTGCCTGTCGAGCGAGCGCGATTTGCGAGGGGCAGAGACTTTTCCCCCTCCGAGCTACCCATTCGTGTTCACGCTGACTGCGATACCGACTTGAGGGGTGATCACGGACTCGCGCGGCTACAAGGGAATCTGCAACCTCGACAGAGGCGATGATCACGAAATCATACTCCCGAACTCGCCGCCGCGATTTAGCGCCATTTACGAGGCACGCCGAAAAGGGGAGCGTTGTGCATCTCCCTACTAATCTCTGGTATGTACGTTGTGGCCTAATCTCGTTTTAGCGGGGTGATTTCGAGGGTACCGTAACCACGGTTTTTATTCAATACGGAATAAAAAAAGACGAAGTGTCTATATATTGTGATGCCGAAGCGGTGCATGATTCCGGAATGCAGAAGTGGATACATAAATAACCCGGAGCACGTCTCATTATTTAAAATTCCAAGTGATGAAGAGTTGCGTGCTAAAAGTGGGAACGCCGGAAATAAATGGACAATTAAATTAGCGATGTACAAATTTACATTTCCCTGGGCATGTCGACGATTTAATTTCAGTCGCCGTTCACTACTATTTGCGGCTTCGTATGAGCCCACTGGCAGCCCAAAAAAACGCGGCACGTCCAAAAAAAAAGTGGTGATACAAGAAAATATGCGAAATTACATACGCATTAGGGGTACAGGAAGGCGTACACCTTAACTAATGGTCCATCGCTCTCACTTTCGGTTGATGCTTTTAGTTTTTGTGTTCGACTAATTATTTAGGACGTATTAATTTTTCATTACGGCCACGTGAAGAGAAAGCCAATTCGCGCTCTGCCACACATGCCTCCGAGATAGCAGCGCTCCACGCATTTGCGGCCAGTTCCGCAAAGAGAGGCGTCAGATAGAGGCACGCTTCGGGGTATTTTGGAATATACGGAAGTGCCCAGACCTGTATATACGACCGTGGTATAGGCATTGGATATTACTGTACGCTTCGATCGAAACTTTTGGCTCATACGCGTACCTACAGAACTACTTAAACCTCGTATAGCGAATTCTCATTTTTACTGATACGTTGTACTGGTGCCTGCGCTCGGGACTCCAACTTTCGCCTTATGATACGGATGATACGAATTGAAAATGATGAAATAATCGAAAAAACAAAACAATCAAAGCAAAAAACGAAGAAAAAATGAAAGAAAAAACGAAAAAAATTGAACAATGAAAAACAAGAAAAAAATAATTTTTTAAAAATTAAAAAATGGAAGAGGTGCTCTGCCGCCACCGCAATGTTCTACGCACCCCACGATTCGACATATCCAAGTTTGTTTGGTTTGTTGGGTTTGTTGGGCACCCCATGATTCCACACACCCATCCGAGGTGCCCTGCGCCTAAATGTTCTACGGACAAGTGTTCTACGGACCCCACGATTCCACATATCAGAGTTTGGGTTTGTTTTCGTACCAGTAAATTCTCCATCAAACGTGAAAACAAAAAACCAGCATTACACCAAAAACGATAGTGCGGCTGCATTTGGCGGGGGGGGGGGGGGGTACACCAGACGAAGATCCGCACAAATCGGAGAACGCGACCGGAGAGGCTATATCAGCTATATCAGATATAGCTGATATAGCTATGGCTATATAGGTATAGTCATAGCTGAGCACATGAGCTATAGATATAGCAAACGCACGACGAAAAAAATAACTTTCAAATATCGATATCCCGAAAACTATGGCGTATCGCCAAAAATCCTTTTAGGGGATATCTTATAACATTAAAAATTCAGGTCGAAATTCGGTTTCCGCTTTTCGGAAGTTTATCCGTATTTTTAGTTATTACATGGTAAACATTGTTAATAACCAAAAATAGATAATATTGGGGTATATTAAATATTCTGGACTATTAATAAGTCGATTTTGATAAAGAGATAGATAAGATAGTATTATGACGGGTTTAAAGAGGACCGGGAATTAAATGTTAGCTGGTCAATAAATAATAAAATCTAATTTAATTTTACTAAACAATACATTCATTGTTTGTAACGAGTATTGTAAATGGGAAATATCAATGCAACGGCAAGACGTGGAATAAAGATATTCTATTCTATACCATATTCATTGTCGTTAGGGGGGCAGCTTTTGTCAGCCACCAATTGCCTAGCCTTCAACCGGACGCCTTCACGGCGAAGCCAGTCCGCGATGTGATTTTCGATATCCTTTAGTCGCGTCACGGAATGTGCTTCGTACGACATCTGAAAAAGAAAATGAACAAATATTATGGATAGAATTTTATTAAATGTGCGATGACGTCTTTACAGCGAAGGATACAAAATATTGAAACAATAAGATATTTATTTATACGTCTAATATATACGTGCCGATAGTGTACTTACTCAAATTTTGCCGTCTCCTCGAAGAAAACTGCCTGCGCTGTAAATAATTCTGTGTATAACCTAAAAAGCAAACGTACGCTTTTAGAATACAAGTAACGTATATTAAATATACATATATCTACTCACCGAGGTGTATATACTCGCGTGCATTTGTGTAAACACTTTCTCGTTTTTATTATCTTTTTCTCACTTTGCACTATACCCCAGTACGCGAGTCGGTGGGAATATAACATCATCCTTTAAGTGTCATCTTTCGAAGAACATTTGGATGCCCTTTCGCTATCTCCCGCCAATTCCAAATACGTCAAAAAGACAGCATATTACCGATGTCCGGAAGATATCATGAAAAAGACATCTTATGTGATTATTCTGTAGGATATCCTTCGGACAACGTTTAATTAGATACAATAGATAACAGCAGGCAGATCCCTGTTGCAAAGAACCGATACAAACCAATAAAAACAGAAATACTATCGGAAAATGATGTGTTTTTGTCCTTGCAAACGCTTATGAATTCCGGCAGGATTGACGATTTTTTGAAATATATGATTCTATCGGGTTTTGTACGTATCTACAGTGCCCATAGATTACCTATAGAATCCGAAAACAGTTCCGCGTAGTTCAATGTGCAAGTGCAGATACCTTTTAAATTTCAATCGTAATTAATCTGCAACCGCAGATTACTTTAAAATGTCCATTACATTTTAACGGAATGAACTTGTACTCACAAACTGGAATTCTATTGGTACTAATTGGCAGAACCCAATTGCATAGTCCGTATATGAACTTATATGTTACAATCGTAATTTGACGGCAATCAGTTTGTATGTGACTTTTCAGATCAAAAACTTACCTTTAGCTGTACGAGAATTTGCGTATTCGCAAATTATTTTTTGTCTGAACCTACTCGACTTTTCCGATCGAAAACTTACCTTTCGCTGTATGAGAATGTATTCGTCTTTGGAAATTATTTCCCATCCGCACCTATTTACATGTACTGGTATTATAAAAGATTCGTCCTCAGAACGAGGCACGGTTTTTTATCAGTAAATACGGGTCTGGGATTCATCCGTTTGGATCGAATTTTTCTGCTACAGGTAACTAAGGATGGGATCCATTCAATCGTTTGCTATATGGATTCTCGAATCCAACAATAATCCTTTGTTGTATGGGAATGTATGTGTATCTGCAAGTTATTTTTCATCCACACCTATCGGAATGTACTAATATTGTAAATGTTTCACCCTCAAGAGGAGGCGTCGATATTTATCAGTAAATACGGGCCAATCATTTAACTGTGTAAATCGGTTTTTTCCTATGCAGATAACTCAGAATGAGGATTCGTTAAATCGGTTGCTATATGGACTTTCAATATAATGATTATCTTTTGTCTTATGAGAACATATTGTTATTAGCCAATTACTTTGTATTTGCATTAATCGGTATGTACCCGTCTTGTAAAAGATTTCGGATCTTTCCGAATCGGATGAGGTAATCTTGGCGCGGGCCCGACGCAATGCAGGGAATGCCCGGTCACATTTCTGGACGGGAAGCCGTAAAAGCGACCAAAACGGGCTAGTTGAATGTGGAATTATGTATAGGAATGAGTAGAAATAAAAAAAAATTACAAACTGCCATTGTTTGAGAAACCTGTATCAAAGAAGTCCTATTGGATATAAAATCAAAATTAAAATAAAATCCAATGAAATATCGGATATAAATGGAAGTATATAATATCACGCCGTCTCTGTCACGCTGCTCTCATCGCTGCTGCCGCTACTGGCGGTGCTGCTGTCGCCAGTATTATTTTTTTAATTTGTTTTGTCTGCAACATACGTAAGAACATTAGTTGAGCGCGAGGGTGGCCCCCCATAGCGTGTGCTTGGCGTATCGCGTAGTTTACCGATTCACTGCGCAAATTACGCAATACGAAAAGTACGCGTAATTGGGCTTCTCTGGGGTGGGATACATTTGTGATAAAAAAATATGTATCGGAATGTATGGGATTCGATCGGTTTCTATCCTCTATCTGTTTCTACCGGGCCTTAGGGATAAGTTCGGTCCTGTACAAGAAGACCGATAGAAGGGAATCTATGAGATTCTATCGGTTTCTTTTATCGTTATACTTCAGTGAATAAAAATGTACGCGACGACTGAATATAATAAAAATTTGACGTTCACACAACGGTACAATAAATCTTAGTGAGTTGCAAGAAGTAATTTTAAAAAGCGAAAGCCTTTGATCCCCAACAATAATAAAAAAAAAAAGATATTAACATTTCGTCTGCAAACCTGGGTATTTCGTATCCGAGACAAAACTACTTGCCTAATAAGTTGCTTCATTTATTTAACAAACAATAAATGGAAAAACAATATTTTTCGATAATTTTATGATTGATATATTGAAGTGAATATTTCGAACACTGGCATGATTTTTTTCAAAAATGTTCGAATGTATTAACCTGATAAAAGGATGGTAGGTCTAGAAATATCCAGATTTACATACGGACGGTACCGGAAAAACGAATACAGACAGAGTGTTAATCTGAACGTATCTCAATCTTTGAATAATGTACTTACGAAGAAATATCCAGCGGTATGGCACAGCCGTGTCCGTGTTTTTCACTGCACGTTTATCACAATTCACGTGTTCGCTTTTTTCACTTTCTTCGGGTTGTTCGGAACTTTTACAAATACCAGTTGTCGTGCCGAGTGATCAAGAAGAACTGACTAGCCGATGCCGGTCGCTGGTAGCCGCGCGTACAGTGCCGGCAAGCAAAGGGCGTATGTTGTTCCCCCACCGAACGCTATTGTAGACAAAGCGAGTTCGAGATCCCTCGAGATTTTTTTTTCAATTTTTAATACGTTCTTTAATTTCTTTAACCTTTTCTATGCTATGTACATTTTTCAAAATGTGTTTGCTTGGATTACATTATTTTTGAATGATGGATGAGCCGTGATTTTGTTTTTACATCAAAATCTGATGATAACCCGATAATATCGAAAGTAGAAAATTATTTTGTTAAATAATTTGTGATTTTTTATATTAATTAACCATTTAAAAATAGAATAATGTTTAGCGACAAACAATAAAAGTCCTGTTTACCCACGTATAATTTCATTATTTAAAAATAATTTAACCCAAGCAAACACATTTTGCAAAATGTACGTAGCATAAAAAAGGTTAACAAAATTAACGACCGTATACAAAATCGAAAAAAAGTACCTTTGAAGGGACTCGAACTCGAGTCCTCCTCGCGGTAGTTAGGGCGGCTGACCTCGAAATTAAGGCCGAGTTGAAAGCTGGTCTGTTTCAAGGAACATCAGTACCTACCTAACATCCTGTAAAAGCACATCGCTAAACTCGATTGTCGTCTGACGGAACCCCCTTGTTAACTACAGATAAAGCCATGCAGATATGGACAGATCGAAGCACACGATCTGTTGAAAAAGACCGACAGAAACCGATCGAATCCCATTCATTCCGAGACATCTCTATCGAAATTTGATGTCTCTGTCTCTACGCCTATCGGATTCTATCGAAAGAGTGGGTGGGAGAGGGGGGAGAGAGAGAGAACGCGACATTTATTTGGCGCCCTGGGACAAGTCTTCTCAAGCACTAAAGCAGGGAGAGGGAGAGAAACAATGTAACACTCGGTTCTGTAGAGGCAGTATTCTGATTTTTTAAAAGTTTTTGTATTACTCTTTGGATTAGTTTAGTCTGATTTTTTATGGCATTTCCTAACATGCACTGGATATTCAGTAGAAAAAAAAACGTTACGGTAAAAAACTTGAGCGTGAAATGTAGCAACAAAAATCTGTGCAAAATTTTAGATAGACAAAAGGTATTGGCTTTTCGGAAGTATACCCACGTACTAGTGTGAACTGCCGTCTGTTTCTATTTTTTCTAACATTTTTAAAAATGCAAAAAATGTGAACAAAATAATGAAAACCATAAACGCTTTCTGTGTTTTGTGTAACAAAGAGGCTATTTCACGTAAAGCAGACCCGATTCTGAGGCTGAATCTTTTACAATACAAATAAATACATATATGCGCAAATAGACTAGTTTTGTACTTACGTATACATTACCATAGATTGAGATGCCATTTTTTATTGGATATCTGCATAGGTTGGAAACCGCCAAGTTGAAACACATGCAGGAAACTGTTTCGAACGGATATAAGTTTGACTCATATTTTCATACAAACACCCAAGCTTCATTATTCAGCTGATTCTTTGACTGTACGAATAAATGCCGAGATGCTCAGATACATTGTAATCTGCATTAACATATGCATTGCCATAGACTTAAAGGTCAGTTTTGCATTAGATAATCCATATAGAACCCTATCTTAAATATTCTCTCTTCACCCTGGATAAGTTTGGAAACTCTGATTAAAACATACTATACAGGTTAAACCAATATTTACCAATAAGATCATTGAATCTGTATATCCCCATTAATGTTAATCAGTCAATACCAATTACTGCTGATGAAGTGACTCATCTGAAATATCTGATTCATTCATATTGAAAACGTACATTTTTATCGGAAAATGATGCGTTTTTGTCCATGGAATCACAAATTCTATCCCATACAAAACTTGGTCCTAATATATCTGTCATTTCTCATAAGGCGAAATAAGTACAGTTTCATACGTATCAGTTTTTGCATTCGAGATCCGATAGCAAAAAATCGTGACCTTTCCCGTTTTTATGCACATTCGCTTCCAAACGGTCAAGTCCATTTAAAACTTATAAATTTATAACTTGTGGAAAGACAATTAGAAAAATATTCAAATTAAATCCGTAGCTGCTGATAAATGCACGCAACTTGTTAATCAGTGTAAAATGCAGTTTTGATCCAGTAGATCGCACATACGTAATTCCCTATAAATTCCATCTTGCTCATAAAAACAATCTGATACATTCCATATCGGTGCATCCAAATGGATACCGTATATGCGAACTTTCCAATGAGTCCAGATAAATTACGAGAATCCGCTATCTGTGCTGCCAATAGACCAAACAGCAATGTATCGGATTTTTATCGTTGGCTATAGGATCCTATCGGACCTTTGCAACAGGGATAACTTTTTGATTCCTGAAAATAGTCATCAATTGGATAACAGCTTGTGATGCCTTTAAGACATCCGTTTTCACCGCCAAAAGATAACATTAAACGGGATGTTTGAACGATGTCGAATAGTTATCTTACGGTAATGTCTTAAAGATAACCTGAAAATGGGAACTTATCGGCGTCAATTAGACATCTATGCTACCTGGGCTCTTTTAAGATGTTTGGTATTGGCGGGAAATAGTAAAAAGTCATCCACATGTTGTCGTAGAGATGACATTCCACGGATAACTTTTATCATGGTGCGAATATAGCCCAAGTAGCAATTTTCAAAAAGTTGTCCAAAAGTCGGCTAAATGGGTACCAAATGTCCGCCCGGAAGTTATCTTAAAGTTAACCATCATCGCAAAAGATAACTTATAGGTAATTTCCAAGCGGACATTTGGTACTTACTTGGACAACTTCTGGACAACTATTTGGAAATTACTACCTGGGAGTGTGTCACATTTCATTTCACCGGCAAAAAATTGTGTGTAATGACAAGTAGTTGAAAAAATAAAGCGAAATATATTTACGTGAGTGCCTTTTATCCTATTATTCTTTTTGTCTCTGTAAGTACATATATATATATATATATATATATATATATATATATATATATATATATATATATATATTTAATGTACTGTATTTTTATTCTAGAAGCGTACGTCTGCTTTTTAGGTTATTCACGTTTATAACATTGCAACCACGAAAAGGCGTGACCGTAACGGCGGTTCAATAACAGCTGTACCGTTTTTATAATATTAAATTATATTTCATTTATAGTGAATTAAAATGGGTACCAAATGTCCGCCCGGAAGTTATCTTAAAGTTAACCATCATCGCAAAAGATAACTTATAGGTAATTTCCAAGCGGACATTTGGTACTTACTTGGACAACTTCTGGACAACTATTTGGAAATTACTACCTGGGAGTGTGTCACATTTCATTTCACCGGCAAAAAATTGTGTGTAATGACAAGTAGTTGAAAAAATAAAGCGAAATATATTTACGTGAGTGCCTTTTATCCTATTATTCTTTTTGTCTCTGTAAGTATATATATATATATATATATATATATATATATATATATATATATATATATATTTAATGTACTGTATTTTTATTCTAGAAGCGTACGTCTGCTTTTTAGGTTATTCACGTTTATAACATTGCAACCACGAAAAGGCGTGACCGTAACGGCGGTTCAATAACAGCTGTACCGTTTTTATAATATTAAATTATATTTCATTTATAGTGAATTAATTGATGTTTTATTTATAACGACCTAGCCCACTTCGAAACCGACATAACAACCGTCTTATCAAATTCTTTATTATAAAAATTAATTTATTGACCGTCTAGAATATTTAATATAGCTTAATATTACCGATTTTTAATTATTATATGGCAAGTATAGTTGATGAAAGTTTTTGTTGCAATACGAACGAGTATATAAATACTCACGTTCGTATTTAAAGTAACAAAAATGTTATCATATAATAATTAAAAATGGGTAATATGGTGCTACATTAAATATTCTCGACTATTAATAAATGAATTTTTGTAATAAAATGGATATATATATATATATATCGCCAATAGATATCCTTTCGATAGTACTCTTCGATACCGTTTAGATGTCGTTTATCAACCTTATTCGGATACCTATTGGACGACTTTTAGATGGCAGTGGTATGTTGGCATTTTGTGTTTTTAAGAAAATATCTTTCAGATATATCAATTTGATGACTTTACGCTAACGTACCGACAACCGACAAGAGTAAACCTTTCGGTGACACTTTGTTAACCATTAAAAGTTGCCGTACGCTTAAATATCGAACACAAATAAGTTATCTGCCAAGCAGACATAAGTGATACGTTTTGTAATACAAAACGGCGTCTTTTTGGACAACCAAAAAGTTATCCGTAACCGTTTCGCGATATCCTTCGGATGCCATATAGACAACATTTTGCTACCTGGGAACGTATGCAACAGTATTGGACAGTGTCATGAATCATTTGAAATTCGAACATAGAGAAATGTTTTCCCAACTTCGCCCAACATTGGACGGAATGTCGAATGTCACCCTGTTTGTTGAGGCGCTATGAAAAGACTAACATCGTTTTCTTGTCATGACGACAGATTCCTCGCGATGGTTGTTTTTTTTGTCCCTCCGTTTATTCAGCTGTCGCGTGTTCGATGCAACGTTGTCATATTATTAGCCATCTTGGATTTATCTGATCGTGAAGTCGGAACAACGGTATCGCGTGGAATAACTGAAACTAACAATTAGCCGAAATCGGTAACGCGGTAGGTTCAATCCTTGCGGTGAAGCAATAAATCCTACAATTACATCTCGTGGAATCGCTGATATTTTCTATCATTGATATTGTCGCAGAATCGGCGAAAAATGGTAGAGACTTTCGGTGAAAGATACCAGAAAGAGGGTTCGACGTTTGGTTTGCAAACACCTTTAGCACGGCAGGGCACTACGAACCGCACGGGCCCGAAAAATATTCCAAATGTACAGCCAACGTCTAACGGACCAATGCGGCCGCGCTCATTGTACACGGCTCACACAGCCTATCGCGAAGAGACCGCCAACAACTTTATAGTAAGCTAAAGACAATATAAGCAAACTCCATAGCGCAATATTTTGTGTCACGTAGAACTGCTATTGCGGTACAACGGGGATACAAAAAAATTGCTATTTTTGCTAGAATAGTTTGAGTTTATCTACTTTCGGATCGGTCGTTCGCGTTAGTGAAACAAACACTCGAGCAGGTGACACCATCCACATGGAAAAACCCTTTCCAACTCTCACTTTTTCTTATAGATCAAGCAAAACATCGGAATATTTCCTCTTATCACGTATATACTCAATCTCATAAATTTACGCCGCTTAGTTTCTTTGTCAACTTAAAATCGGTGGTTTACCGTGCGAAGGGCCACAGGGTCAAAGGTCATGTCCCTGAGCGATCGCTCCCTTTGCGAATTCAACATGGTCGATGACCTAAGTACAACATGGTTTAAGGCTGGAGCCTGAATTAAAAGGTCCAAAAAACGTCTTTTTCGGGAATTTTTATTAGAAGGAAAATAACATGTGAGCCCAGTAAACATTGAGGTATCTTTTCATGTATATTTGAGATGGATAAAAAAAATGTCAACATGAAACAATAAATGACTGCAAATTTATCTGCTTATTCCATGTGCGTCTTGCCACTGCAGTCCTCAATTGGCGGGACAGATGTAGCTAGTAATTCTTGACTGAACCAAATAAACCATTGAAATATTCAATTGTCATATATTTTTCTATTGGGTGAATTAAGAAAAAGCTGAAACAATCATGAAATTATAAAGTTTCTCAGATTTGAAAAAATATATTAAAAATAACACTAAGGTTATCCTATCGCCGGGCTTCAATCCATAGGATTTTCATAATTTTTTTGTTTGAGCTTCACTAAATATATTAATAATGGTTTTTGTAAACTTTGAGCGTCTGTTATCGACCTAATTACAATGGAAAAGAATATTTAAATTGCGTATTTTTGTAAAGAAATTCCGAAACGACATACAAAAACCCAATTTCCGGTCGCTACAAAAGTGTATATAATAGTGGGAATCAGTCAGATTCTTAAAAATAATCAGATTTACATACTTAACACTTGTAGATATCCAATGTTCTCAGAAACAATTACGCTTATTGACCTAATTTTTATGTAATATCAAGTTTAATTTGAACTTCCGGTATTGGATTTATTACCACTTCCCAGGTAGCAATTTCAAAATAGTTGTCTATTAGTTATCCAAATGGGTACCAAATGTCCGCTTGGAAGTTACCTATAAGTTATCATGTGTCCAACAGTTATCTTTTTGGATGGTTGTTGACTTTAAGATAACTTCCGGGCGGACATTTGGCACCCTTTTAGCCGACTTTTGGACAACTTTTTGAAAATTGCTACCTGGGTTGCTACGATAAAGAGACGTGACAGCAGGGCAACAGCTGACTGTAGTCCTAGCCTCATCTCACTCATTCGAAATTCCACACGTATTTAATTTTTAACCGACATATTTCGCCGACTCAAATTTTCTACGCTTTTTACCAGCCGTGGCCCGAATACAATGCTTTATATTTCCTGCATCTGACATTGTTTTGACTGCTCGACGTTGAAAAACGTGGAATCAAAACTCGCCTGGTTCAGTAAAAAGACACGGCGATTGAATCAATGTTGCCAAATATCAAACCTAGAAATACTGCGTGGAAAACCATTGGAATAACTATTTTTTTCATTTTTCCAATTAAATGTGAACATTCATAAAACAGTTTATACATTGAAAATTTTAGTTATTTTACAAATGATTTTTTTGCCTATGTTAAAAACATAAATTGTACAACTCTCAAGTATGATCAGTGGTATGTCTAATGTGAAGCGATAAGATAACCTTAACGTGCTGTAAAAATAATTTGAAAATTCTTTTTTCAACGATTTTTTTAGTTCACTTAGAAGAGATTTTCATACTGAAAAATCGTGAAAATGAAAACTGGAGAAACGCACTTCGAAGTTTTCAATAGGATGAAATATCGATATCAAATATCAATCTCTTCTCTGCTTTCGGTCTTGTATCTTCAAAAATATTTACAATTGGCCTCTGTAACTTTGTAAATATATGCTTGGATAGTTTATCTATCGATTTAAGCAATAAAAAAAACGATTTTTTGGACCTTCTAATTTCGGCTATCGCCTTAAAGCGGGATATACATTTACAGCGATCAAAAAATATATTGCTTTTTTCTTTTTATTTAAACGATAGAACTATATACGTAAAATATTTTTTCCAAAGTTTGAAAGCGAAATTTCAAAAACTTCAAATGTTGTAGAAATATTGATACTATTGCTACTTTCTACTTGACGAGAATTATTTTTGAAGAATTATTTTTAAAAACTACTTGTTTTAATGAAAATTGTACAGAAACTTTGCGTGAAATGTTGATCTTTTTGTAAATGCGTTTTTCTCGGAACTGCAATTTCTGAAATTGGCGTGCATGATTACTTAAAAACTATTAAGCCGATGGAGTTGAAACTTGGTAGAAATATTGATAACATTGCTACCTTCTACACGACGAGAATTGTTTTTGAAAAATTAGAAAAAAAAAACTACTTTTCGAATCCAAATTTTACAGAAATTTTGCGTGAAATTTTTATTTTTTTGTAAATGCGTTCCAATCTCTCAAATTGGCCTTTTCTTCATTTTAATTACTGTCAAATAAGAACTATACATGTTCTAATAGAAAAAAATTCAGATTTTTTTTTGCAAATCTAAGTCTAGCAGAAGCTAGACTGCACACCGATTCGCAACTCCCGCGGCAACCTTGCTGTAACACTCTGCCAAGGTTCCACCATTTTGATGATAAGTTAGTTAAAAAAATTATTTTGTATATTTAACTATACTATTAATGTATTCTAACAGTTTGATAAATGTAGAATAATTATTTTTTAGTTTAAAAATCCCTCAAAAATGCTCAATTTTTTCGAGTGTTTGATGTATTCTTAGTGTTTGATAAATGTAGAATATCTTTTTTCCTAAGGTACACGCTGTTCGCGTTTGTTACCTATTTTTCCCCTCATTGTGACCGTTTCTTTCCTCTACTGTTTACTCCGTTTTCTCCACCTTTCTCCCTGTTCCCCGTTGCTTGCGGTCGGAGCCGATTTCCCCCTCTGTATTATATGGTATTCGTCATGGCATTTCTGTCATGGGTATAGGGAAACTGCGGAAAACCTATACCAATACAGCCGGTCGTCGAGTTCGCCCCTCAATCGTGGAACTAGTCTTATTTCGCCGCGAAATGCCGAAGAAAAACATTTCACGACGAAAATGTATGCGACTGCGATTCGAACTCGAGACCTCTCGGTCCGCTGATGTAGTGGCGAGCACGCTAACCACTAGCCCATCGCACCGGTTAATGTAGAATAATTATTTCTCATTTTAAATATCCCTAAAAAATGCTCCAATTTTTTCGAGAGTGAATGCCTTAAAACAGTTCGACGATAAAGAGAATCGATTTCTGTCATTTACCAACTCGTCACGTGTTACCTCTCAATGATAGATACATTGGAAAAATTATTCACCGCAGTGCACGTTGCCATGAATATCGTCGGTTTCTGCCTGCAGGTATATTTTTACTCAGGACGATAATCTTATTCCCTGCAGAGATACAATGAATTGCCGAAATTTTTTGACTCGGCGGATCATTGGATCAGAAGCGGCAATGGTGCTGGTGGGGGCGGGACCGCAGTCGTATCGAATTATCCCTCGTCCACACTCTCAATATGGAGACAACCGCGAAATGCCAAGTCCCAGCCGTGTTATAGCGGAGAAGAAGATAATTGCTTATACGCCGGTGACAACTTGCGGGACCATCAGCACGACAATGGTGTGGATATTGGAATGATCGGAACGCCAGGTGGAAGCAGCGGTGGGGCGATGGCGACCCCTCACGGCACGATATCTCTTCGGCTTCACAATAGAATTCGGGTCGACTTGACGATCGATCGCGCAGTCAGGATCATTAATTTCAAAGTATACCTTTTTTTTTAATTCTCCAATCATCTGAAAGTTTGGGTAGAGAAACAGCTGAATGCTGCTTTTTCCCCTTATTTTCTGCCCAGAACAACATAGTATTGTCCCTGAGCGGATCGGGAGCTGCGGCCGCGCTTCTACACCCAAATGGAAGAATTTACCAGTATGGTTCGAGAGTAGAGATCGTCGCCCACGATGCTCATGGAAATAACAAGTAGCACTAGCAACATCGAATTGACGATATCGATTTGACCTCTCGATATGATTTACGATTTAACATATTATAGATACGCAAAAATGTGGTACAAGGGCGTGAGTTTTACGTCGGAACAGTGCGCCCTCGTCTACCTCGTCGATGCTGCGGGCACGAGAACGACGACTGATTCTTTTTCAGACATGAGTCAGGTAAATTCTTGTTCGTCATAACCATTGAGGTGGGATATACATTTAGACGGAAAAAATAAAGCAATTTTGAGGGATTTTTTAAACTGAGAAATAATGGTTCTACATGTATCAAACTGTAGATATACTTTAACAAGTAAATTCAAGTATACAAAACATTTTTTTATATTCATTTTTCATCAAATTGGCGGAGCTGTGGCAAACAAGTTAAGGGGTTTTCTCACTTTAGACGCTAAAAAAAGACTATTTTCATGAATTTTTTGATAGGTTTATATTATAGATATTAATATAAAAGTTGTTACACTAATAAATACTCTTTCGAAATGAATTAAAAAAAAAAAATTATTTACGTCACTAGTTATAGACGAAAATGGTAATTAAAAGAATGTCATAAAAAATGGTAGGTCTGAGCTGTTGATGAAATCTCGGAGATGGATCATCCGAAACAAAAAATCAAACGGTTTTAGATTCAGTATGTTAACGGCTATAGCGCATATCATACAGTTTTTTTATATATGCAAAAATAACAAAATGGCGCACATTTTTCTAAAAAAAAAAAAAAAAAAACAAAAAAAAAACGTTTTTTTACCATTTTCGGCAAAAAAATTAGTAAATTTCAGATTTTTGAAAAATCCTTGATATGCGCTATAGCTATAGTTGTAAAGAACATGTGGTTAAAATTTCATAAGGATCGGTCAAGTAGTTTTGAAGATTTTATCAACAAGCCGTCGAAAAACTTTGTTTCGATAAAAACGCGCTCAAAGTTTGTTTGAGGTACATAGATACATTAAAAAAAATGTATGTATTTCGAAAGTGTATTTATTAAGTGTAACAACAATGTAATAGTGTAACAATAAATGAGAAAATAGCAAAAAAATAATTTTAGACTCACTATACGGAAAAATCACTTATCTAAAGAATTACTAAATGCAGTTTTAAGAAAGACGCGTTTGAAGTTTACGCCCGCTCCGACTCCGAGCGGTGAGGCACAGCGTTGACGGGCTGTAACGTTTGAAGTCTTCCGAATTTTGCTTCGAAACTTTGCGAAAATATTCTACATATATAATTCTATCGTTTAAAGAAGAAAAAGAAATCGATTTTTTAATCGTTTTAAATGTATATCCCGCCTTGCAACTCCATGATCCGTGTGATTCATATGTGTCGTAAATGTTGAAGGACTTTTCGCTCAACGTTTTCTACTCCGAATCGAGACACGGGCCTCCGTGTCTACAGGAGGCAACGACGGCTCTCGGCGCTGCCCAGTACTGGCTCACGGACGAAGGTGTCGAGAATTGGATAATAAACAACGTTCGAATCTCACAAACCCCAGATGGTCTAGTCAGGTAATTTTTGACAAGCCTCGAAGCAGAAACATGCAAGTAAATGGGTATCAACACATTTGCCGTTAATGTCCTTGCCTTATCTGACCCTTGCGCCGACGAACGCGTTAGGATCGCCCGGAATAGCAACAAATACCAGCTGAGGACTTCACCGAGTAACGGTACAGCCTCGCTCACGACGCCATTTCTTCACTGCACCGCGTCGCTCGGCCAAACTTCTCACCTCTTTGTTCGTCGCGGGGAGCGAAGAATGCACTACGATGGGACGAGCTTCATTGTGAGAAACGCCGGTCACAGCGCAGGCTTCGACGATAACAATCAGCTCAAGGTTTACTGAAAGAAGATAAATAACAACGGAGACCGCGTCGCTCGTAGCGAAAACCTGATATCGTTCCACTGATCGTCGAGAATTCCTTGGTGACGATTATTGTATTTTCTTTTTTCGTGTTCATTTTTTACCTGTTCTTATTTTTGCCACGCGAAGACGGAATTGTATAGTTCCTAAAATTTTTAAATCAACCGTTTGCACAATACGTTCGAAAAGCATCGCATCGACTTATCGATACGCGTCTCTTCATTTATTCCGAAATGGATGAGTCGCTGACGATAGGTTCCGACAATTTCTCACGTTCCGATACCGACAGATCCATGTGAAAACCATCAAGTTCAAATCTCATCGGGTTGCTGTTCACGTGGCTCTTTGGTCTGTAGCAAAAAAGAAAAAATATAAATAATATCGGGCAAGATTCATTCGCGTATACTTGTAGCCTTGTAATTACGTAATACTTGCGGCGCATTGCTTCTGGCTTCCCAGGAAGAATCGAATCCCGCCCTATTGTCGTGCAAACTCCTGATTCCAAAATCGGTAAGTTTTCGCGAATTCTCGAGCTGTGCGACCTTGTCCGAAAGTTTTTTGCCGAAGCTGGAGTCGTACAAGTTGAGATATTTGCCAGCGTCGTTCTTTCCCTGCCCAGTTTCGGAACGTTGATTCATCTCGGAGGCCTTGATCGAACTGTAGTACTCGCTCAATACGTTTATACGATCGAAGAAATCACGAGGTCCGGCGAGTTCCCTGATATCGCTTAGGACTGAATAAGTATTACGGAGTCTGGGGACTTTCGATCGATAGCTTTTCTCCAGACCCAACTGCAAGGAAAGTCATTTTTATAGGCCTTGCGAGGATCTTGGTAAATATAATCTTCGCCGCTGTTACCTCTCGGTCCAGCGCGCAATGGACGAATGCATTTTCGGACATTAGTTTGGAAAGTACGAAGCCAGCGTCGTGGTGCTCGGCTTGAATTATTTCTGCCCGAATTTCGATTATATCCTGCCAGTCTTCCAGCTTCGTTCGGATTTTGGGCCCCTTCACTGGCATCTTAAAGTAAAGAGCGTAAAGGAGGTACAAGCCGCCGATGCGTTCTTTAAAGGACAAGGGTGGCAAAAAGAATTCTTTCGCCACTGCGAGACTGTCTTCGCAGAATTCTATCAGCTCGATTAAGGATCTGCGTCCCCTGCAAACTGCAATTGTCTTAATGTGTGAGCTGTTGTAGTCCCAAGTACAACTTAGGTGAACAAGTGTATTGTTGGTACAGTGTAACGTGATTGTACCCTATGGCATACCCGTATGGTACATGTACAATACTGGTATACAGTGGAATTGTATGTGTTACTAGTACCGTACCGGCACACCGTAGGATAGTAGCACTTATCGGTAATGTACCATCACCTGAGGCAATTGTGGCAGTACGATGTTCTGGTACTGTATCGGTACAGTACATGCGTACAAGGTAGTTACGGTACCGTATGCACATGCATGGTAGATAGATGTACGGCTTCCTGGTAGATAAGGTTCTGGGACGGCATACATGTTAGGTAGGATACTGGTACAGTGTACATGGTAGATAGGGTACTGGTACGGCGTACATGGTAGATAAGGTACTGGTACAGCGTACATGGTAGATGGGGTACTGGTACAGCGTACTCCATAAGAGCAGTACGTGATTATCCGGAAAGTCTCATCTTTTCCTACAACTTACCCGAAAACTAGAGAACCATTCATATCTTTCCAAATATCGGAAAAACCTTCGAATCTCACCGTTTCGAGTGCCTCGAAACGAGCTATTATTTTGGCACAATCCTCTCGAAATCCTTGAGTAACAATGCCTAGTCGCGTACTCTGCGTCATTTTGATTCACACACTCGCGTGTTGTCGATTTCAGTCTACCGCGTTCTTAGTCCAAATTGGAGGCTTATTGGTGTCGCTAGTATCGAGGAATGTTGTTTTGATAGTGAAAACATAACCTACGTATTCGGTGATTTTGAGTATTTGGCTACCACACGGTGGAGTCGGTCGAGTGCTATGAAAAATAGTCAACAATCGTTTCCGTGCATTTTTTTCACGTGTTAATAATTATTTATTCATGTTTAGATTATATTTACATATTTTGGGAATCATTGCCCCTAGGGTCTCTATACATTCGTATGTAGAGATTCGGTCGGTGGCTCTCTACTCCTGTAGTTATCTGCTGCTTGTCCAGGTTCTGTAAGGTCGGTAAGATAGGAGAAGGCAGGAAAAGAAGGTTTGCGTTTCGTCTCGGGTACAGTGACAGACTCATCAGTAGGGCTGTGTCACTGTACCCTGCCCTAGACGCGCTGGGTGTTAGGATCTAGGGGAGAGACGGTTTATATTGGAACGCATGCCCCTGCGACCGCTTGTGAGAAACGCTGGAACGATGTAGCCGCGTAGCGGTGAGATGGTGGAACTAGCAGGACCGCCACACGTAGGATAGAAGTGTTTAAAAAAAAGTTTATATCCATTTTTATTTTTGCCTTTCGGCTACATTATTTTTGTTTTCAACATCTTTCTTTTTCCGGGCATATTAAGGAGTTTCGGGCCAATTACCGATATGTTACCATTTGATTAAAATTTGTACGGTAAATTTTTTGTCATATACTGAATGCACCTTTCAAATTTTAAATCGATCGTCTACACCGTTTCCATAAAATGTACAATTAGGTTATGAAAATGATATTTTTTTCATTGTACAGGTCATGTGCGGTTATGATAAGAAAAGTATTTTCTTTTTCTTGGTCAATTAACGAAAATATAACCTTTTAAAATTTTGATTCTGTTCGGCTCGGCGAAAAAAGCGACGAACGTATCCGAAGCTAACCGAGCACGCTGTGTCGTGACATTCTTGTGCCGGTATACAAACTACTCGTGTAGTACGAGTATTCCGTCAAAATCGACAACGATAAAGACATACAGGATTTGTTTCGTTCCTCTGTGTTTACACATGCCACGAAAAGTTCGCGAAATAAAATGTTTCTGACTGTGCCGTCGGGTGACGTCACGCGCGAGGCTTTTAGATGATTTCAATGCTTATTTAGCTCTTGATTCTCTGCGTTATTAATGTATACAAAAAAAATGTATCGCGCACTCTGATCGCTTATTTTTTTAGTTTATACGTTAATTTAAATATAATAATAAATCTAAATTACAACTTATTTATCTTATATAAAATTGTTTACGCTTTACTCACACCCGTCCTTATGCCAAATAAATTATAATTCATAAAAGTAAGCGGAAATATATTTATATTCGTATTATTATATTAATTCTCATACTTTCATCAAGCGATGAAGCATTATCCCCAAAAACAAGCCAATGACCCATCCGGCCGCGAATCATAAGTACCAGAAAGTGCACATATTCTACAAGCGATGAGATGGTCCCATTGGTAGCGTTCCTGGCTTCGGTCCGCAGGGGTCCGTGGTGCAAATGTTTCTCCAAATTTTTCATAATTTCTCATATTTTAGTCATATTTGAGATTTTCGGCGAAAAAATTATTTAAAACAGATTTAAGTTCTGGTCTATTTCCCAAAAACACATTTTTTTTCACTGAAAATTCATGATTTCTCATTTTTTTCCCGGAAAGTTCTCTTTTTCCTATGACCTGAGTGAACGGCTGCGGAGATATTCGGAGAAAAGTTATAGATGAAAAAATATGAGATTTTCGTAAAAAAAACTTATGACATTTGTTTATCCTTCATAATTCTGAGAAATAATGAATTTCCAAAATTTTTGCAAACTTTATTTTCCTTAAGGGGTAACACCACTGTAACGGCCTGCCAGGAAGCGTTTTAGACAAATAATACTTGGAGTAATTATTAAGCATATATTGAAGTATATTGCAAAAAAAAATTATGGGAAAATATTACAAAATGGCGACACTGCAGCAAATTCTTCCGAGGCATGTTGAACTTAAGGTGCTCTGCGGCACGCAGTATAACTTGTGCCAATTTTAATCCGGATAAAATAATTTTTTTAAATTAAATCTAGATGAGTGTAGCTAGTGAACCACGTAGGGGATTTTAGAAATATTGATTTTTGAGTAATTGCCGAGTATTTGACTAAAAATGTTCATTTAGACTTAATAAAACAAAATTCTTTTTTTTAGATTAAAATTGGCACAGTTATACTGCGTGCCGCAGAGGTTCGACATGCTTCGGAAGAATTGCTGCAGTGTCGCCATTTTTTAATATTTTCGGATAAAATTTTCTAGCAATGCACTTAAGTATATGCTCAATAAATACCGCAAGTATTATTTGTTTATCACATTTTCTTCCGCCAAAAAAAATATTAAAAATACGCTTCCTGTAAGGCCGTCACAGTGGTGTTACCCCTTACAGTCTTCATATAATTTCCGAGATTTTCCCGTGATCGTAATTAAAATGATGAAATATTCGGAAAAATTCGGAGAAACTTGGATGTTTGCGTGAAAATAATTGTTCACGCAATTATTCGCAAAACTCCGAATTCTTTATATTTGTTCCAATTCATAGAAAAATTCGGTAACATTTTTCGGAAAAAAAATTGCACTATGGGCGTGGGATCGTTCCCCGCGCTCAGTGCTTTTTTTAAAATTATTATTACTATTAATTCTTAATTGATTAGTTATTTTTATTAGTTATCATCATTATTTTAATTAGTTATCTTTTAGTGTCGAAAAATTTATCGCGCCCTTGACCGCTTATTTTATTAATTTGTACGTTAATTTAAATATAATAATAAATCTAAACTACAACTTATGCATCTTCTAAAAATTGTTTGCGCTTTAATCACACCCGTCCCTATGCCAAATGAATAGTCATTCATAAAAGTAAGCGGAAATTTATTTATATTCGTATTATTATAGTCATTCTCATATACACGGAAAAAAAGAAATAGTACAAAATACAGGGGCTACACAGTTCGCATTGGACTCAGTGGCGTAGCGTGGGAGGGGGGGGGCAGAGGGGGCCATGGCCCCGGGCGGCGCAGTTGTAGGGCGGCGGCGGCGGGCGGCACTCAGTTGCGAAAATAGGGAGGGGGGGCGGCAAATTTAGGGTTAGCCCCGGGCGGCAAAAATCCACGCTACGCCACTAGGCGGCACTCAGTTGCGAAAATAGGGAGGGGGGGCGGCAAATTTAGGGTTAGCCCCGGGCGGCAAAAATCTACGCTACGCCACTGATTGGACTCGAGCGATTGCACAGCGATATTACCTGAAACACAGTGCTCAAAATACAGTGTGCTCAAAGTAAATTATTACAGTTCCTATACTGTCCTCTTTGGACTCGAACCGCTCTACTGTATCTTTCACTGGAACACTCAGTCCAAAATACAGTGTAGTCAAAAGTAAATTTTGACAGTTCAACACTGTAATATAAATTCAACAAAACTTGTAATTCGACAGTTGGTTAATCTGTATTATGTACAATGAATTCGCCAGTTATATCGACAGAGTTTATGTAGGTGTTTTAACAGTGAAGTCCTCTGTTCTAGAAACTGGTTAGCAACACATATAGTTTCAGTTTTGAACCGTTGCTTTTACAGTGTGAACACGGGAAACGTTCTTCTTTTAATACTGTAATTCAAACTTGATGAACCCCGTAATTTAATAGTGCCGCAAATCGTATATTATACAAAATTAGGGGTAAAAATAACATTAAATAGCGCTGAAAGAACAATTGAAGCACTGAAAGAACTGCCAGTGTTTTGTCTCCTGGTCGCGCCACGCTCGAGACAAGTCCTAACCAGTGTGCCGTTCACAACGTCACACTGTGAGTTTGACTATAAAAATAAAATAAAAAAAAATTCGGCGAATCCTTTGCTTACAGTGTGTGTGTGCGTGCGTGCGTGCGTGCGTGCGTGCGTTTGTGTGTGTGTGTGTGTCGAGAATATAATGAAGCGAATGAGACTCAAAAAAAAGTTTATCGATAAAAGAAGTTTGAAAAAAATGTGTAGAAAATATTAAAAAATCAGTCACATACACACGACCGTACCTTTTTGTAAATAATTCTCTCTTTTTTATATTTTCTTGAATTATGTGGCAAGAATTTCAATGTTCGCATCCTATCGACTACGCACTACTAACTGGCAATCCTTTGTGTCCTGGCCACGTGCCTCACCCCACGCGCGAGACAAGTTCTAATTAGACAAGAACGTACCTTTTTTTTAAACTCTCTCTTTCTTAATAATTTCTTGAATTCTGTCGCACAAATTTCGATGTCCGCGTCCCATCAACCACGCACTACTAACTGGCAATCCTTTGTGTCCTGGCCTCGTGCCTGGCCATGTACGTACAGTATAAACATCAGTGATCGTATTTAAATTTTACAGTTGAATATTTTTACTGAAATCACTGATGTATTCACAATATAAAACTGCAAATAAACCAGTGTAACTGTAAAAATCTCAGAGTGCACAGATAACGTCACGAACTGTCGAAAAAAGAGTAAAACTACCGTGCCACACTGTGAAATTTAATGAATCACTCTGTACTCAATACAGTATACACTGTAACCCTTGCACTTTACGTACAGTATAAAAATCAGTGACCTCATTTAAATTTTACTGTTGAATATTTTTACTGAAATCACTGATTTATTCACAATACCAAACTGTAAATAAATCAGTGTAACTGTAAAAAATTCAGGGTGCATAGATTACGTCACAAACTGTCGAAAGAAGAGTAAAACTACCGTGCCACACTGTACAATTATCGGTATTCACAATACCGAACTGTAAATAAGCCAGTGTAACTGTAAAAATCTTAGTGTGTACAGGAAAATCCGGCATTTTTGTAGGACAGGATTTACATTACTCTGTTTTACTGTAAAATGAAATATGGCACCCTGATTTTCATGCGGTTTATACTGTGATTTTCGCTGTTTCTTTTTTTCCGTGTACTTTCATCAAGCGATAAAGCATTATGATAATGCTTTATCGTTTTATGAAAGTATATGAAAGTAGTATATGAAAGAAGTATATAGTATATGAGCGTAAGTATATGAAAGTATTTGATTAGTTATTGAATGAATATAATAATACAAATATACGTGGGTCATTTGACAAGTACCTAGCCTCACCGCTAGATGGTGCCACTATTGCAAGAGAAATACACTATAATGTAGTACCGTCTTGTAGACGGCTACTGACAAAATTTCAGCTGGATCGGACTTGTAGTTCTCTTTTGAGAGCGTGTAAAAGCAAGTGTGTCCGTTGATTTTTGAAAGAATAGAGAAAGAACAATATCGGTCGGTGATTCGATTCTTGTTTTTGGAAGGGAAATCGCGCAGTGAAATTAAGGAACGCTTGGATGCAGTGTATGGGGATGCTTCTCCTTCGATGACGACCGTTAAATTTTGGTATAACGAGTTTCAACGTGGTCGTACGTCGGTTTTTGATGATCCACGCCCAGGTGCTCCAAAAACAGCCACTACGGAGGAGAACGTGACAAAAATACACGATATCGTTTTGTCAGACCGCCGATTAAAGGTGCACGAGATAGCTGTGATAGTAGGCATCTCAGAAGAACGCGTGTGGCATATCCTACATGAGACTTTGGGCATGAGGAAGCTGTCGGCAAGGTGGGTGCCGCGTTTGCTGACTGCAGACAACAAGCGCATTCGTGTGACCACTTCAGAGCAGTGTTTGGAGCTGTTTAATCGCAATCCAAAAGAGTTTTTGCGTCGTTACGTGACCGTCGACGAAACATGGATTCACTGGTATACTCCAGAGACCAAGGAGCAGTCAAAACAGTGGACCTTACCCGGTGAACCTGCTCCAAAGAAGGCGAAGACGGTCCCGTCGGCTGGAAAGGTGATGGCCACTGTTTTCTGGGATTCTCAAGGTGTGATTTTTATTGACTACTTGGAGAAGGGCAAGACGGTCACGGGACAGTACTACGCCGAACTATTGAGCCGATTTAACGCCGTGTTAAAAGAAAAACGGCCCCATTTGTCGAGAAAGAAATTGCTTTTCCACCATGATAATGCACCTGCTCACACCTCCGCGCTCGCCACGGCTAAATTGGTCGAATTACGCTATGAACTGCTGCCCCATCCACCGTATTCTCCAGATTTGGCTCCGTGCGACTTTTTTTTGTTTCCGAATCTAAAAAATTCACTCGCCGGGAAGAAATTCCACTCCAATAATGAAATAATCGCCGCCACGGAGGCCTATTTTGCAGACCAAGAGATAACATTTTTTTCAACGGGGTTAAAAAAATTGGAACACCGCTGGGCCAAGTGTATTCAACTAAAAGGAGACTACATTGAAAAATAAATTTTATTTTTAGCAAAATTTTGGTGTTTTCATTTGTAGGCTAGGTACTTATCAAATGACCCACGTAAATATATTTCCGCTCATATACTTTCATCAAGCGATAAAGCATTATCATAATGCTTTATCGCTTGATGAAAGTATATGAGCAGAAATATATTTATATTTGTATTATTATATTCATTCAATAACTAATCAAATAAGAATAAATAGTAATAATGATTTTAAAAAAAGCACTCAGCACGGGCAACGATCCCGCGCCCCTGCCGACCGGAGCCAGGAACGCTACCAACGGGACCATCTCATCGCTTGTAGAATATGTGCACTTTCTGGTACTTACGATTCGCGGCCGGATAGATGATGATAATGCTTTATCGCTTGATGAAAGTATATGAGACTGAATATAATAATACGAATATATTTCCGCTTACTTTTATGAATTACGATTTATTTGGCATAGGGACGGGTGTGAGTAAAGCGCAAAAAAATTTTCAGAAGTAAAATAAGTTGTAATTTAGATTTATTATTATATTTAAATTAATATATAAACTAATAAAATAAGCGGTCAGAGTGCGCGATAAATTTTTCGACAGTAAAAGATAACTAATTAAAATAATAATGATAACTAATAAAAATAACTAATCCAATAAGGATTAATAGTAATAATAATTTTTTAAAAAGCACTGAGCGCGGGGAACGATCCCGCGCCCCTAGTGCAACTTTTTTTCCGAAAAACTCCGATTTTTTCCGGAAAATTTTTCCGAATTTTTCTATGTATTGGAACAAATATGAAAAATTCGGAGTTTTGCGGACAGTTATTTTTACGCAAACATCCGAGTTTCTCCGAATTTTTCCGAATTCTTTCGAATTTTTCGAATATTTCATCATTTTAATTACAATCACGGGAAAATCTCGGAAATTATATGAAGACTTTAAGGGGCCACACCACTGTAACGGCCTTACAGGAAGCGTATTTTTTGATATTTTTTTTTGGCGGAAGAAAATGTGATAAACAAATAATACTTGCGGTATTTATTGAGCATATATTTAAGTATGTTGCTATAAATTTTTCATGCGAAAATATTACAACATGGCGACACCGCACCAATTTTTCCGAAGCATGCCGAACCTCTGCAGCATGCAGTACCAGGTGTGTGAGTATGAAACCGGAATTTGCCCATAGGTGGCGCTAGATGTCGATGCAGGTACCGACACATCACGTCAGCGGTGTCTTGTTATTGTATTGATATCCGACAAAGATTTCCAACTCACAATAACACGAGTTTCATTCAGTAGCATTAGTTTATTAGAGATAAACATGTCGAGTTTTGAGCCAACAAATTACGATTTGCGGACAGCACTACTTTTCTGTTTTCATCTGAAGAAAACCGCAGCCGAATCGCATCGAATGCTTGTGGAGGCGTTTGGTGAGCATGCTCTCGGTAAAACACAGTGTTTCGAGTGGTTCAAACGGTTCAAAAGTGGCGATTTTGACGTGAGGAACGAAGAACGTGGAAGACCACCGAAAAAGTTTGAAGACGCTGACCTGCAAGCCTTGTTGGACGAAGACGACGCTCAAACACAACAACAACTGGCGGATCAGTTAAAGGTGACCCGAGAAGCCATCTCCCTTCGGTTGAAAGCCATGGGAAAGATACAAAAGGTGGGGAAATGGGTTCCACATGAACTCAACGAAAGACCGCAGGAAAACGGCAAAACATCATGCGAAATGCTGCTCGCCAGGTTCAAAAGAAAGTCATTTCTCCATCGAATTGTGACTGGCGATGAAAAGTGGATATATTTCGAGAATCCTAAGCGCAAAAAGTCATGGGTTATTCCGGGTGAACCATCAACATCGACGGTAAGACCAAACCGCTACGGACGAAAGACAATGCTGTGTGTTTGGTGGGATCAGAAAGGCGTAATCTACTACGAGCTGCTGAAACCTGGGGAAACTGTCAATACTCAACGCTACCGACAACAAATGACCGATTTGGATCGAGTTTTCCGTGAAAAACGACCAGAATACCAACAAAGACAACACAAGGTGATTTTGCTGCATGACAATGCACCAGCACACAAAGCAAAACAGGTCCAGGAAACGATAGAGTCGTTCCGTTGGGAGATTCTTCAGCACGCGCCTTACTCACCGGACCTTGCCCCATCCGATTACTACTTGTTTGCATCGATGGGACACGCACTTGCTGAGCAGCGCTTTACTTCTTACGAAGATGTACGAAAATGGCTCGATGACTGGTTTGCCTCAAAAGAGCAACAGTTCTTTTGGCGCGGAATCCACAAATTGCCAGAAAGATGGGAAAAATGTATAGATAGCGACGGACAATACTTTGAATAAGTTACTTTGTATCATATCATTTCAATAAACGTGTTTTTTCTGTACAAAAATTCCGGTTTCATACTTACACACCTGGTATAACTGTGCCAATTTTAGTCTAAAAAAAATAATTTTGTTTTATTAAGTCTACATGAGTGTAGCTACTGAACCATGTAGGGGATTTTCGATAAGTTAATTAAAACAATATTTATTAACAAATAACTGTCTTAAAAAAAAATTGAACATTTTTAGTCAAATACCCGGCAATTACTCAAAAATCAATATTTCTAAAATCCCCTACGTGGTTCACTAGCTACACTCATCTAGATTTAATTTAAAAAAATTATTTTATTCAGATTAAAATTGGCACAAGTTATACTGCGTGCCGCAGAGCACCTTAAGTTCAACATGCCTCGGAAGAATTTGCTGCAGTGTCGCCATTTTGTAATATTTTCCCATAATTTTTTTTTGCAATATACTTCAATATTTGCTTAATAATTACCCCAAGTATTATTTGTCTAGAACGCTTCGTGGCAGACCGTTACAGCGGTGTTGCCCCTTAAGGAAAATAACTTTTGTGAAAATTTCGGACATTCATTATTTCTCAGAATTATCAGGGAGAAAAAATGTAATAAGTTTTTTTTACGAAAATCTCATTTTTTTCATCTATAACTTTTCTCCGAATATCTCCGCAGCCGTTCACTCAATAGGAAAAAGAAAAAGTTCCGGAAAAAAAATAAGAACAAGTTTATATTACGAAAATCTCATTTTTTTCATGTTTAAATTTTCTCCAACTATCTTCGCAGCCGTTTACTCAGGTAATAGGAAAAAGGAAAATTTCCGGAAAAAAATAATAATAATAATCAATTTTTTTACGAAAATCTCATTTCTTTTCATCTTTAACTTTTCTCCGAATATCTCCGCAGCCGTTCACTCAGGTCATAGGAAAAAGAGAAATTTCCGGGAAAAAATGAGAAATCACGAATTTTCAGTGAAAAAAAATGTGTTTTTGGGAAATAGACCAGAACTTGAATCTGTTTTAAATCATTTTTTCTCCGACAATCTCAAATGACTAAAATATGAGAAATTATGAAAAATGTGGAGAAAAATTTGCACTACGGGCCCCTGCGGACCGAAGCCAGGAACGCTACCAACTGTGCACTTTCTGGTATAACACTTTCTGGAATATGTGCACTTTCTGGTACTTACTTTTACTTCTTCTGGGCTTCTGGGCTTACTTTTATGAATTATAATTTATTTAGCATAAGGACGGGTGTGTTCATACAAACGCCGACGCACTTTCTCGAAATCCAATAACTCTCCCTATCAAATTCAAATGGCGTACTAACGACACCCCATATGGAGGAAAAACTCTACATCCAAACCCAGGCATCGCAAAAACATATTCGTCATCGGATCCAAGCGCCAATAATAAGAAACTCAAAAAACCGAAAACTACTTTGGAGGATGACATCACGAATGCTTCCCCACTAAATCATTCAATATCTATTCCTCGAGCAACTGACTTCACAGATACGGCAATTCCGAGGAAACGTACGTGAGTCCCGTTGCAGAGCGATCGAACGAATTTCAAAATCAAACAATCTCGATTCCCCAAATAAGCATCCTTACAGATATGGCAATTCCGAGAGAAACGTATGTAAGCTCGCTTGCCAAAAGATCAAATCTAACTCAAGGTGACCGGCCTGATCAACCGATCATCAAAGACCTCAACAAAAAGAGGCCACGTAATAAATCAAATTCTTCAGAGCATCAAAAATCAAATCCTACAAAACACCAAAAAACAAACTCTTCAGAGCATCAAAAATCAAATCCTCCAAAACACCAAAAAACAAACTCTTCAGAGCATCGAAGATCAAATTCTTCAAAGCAACAATCATCAAATTCTTCAGAGCATCAAAACTCGAATTCCTCGGAAAACCAGGAATCGTATTCACCAGAATATAGAAGGGAAAAACTCAAAGTACTAGTTAAATGAAGAAGCCACACACGTCGGCATCTCCCCTTCGGGAACCCTTCAAAACCCGAATCTGCATCGTCTTCGGGAAACGAGGAAGACATTACCCACATGGCGCCGAGTAACTTCGCCACGCTCGGAACATCTTAATCTTCAGAGCAAGAATCGAGCCCCAATAGCCTAAGCAATATTGCCATAAATTTCGAAAAGCGCGCTCATGAAACACTAGGACTCACTCCATCACCCACTAGACGTACCAAAAGGAAATTCCACCAAATGCCTAACCGTTCAGATAGTCATGGAAACACGAGTGACGAAGCTCTTAGAGAGGATGAATTGTTCCTTCTTAACGAAAAGAAAAGTCTCACGGACAACCACACCATTGAACCTATGGACGTAGGCTTTTCAAACGAAGATAGAAAATTAACAGATGAAAGTCATAAAAGTCAAGTCACGAGACCCCCAACTATCAACGTAGAACAGCGCACGGACGATGTAACAGCCATCGCCAAAAAAGGGGAACCAGTCCTTTTAGCCACTCGTAAATCCTCCAGACCACGAAAACCCAAAAAATGTTTCTGCTGCTCTGATGCAAGCAACCACGCACACACTAGTGCTCCACGTGCACAAGTAGCGAAGGGTAAAAAAAGGCCACCCAGGAGTACTTCACAAGCAAAAATAATCAGGAATTCTCCGGGCCAAGAACAACCCCCACCCACTCTTCCAAACGTTGCAAACGCCAACAGCTCCGAAAACGAATCTTTTCAGCAACAAGAAAATGCTCCCTCCCCGACACCATTAAATAACCCCCCCCTACGATAGAAAACGGAAACGACAATAGGAGAACAAATACCACTGAAGAGGAGCCAATAAACAACAACGAGCAACAAACAAAATTCATTAGCGTCATCGAAACAAGAGACAACATCGAAAGGACAAAAAACAATTACATTTGTTTCATTTCTGCCGATGGTACAGTCTCGAACGATATCGGCAAACGATTAATCGAGATGGTTAATCTTGCTAAAAAATCTATCCACAACTAACACCTTCGAAATCGGACAAGTCCTCATATCGGGAACACCAAAGAAACGAGTGTTTGCCCTAGTAACACAAGAAAACTCTACATCATCCTTAACGAAAGAAAATCTTACCAAATCCTTCCGAAATCTGAAAACAACGATGGTAGAATTGAACGTCAAATCAGCAGCATTTTCTCAAAAGCGCAGTAACCTTAACGACTCAGCATGGGCAAAAATAAAAAGCATCATTCGAGAAATTTTCGCCGATACCGAAATCCAAATAAAAATCAGCCGCGACGAAATTACTGTCCCACCAGAGCAAGACAGGCTCGACATCATAAAAGAATGCCACGAATCTGCAATAGCAGGTCATAAGGGCGTAACCAAAACATACAACAGAATCCGACAACAATATTTTTGGGACAATCTAAAAAAACAAGTAGAAGATTACATTCGTCAATGCGCCAGTTGCCAGAGAAAAAGTTGGTGAGAATTAAAACCAAACAACCCATGGTAATTACAGATACTCCGATCAGCGTATTCGACAAAATTGCAATGGATATAGTCGGACCGATAACCCCAGAATCTGAACTTGGTCACCGCTTCATAATAACGATTCAGGACAACCTCTCGAAATTGTCATTTGCAATTCCCCTAAAAAGCGCGACCGCGCACGAAATCGCTTACGCACTAGTCACGGAATTCATATGCTTATTCGGATGTCCTAAAGTAGTATTGACAGACCAAGGTGCAGCTTTCATCGGCCGTGTAATGAAACAATTAACGAGGATCCTAAAAATCAAGCAAATTAAAACGACAGCATTCCACCCACAATCGAACGGATCGCTCGAACGAAGTCATCAAGTGCTCACGGATTACCTGAAACATTACACCAATAAAAAAGATTGGCATAAGTGGTTACGGCTGGCAACTTTCGCATACAACACAAGCGTACACGAAGGCACGAAATACACACCATTTCAGGTAGTCCTAGGCAAGGTAGCACGACTACCCTCACAATTTTCATATCTCGACGAAATCTTAACGTACGACGAGCACGTGAGAAATCTTGCGCATCATTTACAAGAAGTTCGACGATTAGCTCGCAACAACCTCGAAAATGCCAAACAAAAATCCAAAACTCACTACGATAAGAAAATCAACCCCGTAAAATTCCAAATCGGAGATCAAATCTACCTGATTAAAAATCAGCGAATAGGAAAATTTGACGACAACTACTTAGGTCCTTATGAGATAACACAAACTTTCCCAGACCAAAACGATATCGAAATCGCGTTAACAAACAATAAACGAAAAATTATCCATTGTGATCGGGCTAAACTAGCACACTAATGAATCAATCTCGCAAACCCGAAGCCCGATGTACTCAGACCTGCACGATTCCTTCCACATCATCTAAGCTCATCTATCGCGCCCCACCGAACTGGACTTCCACAAACTAGGTTAAAACATGCGACTATTACTTAAAACATATTTTAGCAAATAAGATAAAAATCATACGACTATCACTTGAAGACATACGTTAACAATGCGCAGGATAAAATCAAAATATATACATACCTTTTCTTCTTCCTTTACCCTGGTGGATAAACACCAGATAGAATCTAAGAATAAAATTAATCAAAGCGAAATGTAACTTCTCGCAAACATTATGGTACTGCATTATGTTACTGTATCAAATAACAAAGAATACCTATCTCCCAATATACTTAAGCTACATTGTAAATCGATGAATGACGATGCCAGCTCACAAATCGTGCGATCATACCTTTCGATTACAATTATAATTGAATCTAATTGAGCGAGATGCTCAATCTTGAAGGAGGGAGGTGTTACGTCCCAGCCTTCACCTGTTTTTCTCTCTTTTTGAAACCACGATGGCAAATACGCACGATAGCAGCACCCTCACTCATCGACCAAAAATCTATATTTCTTTAACGCTAAGCGAGCGATAGCCGAAACGTACCACAAGACCAAAAGCGAAACCGTCGCAAGTAGGTCCCCACGCATAAACATAGCCAACGACAGACAAATTTACGAGAGGAGCATACTCGCAGCCTCGGACGAGAAACCCTACGGCTAGAGCACTGGAACAAAATGCAGGGACCGAACTACGCCACAATCCTACCTTGTCCTAAGACCCAAACAATCCCACGAGGAAAACTCGCTTGCGTCAGAACACGTCACCCGGTCATATCCCAAGACCCACGAAACCTCAGTCGCTGAACCCGATCCTCGGACATAGAACAATGGCCGCATTCACCATAGCGATGACCTAATAAGTAGATGAACAAAACTATTCCCACGCATGACGCCGACCTATCACGTAAGTCAGCGTACATTCTCACGATTGATTAACCAATCACTAAGAAGCTCTGATCCGAAAATGCATTCCCCCAAAAAAGCTCCTTCCCCTACAACCAGACTTTCCTAATTTTCATATCACGAAGGAACAGACACTCTGTATTCGAACTCCGAACTGAACAGTCGACTTACACGGCTAAACCCTTTCGCTCTGCGTTTCCGTGTAATCATGGTACGAATAACCATCTTTGTACCGAAATTATAAGTTTGTAAGAGTTAAACGTAATAAACGTGAACTACGTGAATTAAGACAAAATCTACGCGTCTGAACATTTATTTGATCAACGATCAATCCATCGGGCGGATCCAACTCTCTTACCAGAATCACGAACCTCAAATTCGTCTCAATCCAAATTGTTGTTAAGGCGTTACCCCCACTTGTAGCGCAAAAAAAAGCCTTTTTCATGATTTTTTTAAAAGAAAACTACAAAACTTTTTTAATCGATCAATATACCATCTTAAAGAACACATCTTGAAGAACTTTCAGTAATTTTTTTATTGAAAAATATTACATTGTTTAGTGGCAAATGGCCGTCAATGAAATAATGTTTTTATATACACGGTTTGCGGTGACCAATATTGCGGCGAAGTGGATCATCTGAAAAAAAAATGCGGATGGATTTAGTCAAATATAAGTATAAACTAGTCTTTAATCGAAGGATTTTAAAAAATATTCATTTTTCACAAAATGGCGGACGGTCAAAGTTAATGGTTCGATTTTAACGAAAAAAAAATCGAACGATTCAAGACTACATCCTTATGTATTAAATAAGCCTGCAAAATTTCAAGAAGATCGGTTCCTTAGTGTTCGAGTAATCTTGGTCACCGACTTGGGAAATGCCATTTTGAGAAAAACGCGTTTAAAGTTTCAATTTCAGTTTACACGAAGAAAATTTTTTTTTTTTTGTAAACTTACATAGAGTCATCTATTCCGGGCCCATACAGAAGTATGGACCCGGATACTTATACTTCAAAAAAAAAAAAAAAAAAATCGTTTTTTTCAAAATCGCAAGTGGGGGTACCCCCTAAACTGTGTTCGGAACTCACGCAGACGCCAAACAAAGACTCACTGCGCAATCAAATTCAATTCGAACTTTCGCGCTCTAAATCGGCAACCTCGCGAGTCCCACCTAAATCCCCCCCCGGGACGTAACAACGCTGCCAACTCAGCCACGACGCTCATTGCAGATAGAGAAACATTTATGATACACCCTTATCCATAATGTTCACTGTTGAAAAAAATGCCGAAACGATCGCGGCAAAGGCTCAAGATTTCTTTTTGAACCTTCCACGGTCGTTTCGCCGTTTTATTTTTCAACACAGTTCGTCGTTAATTTTTTTAACCCGCATTTTCGGCATAAACGGGCAACCGAGAGAAAACAATGATCTCGATACATGTTTTTCACTTTGATATTCATTTAATGCATATTCCAATCCTCAGTACGGCCACACATATATGTCGAGCTCGATCGGACGGAAAACCCCACTCCGTTCGCCTGTCGAGCGAGCGCCATTTGCGAGGGGCAGAGACGTTTCCCCCTCCGAGCTACCCATTCGTGTTCACGCTGACTGCGATACCGAGAGTAAGTTCGAAAATTCGAACTTACTCTCGCTTTAGTTATTCTCGCCTGTTCAGGCATTATTTATGATATTTAATTCGTATATGCTTAATAAAAAAAACAAGACATTGCTACCGGGGTTCAGTGCAGCCAGATCGCGCGTAAAAGTTACCCCCTCTCTAGTCTCTTAGGCGCCCATCACACAATCATAGTAGCGCGTGTCCGTGAGCGAGCGACGCTCGGGCATCTTCGGAAAGAGCCGAGCACGGTCGAAGTTTCCCGACCGCGCATTCGGCAGCTACACCAATGCATGGACGCTGAGCACGTTCATGCGCGGCCAAGCCGAAACGAAGGCTTCGAGGAAAAAAGCAATCTGAGCACGACTCGCGCGTGACGTCACCCGACGTCACGCGCGAGGCTTTTGGATGATTTCAATGCTTATTTAGCTCTTGATTCTCTGCGTTATTAAAGTATACAAAAAAATGTATCGCGCACTCTGATCGCTTATTTTTTTAGTTTATACGTTAATTTAAATATAATAATAAATCTAAATTACAACTTATTTATCTTATATGAAATTGTTTACGCTTTACTCACACCCGTCCTTATGCCAAATAAATTATAATTCATAAAAGTAAGCCCAGAAGCCCAGAAGAAGTAAAAGTAAGTACCAGAAAGTGCACATATTCCAGAAAGTGTTATACCAGAAAGTGCACAGTTGGTAGCGTTCCTGGCTTCGGTCTGCAGGGGCCAGTAGTGCAAATTTTTTTCCAAATTTTTCATAATTTCTCATATTTTAGTCATATTTGAGATTTTCGGAGAAAAAATGATTTAAAACAGATTCAAGTTGTTGTCTATTTCCCAAAAACACATTTTTTTCACTGAAAATTCATGATTTCTCATTTTTTCCCGGAAATTTCTCTTTTTCCTATGACCTGAGTGAACGGCTGCGGAGATATTCGGAGAAAACTTAAAGATGAAAAGAAATGAGATTTTCGTAAAAAAAACTGACTATTATTATTATTTTTTTCCGGAAATTTTCCTTTTCCTTATTACCTGAGTAAACGGCTGCGAAGATATTCGGAGAAAATTTAAAGATGAAAAAAATGAGATTCTCGTAAAAAAAAACTTGTTCTTATTTTTTTCCGGAACTTTTTCTTTTTCCTATTGAGTGAAAGGCTGCGGAGATATTCGGAGAAAAGTTATAGGTGAAAAAAATGAGATTTTCGTAAAAAAAACTTATTACATTTTTTTAACCCTCATAATTCTGAGAAATAATGAATTTCCGAAATTTTTGCAAACATTATTTTCCTTAAGGGGTAACACCACTGTAACGGCCTGCCACGAAGCGTTTTAGACAAATAATACTTGGGGTAATTATTGAGCATATATTGAAGTATATTGCAAACAAAAATTATGGGAAAATATTACAAAATGGCGACACTGCAGCAAATTCTTCTGAGGCGGTTGAACTTAACCTATGCTCGTGGTGCTCTGCGGCACGCAGTATATCTTGTGCCAATTTTATCCCGGATAAAATAATTTTTTAAAAATTAAATCTAGATGAGTGTGGCTAGTGAACCACGTAGGGGATTTTGGAAATATTGATTTTTGAATAATTGCCGGGTATTTGACTAAAAATGTTCAATTTTTTTAAAGACAGTTATTTGTTAATAAATATTGGTGTAATTAACTTATCGAAAATCCCCTACGTGGTTCAGTAGCTACACTCATGTAGACTGAATAAAACAAAATTCTATTTTTTAGATTAAAATTGACACAGTTATACTGCGTGCCGCAGAGGTTCGACATGCCTCGGAAGAATTGGTGCAGTGTCACCATTTTGTAATATTTTCGGATGAAAAATTTATAGCAATATACTTAAATATATGCTCAATAAATACCGCAAGTATAATTTATTTATTACATTTTCTTCCGCCAAAAAAAATATCAAAAAATACGCTTCCTGTAAGGCCGTTACAGTGGTGCTACCCCTTAAAGTCTTCATATAATTTCAGAGATTTTCCCGTGATTGTTATTAAAATGATGAAATATTCGGAAAAATTCGGAGAAACTCGGATGTTTGCGTATAAATAATTGTCCGCAAAACTCCGAATTCTTCATATTTGTTCCAATTCATAGAAAAATTCGGAAAAATTTTCCGGAAAAAATCGGAGTTTTTCGGAAAAAAAATTGCCCTAGAGTCGTGGGATCGTTCCCCGCGCTCAGTGCTTTTTTAAAAATTATTATTACTATTAATTCTTATTTGATTAGTTATTTTTTTTAGTTATTATTATTTTAATTAGTTATCTTTTAGTGTCGAAAAATTCATCGCGCACTCTGACTGCTTATTTTATTAGTTTATATATTAATTTAAATATAATAATAAATCTAAATTACAACTTATTTTACTTCTGAAACATTTTTTTGCGCTTTACTCACACCCGTCCCTATGCCAAATAAATTGTAATTCATAAAAGTAAGCGGAAATATATTCGTATTATTATATTCATTCTCATATACTTTTATCAAGCGATAAAGCATTATCATAATGTATCCGGCCGCGAATCGTAAGTACCAGAAAGTGCACATATTCTACAAGCGATGAGATGGTCCCGTTGATAGCGTTCGTGGCTTCGGGCCGCAGGGCCGCGGGATCGTTCCACGCGCTGAGTGCTTTTATTAACATTATTTTTACTATTAATTCTTATTTGATTAGTTATTGAATGAATATAATAATACGAATATAAATATATTTCTGCTCATATACTTTCATCAAGCGATAAAGCATTATGATAATGCTTTATCGCTTGATGAAAGTACATGAGCGGAAATATATTTATATTCGTATTATTGTATTCATTCAATAACTAATCAAATACTTTCATATACTTACGCTCATATACTATATACTACTTTCATATTCTTTCATTAAGCGATAAAGCATTATCATAATGCTTTATCGCTTGATGAAAGTACACGGAAAAAAAGAAACAGCGAAAATCACAGTATAAACCGCATGAAAAACAGGGTGCCATATTTCATTTTACAGTAAAACAGAGTAATGTAAATCCTGTCCTACAAAAATGACGAATTTTCCTGTACACACTGAGATTTTTACAGTTACACTGGCTTATTTACAGTTCGGTATTGTGAATACATGAGTGTTTTCAGTAAAAATATTCAACTGTAACATCTACATGAGATCACTGATTTTTATACTGTACGCAAACTGCAAGGGTTACAG
This sequence comes from Ophion slaviceki, assembly GCA_944452715.1. Lineage (NCBI taxonomy): Eukaryota > Metazoa > Arthropoda > Insecta > Hymenoptera > Ichneumonidae > Ophion > Ophion slaviceki. The sequence goes on along the minus strand of OX101787.1, from coordinate 43,091,296 downwards.
TGTACACTGTATTGAGTACAGAGTGATTCATTAAATTGTACAGTGTGGCACGGTAGTTTTACTCTTCTTTCGACAGTTCGTGACGTAATCTGTGCACCCTGAAATTTTTAAAATTACACTGACTTATTTACAGTTTGGTATTGTGAATAAATCAGTGATTTCAGTAAAAATATTCAACAGTAAAATTGAAATGAGGTCACTGATTTTTATACTGTACGTAAAGTGCAAGGGTACAGTGTGCACTGTATTGAGTACAGAGTGATTCATTAAATTTCACAGTGTGGCACGGTAGTTTTACTCTTTTTTCGACAGTTTGTGACGTTATTTGTGCACTCTGAGATTTTTACAGTTACACTGGTTTATTTGCAGTTTTATATTGTGAATATATCAGTGATTTCAGTAAAAATATTCAACTGTAAAATTTAAATGCGATCACTGATTTTTATACTGTACGCACATGAGGCACGAGGTGAGGCACGAGGCCAGGACACAAAGGATTGCCAGTTAGTAGTGCGTGGTTGATGGGACGCGGACATCGAAATTTGTGCGACAAAAATCAAGAAATTATTAAGAAAGAGAGAATTAAAAAAAAAAGGTACGTTCTTGTCTAATTAGGACTTGTCTCGCGCGTGGGGTGAGGCACGTGGCCAGGACACAAAGGATTGCCAGTTAGTAGTGCGTAGTCGATAGGATGCGAACGTTGAAATTCTTGCGACATAATTCAAGAAATTATAAAAAAGAGATAATTATTTACAAAAAGGTACGTTCTTGTGTATGTGACTGATTTTTTAATATTTTCTACACATTTTTTTCAAACTTCTTTTATCGATAAACTTTTTTTTGTGTTGCTCATTCGCTTCATTATATTCTCGATACACACACACACACACACGCACGCACGCACACACACACACACACACCCGTTGTAAGCAAAGGTTTCACAGATTTTTTTTTAATTTTATTTTTATAATCAAATTTATAGTGTGACGTTGTGAACGGCATTCACTGATTAGGACCTGTCTCGAATGTGGCGCGACCAGGACACAAAGAACTGGCAGTTCTTTCAGCGCTTCAATTGTTCTTTCAGCGCTATTTAATGTTATTTTTACCCCTAATTTTGTATAATATACGATTCGTGGCACTATTAAATTGCGGGGTTCATCAAGTTTGAATTACAGTATTAAAACAAGAACGTTTTCCGTGTTCACACTGTAAAAAGCAACAGTTCAAAACTGAAACTATATCTGTTGCTAACCAGTTTCTAGAACAGAGGACTTCACTGTTAAAACATCTATATAAACTCTGTCGATATAACTGGCGCATTCATTGTACATAATACAGATTAACTAACTGTCAAATTACAAGTTTTGTTGAATTTATATTACAGTGTTGGCCTGTCAGAATTTATTTTTGACTACCCTGTATTTTGGACTGAGTGTTCTAGTGAATGATACAGTAGAGCGGTTCGAGTCCAAAGAGGACAGTATAGGAACTGTAATAATTTACTTTGAGCACTGTGTTTCAGGTAATATCGCTGTGCAATCGCTCGAGTCCAATGCGAACTGTGTAGCCCCTGTATTTTGTACTATTTCTTTTTTTCCGTGTACATGAGAATGAATATAATAATACGAATACAAATAAATTTCCGCTTACTTTTATGAATTACAATATATTTGGCATAGGGACGGGTGTGAGTAAAGCGCAAACAATTTTGTAGAAGATAAATAAGTTGTAGTTTAGATTTATTATTATATTTAAATTAACGTACAAACTAATCCAATAAGCGGTCAGAGTGCGCGATAAATTTTTCGACACTAAAAGATAACTAATTAAAATAATGATGATAACTAATAAAAATAACTAATCGAATAAGAATTAATAGTAATAATAATTTTAAAAAAAGCACTGAGCGCGGGAAACGATCCGGCGCCCCTAGTGCAATTTTTTTCCGAAAAACTCCGATTTTTTCCGAAAAATATTTCCGAACTTTTCTATGAATTGGAACAAATACGAAGAATTCGGAGTTTTGCGGACAATTATTTTTACGCAAACATCCGAGTTTCTCCGAATTTCTCCGAATTTTTCCGAATATTTCATTATTTTAATTACGATCACAGGAAAATCTCGGAAATTATATGAAGACTGTAAGGGGTAACACCACTGTAACGGCCTTACAGGAAGCGTATTTTTTAATATTTTTTTTTGGCGGAAGAAAATGCGATAAACAAATAATACTTGCGGTATTTATTGAGTATATACTTAGGTAGATTGCTAGAAATTTTTATCCGAAAATATTACAAAATGGCGACACTGCAGCAATTCTTCCGAAGCATGTCGAACCTCTGCGGCACGCAGTATAACTGTGCCAATTTTAATCTAAAATAAAGAATTTTGTTTTATTAAGTCTAAATAAACATTTTTAGTCAAATACTCGGCAATTACTCAAAAATCAATATTTCTAAAATCCCCTACGTGGTTCACTAGCTACACTCATCTAGATTTCATAAAAAAAAAATTATTTTGTCCAGATTAAAATTGGCATAAGTTCCGTAGAGCACCTTAAGTTCAACATGCCTCGGAAGAATTTCCTGCAGTGTCGCCATTTTGTAATATTTTCCCGTACATTTTTTTTGCATTATACTTCAATATATGCTTAATAATTACCACAAGTATTATTTGTCTAAAACGCTTCGTGGCAGGCCGTTACAGTGGTGTTACCCCTTAAGGAAAATCATGTTTGCAAAAATTTCGGAAATTCATTATTTCTCAGAATTATGAGGGATAAAAAAATGTAATAAGTTTTTTTTACGAAAATCTCATTTTTTTCATCTATAACTTTTCTCCGAATATCTCCGCAGCCTTTCACTCAATAGGAAAAAGAAAAAGTTCCGGAAAAAAATAAGAACAATTTTTTTTTTGAAAATCTCATTTTTTTTCATCTTTAAATTTTCTCCGAATATTTTCGCAGCCGTTCACTCAGGTAATAGGAAAACGGAGAATTTCCGGAAAAAAATAATAATCAGTTTTTTGTACGAAAATCTCATTTCTGTTCATCTTTAACTTCTCTCCGAATATCTCCGCAGCCGTTCACTCAGATCATAAGAAAAAGAGAAATTGCCGGGAAAAAAATGAGAAATCATGAATTTTCAGTGAAAAAAAATGTGTATTTGGGAAATAGACCAGAATTTGAATCTGTTTTAAATAATTTTTTCTCCGAAAATCTCAAATATGACTAAAATATGAGAAATTATGAAAAAATTGGAGAAAAATATGCACCACGGGCCCCTGCGGACCGAAGCCAGGAACGCTACCAACGGGACCATCTCATCGCTTGTAGAATATCTGCACTTTCTTGTACTTACGATTCGCGGCCGAATGGATGATTGGCTTGTTTTTGGGGATAATGCTTTATCGCTTGATGAAAGTATGAGAATTAATATAATAATACGAATATAAATATATTTCCGCTTACTTTTATGAATTATAATTTATTTGGCATAAGGACGGGTGTGAGTAAAGCGTAAACAATTTCATATAAGATAAATAAGTTGTAATTTAGATTTATTATTATATTTAAATTAACGTATACACTCAAAAAATAAGCGATCAGAGTGCGTGATACATTTTTTTGTATACATTAATAACGCAGAGAATCAAGAGCTAAATACGCATTGAAATAATCTAAAAGCATCGCGCGTGACGTCGGGTGACGTCACGCGCGAGTCGTGCTCAGATTGCTTTTTCCCTCGAAGCCTTTGTTTCGGCTTGGCCGCACATGAACGTGCTCAGCGTCCATGGATTGGTGTAGCTGCCGAAGGCGCGGTCGGGAAACTTCGACCGTGCTCGGCTCTTTCCAAAGATGTCCAAGCGTCGCTCGCTCACGGACACGCGCTACTATGATTGTGTAATGGGGGCTTAAGAGACTAGAGAGGAGGTAACTTTTACGCGCGATCTGGCTGCACTGATCCCCGGGAGCAATGTCTTGTTTTTCTTTAATTAAGCATATACGAATTAAATATCATAAATAATGCCTAAACAGGCGAGAATAGCTAAAGCGAGAGTAAGTTCGAATTTTTCTGAATATAAAAAGAGAAAAAAAAGCTGGTTCTCCGGCGATTGAACCCGGACCGTAAGCATCGTTAATTCGTCACGCTGCCAACTCAGCCACGACGCTCATTACAGATAGAGAAACATTTATGATACACCCTTATCCATAATGTTTACTGTTGAAAAAAATGTCGAAACGATCGCGGCAAAGGCTCAAGATTTCTCTTTGAACCTTCCACGGTCGTTTCGGCGTTTTATTTTACAACGCGGTTCGTCGTTAAGTTTTTTAACCCGCATTTTTGGCACAAACGGGCAACCGAGAGAAAGCAATGATCTCGATACATGTTTTTCACTTTGAAATTCATTTAATGCATATTTCAATCCGCAGTACGGCCACACATATATATCGAGCTCGATCGGACGGAAAACCTCGCTCCGTTCGCCTGTCGAGCGAGCGCGATTTGCGAGGGGCAGAGACTTTCCCCCCCCCCCCCGAGCTACCCATTCGTGTTCACGCTGACTGCGATACCGACTTGAGCGGTGATCACGGACTCGCGCGGCTACAAGGGAATCTGCAACCTCGACAGAGGCGATGATCGCGAAATCATACTCCCGAGCTCGCCGCCGCGATTTAGCGTCATTTACGAGGCATGCCGAGAAGGGGGGCGTTGTGCATCTCCCTACTAATCTCTGCAGCACCCGACCAGCATCGCCTCGCCTCGAGCGGTTGTCATTTCTTATATGGGCTTTCCATACATATTTAGGGTTCTTACTCCTCTTAAATAAACGTACGCTAATTATGGTACGGAAGTCCTTTTATTGTCGATTAACAGTCTTTGTCTCCTTAGGTACTCTTTTTGTTCTATCACCGGTAAAACGTAAGTGTCTCGAACGTCCAGACCAGAACTCTATCTTTTTTATTCTCCCTAGATGCGGAACTGGCCTCTACTCGTCGCAGCGTCGGTGCGTTAGTTTTTGTTTCCTCCTCTGGCTCTGCTGGCTGTTCCTATGGGGTGAACCCCGCTCGGTCGGTAATGTCGATGTACGCGACGGAACCGCCACAGTTACTCCCTCCCCAGTGACCTTGACTGGGTCAAGAGGGAACGATACCGTTTTCTTTTTCATTCCTAGCCTTGCTGTCGGCCGTTCCACCACCTGTTCCCGTTCAGGCAGCTGGATGTTGTTGTTGTTGTCCGGTTCTAGCGCTTCTTGGACATTTTTGCCCCCCCGAAGATTCGCTTCCGTCCTTTTCCACGTATGCTGGTTTTAATCGCTCCACTGACAAAGTCTTGTTCTCGCCTTTTACTTGGACGATGAACCTCTTGTCGTCGAGTCGCTTTGTGACCTTGTACGGCCCTGCGTAAGGCGGCTCTAGAGGTGGCTTCACCGCGTCGTTGCTTACGAACACGTGCGAGCATTTTTGGGTGTCCTTGAACACGAAGACTCTCGCCTTGGTGTGGTGAGCTGTCGGCGTCGGTCTAACGCCCCGGATGTACTCCCGAAATTTCTCCACGAACACGTGCGGCTCAGCAGGCATGTCTCGGCTGATAAAAAACTCGCCCGGCACGCGTAATGTCGTTCCGTACAACATTTCCGCGCACGACGCCCCAAGATCTTCCTTAAACGCAGTTCGCAGGCCCAGTAAAACTGAGGGTAGACGTTCCGTCTATGGCACCTGTCCGCTGCACATGAGCGCGGACTTTAGTGACCGGTGCCATCTTTCGATGAGTCCATTTGACGCTGGGTGGTACGGAGTCGTCCGAATTCTTTGGGCTCCTATCAGCCGCGACAGCGACGTGAAGAGCGCCGATTCGAATTGTCGCCCCTGGTCGGTCGTTATGGAGAGAGGGCTACCGAATCTGCAGATCCATCCATTGTAGAAGGCCGTCGCGACCGTGTCTGCGGTCATGTCCCTTAGCGGCATGGCTTCCGGCCACCTAGAAAAACGGTCTCTCGCCGTTAGGCAGTATCGGTACCCTTCAACCACAGGTAGTTCGATGAGGTCGATGTGCACATGATTGAAGCGCGCGTCAGTTACGCCGACTTGGCTTGGAGGCGGCTTGTTGTGCCTGTGGATCTTCGATCTCTGACAGGGCTCGCATCTGCGTGTCCACTCCAGTGCATCCTTCTTTATTCCCGGCCAGATATATTTCTGTCGCAGAAGGCGACACGTGCTTCTGCCGCTCGGATGAGAGAGCGCGTGTACAGAGTCGAATGCTTGTCGCCTTAAACTGCTCGGGATGTACGGGCGTACCACGCCGGCCTCGATGTTGCAGAAAATGTTCACTTCCGGTTCGACTGAGAGCAACTGCAGCGCCATCGACGCTTTGTTGTTGATCAGTTCCCGCAGCTCGGGATCCGCGTGTTGCGCTTCCTCGATGACCTGGGCAGAAAGCACTTTCGGCATGTCGATACGACTCACCTGATCTAATCTCGACAACGCGTCTGCAACGACGTTCTCTTCTCCTTTGATGTAGGTTATCTCCGTCGTATACTGTGAGATCAGGTCTAGCTGTCGGAGTTGTCGCTGTGACGCTTTTTCCGATTTTTGCCGGAATGCGAAGGTGAGCGGCTTGTGATCAGCTCTTACTACGAACTGCCGCCCGTCGAGAATGTGGTGAAAGAAGCGTATCGCTTCGTAGATTGCCAGTAGCTCTCTGTCGTAGGTACTGTACCTTTGTTGCGTCTGGCTCATCTTTTTCGAGAAGAAGCCCACCGGTTGCCACTTGTCGTTCTCGAATTATTCGAGCGTTGCTCCGATCGCCGTGTCCGATGCGTCCGTCGTCAGAGAGAGCGGAGCTTTTGCAGCGCTCCAGCGCTTCCTCAGCTTCGGGCGTCCACGGTACCGGTCTCTTGTCATTCTTCCTCCCGTCCGTGAGCAGGTCGCTCAGCCGAGCTTGATGTTTGGCGGCTTTCGGGATGCACCTCCGATAATAATTTACTAATCCGAGAAATCGGCGGAGGTCAGTGAGGGTCTTCGGCTTTGGAAAATCCGTTATGGCCTTTACCCGCTCGACTGGGGGCTTGTAGCCATCCTTGTTGACCACGTAGCCCAGGAAGGTCACTTCCGGTCGCCCGAGGACGCATTTGCTCGCATTTACCTTCAGGCCGTGTTGTTCCAAACGCTCAAGCACCATTTGTAGATGCTGACCGTGCTGCTCCGGATCCTCCGATGCAACTATGATGTCGTCTATGTAAACCACGGCGAAGTCAATTCCACGAAACACCATGTCCATGAATCGTTGGAAGGTCTGCGACGCATTGCGGAGACCAAACGGCATCACGACGAACTCGAACAATCCCAGCGGAGTGGTAATTGCTGTTTTTGGGATGTCCTCCTTGGCTATCGGGATTTGATAATACGCACGTGCCAGATCGAGCGTCGAGAATATCGTTTTCCCGTGAAGTCGCTGAAACAGATCGTGGCTGTGCGCCGTCGGGTACCGATCAGGGACCGTTTTGGCGTTGAGCGCTCGAAAATCTCCGCACAATCTCCAACCCCCGGGCTGCTTCGGCTGGAGATGGATTGGACTCGCCCATGCGCTCTTTGACGGCCGAATCCAGTTGTTCTGCAATAAATATTCTATTTCCTCTCGGAGGGCCTTCAGCTTTTCGCCGACGAGTCGTCGCGGTCGTTGGGATACCGGTGGTCCCGTCGTCTCGATGAAGTGTTCGACCAGCTTCGATAATTCCGGAACAGGCAGAGTTGTCGGTTTCGTTACATTGATCAATTTTTCCATTATTTCCGAGTATTCTCCGTGCGGGCTTACTGTTGACACGCTATGAATTGTGGCCTTCGCCAGCGTGCCCGGACAGACGATCTTCGTCGTCATGTCGACTAGCCGTTTGTTGCAGAGATCGGGAAGGAGACCGAAATGCGCCAGAAAATCGCCTCCTATTATTGCAGATTGCACCCCTGTAATGATAAATGGCCATCTGGTCGGACGTCGAATCCCTAAATCGAGCGTGAGAACCTTTGTCCCGTAAGTGTGGATCACCGTCTGATTTGCAGCGTATAGTTTGAGGCTGACTTCTGGCAATTTTTCTTTAACGACACTCCTGGGTAGTATCGTTACTATCGATCCTGTGTCGACTAAAAATTTTATGTTAGTCTTTTTATCGTATACGAACAGACGGATCTCACCCAGGCCGTTTGTGCTGTCGCCCACCGTCTGGACCGAGGACAGCACCTCTAGTTTTCCTGGTCTTTCGCCTTTTCGAAATTGCAGGGAGGTGTGCACCGGTAGGAGTCCTTCCCGAACCTCCAGTGGTAGTAACACACGACATCCTGCGAGCGTGCGGACTTACTTCGAGATCGGCCTCTGTTTCTACTGCTCGATCTGTCCCGGTGTCTGTTTGACGGTCCTGACGTGTTGCTAAACCCTGTCGTGGAGGGTTCGTTGTCCAATCGGACTGCCAATTTGTCCAGCGCGGATGTTAGCGCAGCCATTGTGTGTTGAAAAGTACTCATGCTCTTCTCCATAGCGCTAAGTCTCCCTTCCAAGACGCTGACAGAGTCCTTGGGCGCCTCTTGACCTTTTGGATCAGTAATAGCAATGACGCTGGCCCCTCCGCAGTTTTCGATAAGCCTATCAGCCGTTTCTGCCAATTTTTCTAGTGATAGATCCGTGCTACCCACTAGAAACGCTCTTATGTTCGATGGCATGCATTGAATGAAACGAGTGCGGAGGAAGTCGTCATGCACTATCTCGCCACCAAGCTGCTTGATTTCGCGAAGGAGTTGCGTGGGCTTCTTGTCGCCTAGCTGGATCTCGTTTAAGAACTTTTGTATTTGCCTCTCCTTTGAGTCTGTGAGGCGTGTAATTAACGTTTTTTTAAGGTTCAAGTACTTATCGTTTTCAGGAGGGTGACGGTGGAAATCCGAGATGTGCTTCATTGCGTTCGCGTCGAGCGATTCGAGTACGTAGTTGTACTTTTTCTGGTCGTCTCGAATTCGCCGGTTGTGGAAGGACGCCTCCACCTGCGTGAACCACAAGTCCGGCATGTTCGTCCAAAATGGCGGGATCTTGTACGTAGACACTTCTTCGACTTGGTTCGGCGGTGTCTGAAAGAGCTCCCTCGTTGATTCATTCGGCGTCGCACCCGAAGTCGCCGGCTGGGTCATTTCGTCTCCCTCCGCGTGCATTTTTCTTTGCGGCGTGTGCTCCGTAGGCATTGCAAGCCTTCTTTTTTTTCTTCCTTCTCTTTGTTACCGCGCGGTTTCTCCCCCACGTGGACGACGCACCTCTCACACAGCACTTTTTCCGTCTTTTTCTTTTACTTCACCCGCGTTCACTCGCGTAGGGGTCACCAATTTTAGGGTTCTTAGTCCTCTAAAATAAACGTACGCTAATTATGGTACGGAAGTCCTTTTATTGTCGATTAACAGTCTTTGTCTCCTTAGGTACTCTTTTTGTTCTATCACCGGAAAAACGTAAGTGTCTCGAACGCCCAGACCAGAACTCTATCTTTTTTATTCTCCCTAGATGCGGAACTGGCCTCTACTCGTCGCAGCGTCGGTGCGTTAGTTTTTGTTTCCTACGCTGGCTCTGCTGGCTGTTCCTATGGGGTGAACCCCGCTCGGTCGGTAACGTCGATGTACGCGACGGAACCGCCACACATATGCACTCACTTGTCAACTCCGTAGCATCACCGGATCTGCTCGCTCGCAAGAGTTGACAAGTGAGTGCATATGTATGGAAAGCCCATCTAAGAAATGACAACCGCTCGAGGCGGTGCTGATCGGGTGCCGGGTTGATAAGTGAGCGACGACCTTTACTGACGAGCTGTCACAAGCCCGCTTTTACACATCAGTGTACGAGAATTGCTGTAGGTTTTGACATTTGAAGAGTCGTTGAGATGTTTTCGTATGCAAGCCACATTTATAAACGTTTTTAATTTAAAAAAATGTAAAAGGTACTTAAAATCATACGCTTTAAAAAATAAAAAATTAAAAACCTGCACACGTCTTCTTAGATCAAATTCATCAACATTCTTCTTTTTGTGCCACGAGCTAGGTGTACCTCGTCAATCGCTTTGAAATCATCATACAGATCTACGTATAACATAGCCTTGAACGCTTCCGAGTCTCTACCTCCTACATACTTACTGTATTGCTTACCATGCCTTTATGAATGCCCAAGATGACACCATTTTGTCGTCCTGACGGCGAACATTGGGCACATGGAGGCTAGAGTGGGAGGAGGCCGATCTGTGCATTTCAAAGTGGCTACAAAAATGTGGTCCGACCGGGATGGCGCCACTATCTCTAAAATCTCGAGCAGGAAACAGTGCAGCCAGATCGCGCGCAAAAGTTACCCCCTCTCTAGTCTCTTGCGCGCCCATCACACAATCATAGTAGCGCGTGTCCGTGAGCGAGCGACGCTCGGACGTCTTCGGAAAGAGCCGAGCGTCATCGTAGTTTCCCGACCGCGCCTTCGGCAGCTACACCAATACATGGACGCTGAGCACGTTCATGTGCGGCCAAGCCGAAACGAAGGCTTCGAGGGAAAAAGCAATCTGAGCACGACTCGCGTGTGACCTCACCCGACGGCACGAGCGAGGCTTTTAGATGATTTCAATGCTTATTTAGCTCTTGATTCTCTGCGTTATTAATGTATACAAAAAAATGTATCGCACACTCTGATCGCTTATTTTTTTAGTTTATACGTTAATTTAAATATAATAATAAATCTGAATTACATCTTATTTATCTTCTAAAATATTGTTTACGCTTTACTCACACCCGTCCTTACGCCAAATAAATTATAATTCATAAAATTAAGCGGAAATATATTTATATTCGTATTATTATATTAATTCTCATAGCTCTCATATGAAAACTCTCATATGAAAAACACAAAAAAAAACTTCAAAACGTTAGATTTCAACGAACCAAGAACATACATCTTCACATTTTCAATCATGACGAATTTTTAAGAACAATATCATCACAAACACATCTGAACCAAAACAATATACATTACCTAAACTATCAAAACATAAATCAAACAACACAAAATCACAACATCTTATACTCAACTCTTACTAATAGACAACAGGACACAAATAATAATCTTTCCACTGATCCTCTGAATAATATAAATTCGACAATCACATTAAATAAAACGAAAGAATGGCTTATAAATCTCTCCAACATTGATATTCCGCTACACATTTCCACATTCTTGTCTCTCGGTGAAAAGTTTTGTTTTCCTTACCTCAAACTCTCAAACATAAAAACTCATATCCACAAATCGATCTCCGAACCTGAGTCCAAATTAGATTTTTTACTCGACAAACCTAGACAAATCGAAATTAGAACCAGATTCACTAAAATCTTAAACAAAATAAATATTCCAACATCATTTTCCAACACTAATCAAATTATAAAACACACGTCCTCATTCTTAAAAAACAACCCTCAACTTTTAGTTACACAAGCTGACAAAGGAAATTCAATAGTCATTCTTAACAAATCAGATTACATTACAAAAACTCATAATTTACTCGCAGATTCCTCAACTTACATATTAACAAATAGAAATCCCATCAACACTCTACAAAAAGGCATTAACAATATTCTCTCCAGATGGAAAACCCTAAAAATCATTGATGAAACAAAATACAAATACTCAAAAGCTGAAAATTGCAACCTATCTCGTCTTTATTGTCTGCCAAAAATTCATAAAAATAATTATCCACTTCGTCCAATAGTATCATCAATAAATAGTCCAACACATAAACTAGCTGAATTTATACAATCTAAAGTTTCTAAATTAATCAATACGACTAATTCACACGTCAACGATAGTTTCCATCTAAAACATTCACTTTCTAACATCTCAATTCCACTCAACTACAAATTGGTCTCGTTTGATGTTGTTTCTCTCTATACCAACATCCCATTACAACTTGTTATTCAAAGCCTTCAAAGAAGATCAAATCTATTTTCAAAAACATTTCCTTTAAACGAAATAATTAAAGCCATAGAATACATCATGTTCTCAACTTTCTTTATATTTCAAAATAAAATTTACCAACAAATCTCAGGGTTACCAATGGGCTCACTTCTGGCTCCAATACTATCTAACATCTTCATGATTGATCTTCAAACAAATTGTCTGGAAAAATTAGAATTTTCGTTACCCCTATATAAAAGAGATGTTGATGATATTATTATTGCTCTACCAACAGACAAAATTGAATCCACCAAAAAGATTTTTAACTCATATAACTCAAAATTACAATTTACATCAGAAAATGAAGTAGATAAAAAATCCCGTTCCTTGATATACTTGTAATCCATAAAAAAATTCAATTATCACAAATTGGTATAGGAAACCAACCTGGTCAGGCAGATTCATAAATTTCTTTTCACACCACCCACTTTCCCAAAAAAAGCCATAATTTACATGCTAGTTGACAGAGCAATTAAATTATCTCATCCTTCATTTCACAAAGAAAACCTCAAACTTATTAGTAACACGATGACACAAAATTGCTATCCGATCTCTTTCACAGAAAAAATAATAAAACATCGGCTTTCCACAATCAACATTCAAAAAAAGAATAACAACAATTTTGATTCTTCCAGACTAATAAATGTTCCTTACACAAAAAACATCCATCATCAACCAATGCGGCTTTTCCAACAATACAACATAACATTAGTCACAAACGATAAACACAACATTTCATCGATTACTGGCTCCACCAAAGACAAAATAAATAACACCCAAAAATCCAACATAGTTTACAAAATCAATTGTAAGGATTGCAATGCCACATACATCGGCCAAACCAAAAGATACCTTGAAACCAGAATAAAAGAACATAAAAATACCCTAAAACATACTACCACAAAACACACAGCCTTAGCACAACATGCAATAGAACAAAAACATGACTTTCAATTCGACAATGTAAAAATTTTAAACAATGAAAATTGGCTCAAAAAAGACTAATCTTAGAAATGATCCAAATTAAGGCACACTCCAACGCCATAAATTTTAGAACTGACATACAAAAACTAAGCTCGATCTATAACTCTATTATATAACTATTAAAATATTTTACAATATAAGGAGTACAACTTTGCAGTGACCGTTTTTTTCAAAAGGTTAAGGCTTTATTATAAAAAAGTGGCTACGGATTTTTTAATCAAAGTACTGCCCGTCGCTAGCTACGACCTCGGCCTATCTTTCAGGTAGCATTCGAATCCCGCGTCGATAAAAGTCTTGGTCCTTGGAGGCAATCCAGGAATCGACCCAATTTTTGACTTCGTAAGTACCGAAGTGCTGGTCAGCCAAATCGTGTGCCATTGACCGGCACAAGTGATAGTCGGAAGGGGCAATGTCTGGAGAGTACGGCGGGTGGGATAAAACCTCCCATTTCAGCGTTTCCAAGTACTTTTTCACGACATTTGCAACATGGGGTCGGGCATTGTCATGCTGCAGTATCACCTTGTCATGTCTTTCGTTGAATTGTGGCCGTTTCTCTTTGAGTGCCTTACTCAAGCGCATCAGCTGACGTCGGTAGGTTCCCCTGTGATGGTTTCGGATGGTTTGAGCAGCTCATTGTACACAACGCCCAGCTGGTCCCACCAGATACACAGCATCACTTTGGATCCGTGAATATTCGGTTTGGGCGTCGATGACGGAATATGACCAGGCAGTCCCCATGATTTTCGGCGTATAGAATCCTCCCCGTAAGCATCAACAAGCAAACGGTGGGCCTCAGCCGCAGATTTCTTGATGTTGAAGAAGTAAATCATAACCTCCCGCAAATGCTGATAATTCGGTTCGTAGGTTGCCATGTTTGAGTGCCTATAACTTTATAATGCATACACGTATCCGTTAGCTTTTTTAAATTGTTTACATTCGCAGAGGTTCTAGTTTAAAATGCGACTGTTTTTATTGAGCTAGGGCCACTACTTCGGCCGCAGTGGCTCTCTAAGTAAAACGGTCACTGCAAAGTTGTACTCCTAATACTTTACTTGACATAACAATTTTTAAATTATTGACACTATAATTTAATTTTAAATACTCTTAACATGACGCACCAATTTCATTTCTCTTGACACGTCACTGCCTAAAGGATCTTTCTCCCCCGATTCGCAAAATAAAGACTCTAATAAGCTTCACGAAATTAAGACACCACTCAGTTTCTCTCGAACTCTCCGTGATCACACAACTCAATATGTAACTGAGAAATGAAAATTTCGAGTTTTTGTTTATTTTGGAAGAAAATTTTTTAAATCTTAAACTCAATAGGTAATCATCACAGTCATTTGATACTTTAGTAAAATTTCTTTTAAATCAATCACGTACATTAAATTTTCACGAATAAAACCCAAAACTTTCTTATAATTATTAATCCCTTACAGATGATAAAAATCGCTAAAAAACGATAAATTCTTCCATCTATTGAGTATACTCCAGCAAAACAGTATTTACTTCCATAAATACTGTCTTTTGAAATAACCTTCCAAATATAAGCAAAAGCTAGAAACATCAACAACATCGAGGTTAGTCGTTTCTCATATTTCATTTCTTTATAACTCCATAGTATAATAAACCACACTCTCAGACATCACTCATTTCAAACACCGATGAATAAGAAGAATTAACGCAATACAAGAACTTATGCGTATCAAATCAATATAGTTATAACCAAAACAGAATTAACATAACAGTTATACAAAACGACACAACAATTTTATAACACAATCATAATATAAAACATTCGTGTATTTAATTCCTTCAAACTTGATTTGTAAAATTTGTGTATTAAAATGTATAGAGAAAAATATAATTTCTGGAGAGGACCCGAACCAAAGGGTCGAAACGTAAGAAAGCATCATTTATTTCCATCGCTGACCTTGGAAAACCTCTATTGGCCGGACTGAAGCCGAATCTTCAACTAGCAACTTGTCATCAAGACGGCCGCACACATCTTTGACTCATTAATTCTCATACTTTCATCAAGCGATAAAGCATTATCCCCAAAAACAACCAATCATCCATCCGGCCGCGAATCGTCAGTACCAGAAAGTGCGCATATTCTACAAGCGATTTTCCAGACAATTTGTTTGAAGATCAATCATAACGATGTTATATAGTCTTGGAGCCAGAGGTGAGCCCATTGGTAACCCTGAGATTTGTTGGTAAATTTTATTTTGAAATATAAAGAAAGTTGAGAACATGATGTATTCTATGGCTTTAATAATTTCGTTTAAAGGAAATGTTTTTGAAAATAGATTTGATCTTCTTTGAAGGCTTTGAATATCAAGTTGTAATGGGATGTTGGTATAGAGAGAAACAACATCAAACGAGACCAATTTGTAGTTGAGTGGAATTGAGATGTTAGAATGTGAATGTTTTAGGTGGAAACTATCTTTGACGTGTGAATTAGTCGTATTGGTTAACTTAGAAAGTTTAGATTGTATAAATTCAGCTAGTTTATGTGTTGGACTATTTATTGATGATACTATTGGACGAAGTGGACAATTATTTTTATGAATTTTTGGCAGACAATAAAGACGAGATAGGTTGCAATTTTCAGCTTTTGAGTATTTGTATTTTGTTTCATCAATGAATTTTAGGGTTTTCCATCTGGAGAGAATATTGTTAATGCATTTTTGTAGAGTGTTGATGGGATTTCTATTTGTTAATTTGTAAGTTGAGGAATCTGCGAGTAAATTATGAGTTTTTGTAATGTAATCTGATTTGTTAAGAATGACTGTTGAATTTCCTTTGTCAGCTCGTGTAACTAAAAGTTGAGGGTTGTTTTTTAAGAATGAGGACGTGTGTTTTATAATTTGATTAGTGTTGGAAAATGATGTTGGAATATTTATTTTGTTTAAGATTTTAGTGAATCTGGTTCTAATTTCGATTTGTCTAGGTTTGTCGAGTAAAAAATCTGATTTGGACTCAAGTTCGGAGATCGATTTGTGGATATGAGTTTTTATGTTTGAGAGTTTGAGGTAAGGAAAACAAAACTTTTCACCTAGAGACAAAAATGTGGAAATGTGTAGCGGAATATCAATGTTGGAGAGATTTATAAGCCATTCTTTCGTTTTATTTAATGTGATTGTCGAATTTGTATTATTCAGAGGATCAGTGGAAAGATTATTATTTGTGTCCTGTTGTCTATTAGTAAGAGTTGAGTATAAGATGTTGTGATTTTGTGTTGTTTGATTTATGTTTTGATAGTTTAGGTAATGTATATTGTTTTGGTTCAGATGTGTTTGTGATGATATTGTTCTTAAAAATTCGTCATGATTGAAAATGTGAAGATGTATGTTCTTGGTTCGTTGAAATCTAAGGTTTTGAAGTTTTTTTGTGTTTTTCATATGAGAGTTTTCATATGAGAGCTATGAGAATTAATATAATAATACGAATATAAATATATTTCCGCTTAATTTTATGAATTATAATTTATTTGGTGTATGGACGGGTGTGAGTAAAGCGTAAACAATATTTTAGAAGATAAATAAGTTGTAATTTAGATTTATTATTATATTTAAATTAACGTATAAACTAAAAAAATAAGCGATCAGAGTGTGCGATACATTTTTTCGTATACATTAATAACGCAGAGAATCAAGAGCTAAATAAGCATTGAAATCATCTAAAAGCCTCGCTCGTGCCGTCGGGTGACGTCACGCGCGAGTCGTGCTCAGATTGCTTTTTCCCTCGAAGCCTTCGTTTCGGCTTGGCCGCACATGAACGTGCTCAGCGTCCATGTATTGGTGTAGCTGCCGAAGGCGCGGTCGGGAAACTTCGATGGCGCTCGGCTCTTTCCGAAGACGTCCGAGCGTCGCTCGCTCACGGACACGCGCTACTATGATTGTGTGATGGGCGCGCAAGAGACTAGAGAGGGGGTAACTTTTGCGCGCGATCTGGCTGCACTGCAGCTCACTTCTCATTATTTACTTGTTCCGTCTCTGTCACACCCAGCTCGTGTCTCGAGATTTTAGAGATAGTGGCGCCATCCCGGTAGGACCACATTTTTGTAGCCACCTTTTTCAAGTCTCTCCATAAGAGATCGGACTCCTCCCACTGTAGCCTCCCTGATTGGGCAATAAGGAGAGGCGACTGCTTGATACTAAAATGATCTCGTCTCATTGGATTCCACATAAACATCACCTCGCCGTTCATTTGCCTAGAGTATGTTGCTGCAGCATGGAGTGTCAGAGAGCTCACGCAATGCCAACAGCATAAGATAATCGACGAATAAGCGTCGAGGTGCGAGTAAAGTAATGCAGCGCATTATGTAATATATACACTACCGGTAAAAGTTTCCGAACAAAAGATTAAAAAGTTTCGAAACAATTTTTTATGCCATTTCGCCGATCGTTGACATAAATGAATTGAATAAACGACATTTTAAAGGGAAGATCTTCATTTCGTTGAAAAAAAAATTACTATTTCTTTTACGACTAGCACTCTTTAAGAAACGACCATTTTTCCCCTTTCTGGTGGACCCAGTTTTCAGACGAACTTTTTTACTATGCATTTCTTTGACCGGAATCATAAAGGGGGAAGATTCAATTTTGTTTTTTTTTTTCAAAGCTTCGTACGATTTTTTTTTCTAAAGATATTTTGATTTTTCCACAAAAAAGAGACAATTTTAAATATAACGTGTAAGGTGAAAACGACAAGGGTTCAGGGAAAACCTTAAGTTGGTAAAATGTTGGATCGGTTTTCGTTGAGATCGTGCGAATTTTTCCAGTTTTTTTTTTCGTCATTATTTTCACCTATTTGCGGTGAAAAATCAGATCATTTAATTACCGTAACTCGAAAACCAAGGGATTTGTGGTCAAATTTCAAGAAAGGAAAAAGTTGTGTTTTTATATTTTCACCGCAATAGAATTATTTCAAATTTTTTTTTTCGATTGACGTGACTAGAAAACTATAAAATCTTAACGGGGAAAATAATGTTGAAAAAAATCTGTAATTATTCTATTGCGTAGAAAATAGAAAATTACAATTTTTATATTTTTTACTTTAGTCGTGGAAAAAAATATTTAAAAAAAACGGAATGTAGGTGAATTCTTCCCATTTAAAATGTCGTTTATGAAATTAATTAGTCAACTATAGGCGAAATGGCTTAAAAAATCGTTCAGGAACTATTTTGAATTTTTGTCCGGAAACTTTTCGCCGGTAGTGTAAGTATAAATTGATTTTTAAAAAATGCCAAGGTCAAATAAGACTATAAATAAATTAAACACCGTAATTATTATGGGTGAGTTTTATGATGCACGTAACTTAGTAAATCCACTGAGTATAACAGATCATAAATTAAATGACAATTGCATTTATTGCACGAAAATGCAACTGATTACGAACAGTAGCTATTACATAACCATTTCCATATCCTCCTGTGGAACACGAATATATGCTGTAATTATCATATAATGTATTTAAATTTATGTATATACACAGTATATATATTCCCTTGATCGAATTCATTATCGGGACGACAAACGTGAAAAATATTTTGTATTTGTATAATAGTATATGTGAAAGGTGTATAAATACACAAAGCCTCGGAACCATATCGATTATTTTACCACATAACGCGTACATTTAGTCGACACGCACCATTTTCGGTTTTCTAGATCATCATACAACGACCACAAGCTACATTCGTCGTATCTTCATTTCAACAGAATATCGACAACAAATAAAAATATAAATTTGGCAAGCCAATGCTCGTTCAGTTCTGTACATATTGCATTGATATGGTACATGCTTTCTTCCTCGCTTCGTTTACAAAGAAGTACGCTTTTCGGATTTCGTTTGAAAACATTTATTCGAAATGCCCAAATAAATTCTGCGCAACGTTCTACGGATAAGAGCAATTATGAGAATAAAACAAGCAAGCCATTAGCAAAAAAACATCACATTTCGTGGCGATTAAATAACGTTCGGTTGATCGGGTATAAGAGACGCAAAAAAGGAACTAAAGAATGTCCAAGTGAAGGCCCACGCGCTCGGCCGCTCATTTTCCTCGTTCAAATTCGTTCTAGTTGCTTCGGCTGGTTGCTCTTCGGAAGACACCGTTGGCACGCGGGGAACTTGACGAGCACGAGCAAGAGTCTGATCACCAGGTGGAATGGCTTCGTTTTGTCTCACCTGATTGTTATTATCGCCAACACCAGCGTTGTTGTTCTCCCCGAGAAACGCCGGCTGACCTCTGAAGAACCCGCCCTGAATTCTGCACATATAGCACTGGTTATAATTAATCCCACGCATATTACTTTCATGGCTGAGCCATAGCTCTCGTAAGGTTACACTCACAGATATATGGCAAATCCAAGAAAAGTAACAATGAAAAATCGTAACGGAGAAGAATAGAAGATCACGATACTCGAGAGGACAATCATCCTCGAAAGCATGTCGAATATATCGAGCCAATCGCGATTAAGCGCTGCCGCCTCGTTGACACCTCCATTCGGATTGTTAGCAACATTGTTCGCGTCTTCCACGATTGGCTGTTGAGCCCCAAGCGCACCACCGACCGCTGCGACTTCTGGGCCGTGTGGCACTTCGTTCCCCTCCATGTTATTAGGAGCCTCGGAGAATGCAGTCCCATTGATATACGCGTTATCGTTTGATCTGAGATGTGTTGGATCGCCTTCGACTTGTATTCCCTGAGCAGCCATGCTAGAATCAGCGATAAAAGTTGTCCGCTGCGCAAAGCCTTGGAGCAAGTGCACCGTTTGTTGCATATTCTGTTACAAGGTACTAACATTTGTATGTACCGCGTGAGATATTGGGCATACGCCTGCTGCATCCACACTATTTGATGTTTGTTGAGTTGACTGTAGTATTGTTGGAGAGCAACGGACGGTTCAGGCCCGGATGCCGCTGTGAGGTACCTCGTAGTCTGATCGCCAACATCGCCGCTCAGCTTCGACGTATTCGGCAACGACAGCGTCGGATTATCGACGCATACCAGATGAACGACCAATGGGCCAACTCCGTCGGTGCGTTCCGACCGTACCATGTCTCTCAATATCAGTGAGTCGTCGAGTAGCTTCCCGAGAAATATTATGTGCTGTTCTTGCCTTGGCTGCAATGTTTAGCAGAATTATCTTCATCGTACAGGTGCCTTTGCTGCGCGTGAGAAAGCGTACAGGCGTAAGTGCAAATTTCGAAAATGGTTACTCAAGTAATACGGAAAGAGTTTAAGTGTCGAATATACGGCATGTATGTTGTAATTGAATGAGATAGAAGACGTATCATGAATTGACACAGAATCTCACGGGTTTAGTAGGGTAGACTTGGGCAAGATGATCCTTGAGTCTTGCAACAGTCCAGTCGAGTTTGCACTCCACCGTTTGGTCGTCTATCTGTTGATTTGACGTCTTGACGATAAACTTGACGCTGGCATCGTCGTTCTCTCCGTCCCTCTGGGAATCCATCCTCAACTGGCACTCACTGCTACTTCGATTTTAACCCGTGCAACGAAGATAACTCGGTGGATTTTTCTTGTGATCTTGCGATCAGCGATGTAGACGCACCCGCACTATTGACACTCTAAGCAAGTTTTTTTTTATCGCGCCCCTTCAAAGGAAGAAGTGTTTTGGTTTTTTTGCTTGACCTTCAAATCATCGTATAATTTGCCTACTAATTCGAACTAATGACTGCTCAAAATGCACACGCCTACAACGGCAGGGACGAAACTACGTTTCAATCGCACTGCAAAACAGTAAAGCTTTAATGAGTCGACGTCGCTTCCTTTCGTTTTTTTTCCACGCATCGGAAATACGTGTAGAGCGAGGTGTGTGAAGATAGCTGCTTCTGGCCGTTGGAAGCACGGGCCTACGGCCTCTGCACACTGCACGCTATGAGCGAGGAGCAATGGGCAATATCCAATGGGAACTTCACTTTCTCAGGGGGGTTCGGGAATACCTGAGCTCCCATTGGATATCGGTCATCGCAAATCGCGCGCAGTGTGCAGAGGCCATTGAGGTAATATTGGGTGTGTTTAGACTAACTCAACGTTGAGCAATGTTGAGCAGCGCTGCTCAACGTTGAGAAGCGTTGAGTCTGGACACGTTTGCAACGCATGCGTTTGCGTTGACTAGCGTTGTGTAGCGTTGAGCGGCAACGCCATATTTTAAAAGTGTTTATAAACAAAAGGTGCGGATGAGAACAGTCTCGAGTGATTTTGGCAGCAGCAAGTGAAGTTTATTAATAATATGATGGAAAATCAGCTCATACTTGAATATGATTGGCTTGGCAAAATTTATCATGTTGAAGCACTGCCAGAGTTTCACGAAAAACTGCAAAACGGTGGGTACAGATAGAGGTTATGGATGTGGATATGTTAACGAAATAACACGCACTTTACTGGAATATTTTTTACAAAATGTGTTTGTTTTCTACATATCGTCCACGCAAGCGAATTTTTCCGA
>OX101787.1:43047318-43064818 GCA_944452715.1 Ophion slaviceki | reverse complement strand
CGACATCCCTTCATTGTGTATGCTGATTTGGAGTGTGTGCTGGCAAAGACCGATGGGGAGAATCTAGCGAAAGATATATATCAACACCATGAAGTGTTTAGTATCGGATATTACGTGTGTTGTTCATATGACGATTCATTATCTTCGTATCACTCACGTCGCAGTGCTGATTGTGTATCGTGGTTTGTCGAAGAACTAAAAAATCTGGCACTGCGGATAAAAGAAACTTTCTGTGATAATGTACCAATGGTGTATTTAACACCGAGTGAATGGGCTAGTTTTCGCGCAGCGACTCAATGTCACATATGTGAGAAACCATTTGCGCAAAAAGATGTACGCGTTCAAGATCATTGCCATCTGACTGGGCGCTATAGAGGCCCTGCCCATTCCAACTGCAACCTAAATTACAAGCAGTCATTTTTCATTCCTGTAGTTTTCCACAATTTATCCGGTTATGATGCGCATTTTATAATCAAGGAAGTAGCCACAGCGTTCGAAGGAAAAACCGATGTGCTTCCAATCACAAAGGAGAAATACATATCCTTCACGAAGCATGTTGAAATTAAAGACGATTCAAAACACAACATCCAATTGCGCTTTATCGACTCATACAAATTCCTCAACACCAGTCTCGACAAATTAGCCTCATTTTTGACCGAGGACAAACTAAACATTTTACGCACTCAATTCCCAACTCTCTCGCCAGACGATTTCAATTTGCTGACGCGAAAAGGGGTCTTCCCTTATGAATATATTGATGACGTGGCGAAGCTAGACGACACTTGCCTACCACCACGTGACGCATTTTACAGTTCCCTGACAGATGCTACAGTATGTGAGAGCGAGTACGCACATGCTGAGAAAGTTTGGGAGCGGTTCTCCATTCAAATGCTGGGTAACTATAGCGATTTGTATCTGAAGACAGATGTCTTGTTATTAGCCGATATTTTCGAAAACTTTCGAAATACATGCGTTGAGAGCTATGGCCTAGATCCCGCGTATTACTACACATTGCCCGGATACAACTGGGATGCAATGTTAAAACACTCGAATGTCAAGTTTGAATTACTAACTGACATCGACATGGTTTTATTCGTTGAGCGCGGTATACGCGGTGGTCTCAGTCAATGCTCAAACCGATATGCACACGCTAATAACAAGTACATGGAGTCGTTTGATCCATCGAAAGCATCATCATACTTGATGTATTTTGACGTCAACAATTTGTATGGATGGGCAATGTGTCAACCCTTGCCATATGCAGATTTTCGATGGGTCAACGACGTGTCCAATTTCGATCCATCATGCATCGCGCTAGACTCACCTATAGGCTACATCCTTGAAGTCGACTTGGAATATCCGCGATCTCTACATGATGCGCACAAAGACCTGCCGTTTTGTCCAATACATGAAAAACCGCCGGGTAAGCGGGAAGAAAAGCTGTTAGCAACTGTCTGCGATAAAAAACGCTATATCATACACTATCGGAATTTACAACAGTGCTTACGCCATGGGCTTCGCCTCACGAAAATCCATAGAGTCCTACAGTTTACACAATCCCCATGGCTGCGTTCGTATATTGAGTTGAATACCGAGTTTCGAACGCGTGCCAAAAACGATTTCGAAAAGAATTTGTTCAAATTAATGAATAATGCGGTCTTTGGCAAAACGATGGAGAATGTGCGCAACCATGTAGATGTTAAGCTTTTAACAAAATGGGAGGGCAGGTATGGCGCAGAGGCAATGATTGCGAAGCCAAACTTCCACAGCCGAAGTGTTTTTTCGGAAAACCTCGTGGCCGTGGAATTGCGCAATCTCGAGGTAAAATTCAACAAGCCAATATATGTGGGTATGTGCATACTCGACATATCCAAAACATGCTTGTATGGATTTCATCACGAGTATATGGTACCTCTGTATCGAGATAAATGCAAAGTCATGTATACCGATACGGATAGTCTCATATATGCTATTGAGAGCGATGATATATATGCCGACATGAAGCGCGACATTGAAAAATTTGATACAAGCGATTATTCAGCGGACAATCGGTATGGTATACCGCTCATCAACAAGAAGGTGCCCGGTCTCATGAAGGACGAATGTAATGGAGCAATTATGACGGAATTTATTGGACTTCGATCGAAAATGTACGCAACACGTGTTGATGAGGGTAAGAAGGACACGAAAAAAATTAAAGGCGTCAAGAGTAGCGTTGTGGCGAGGACAATCACGTTTGACGATTATGCTCAATGCTTGAAGGAAAATATTGAAATGGAGCGTAGTCAAACGTGCATTCGATCAAAATTACACCAAGTCTACACCATTCGCGAGACGAAAATTGCTCTGAGTCCTCATGACGATAAGCGGTATATCATACCTGGGACCTCTGATACCCTACCATGGGGGCATTATAGAATACCGTCGTAAAAAGTTTTGTAAATTTTTTTTTTTCCACAACCGTGATGTAAAAATTGTGTACATTTTTGTGAATATCAATGTATAAAACTCGTGAAAATCATATATATATTTTGTTCACTCGATGTAAAACATGTTAAAATTATGTTTGTTGTTGTAAATATTTAATCGTGTAAGAATAGATCCATTATTTTCTGTAAATAAAGAAACGGACTTTTTATAATCACATGTGTTTATTCACTCTATCCATTTCCTCGTACCCACGTTCCACGAAAAAAGGGATTATCGACGGCGGGAAGAGGGGGAAAAAGCAAGCCTGCTGTGGAGTCGGTCGAAGGCCTTGGAAGGATACATGCGGAGACGACCAACAGGTCAAGAGTCATAAAACACGCATATTTTCAATTTTCTTCATTATCGACTACAAATCGGATTTTCTTATCCAACTATTGTAGCCATTGTCGAACCCGAGCCATTCAACAGACATTCGATTACCGCGCTTCTTCAATACTGCTTCAATGAGATAGATATCGGGGTGCTTGACACTGGGAAGTTCTTGTTCGTAAAAACCCCCGGCGATCGGTTCATCTTTATGGTCCTTCAAGTGGTACGTCACGGGATGAGTTTTTTTTTCACACGATAGATTGTATATATTTCTGTTGTCCACTTTGGGGTGTAACCCTTTTCGAAAACAGTCTTAAATCTGCTGATTCTCACTTTATTACCAACGGCGAATTTCGGCGATCTTTCCATTGGAGGCTTATTGAAATTCTGCTGCAGTTGCTTCTCATTTTCCACGTTCACGTTTCTCGGCTTCATCTTAATGGTGCGGTGTACAGAATCGTTATATTCGGCTACTAGATTGTCAAGAATATCGATCCACTTATAATTACCACGAAGACTAAATTGCATCCACATCTTGTCAAAAGTGTCATTTTTGCTTTGAACATCGATAACTCAGCGATAAAAAATCGTACAGAGCTCTCCCACCGCTCAAATTAAAAGGGAAGAATCCAGCTAGACGAACATTTTGAAATTTTTTTTTACTTTGGTTTTTTGATGGTTACTAAAAATTGGCTGATGCGAAAAATGTTTGAGTCATGCCACATGGGTTGGCATAAATTAAAGTCGACTCCTCTCCTTTTCCTTTAAAAATTGGCGATTAGTCTTTATTAGTAGCCATCAAAAAACCAAAGTAAAAAAAATTCAAAATGTTTGCTCATCTTTCACAGTCTGCACGGACTTAAATAAATTATTTTGATTGATCGGATTGAAAGGATCGTCTAGCTGGATTCTTCCCTTTTAATTTGAGCGGTGGGAGAGCTCTGTACGATTTTTTATCGCTGAGTTATCGATGTTCAAAGCAAAAATGACACTTTTGACAAGATGTGGATGCAATTTAGTCTTCGTGGTAATTATAAGTGGATCGATATTCTTGACAATCTAGTAGCCGAATATAACGATTCTGTACACCGCACCATTAAGATGAAGCCGAGAAACGTGAACGTGGAAAATGAGAAGCAACTGCAGCAGAATTTCAATAAGCCTCCAATAGAAAGATCGCCGAAATTCGCCGTTGGTAATAAAGTGAGAATCAGCAGATTTAAGACTGTTTTCGAAAAGGGTTACACCCCAAAGTGGACAACAGAAATATATACAATCTATCGTGTGAAAAAAACACTCATCCCGTGACGTACCACTTGAAGGACCATAAAGATGAACCGATCGCCGGGGGTTTTTACGAACAAGAACTTCCCAGTGTCAAGCACCCCGATATCTATCTCATTGAAGCAGTATTGAAGAAGCGCGGTAATCGAATGTCTGTTGAATGGCTCGGGTTCGACAATGGCTACAATAGTTGGATAAGTAAATCCGATTTGTAGTCGATAATGAAGAAAATTGAAAATATGCGTGTTTTATGACTCTTGACCTGTTGGTCGTCTCCGCATGTATCCTTCCAAGGCCTTCGACCGACTCCACAGCAGGCTTGCTTTTTCCCCCTCTTCCCGCCGTCGATAATCCCTTTTTTCGTGGAACGAGGGTGCGAGGAAATGGATAGAGTGAATAAACACATGTGATTATAAAAAGTCCGTTTCTTTATTTACAGAAAATAATGGATCCATTCTTACACGATTAAATATTTACAACAACAAACATAATTTTAACATGTTTTACATCGAGTGAACAAAATATATATATGATTTTCACGAGTTTTATACATTGATATTCACAAAAATGTACACAATTTTTACATCACGGTTGTGGAAAAAAAAAATTTACAAAACTTTTTACGACGGTATTCTATAATGCCCCCATGGTAGGGTATCAGAGGTCCCAGGTATGATATACCGCTTATCGTCATGAGGACTCAGAGCAATTTTCGTCTCGCGAATGGTGTAGACTTGGTGTAATTTTGATCGAATGCACGTTTGACTACGCTCCATTTCAATATTTTCCTTCAAGCATTGAGCATAATCGTCAAACGTGATTGTCCTCGCCACAACGCTACTCTTGACGCCTTTAATTTTTTTCGTGTCCTTCTTACCCTCATCAACACGTGTTGCGTACATTTTCGATCGAAGTCCAATAAATTCCGTCATAATTGCTCCATTACATTCGTCCTTCATGAGACCGGGCACCTTCTTGTTGATGAGCGGTATACCATACCGATTGTCCGCTGAATAATCGCTTGTATCAAATTTTTCAATGTCGCGCTTCATGTCGGCATATATATCATCGCTCTCAATAGCATATATGAGACTATCCGTATCGGTATACATGACTTTGCATTTATCTCGATACAGAGGTACCATATACTCGTGATGAAATCCATACAAGCATGTTTTGGATATGTCGAGTATGCACATACCCACATATATTGGCTTGTTGAATTTTACCTCGAGATTGCGCAATTCCACGGCCACGAGGTTTTCCGAAAAAACACTTCGGCTGTGGAAGTTTGGCTTCGCAATCATTGCCTCTGCGCCATACCTGCCCTCCCATTTTGTTAAAAGCTTAACATCTACATGGTTGCGCACATTCTCCATCGTTTTGCCAAAGACCGCATTATTCATTAATTTGAACAAATTCTTTTCGAAATCGTTTTTGGCACGCGTTCGAAACTCGGTATTCAACTCAATATACGAACGCAGCCATGGGGATTGTGTAAACTGTAGGACTCTATGGATTTTCGTGAGGCGAAGCCCATGGCGTAAGCACTGTTGTAAATTCCGATAGTGTATGATATAGCGTTTTTTATCGCAGACAGTTGCTAACAGCTTTTCTTCCCGCTTACCCGGCGGTTTTTCATGTATTGGACAAAACGGCAGGTCTTTGTGCGCATCATGTAGAGATCGCGGATATTCCAAGTCGACTTCAAGGATGTAGCCTATAGGTGAGTCTAGCGCGATGCATGATGGATCGAAATTGGACACGTCGTTGACCCATCGAAAATCTGCATATGGCAAGGGTTGACACATTGCCCATCCATACAAATTGTTGACGTCAAAATACATCAAGTATGATGATGCTTTCGATGGATCAAACGACTCCATGTACTTGTTATTAGCGTGTGCATATCGGTTTGAGCATTGACTGAGACCACCGCGTATACCGCGCTCAACGAATAAAACCATGTCGATGTCAGTTAGTAATTCAAACTTGACATTCGAGTGTTTTAACATTGCATCCCAGTTGTATCCGGGCAATGTGTAGTAATACGCGGGATCTAGGCCATAGCTCTCAACGCATGTATTTCGAAAGTTTTCGAAAATATCGGCTAATAACAAGACATCTGTCTTCAGATACAAATCGCTATAGTTACCCAGCATTTGAATGGAGAACCGCTCCCAAACTTTCTCAGCATGTGCGTACTCGCTCTCACATACTGTAGCATCTGTCAGGGAACTGTAAAATGCGTCACGTGGTGGTAGGCAAGTGTCGTCTAGCTTCGCCACGTCATCAATATATTCATAAGGGAAGACCCCTTTTCGCGTCAGCAAATTGAAATCGTCTGGCGAGAGAGTTGGGAATTGAGTGCGTAAAATGTTTAGTTTGTCCTCGGTCAAAAATGAGGCTAATTTGTCGAGACTGGTGTTGAGGAATTTGTATGAGTCGATAAAGCGCAATTGGATGTTGTGTTTTGAATCGTCTTTAATTTCAACATGCTTCGTGAAGGATATGTATTTCTCCTTTGTGATTGGAAGCACATCGGTTTTTCCTTCGAACGCTGTGGCTACTTCCTTGATTATAAAATGCGCATCATAACCGGATAAATTGTGGAAAACTACAGGAATGAAAAATGACTGCTTGTAATTTAGGTTGCAGTTGGAATGGGCAGGGCCTCTATAGCGCCCAGTCAGATGGCAATGATCTTGAACGCGTACATCTTTTTGCGCAAATGGTTTCTCACATATGTGACATTGAGTCGCTGCGCGAAAACTAGCCCACTCACTCGGTGTTAAATACACCATTGGTACATTATCACAGAAAGTTTCTTTTATCCGCAGTGCCAGATTTTTTAGTTCTTCGACAAACCACGATACACAATCAGCACTGCGACGTGAGTGATACGAAGATAATGAATCGTCATATGAACAACACACGTAATATCCGATACTAAACACTTCATGGTGTTGATATATATCTTTCGCTAGATTCTCCCCATCGGTCTTTGCCAGCACACACTCCAAATCAGCATACACAATGAAGGGATGTCGCTCTTTCCGGCTAAAGTTGCTGAACTGGAGCCACTTATTGGTGTCGTTTGGTAGTCGGATCACGCAGTCGTTTATCGCCCCACAATCGACCTCATGTGATCGCAATTTTTCCTCGGAACCAAAGTAGTGCAAACATCTGCAAAAAAAAAATATTGTTTTTTGTTTCATTCGTCTAGCATATATAATTACCTATATATATATTATGGTGACTACATACCGATCACAGATATATTTTTTATGCTCCTTTTTGGTCAGTTGTGCCCTCACGAGTCTCGACAGGTTCTTGATCCATACGAAGTGTCCCACATTGCTGTCCTCGGTATCTTGCATGTACAGCAAATTGATGTGCTTATCCTTCTTATTTTGAGTTACGCGTATTGGAACGATGTCCTTTTTGGCGGTGGTGGTATATACGTTGATCGATACATTGTTATGAGCTTCAAATTTCTTCATTTGATGTATCGTCACCGGGAATTCGATATCCTGGAGATTCAGTACTGTCGAATAATGAGGGTAAGAAGATGTACGATGGATGTTTTGTTCAACTGGGTATAGAGCAGCGACAACTGCCCATGCGAAACACGCGTTATCGTTGGATTTGACGTTAACCACAGCTCTCTTCATCATTATTTCCCGTGGCAATGATATGGAGCACCCGGCACGCATCGGATTATACTTATTCACATTTATCGTGAGGTTAAGTATTTTCTGCAGAGCCCAGCCACTATCACGTTCTTGCAATTCATCGAGTAATGTTAAAGTGGGCTCCACAACACGTTGTTCATACCACTCACCCAAATCGCTTGTGCTAAATAGTTCGCAGTTTCGCGTGTTGATACTTTTATTCGCATGTTTGTCACCACTCGCGAACTCACCATTAAACACTATATTGATTTTAATACTGTTATGCTTGTTGATGATATTTTGCACATGTTGAAGCACTAGGACGCGAGCATCATTTAGAAAGTGTTTCGGCTCGATGTGGTTGCGATTGATGATGGAACCGGTCAATATGCGACTCTCGAAGGATGTTTCAATCTCACGCCAGGTTAACTCATGATCACCGTGTCCTGCGCCTGTGTGTACGAAACGACTCCGCACACAATTCCTCAATCCTTCCAGACGCGCTATTTGAGCTATGAGTGACTGTTGATGTCCGATTAATAATCGCGGGCGCTTAATCCGGCTTTGCGTTTCCAGCCCTTCGATGAACTCGACACATCGTTGCTCCCACGCGGCAAAATCTTCGAACGAGCGTAAAAGCACGGCTTGGTCATACAAGATTTTCGCCATGTTGATGAGTATGAAAAAACTTCCACGATGTTAACAGACTGACTGCTTAATGCAAAGTGTGGTCAGATTTGAGCGGAGCAGATCATTAAAAAGGCCCTTCGGGGGAAAAAAGTTCGGCCCTCTCTCGGGAAAAAAACAGAGTTTTCCGATAACGCGTGGATTGCTCGAGGAACATGAGACAAAAAAACAGGAAGTCGGGAGGCCTCGGGTCAAAAGATTTTATGGGCCCTGCAGCTCAAGTGGTCCATCGGCGCCAACGGCCCTTGATCCCTAAAGTTTATAGTTTTTCCGAGAAATCCTGACTTGTCGAGACCTGTCTAAAGTGTTGGCGAGACTCGTGACAGGAGTGGACACGCATGCAAACATCTTGACATTATCTTTCGAAATGGAGACCTCGACTTTTCAAGAGCTGCGCTCAAGTGGTCCATCCGCGGTCCCTTTGACCCCTAAAGATTACAGTTTTTCCAAGAAACCTGTCAGGACCTGTCTCGAGTGTCGTCGAGAGACAAGGCGGATTCAATTGGCATTGTCTTTCGGAATGAAACCAAGACCTCGTTTTTTTTTTTGCCTTCTTGAGTGAAATATATCACCACCCGATATCTGGACCGAATATTTAAAATGACGTCAAGTTGCGCCTAGACGGTAACCTGAAAACTCTAAGATGTTCTTTATAATACGCCAGTTTAGTCTCCATGACCTTACGCTGTTCTGTAGAGATCGTAAAAGTCAATGCTTGGAGAGCCTGGCAAGCTTTCTCCTCCACGAGTGCACCCTCTTCTGGATAGCAGATGCCTACCCCATAGAGATAGTTAAGAAAAAACTTTTCGTTTATCCCTGACCAGGATGCAACATCTTGCAGGATTTTTTTTTCTACAAGTCCCAACTAATGTTGAAAACCATTTTCACATCCTGTTGACCATCCCCCACCCTGCTATAAGCCCATGAGGATCCAAAAATCGAAATCCGAAGAAGGATCGGAACAGCAGTTTTCGCCATTCCAGTCTTCAACCTCCGAGGTGTCAGTGTGAAAGAGTCCGAAAACGGAAAATCAGTTAAGAAAAATGTCGAACCAAATTGAAGTGATCGATCTCGTCGATGATGAGATGGAAGTTGTTGTGAATATCGCCGATGACGACGAAGTGGAAGTTGGGGTAGACGAAGACGTTATTGATATCGCCGATGACGACGAAGTGGAAGTTGGGGTAGACGAAGACGTTATTGATATCGCCGATGATGACGATGATGAGTGGGCGGAAATTGAACGGCTTGCACACAATGATATGGAGTTGGCGGAACTAGACAGTGACACCGAATCCGTCGACAGTGGATTGGGTGATGCCTCAGACGAGGGAGTTCATTATATGCGGGAAATAGTTGTGGACCAGCAGCAAATAAATCGGTTGAACCGGGACGTCATGTGCTGTGTCAATTATGAATATTTCACTGAAAACAATCGGGCAATATTTTGTGTGTCGTGCTATTTCGACATGCGGGACGTGGTTGATCGGCTGATCCAAAGATGTGGCCACTTCAGCGAGCGCTTCAACAACATCCGGGGGATCTTTTGCACCAAGTGCGGCGGGCCGACCCACCAAGTTTCGATGCGCGACACATGCCCCATCTGCTTAAACTTATATTGGGTCGATGGTTCGTATTATCTTTAATATGATTCAAAATATGATTATGTTTGATAGGTTAATAAGATGCATGCTTTATTATGTTTCAGGATAACGGATCCACTACGGATATTTGACACACACACACACACACACACACACACACACACACACACACACACACACACACACACACACCAAAGATTTGATGTATAATTTATACTATGCAACGTTATTTGTTCAATTTAATTATTAATAAACTATTGTTTTATTGTCATATGATTCAAAGCATTCTTTTTGCCCCCTCCCCCTTCCTTCCACACAAATACACTCACACACACTCACACACACACACACACACACACACACACGCGCGCGCACACACACACACACACACACACACACACACACACGCACGCATGCACGCACGCGCACACACACACACACACACACACACACACACACACACACACACACACACAAAACACTCATCGACGCTGACTTCCCCCTCCCGCCAATCACTCCACGGACCGCATGGCTATCCCCTCCATAGAGGTCCCCTCTATGGCATCACACGCGCCCGGCGACCTCCTCTCGACCCGGTGACCTCCTTTTGAATTAGAACCGCCCTAGTACATCTACTAATAAGCCTGCAAAATTTCAAGAAGATCGGTTCATTAGTGTTCGAGTAATCTTGGTCACCGACTTCAGAAATGCCATTTTGAGAAAAACGCGTTTAAAGTTTCAATTTCAGTTTACACGAAAAAAATATTTTTTTTTGTAAACTTACATATAGTCATCTATTCCGGGCCCATACTTCTGTATGGGCCCGGATACTTATACTTCAAAAAAAAATGCAATAAAAAAATCGATTTTTTCAAAATCGCAAGTGGGGGTAACCCCTTAAAAAGAATAACTCAAGGAGAAAAACTGGTGCTGGGCGTCTGTCATGGCCATGGCTCAACGATATGGAGGACATTTTTCACGATGATAAATCGATTAATTTCTCCACAGACGAAGTGATTTCGAGTATGGTCGATAAAGAAAATTCGCCAATGAATCTCTCAGTTTCAAATGAAAGGTAAATATTTCATCGAATCCACTGAGGTATTTTTTAAATTGTCAAACAAGATGGACTTCATTAATGCGTACTTTATTATTGTTGTCATTTCAGCAGTTTGAACAGCACCGAAAGCTCTCCTGATAGCGTGCAAGAGACTAGCACAAGCGCAGAATGCTCAGAAATAAGTATGAGTACAAGCTCATCGTCGAGATCTGGGAGGTCCCAAAACAATAAAAAGCTTTACTATCAAAGGCAAAAACAGTTTGACGTCAACACTACAAAGCTCGACACTTTGAAGAACTTAGGGGAAAAATTAGATCTCGCAAGAAAAGTTCGGGAAAACAACGCGCTGCTCCAAGCTCAGAGAACTTCAGAGCTAACGGATGCCATCAATGCTCGGACGCAAGTTCTGAAGGGCATATTAATGCACCTCAAGTTATTGCTAGATAGATCCAAGAAAAGCGATGATTTGTAACCAAGTCCGTACGCCATATCTGTGATGACTGAAACGGTTCAGCGTGCAATTTTTATTTTGTTGCGTTTCGATTCTGCTTTCCATAGTTTAACAGTATTATTGAAATAAATTTAAATCTTTTATATTTTCTTACCTTACTTTTAGTATTTGTTACTTTTCACTTTAAGTGATAATATTCATCACTGCTGAGAGCACCAAAAATATGAAAACGATTATTAGAAAAGGCTCATCAATGTGATTTAGTTTTATATTATTAAGTGTAAAAAAAAGTGTGATAAGAAAATTAATGAATAAGGTGTATCACTTTGTGATTACACAGGGTAGTGATTTTATTCCGTTAAGATTAAATAGTTATACACAATACATTTAAGTGCCTGCAAAAAATATTTTTTAATATAATAAAAGAGACGTATTTATTATACGAATGATTTATTCATGTGAAAAACGACTCATTGTACTAAACTAAGTACTTGCTAAGTACTTAAAACGTCCACATAAAGAGATTTATATTGTTTCTACGGGAGTGAAAGCAAAAGTAATTGTCAATGATATTAACATAGTCAAAAAAAGAAGATAGTAATGTGTAGTTAAATAAAAAATTAATAGAACTTTGATCATATTTACTCCATATTATCGTCAATTTCAGCGTACAAAAAATATACTAATATCTTAGCGCGAATACTCTTTCTGTCTATCGGGGATGACAAAAATCCTTCCGCGAACCTTCCCAACCTCAACTGAAACACTTTTAGAGTAGAAAAGTCCACTTTATTGTTTTCAACCTCACATGCCGCGTATTTTGCACTCTCACGTCTCTCACACCTCGAATTTTTGAATTTCATTTTCATTTTCAAATTTTTAACAAAATTCAATTAATAGTCTTTATGGTATTATCGAAATAATGCATTCATTATTTGAATTCGTTTATCACGAGCAACAATATTTTCAATTTCATCTATATCTTCGTCTACATTTTCATCATTATTATCAACATCGACTGCGTTATTCTGTACATTCATATTGTCTCTGAGATGCGCATCACCAGTAGTGTAATGGGGCCGATTCTAAACCAAAATTCCTACTACCGACATTTACCGACTTAGTTGAGAATCGAACCAAAAAATGGTAGATTTCTGTGCTATCGGCGGATGGTCGGGTAGGGTTTTGATTTAGAATTGGCCCCATGATCGACTGTCGATGTCTGTACTTACCGACCGATGGTAGGGCTGCACTGCTTACCGACTGATGGTGATGCTCACCTGCTTACCGACCGATGGTAGGGCTCACCTGCTTACCGACCGATGGTGGTGAGTCCCTCTTCGCCGCGAATGGAATTCGGCGGAATGGGGGGGGGGGGTAAACACGGGGACACACGTGCGATTACTAGCGAGGCCGCGCACCGACTGACAAAGAGTCGAAGTGCTTTGTAGTAAAAGGGAGTTCCCCTCCCCTCCGCGGGAAAAGGGGGGGGGGCGGCGGGAGGAAGAGTGGAGGGTCCGATTTCTCAGAAATTGTTTTAAACATTTGTGGGTGGTGAGTCATCGGGCGCTTGCCGTGGCTTGACAAAGCCCCCCCCCCCCCCCCACCTCACCGAGATGCGACAGTTTTGTTTATCGACGTGTTGAAACCGGCGAATTGAGGTGTTGAATGATTATTTTCCGAGAATTTATCATCGGCCGGTGACATTTGATAGTGTCAAAATGGCGGCGGGATTTCGTCAGATTTCTTTTCTACGAATATTTTTGTAACGTTTTGGGGGAGGGGGGGGGGGGGTAGCGGAACGCGTGACATTTTTCCGCGCTCGGACCCTCGTGCCCTCAATGTAGGGGGGGGGGGGGAGTACATAATCTCGCGATTCAAGATCGGACGCACACATGAGAAAGAACTACGTACACACGAATGAAACAATGGAGTTCATCGATAAAATTGGTAAAATTGTCGATTTTCTGCCGACGAAGAAGCTCAGAGAGTTGTCACCCGGGTCGGATTATATCATCACCAACATACGGGCGGTCCACACCAAATTTGGCAAAAAGCACGTCGTTGACATTCGCAACGAATTCAGTGTGTTTCTACCCGGAACGATCATCAAGGCGCTTGAGGCTGATTCGACAACATTGGAGAGCATGTTGGCAGCAGCGCATAGAGGAGATCTATGCATGGTCTACCGCGGCGGAAAATGTCACAGCCTGAAATTCGCGAATTCAGCAACATTCCAGCTGATGTTGGCAGCAGCGTACAAAAGAAATGTCTGCATAGCCTACATCGGCGGAAAGTTTATCGCATACGTTAAGGGTCACGAAAATCGAGAACAGCTAGCTCATATACTAAATTTGAAAAATTATCTAGTAATTGAAACGTTGGACTCAGACTCCGAAGATATGGATGCATAATGCATAATGAAGGATACTAGTAAAACATTTCAAGAAAAAATCATCTTGTGTTCAAGATTTAAAACTACGAGAAAGAGCGCCCACCGTCTCGCTGTTTGGAACTCGATCTTGTATATACAAACTCGACGTTCGAGCGCGTGCCGGCACACACACACACACACACACACACACACACACACATACGCGCGTGCGAGGTTGTATAGAGATTTCCTTCTTAAATACATTTGCGAGCCCTTCTGTATCGATATTTCATTTCGATTCATTGGACAGTCTGGACCATGGACGATTGCGATAAAATTATCGACAAGTTGAGCGGTGCGAGGAACAATTTCTCTCACATGGATAAGTAGCAAAAGTTCTGTGAGGTGCATGTCAAACTTTTGGGGCAAACATTGAAAAAACCGGGGCTCAACGTCGGTCAAAAACTGAAAATACAATCGACAATAGCGAAATTGTTGTCGTTGAGGGAAAAAATCGTGCGTGGAGCGAGTGTAAGCAGCGCAGGTGTAAGCGGTGCTGGTGTGAGTGACGCTCGCGAAAAGCTAAAGTGGGTCGATCTCGAGTCGGCATTCAAAAATCGAATAAAGACAGGCTCGATTGTGAATTTCGAGCACAAAGATGTGCAAAGTTTCCTCGAAGATGCGATGCGCGTGGTGGTTTCAAAACTGGACAAAATCGTGCGCGAGGAGGGTAACATGAAGGTGAATGTGACCTTGGCGTGCAAATTTCACCTCATGAAGGTGAATGAAATCATTGAGGAGGAAAAGACATTTCAAACGACAAACGCGGTCATTCTACCATCGAGCGATATTGCCGAGTGGTTCATCGAGTGCGTCCAAGCAAAACTCTCCGCCAAAATCGAGGACTTTCAGGAAAAAGAGTCTGGTTGGACGTTACACGAAATCTCTCATCTACTTGTGAACATTAACAAGTACGAACCACTGCGAGGGAGCTTATCCACTTACACGCGTCTCCCGAGGGATATACAGATGAAACGGGCCGTCGTCAATATTCAAAACAATGACCCCTATTGTTTTCTCTGGTCCGTCACAGCAGCACTCTCTCCACCACCGAGGATGCATCCCGAACGTACGAGTTCCTATCCTCATTATAGCGAGATGCTCCACTACGAAGGCCTGGATTTCCCGATGAGTTTGTCAAAGATTGCAAAATTTGAGCAATCGAATGGCTTATCGATCCATGTGTATGGGATTGATGGTACGACAAAAGACGGCACGAGTAAAATTGTTCCGATATATCTGAGTAAGCAAATGTCGGATAAAGCAACCATTCATCTACTCATGATCAACACCGAAATGGAGGAGGAGGAGGAGGATGAGGAAGAGGACGCAAGTGTTCCCAAGGTGTATCATCATTACGCGTGGATTAAGAACATGTCGCGACTCTTGAGTGCGCAGGTGTCGAGGAAAGGACATCACATGTGGATTTGTGACCGGTGTTTGTGTTACTTCAGCACAGAAGAAATATTGCAACGACATAAAGAGGACTGCCGTAATAATTGTCGTGTTACGTTTCCCGAAGGTACAAAAACAAAATTGAAATTCAAAAATTATCAGCACAAGGAGATAGTTCCGTTTGTAATTTACGCAGATTTGGAGTGTTTGCTCGAACCGGTCACAGCACCGCAGGCTAACACTGTAAATTATCAGAAGCATACCCCTCACAGTATTGCCTACTATAAGCATTGCAGTTTCAATGACGCTCTCTCGGAGTACAAGGCGTTTCGTGGAAAGAACTGTATCGAATGGTTCATGCGTGAATTAGAAGGACTGGCCGGCTCATTGCACGGCATTTTTCAGACCATAGTACCAATGAAACCTTTGAGTAGCGACGAAAGTCGAAGTTTCAAGTTGGCTGAAAATTGTCACATTTGTGAAAAAACCATTTGCGCCGACAAACGTAAGAGTCCGAGATCATTGTCACTTTACGGGAAAATTCCGCGGCGCCGCTCATCAAGACTGTAATTTGAATTACAAAATTGCCCACGTAGTCCCGATAGTTTTTCACAACTTGTCCGGATACGACGCACACTTTTTGATAGTAGCATTGGCTCGAACCTTCGAAGGATCCATGAGTCTTTTGCCTATTAACAAGGAGAAATATATTTCTTTTTCAAAGCGCGTCAAAGGTACACGCGTGCAGCATCGATTCATCGACTCTTTGAGGTTCATGCCGAGTAGCATCGAAAAGTTAGCATCTTACCTGAAAAATGATCAAAAAATAGTAACACGCAAGCATTGCGCTAACGCCACGCAATTTGAATTGTTGACGCGAAAAGGCGTTTTTCCCTACGACTATGTGGACTCTTGGCTGCGACTCGATGAGACGCAATTGCCTGCGAAAAACAATTTTTTCTCCCGATTGAGTAATGAAGATATTTCGGCGGACGATTACGCGCACGCGTGCAAAGTTTGGACCGTCTTTAATCTCAAAACGTTGGGTGAATATTCCGACTTGTATTTGAAAACCGACGTACTCCTTCTGACAGATATTTTTGAGAATTTTCGACGAAATTGCATCAACACGTACGGCCTCGATCCATTGCACTATTTTACCGCACCTGGTCTATCTTTTGATGCGATGTTAAAATGTACCAGCGTAGAACTCGAACTCTTGCTCGACGTTGACATGTTAATGTTCATCGAGAAAGGTATTCGCGGTGGTGTAGCGCAGTGCTGCAATAGGTACGGGAAAGCGAATAATCGCTACATGCGTGATAACTTCAATCCAAACGAACCCGAGTCATACTTGATGTATTACGATGTCAATAACCTGTATGGTGCAGCTATGTGTGAGTCACTACCATTCGGCTCGTTCGCTTGGGTGGAAAGATTCGGGGAACGTATCGAGAGTATTCCCGACGACGCCGAAACGGGCTACATTTTCGAAGTCGATTTGGAGTATCCTCGAGAGTTACACGACACCCACAAAGATCTGCCTCTGTGCCCCGAACACTACGTCCCTCCTGGCAGCACTCAACGAAAACTAACGACCACACTGCTTCGAAAAGAAAAATACGTCATTCATTATAGAAATTTGAAGCAATGCTTGAAATTGGGATTGCGTCTCCTAAAAATTCACAGAGTCCTCAAATTCTCACAGCGCGCATGGCTGAAAAAATACATCGATATAAATACGGAATTGAGAAAGCAATCGAACAATGATTTTGAGAAAAATTTTTACAAACTCATGAACAACGCGGTCTTTGGTAAAACAATGGAAAATGTCAGGAAACATCGAGAAGTGCGACTCGTGACAAAGTGGAAGGGGCGGTGGGGGGCCGAAGCGCAGATTGCCAAGCCAACGTTCCATAGCTGCACCATATTTGACAAAGACATCGTTATTATCGAGCTCAATCAAGCATGCGTTCTATTCAACAAGCCTATATACACCGGATTTTCCATACTCGATATCTCCAAACTCTGGATTTATAATTTTCATTACAATTTCATGCGCGAAAGATTCGACGATCGAGCAAAATTATTGTATACAGACACTGATAGTCT
>OX101787.1:42874254-43047118 GCA_944452715.1 Ophion slaviceki | reverse complement strand
CACACACGCCGACCTCCCCACGACCGTAGCGCCACCTTGGCTTCCCTACACGCACGCACGCACGTACGCACATACACACAAAACACTCATCGACGCCCCCCCCCCCCTCTTGCCACGGGGCTCCCTTTTACTACAAAGCACTTCGACGCCCCCCCCCCCCCCCCAACGACTGACAAAGAGTCGAAGTGCTTTGTAGTAAAAGGGAGCCCCGCGGCAAGAGGGGGGGGGGGGCGTCGATGAGTGTTTTGTGTGTATGTGCGTACGTGCGTGCGTGCGTGTAGGGAAGCCAAGGTGGCGCTACGGTCGTGGAGAGGTCGCCGGGGCGCGTGTGACGTCACAGAGGAGCCTATGTGGTGTGCGGGGGGGGGGGGGGGGTAAAAGAATGCATCGAATGGTCAGTATTGGGATAATTAAACAATAGTTTATTCACAATAAAATTAAACAACGGAATTACATAGTATGTGTTGTTAAATCGTATTTGTGTTTGTGGGTAGGTGTGTGGGTGTGTATGTGTGTGTGTGTGTGTGTGTGCGTGCGTGCGTGCGTGCGTGCGTGCGTGCGTGCGTGCGTGCGTGCGTGCGTGAGTGCGTGCGTGCGTGTGTGTGTGTGTGTGTGTGAAGAGCGGCCTTTCAAAGCCCAATATTTATGGCATGCAGCTGGTTCCATTCCGAAAGACAACGTCTATTGCATCCGTTTTATTTTTTAATGTTCCATATCATCGGAAGCATAACCCCATGGAAGAGTGTCCGTGGAATCTGGGATTAGCACTCTTTTGTCATCTCTCCAGCTGAGAGCAATTTTCTGTTGCGTCGCCGTATGTACAATGTGTTTTTTACTCGTGATCAATTGTTGCGCCTTGACAAGATTTTCGTGCGCAAACAAGCAATTTTTAAAGTCGTCGAATGTGATGGATTTCAGGGTTGACCGCCGTACACCCTTAGCTCTCTTCTTCGCGTCATCACAGTCGAGAATTTTGAACGAGTACAATTTCGCTCTCAAACCTACAAACTCCGTCACAATGCGACCATTATTCTCATCTTTCATGAGACCTAGTACTTTCTTATTGCGCAAAGGCATATTATACGGATTGTTGGGTGAATAATCAGACGTGTCAAATTTCTCAATATCACGCTTCATCTCTTCATACATGTCGGGCACGCTGATGTGATAGATGAGACTATCAGTGTCTGTATACAATAATTTTGCTCGATCGTCGAATCTTTCGCGCATGGAATTGTAATGAAAATTATAAATCCAGAGTTTGGAGATATCGAGTATGGAAAATCCGGTGTATATAGGCTTGTTGAATAGAACGCATGCTTGATTGAGCTCGATAATAACGATGTCTTTGTCAAATATGGTGCAGCTATGGAACGTTGGCTTGGCAATCTGCGCTTCGGCCCCCCACCGCCCCTTCCACTTTGTCACGAGTCGCACTTCTCGATGTTTCCTGACATTTTCCATTGTTTTACCAAAGACCGCGTTGTTCATGAGTTTGTAAAAATTTTTCTCAAAATCATTGTTCGATTGCTTTCTCAATTCCGTATTTATATCGATGTATTTTTTCAGCCATGCGCGCTGTGAGAATTTGAGGACTCTGTGAATTTTTAGGAGACGCAATCCCAATTTCAAGCATTGCTTCAAATTTCTATAATGAATGACGTATTTTTCTTTTCGAAGCAGTGTGGTCGTTAGTTTTCGTTGAGTGCTGCCGGGAGGGACGTAGTGTTCGGGGCACAGAGGCAGATCTTTGTGGGTGTCGTGTAACTCTCGAGGATACTCCAAATCGACTTCGAAAATGTAGCCCGTTTCGGCGTCGTCGGGAATACTCTCGATACGTTCCCCGAATCTTTCCACCCAAGCGAACGAGCCGAATGGTAGTGACTCACACATAGCTGCACCATACAGGTTATTGACATCGTAATACATCAAGTATGACTCGGGTTCGTTTGGATTGAAGTTATCACGCATGTAGCGATTATTCGCTTTCCCGTACCTATTGCAGCACTGCGCTACACCACCGCGAATACCTTTCTCGATGAACATTAACATGTCAACGTCGAGCAAGAGTTCGAGTTCTACGCTGGTACATTTTAACATCGCATCAAAAGATAGACCGGGTGCGGTAAAATAGTGCAATGGATCGAGGTCGTACGTGTTGATGCAATTTCGTCGAAAATTCTCAAAAATATCTGTCAGAAGGAGTACGTCGGTTTTCAAATACAAGTCGGAATATTCACCCAACGTTTTGAGATTAAAGACGGTCCAAACTTTGCACGCGTGCGCGTAATCGTCCGCCGAAATATCTTCATTACTCAATCGGGAGAAAAAATTGTTTTTCGCAGGCAATTGCGTCTCATCGAGTCGCAGCCAAGAGTCCACATAGTCGTAGGGAAAAACGCCTTTTCGCGTCAACAATTCAAATTGCGTGGCGTTAGCGCAATGCTTGCGTGTTACTATTTTTTGATCATTTTTCAGGTAAGATGCTAACTTTTCGATGCTACTCGGCATGAACCTCAAAGAGTCGATGAATCGATACTGCACGCGTGTACCTTTGACGCGCTTTGAAAAAGAAATATATTTCTCCTTGTTAATAGGCAAAAGACTCATGGATCCTTCGAAGGTTCGAGCCAATGCTACTATCAAAAAGTGTGCGTCGTATCCGGACAAGTTGTGAAAAACTATCGGGACTACGTGGGCAATTTTGTAATTCAAATTACAGTCTTGATGAGCGGCGCCGCGGAATTTTCCCGTAAAGTGACAATGATCTCGGACTCTTACGTTTGTCGGCGCAAATGGTTTTTCACAAATGTGACAATTTTCAGCCAACTTGAAACTTCGACTTTCGTCGCTACTCAAAGGTTTCATTGGTACTATGGTCTGAAAAATGCCGTGCAATGAGCCGGCCAGTCCTTCTAATTCACGCATGAACCATTCGATACAGTTCTTTCCACGAAACGCCTTGTACTCCGAGAGAGCGTCATTGAAACTGCAATGCTTATAGTAGGCAATACTGTGAGGGGTATGCTTCTGATAATTTACAGTGTTAGCCTGCGGTGCTGTGACCGGTTCGA
Source organism: Ophion slaviceki (assembly GCA_944452715.1). Classification (NCBI taxonomy): domain Eukaryota; kingdom Metazoa; phylum Arthropoda; class Insecta; order Hymenoptera; family Ichneumonidae; genus Ophion; species Ophion slaviceki. Next base: position 43,044,044 of record OX101787.1, on the reverse strand, counting down.
GCAAACACTCCAAATCTGCGTAAATTACAAACGGAACTATCTCCTTGTGCTGATAATTTTTGAATTTCAATTTTGTTTTTGTACCTTCGGGAAACGTAACACGACAATTATTACGGCAGTCCTCTTTATGTCGTTGCAATATTTCTTCTGTGCTGAAGTAACACAAACACCGGTCACAAATCCACATGTGATGTCCTTTCCTCGACACCTGCGCACTCAAGAGTCGCGACATGTTCTTAATCCACGCGTAATGATGATACACCTTGGGAACACTTGCGTCCTCTTCCTCATCCTCCTCCTCCTCCTCCATTTCGGTGTTGATCATGAGTAGATGAATGGTTGCTTTATCCGACATTTGCTTACTCAGATATATCGGAACAATTTTACTCGTGCCGTCTTTTGTCGTACCATCAATCCCATACACATGGATCGATAAGCCATTCGATTGCTCAAATTTTGCAATCTTTGACAAACTCATCGGGAAATCCAGGCCTTCGTAGTGGAGCATCTCGCTATAATGAGGATAGGAACTCGTACGTTCGGGATGCATCCTCGGTGGTGGAGAGAGTGCTGCTGTGACGGACCAGAGAAAACAATAGGGGTCATTGTTTTGAATATTGACGACGGCCCGTTTCATCTGTATATCCCTCGGGAGACGCGTGTAAGTGGATAAGCTCCCTCGCAGTGGTTCGTACTTGTTAATGTTCACAAGTAGATGAGAGATTTCGTGTAACGTCCAACCAGACTCTTTTTCCTGAAAATCCTCGATTTTGGCGGAGAGTTTTGCTTGGACGCACTCGATGAACCACTCGGCAATATCGCTCGATGGTAAAATGACCGCGTTTGTCGTTTGAAATGTCTTTTCCTCCTCAATGATTTCATTCACCTTCATGAGGTGAAATTTGCACGCCAAGGTCACATTCACCTTCACGTTACCCTCCTCGCGCACGATTTTGTCCAGTTTTGAAACCACCACGCGCATCGCATCTTCGAGGAAACTTTGCACATCTTTGTGCTCGAAATTCACAATCGAGCCTGTCTTTATTCGATTTTTGAATGCCGACTCGAGATCGACCCACTTTAGTTTTTCGCGAGCGTCACTCACACCAGCACCGCTTACACCTGCGCTGCTTACACTCGCTCCACGCACGATTTTTTTCCTCAACGACAACAATTTCGCTATTGTCGATTGTATTTTCAGTTTTTGACCGACGTTGAGCCCCGGTTTTTTCAATGTTTGCCCCAAAAGTTTGACGTGCACCTCACAGAACTTTTGCCACTTATCCACGTGAGAGAAATTGTTCCTCGCACCGCTCAACTTGTCGATAATTTTATCGCAATCGTCCATGGTCCAGACTGTCCAATGAATCGAAATGAAATATCGATACAGAAGGGCTCGCAAATGTATTTAAGAAGGAAATCTCTATACAACCTCGCACGCGCGTATGTGTGTGTGTGTGTGTGTGTGTGTGTGTGTGTGTGTGTGTGTGTGTGTGCCGGCACGCGCTCGAACGTCGAGTTTGTATATACAAGATCGAGTTCCAAACAGCGAGACGGTGGGCGCTCTTTCTCGTAGTTTTAAATCTTGAACACAAGATGATTTTTTCTTGAAATGTTTTACTAGTATCCTTCATTATGCATTATGCATCCATATCTTCGGAGTCTGAGTCCAACGTTTCAATTACTAGATAATTTTTCAAATTTAGTATATGAGCTAGCTGTTCTCGATTTTCGTGACCCTTAACGTATGCGATAAACTTTCCGCCGATGTAGGCTATGCAGACATTTCTTTTGTACGCTGCTGCCAACATCAGCTGGAATGTTGCTGAATTCGCGAATTTCAGGCTGTGACATTTTCCGCCGCGGTAGACCATGCATAGATCTCCTCTATGCGCTGCTGCCAACATGCTCTCCAGTGTTGTCGAATCAGCCTCAAGCGCCTTGATGATCGTTCCGGGTAGAAACACACTGAATTCGTTGCGAATGTCAACGACGTGCTTTTTGCCAAATTTGGTGTGGACCGCCCGTATGTTGGTGATGATATAATCCGACCTGGGTGACAACTCTCTGAGCTTCTTCGTCGGCAGAAAATCGACAATTTTACCAATTTTATCGATGAACTCCATTGTTTCATTCGTGTGTACGTAGTTCTTTCTCATGTGTGCGTCCGATCTTGAATCGCGAGATTATGTACTCCCCCCCCCCCCCCTACATTGAGGGCACGAGGGTCCGAGCGCGGAAAAATGTCACGCGTTCCGCTACCCCCCCCCACCCCCAAAACGTTACAAAAATATTCGTAGAAAAGAAATCTGACGAAATCCCGCCGCCATTTTGACACTATCAAATGTCACCGGCCGATGATAAATTCTCGGAAAATAATCATTCAACACCTCAATTCGCCGGTTTCAACACGTCGATAAACAAAACTGTCGCATCTCGGTGAGGTGGGGGGGGGGGGGGCTTTGTCAAGCCACGGCAAGCGCCCGATGACTCACCACCCACAAATGTTTAAAACAATTTCTGAGAAATCGGACCCTCCACTCTTCCTCCCGCCGCCCCCCCCCCCCTCTTCCCGCGGAGGGGAGGGGAACTCCCTTTTACTACAAAGCACTTCGACTCTTTGTCAGTCGGTGCGCGGCCTCGCTAGTAATCGCACGTGTGTCCCCGTGTTTACCCCCCCCCCCCCCCCATTCCGCCGAATTCCATTCGCGGCGAAGAGGGACTCACCACCATCGGTCGGTAAGCAGGTGAGCCCTACCATCGGTCGGTAAGCAGGTGAGCATCACCATCAGTCGGTAAGCAGTGCAGCCCTACCATCGGTCGGTAAGTACAGACATCGACAGTCGATCATGGGGCCAATTCTAAATCAAAACCCTACCCGACCATCCGCCGATAGCACAGAAATCTACCATTTTTTGGTTCGATTCTCAACTAAGTCGGTAAATGTCGGTAGTAGGAATTTTGGTTTAGAATCGGCCCCATTACACTACTGACGCGCTTTGAAAAAGAAATATATTTCTCCTTGTTAATAGGCAAAAGACTCATGGATCCTTCGAAGGTTCGAGCCAATGCTACTATCAAAAAGTGTGCGTCGTATCCGGACAAGTTGTGAAAAACTATCGGGACTACGTGGGCAATTTTGTAATTCAAATTACAGTCTTGATGAGCGGCGCCGCGGAATTTTCCCGTAAAGTGACAATGATCTCGGACTCTTACGTTTGTCGGCGCAAATGGTTTTTCACAAATGTGACAATTTTCAGCCAACTTGAAACTTCGACTTTCGTCGCTACTCAAAGGTTTCATTGGTACTATGGTCTGAAAAATGCCGTGCAATGAGCCGGCCAGTCCTTCTAATTCACGCATGAACCATTCGATACAGTTCTTTCCACGAAACGCCTTGTACTCCGAGAGAGCGTCATTGAAACTGCAATGCTTATAGTAGGCAATACTGTGAGGGGTATGCTTCTGATAATTTACAGTGTTAGCCTGCGGTGCTGTGACCGGTTCGAGCAAACACTCCAAATCTGCGTAAATTACAAACGGAACTATCTCCTTGTGCTGATAATTTTTGAATTTCAATTTTGTTTTTGTACCTTCGGGAAACGTAACACGACAATTATTACGGCAGTCCTCTTTATGTCGTTGCAATATTTCTTCTGTGCTGAAGTAACACAAACACCGGTCACAAATCCACATGTGATGTCCTTTCCTCGACACCTGCGCACTCAAGAGTCGCGACATGTTCTTAATCCACGCGTAATGATGATACACCTTGGGAACACTTGCGTCCTCTTCCTCATCCTCCTCCACCTCCTCCATTTCGGTGTTGATCATGAGTAGATGAATGGTTGCTTTATCCGACATTTGCTTACTCAGATATATCGGAACAATTTTACTCGTGCCGTCTTTTGTCGTACCATCAATCCCATACACATGGATCGATAAGCCATTCGATTGCTCAAATTTTGCAATCTTTGACAAACTCATCGGGAAATCCAGGCCTTCGTAGTGGAGCATCTCGCTATAATGAGGATAGGAACTCGTACGTTCGGGATGCATCCTCGGTGGTGGAGAGAGTGCTGCTGTGACGGACCAGAGAAAACAATAGGGGTCATTGTTTTGAATATTGACGACGGCCCGTTTCATCTGTATATCCCTCGGGAGACGCGTGTAAGTGGATAAGCTCCCTCGCAGTGGTTCGTACTTGTTAATGTTCACAAGTAGATGAGAGATTTCGTGTAACGTCCAACCAGACTCTTTTTCCTGAAAGTCCTCGATTTTGGCGGAGAGTTTTGCTTGGACGCACTCGATGAACCACTCGGCAATATCGCTCGATGGTAAAATGACCGCGTTTGTCGTTTGAAATGTCTTTTCCTCCTCAATGATTTCATTCACCTTCATGAGGTGAAATTTGCACGCCAAGGTCACATTCACCTTCACGTTACCCTCCTCGCGCACGATTTTGTCCAGTTTTGAAACCACCACGCGCATCGCATCTTCGAGGAAACTTTGCACATCTTTGTGCTCGAAATTCACAATCGAGCCTGTCTTTATTCGATTTTTGAATGCCGACTCGAGATCGACCCACTTTAGTTTTTCGCGAGCGTCACTCACACCAGCACCGCTTACACCTGCGCTGCTTACACTCGCTCCACGCACGATTTTTTCCCTCAACGACAACAATTTCGCTATTGTCGATTGTATTTTCAGTTTTTGACCGACGTTGAGCCCCGGTTTTTTCAATGTTTGCCCCAAAAGTTTGACGTGCACCTCACAGAACTTTTGCCACTTATCCACGTGAGAGAAATTGTTCCTCGCACCGCTCAACTTGTCGATAATTTTATCGCAATCGTCCATGGTCCAGACTGTCCAATGAATCGAAATGAAATATCGATACAGAAGGGCTCGCAAATGTATTTAAGAAGGAAATCTCTATACAACCTCGCACGCGCGTATGTGTGTGTGTGTGTGTGTGTGTGTGTGTGCCGGCACGCGCTCGAACGTCGAGTTTGTATATACAAGATCGAGTTCCAAACAGCGAGACGGTGGGCGCTCTTTCTCGTAGTTTTAAATCTTGAACACAAGATGATTTTTTCTTGAAATGTTTTACTAGTATCCTTCATTATGCATTATGCATCCATATCTTCGGAGTCTGAGTCCAACGTTTCAATTACTAGATAATTTTTCAAATTTAGTATATGAGCTAGCTGTTCTCGATTTTCGTGACCCTTAACGTATGCGATAAACTTTCCGCCGATGTAGGCTATGCAGACATTTCTTTTGTACGCTGCTGCCAACATCAGCTGGAATGTTGCTGAATTCGCGAATTTCAGGCTGTGACATTTTCCGCCGCGGTAGACCATGCATAGATCTCCTCTATGCGCTGCTGCCAACATGCTCTCCAATGTTGTCGAATCAGCCTCAAGCGCCTTGATGATCGTTCCGGGTAGAAACACACTGAATTCGTTGCGAATGTCAACGACGTGCTTTTTGCCAAATTTGGTGTGGACCGCCCGTATGTTGGTGATGATATAATCCGACCCGGGTGACAACTCTCTGAGCTTCTTCGTCGGCAGAAAATCGACAATTTTACCAATTTTATCGATGAACTCCATTGTTTCATTCGTGTGTACGTAGTTCTTTCTCATGTGTGCGTCCGATCTTGTATCGCGAGATTATGTACTCCCCCCCCCCCCCTACATTGAGGGCACGAGGGTCCGAGCGCGGAAAAATGTCACGCGTTCCGCTTCCCCCCCCCCCTCCCCCAAAACGTTACAAAAATATTCGTAGAAAAGAAATCTGACGAAATCCCGCCGCCATTTTGACACTATCAAATGTCACCGGCCGATGATAAATTCTCGGAAAATAATCATTCAACACCTCAATTCGCCGGTTTCAACACGTCGATAAACAAAACTGTCGCATCTCGGTGAGGTGGGGGGGGGGGGGGGCTTTGTCAAGCCACGGCAAGCGCCCGATGACTCACCACCCACAAATGTTTAAAACAATTTCTGAGAAATCGGACCCTCCACTCTTCCTCCCGCCGCCCCCCCCCCCCTCTTCCCGCGGAGGGGAGGGGAACTCCCTTTTACTACAAAGCACTTCGACTCTTTGTCAGTCGGTGCGCGGCCTCGCTAGTAATCGCACGTGTGTCCCCGTGTTTTGCCCCCCCCCCCCCCCATTCCGCCGAATTCCATTCGCGGCGAAGAGGGACTCACCACCATCGGTCGGTAAGCAGGTGAGCCCTACCATCGGTCGGTAAGCAGGTGAGCATCACCATCAGTCGGTAAGCAGTGCAGCCCTACCATCGGTCGGTAAGTACAGACATCGACAGTCGATCATGGGGCCAATTCTAAATCAAAACCCTACCCGACCATCCGCCGATAGCACAGAAATCTACCATTTTTTGGTTCGATTCTCAACTAAGTCGGTAAATGTCGGTAGTAGGAATTTTGGTTTAGAATCGGCCCCATTACACTACTATCACCATGCATTAAAATAAAATTATGCAAAGTGCATGCCGCAGCTACAATTTTGTTAGCCATTGCAACGGATTTTACATCTAGATAAAATAACCGTCGGAATTTAGTTTTCAGCAAACCGAATGCTCGTTCTATAATGGTACGCATTGACGCATGTTTGGTGTTGTAAGAAATTTGCTTCTCTGTAAGATGACCGTTATCTCTGAAAGGTGTCAACACATTCACAGATAACGGATAAGCAGAATCTGCAAGCATGTGTTTTTCTGGTGGCAGCAGAGGATGGTCTGCATTGTTGAGTCTTCGAAATAATGGTGAGCTTCGGAAAACCGAAGCATCATGGGCCCTTCCTGGTCTTCCGATTAAAACGTCTATAAATTTTCCGGTGTGATCGCATGTACCTGTTAAAATACAGTTAATGAAAATTACAACAAAATTAAATGTAGATGAATAGATTTGTATTTATCATGACTAACATTAATATATGTTCTTACCTTGTAGAATGATCGAATGAGTTCCTTTTCTGTTATAGTAGTCATTCGCATTTCCTGGAGGTTGCTTCATTTCAATATGGCATCCATCCATGGCTCCAATTACTCCAGGAAACCATTCTTGCCGTAAACGAAAAGCCTTCAAGCAGTGAAAATGTAATTCGTTAACTGATAATAAATGTAGCATCAAAAATGAAAAAAGTTCATTTTCACAAAATAGATCATCGTGCATAAATGAATAAGGTTATTATCGGAAAATTTGGAGGGCAAAACTCACAGCTTCAATAACATTACAATTTTCTAGACTTGGCCATGTAATGTATTGTGGTAACATAGCCACTAGAGCTTCAATGACTTCCTTGAATGCAAAATGAGCAGCAGTTTTCCCAAGATCAAATCGGTCAGCAACAGACCTGAAGCTTTCCGGGGTCGCTAAGAGCCAGATTGTTAACAGAATTTTTTTCTGTACTGGAACATAGCCGTTTTCAACATGTGGCCTTATCACATTTTCCAATTCCTACACATAAAATAAAAATTATTCATGTTTATTTCGTTGATTCTACTATATCTCGTTCTACTATTTCGTTGATTTTCTTTCCTTTTTTCATAACATGTTTAGAATAGTGAATTTTTCAATGATACCCGGGGAAAAAAGTTCATATCTGAATATATCTGAATGTATCTGAATCATATCTGTAGAATCAGATATGATCAGACAAGAAAAATGGCCAGGTCTGATCATGTAATGTCATGACAGATCATGTATGCTTATATCTGAGCATGTATGATCATATCAGAGCCATTTTTATAATTTCGAGAGCAGACCCGTCCATATTGCAGCAGGTCTGACCAGATCCAATCCGCAGACAAGATCTGATCTTGTCAGATGGTACTTAGTACTTAGTCAGATATAAACAGATATGAGTTCATATATGGTCAGGCCAGATACCGTATTTGATCAGATATGATCTTATATATGCATATATGATGTGGAATATGATCAGACCTAATCATATTTGATACTGTAAATTGCCAGATATGAATATATCTGATACATATATGACAATATCTGAAACATATATGAACATATCCACTCAGACATGAAATTTTTCTCTCGGGTATTTCCATTTTTATTTCATCACTCACCATAAACACTTCTCTTCTCATTCGGAAATGGGAGTAGAATTGCTCGCCAGTGTATTAAGGAATTGTTTCTTCAAAATAATTCCGTATTCTTACTGGAGGACCTCTGCTTGGATGTATATCTAAGCCATTTTCGTCAGCGGCTTCGAGTAACCCTAAGATGTATTCATCTAGTTCGTCTTCTATACTATCATTACCAAGATTTGCTATAACACATAAAAACCGATATTTAGATGAAATATGATATTGATGTTACAGTTTAACACGTTGACTGCCGTATCACCCGAATACGGGCGACGTGGCACCCGAATTCGGGTGACACGGCAGTCAACGTGTTAAAGTGATTACATTATATTGAAATATTTATAATTATGGCTATCTATGTATTTTCATGATTAACAGTACATTTCCTCGCTATTCATTTATGGAAGACTGAATGTATATCTGCAGATTGTACATTTCTATAAATGATATAGTTGTATAAAAAACAAGTATAATTCGTTAATAATTATTCATGTGATTATCGTAAAAAGTGCACCTTTCTTGACTATTCATGTGACGAATTTTGTTTGGATTGTTAATAGGTTAAAAATATGAGTGCCTTTTATTCATATAAAATTTATCATACCTTCGTTAAAAATATTCGCAACGTTTTCATCCATCGGATTAATCACTTCATCCAGCAAAATATTCATAATCATTTCCATTTCTTGAATTCTATCTCCGCACGCTCCGTACAAACAAAACTGAGGTTAGGTTTCCCTTGCGTTGACTAAACGTGTCCAGCCTGAAATGTCAACACTCAACGCTAATTTCCCCCACCAAACCATGTTGACTGGCCGCCATTTGTGATGAGATGCGTTGATCCACGTTGAGTTAGTCTAAACACACCCATTTTGGTTCTATATCCGTCTCTTTTTACACAACCAGGCGAGTTTAACCTCCATGCTTTTTACCGTCAATCTGTCAAAACAATGTCAATTGCGGGAAATATAAAGCATCGTATTCGGGTCACGACTGGTAAAAAGCGTGAAAAATTTGTGCCGGCGAAATATGTCGGTTAAAAATGAAATATGTGTGGAAATTCGGATGAGTGAGATAAGGTTAGGACTACAGCCAGCTGTTGCCTTACTTCCACGTCTCTTTATCGTAGCAAGTGGTGATAAATCCAATACCGAAAGTTCAAATTAAACTTGATATTACATAAAAATTAGAGCAATAAGCATAATTTTTTCTGATACACTGGATTACTGGGAGTGTTAAAGATGCAAATCTGATTATTTTTAAGAATCTGACGGTTTCCCATTATTATATTGTTAAAGACATCAAGCCATCTTCGGATTTCGAAATCGCACACGGACGAAGGAGCTGCAGTAGTGTGGAGATCCTGCTAGTTCCACCATCTCACCGCTACGCGGCTACATCGTTCCAGCGTTTCTCACAAGCGGTCGCAGGGGCATGCGTTCCAATACATAAACCATCTCTCCCCTAGATCCTAACACCCAGCGCGTCTAGGGCAGGGTACAGTGACACAGCCCTACTGATGAGTCTGTCACTGTACCCGAGACGAAACGCAAACCTTCTTTTCCTGCCTCCTCCTATCTTACCGACCTTACAGAACCTGGACAAGCAGCGGATAACTACAGGAGTAAAGAGCCACCGACCGAATCTCTACAGTAGCACCGACGAGGTGACGCACCGGACTGTCGCCGGGCCGGAAATGAGGCCAGTAGGTCAGGCGGGCACTGAGCGTGACAGCGAGGAGATCTCGTGAGCAAGACGCAAGTGAAATTGCCGCCGTTACCGAGTATATGCACGTGCTCCGGCGTGAGTAGGAGAATCGTCGCAAAAGTGTGTCGCGAGTGAGAATCAACCGGGGGGCCGCGATCGCCGGTGTGAGACATTGACGTTTAATTAAGGTGGAGCCAAAAGTGCTGTGCGAGGAAAAAAAACAATCGCGAAACGTGTTATGCATGGGCATGGATAATTTTGGAGCGCGCGTGCGTGGATTTGCCCTTATGGCCGTTTGTCAATTGCCGCCAAGCATGTATTTGCTTTTAGTTAACTTTTATATGTGTGCGCTTTCCTGTTTAATTTTGTACAGTGTTTAATTAGAATACCTTTTTTTAGGAAGAATTAGATTAGAATACCTTTTTTTGTGCCTCCCTCTAAGCATGTACTTGCTTTTAGTTAACTTTTATATGTGTGCGCTTTCCAGTTTAATTTTGTACAGTGTTTAATTAGAATACCTTTTTTGTGCCTCCTTTAAGCAATAAACCAAATACTTATCTCGTACTTACCGTGTACCAGACCCGAGACCTCCTCTCCTGCAAGGTAGAAAAAAAAGAGAAACAGAAAAGACTGCGGTGAAAGAACCTATAAAAATAGATAAAATTAACAATTTACACTTTTATCGCGACCAGAAATTGGGTTTTTGCATGTCGTCTCGGAATTCCTTCACAAAAATACGCAATTTTTATATTTCTTTTTTTCTGTAATTGGGTCGATAAACGACCCTGGAATTTTACAAAGACAATTATAAGGCTCAAAAAAATGTGGAGCTCAAAAAAAAAATTATGAAAATCCTATGGATTGAAGACTGGCGATAGGACTACCTTAATATAACTGTGATACATGCTCTTTCTAAATGTCTGCATGGAATCTATGCCTATTTAACATCACATGGTGCATATGTGGTTCCTTATTCTTATACTATTGTTTTATAATATTGGATAACATTTGATATATTGGATGACATCCATCGCTTGCCGCAAATTGCGCGCCGAGTACGAAGACCATAATATTACATTGGCCGTAATATTATACTTATATAATTAATAAGCCGGCAAACATCAACTATTTAATGATCTTTCTTTATCGTTTGATGGTTGTTCGATGGTGAGTGGTATAATGGAATTTCTTTTTTTAGAATCGTTGGTACAGTGATTTCGGTCATTGGGAGGACAGGCATAATTCAAAAACCTCGATTGAAACCTGCAAAGCGAGCACGGATATTGTTCCAGCGGCCGCTGTGTTCTCCTGCTTTGAAACTCCGGCAGCGTCGTCTGTCGCACACACCACTGGCCTCACTTCCAAGACGCCGCCCACTTACAGTAGCAATTCGAGGTAACAACGGGCACTCCTGCTTACCTCGCGCTTACCTTAGAGAATTTTTTAAACGCTGGACTGAATTGTCGTTTTCTATATTTTTACCGTTTTTACAATTGCAATTCTCATCATTTTTATATTTGCATTTGTAACCATTTTTACGTTTCCCATTCTAACCATTTTTACCATTTCCATTTTTCCAGCTCGATACGAGAACAAGTGGTCTGTTCGGTGCAAAGCCAGCAACCAGTATAGCGCCTGTTAGCACTGTCAGTACAAACAAGGCTCTGGGAGGTCTAGACGTTTCATGAAGCAGCAAAGGCTTATCCCACAGTAGCAACAGTCCACCAGTGGCCAAGAAGAATCTAATTCCCAACGAGCTAGCTGAAACCATCGACGGACGCCTTGTGGACCGGGTAATTCAGATTCGCCACTCACGGGCAGTGACGGATTGACAAGGAGACGGCACGACCGTTGGGTCGGGGATTTGGCCGAATTTCTTTGTGGTGAAAGAGGACCTATAGCACCTCACATGGTTAAAGAAGTAGGACGCACTACTCGGAAAGAAAGAAACATTTTCATGAATGTTAATGGGACATGTTTTTGTACAGATGTATTGCAAACTCCTTGCGATTGTAAAAAATTCGCTTTTATATGTTGCGCAAGATGTCGCACAAATTATTGCTTTGTTTGTTTCTACGATAATTGCCACTGCGGTTTTTGTATATAATTATTATATGAATAAAAATTGAATTTTTCCTAATCGACTTCGTTATTCTCATTAAAAACCCAATGTTCCTTCTCATATACTTTACAATGAAAAATAAAAAACCCACCGTTATAAATTGTTTTATTGGAAAAAAAAGAAAATTTTTAAAAAATAATGTAAATAAATTTTCAAACATAATGTAAGGATGAGAAACGTTTTGAATAATTGTTGGGATAACAAAAAAAAATAAGATCCGAAGGAGGAATCGAACGCGAGACCTCCGGCGCAAAAGACCGAGCCCTGACCGTCTACCAGGTGTGTAAGTATGAAACCGGAATTTGCCCATAGGTGGCGCTAGATGTCGATGCAGTTACCGACACATCACGTCAGCGGTGTCTTGTTATTGTATTGATATCCGACAAAGATTTCCAACTCACAATAACACGAGTTTCATTCAGTAGCATTAGTTTATTAGAAATAAACATGTCGAGTTTTGTGCCAACAAATTACGATTTGCGGACAGCACTACTTTTCTGTTTTCATCTGAAGAAAACCGCAGCCGAATCGCATCAAATGCTTGTGGAGGCGTTTGGTGAGCATGCTCTCGGTAAAACACAGTGTTTCGAGTGGTTCAAACGGTTCAAAAGTGGCGATTTTGACGTGAGGAACGAAGAACGTGGAAGACCACCGAAAAAGTTTGAAGACGCTGACCTGCAAGCCTTGTTGGACGAAGACGACGCTCAAACACAACAACAACTGGCGGATCAGTTAAAGGTGACCCGAGAAGCCATCTCCCTTCGGTTGAAAGCCATGGAAAAGATACAAAAGGTGGGGAAATGGGTTCCACATGAACTCAACGAAAGACAGCAGGAAAACCGCAAAATATCATGCGAAATGCTGCTCGCCAGGTTCAAAAGAAAGTCATTTCTCCATCGAATTGTGACTGGCGATGAAAAGTGGATATATTTCGAGAATCCTAAGCACAAAAAGTCATGGGTTACTCCGGGTGAACCATCAACATCGACGGCAAGACCAAACCGCTACGGACGAAAGACAATGCTGTGTGTTTGGTGGGATCAGAAGGGCGTAATCTACTACGAGCTGCTGAAACCTGGGGAAACTGTCAATACTCAACGCTACCGACAACAAATGACCGATTTGGATCGAGTTTTGCGTGAAAAACGACCAGAATACCAACAAAGACAACACAAGGTGATTTTGCTGCATGACAATGCACCAGCACACAAAGCAAAACAGGTCCAGGAAACGATAGAGTCGTTCCGTTGGGAGATTCTTCAGCACGCGCCTTACTCACCGGACCTTGCCTCATCCGATTACTACTTGTTTGCATCAATGGGACACGCACTTGCTGAGCAGCGCTTTACTTCTTACGAAGATGTACGAAAATGGCTCGATGAGTGGTTTGCCTCAAAAGAGCAACAGTTCTTTTGGCGCGGAATCCACAAATTGCCAGAAAGATGGGAAAAATGTATAGATAGCGACGGACAATACTTTGAATAAGTTACTTTGTATCATATCATTACAATAAACGTGTTTTTTCTGTACAAAAATTCCAGTTTCATACTTACACACCTGGTAGACTACACGGCGGCTCGACAAGTGCCTGACATTTTAAACTCATAAGGCGCCTAAGAAAGTTTGAATCGATTTTTCTCGGAATTTTCCGAGTAGTGCGTCCTACTACTTTAACCACGTGAGGTGCTAGGGTCCACTTTCACCACAAAAAAAATTCGGCCTAATCCCCGACCCCACGGTCGTGCCGTATCCTTGTGAGTCAGCCAATAGCAAATCCTATCATGAGACCCTTCGATTCAGGGTATAAAACACGATTTCTGCAAACTTTTTTCGATTTCAAATGAATTCAGAGATAACGAAAAACCCAAACCATTACGCTCGTGAACTTTCCTAAACCACTAATGGTAGAAACGTGAATTTTGGAAGTCATGTTGATTTTATTATGCAGACACCATTTAAAAAGGGATTATCGAAATTCATTTAAGGGGGTACAATAGATGATGTACGTTTTTATGACAATTCAGCAATTTTCAAGTGATATCCATGGAAATTCGTATTTAGACTTTCGGTTGATGAATTAAGAATGACGTATTTCAGTGTTTCCGGAAAATCAACCCTCACGGGGCTAAAATTGGAAGTGCAATGCTCGTTGGGAGTTGGGTTCTTTTTTGAAGTCAAACCCATTGAAGTTTCTACTCATCCTATCGGCTATAAATTACGTATTTCAGCCTTTGATACAAATTGTCCCTCGAGGGGCATTTGTTACCCTTGTAACTCTTGCTGTACGGCTAATCCGGCACTGCTGACATAACTCGCGTTATCACCTCGCTTTCATTGTCGCTTTTTCTTGCACGCAACAAGACGTTTCTCTCGTCCAACGCGATAACGACCGGAACGACCATTCAATTACAACACACCCAATCTACTCAGTAATTATGGTTGAGAAAAAACAACACCAAACAAACGAAAAAGAAGCCTCTAGAAGATATCGCAACGGCAAAGTGTGACCAAATCGTTCACGAGCAAACGCGAATAACCGAGCCACACGTTGATCATTTTTTGTTTTTCGTTTTTTTTGTTCCATAGCTCCGTAATATTTTAAGATTACGTCAGTACGGCTGTACCATAGAAGTGACCTACGTTCAGATCTTGCGTGAATCTAACGGGGAGGTAGTGAGAGCGCCTACATACATGGCAACGCGTGTTAAATCCCATATTCGAACTAAGTATCGGATTGCCTGTGTACAGAGAAGAAAAAAAATTTTAAAACACACATACTCGAGCAGCTTTAATTGGTATATTATTTTCACCCCCTAGAATTATCAGTATTGGCTAGATGACGAGCATTGTACATATCACGTGTTTAATTCTGCTTAAAAAGCGTCATAGAAAAATCTGAATAAAAAATTCCAATCTAAGCAACGAAAGTGTTCGGTCCTTTTTTCTACCCTATCTGCGCCGCAATATTCGTTCAGTTTCGCTTGCGACATCCCGTTATCCATGCAGTTTTGACACAGACGGTTCGGTCCATAGCCTGCAAAGAGGAAACGCACTGAACTCGAATCTAGCTTTAAAAAACTGACAACCAAACCCAAAGATTGTCAAGGCTTTTGCATCGATAATCCTTTCTGAGACCATTACGCTATCGAAGCCTTCCATCGGTGCAGCCAGATCGCGCGTAAAAGTTACCCCCTCTCTAGTCTGTTACGCGCCCATCACACAATCATAGTAGCGCATGTCCGTGAGCGAGCGACGCTCGGACATCTTCGGAAAGAGCCGAGCACGGCGAAGTGTCCCGACCGCGCCTTCGGCTGCTAAACCCATCCATGGACGCTGAGCACGTTCATGTGCGGCCAACCCGAAACGAAGGCTTCGAGGGAAAAAGCAATCTGAACACGACTCGCGCGCGACGTCACCCGACGGCACGCGCGAGGCTTTTAGATGATTTCAATGCTTATTTAGTTATTGATTCTCTGCGTTATTAATGTATACAAAAAAATGTATCGCGCACTCTGGTCGCTTATTTTTTTAGTTTATACGTTAATTTAAATATAATAATAAATCTAAATTACAACTTATTTATCTTATATAAAATTGTTTACGCTTTACTCACACCCGTCCTTATGCCAAATAAATTATAATTCATAAAAGTAAGCGGAAATATATTTATATTCGTATTATTAGATTAATTCTCATACTTTCATCAAGCGATAAAGCATTATCCCCAAAAACAAACCAATCATCCATCCGGCCGCGAATCGTAAGTACCAGAAAGTGCACATATTCTACAAGCGATGAGATGGTCCCGTTGGTAGCGTTCCTGGCTTCGGTCCGCAGGGGCCCCTAGTGCAATTTTTTCTCCAAATTTTTCATAATTTCTCATATTTTAGTCATGTTCGAGATTTTCGGAGAAAAAATGATTTAAAACAGATTCAAGTACTGGTCTATTTCCCAAAAATACATTTTTTTTACTGAAAATTCATGATTTCTCATTTTTTTTCCCCGGAAATTTCTCTTTTTCCTATGACTTGAGTGAACGGCTGCGTAAATATTCGGAGAAAATTTAAAGATGGAAAAAAATGAGATTTTCGTAATAAAAACTTGATATTATTTCTTTTTTCCGGAACTTTTTCTTTTTCCTATTGAGTGAACGGCTGCGGAAATATTCGAAGAAAAGTTATAGATGAAAAAAATTAGATTTTCGTAAAAAAAACTTATTACCTTTTTTTATCCCTCATAATTCTGAGAAATAATGAATTTCCGAAATTGTTGCAACTATTATTTTCCTTAAGGGGTAACACCACTGTAACGGCCTGCCACGAAGCGTTTTAGACAAACAATACTTGGGGTAATTATTAAGAATGTATTGAAGTATATTGCAAAAAAAATTTATGGGAAAATATTACAAAATGGCGACAGTGCAGAAAATTCTTCCGAGGCATGTTGAACTTAAGGTGCTCTACAGCACGCAGTACAACTTGTGCCAATTTTAATCTGGACAAAATATTTTTTTTTAAATTAAATCTAGATGAGTGTAGTTAGTGAACCACGTAGGGGATTTTAGAAATTTTGATTTTTGAGTAATTGCCGAGTATTTGACTAAAAATGTTAATTTAGACTTAATAAAGCAAAATTCTTTTTTTCGATTAAAATTGGCACAGTTATACATGCTTCGGAAGAATTGCTGCAGTGTCGCCATTTTGTAATATTTTCGGATAAAAATTTCTAGCAAATACTTAAATATATGATCAATAAATACCGCAAGTATTTTTGTTTATAACATTTTCTTCCGCTAAAAAAAAATTTCAAAAAATCCGCTTCTTGTATGGCCGTTACAGTGGTGTTACCCATTAAAGTCTTCATATAATTTCCGAGATTTTCCCGTGATCGTAATTAAAATGATGAAATATTCGGACAAACTCGGATGTTTGCGTAAAAACAAATTTCCGCAAAACTCCGAATTCTTCATATTTGTTCCAAATCATAGAAAAATTCGGAAAAAATTTTCGGAAAAAATCGGAGTTTTTCGGAAAATATTTGCACTAGGGGCGCGGGATCGTTCCCCGCGCTCAGTGCTTTTTTTAAAATTATTATTACTATTAATTCTTATTTGATTAGTTATTTTTATTAGTTATCATTATTATTTTAATTAGTTATCTTTTAGTGTCGAAAAATTTATCGCGCACTCTGACCGCTTATTTTATTAGTTTGTACGTTACTTTAAATGCAATAATAAATCTAAATTACAACTTATTTATCTTCTAAAAAATTGTTTGCGCTTTACTCATACCCGTCCCTATGCCAAATAAATTGTAATTCATAAAAGTAAGCGGAAATATATTTATATTCGTATCATTATATTCATTCTCATATACTATCATCAAGTATTATCATAATGCTTTATCGCTTGATGAAAGTAAATGAGAATGAGTATAATAATACGAATATAAACATATTTCCGCTTACTTTTATGAATTACAATTTATTTGGCATGGGGACGGGTGTAAGTAAAGCGCAAACAATTTTTTAGAAAATAAATAAGTTGTAATTTAGATTTATTATTACATTTAAATTAACGTACAAACTAATAAAATAAGCGGTCGGAGTGCGCGATAAATTTTTCGACATTAAAAGATAACTAATTAAAATAGTAATGATAACTAATAAAAATAACTAATCAAATAAGAATTAATAGTAATAATAATTTTTTTTTAAACGCTGAGCGCGGGGTACGATCCCGCGCCCATAGTGCAAATTTTTATCCGAAAAACTCCGGTTGTTTCCGGAAAATTTTTCCGATTTTTTTCTATGAATTGGAACAAATATGAAGACTTCAGAGTTTTGCAAACAATTATTTTTACGCAAACATCCGAGTTTATCCGATTTTTTTTCGAATTTTTCCGAATATTTCATCATTTTAATCACGATCACGGGAAAATCTTGGAAATTATATGAAGACTTTAAGGGGTAACACCACTGTAACGGTCTTACAGGAAGCGTATTTTTTAATATTTTTTTTGGCGGAAGAAAATGTGATAAACAAACAATACTTGCGGTATTTATTGAGCATATATTTAAGTATATGGCTATAAATTTTTATCCGAAAATATTACCAAATGGCGACACTGCAGCAATTCTTCTGAAGCATGTTGAACCTCTGAGGCACGCAGTATAACTGTGCCAATTTTAATCTAAAAAAAAGAATTTTGTTTTATTAAGTCTACATGAGTGTAGCTACTGAACCCCGTAGGGGATTTTCGATAAGTTAATTTAAACAATATTTATTTAAAAATTACTGTCTTAAAAAAAAATTGAACATTTTTAGATAAATACTCGGCAATTAATCAAAAATCAATATTTCTAAAATCCCCTACGTAGTTCACTAGCTACACTCATCTAGATTTAATTAAAAAAAAATTATTTTGTCCAAATTAAAATTGGCACAAGTTATACTGCGTGCCGTAGAGCACCTTAAGTTCAACGTGCCTCGGAAGAATTTGCTGCAGTGTCGCCATTTTGTAATATGTTCCCATAAAATTTTTTTGCAATATACTTCAATATATGCTTAATAATTACCCCAAGTATTATTTGTCTAAAACGCTTCGTGGCAGGCCGTTACAGTGGTGTTACCCTTTAAGAAAAATAACGTTTGCAAAAATTTCGGAAATTCATTGTTTCTCAGAATTATGAGGGATAAAAAAATGTAATAAGTTTTTTTTACGAAAATCTCATTTTTTTCATCATTAAATTTTCTCCGAATATCTCCGCAGCCGTTAACTCAGGTAATAGGAAAAAGGGAAATTTCCGGAAAAAAAATAATAATAAAAAGTTTTTTTAACGGAAATCTCATTTCTTTTCATCTTTAACTTTTCTCCGAATATCTCCGCAGCCGTTCACTCAGGTCACAGGAAAGGAGAAATTTCTAGGAAAAAAATAAGAAATCAGGAAGCCAGGAACGCTACCAACGGGACCATCTCATCGCTTGTAGAATATGTGCACTTTCTAGTACTTACAATTCGCGGCCGGATGGATGATTGGCTTGTTTTTGGGGATAGTGCTTTATCGCTTGATGAAAGCATGAGAATTAATATCATAATACGAATATAAATATATTTCCGCTTACTTTTATGAATTATAATTTATTTGGCATAAGGACGGGTGTGAGTAAAGCGTAAACAATTTTATATAAGATAAATAATTTGCAATTTAGATTTATTATTATATTTAAATTAACGTATAAACTAAAAAAATAAGCGACCAGAGTGCGCGATACATTTTTTTGTATACATTAATAACGCAGAGAATCAAGAACTAAATAAGCATTGAAATCATCTAAAAGCCTCGCGCGTGCCGTCGGGTGACGTCGTGCGCGAGTCGTGCTCAGATTGCTTTTTCCCTCGAAGCCTTCGTTTCGGCTTGGCCGCACTTGAACGTGCTCAGCGTCCATGTATGGGTTTAGCAGCCGAAGGCGCGGTCGGGAAACTTCGCCGTGCTCGGCTCGTTCCGAAGATGTCCGAGCGTCGCTCGCTCACGGACACGCGCTACTATGATTGTGTTATGGGCGCGTAAGAGACTACACTGCGAAAAAAATCCAACAATAATTAAGGGGAGTTTTAAATGAAAATTACTATGCTGCACGAAAAACGTGGGACCAATCGCTTGCGTAGCAATTATTTATATGTGACGACTAAATTTTCAACGAAGTAGGGTTAAAAACTAACAGATGTCGCCGCATGAAGTGTTTCGCGTATACATCGGGAATTAATGTGTTAAGCACAGTAAAATATGAGCCGCCAAAATATCAATTTTGAATTCCTTGCTTATCAATAAACCGATATCTAGCGTCACATAAAATCACTAATAAATTGAAACCATTTCGAATGCGTTTCTGAATATATCGACGCTTGTTACGAAAAGTAGCACGTTTGCATGCTACTTTTCGTAACAAGCGTCGATATATTCTTATCGATTTTGATAATATAAAAAAAACAGCAAACAAGTTTAATCGAACACAAGTTGTAATACAATTTTATTAAAAATATAATTATCTTTTAGACTTATAATTAAAAATTCACACCCATTCTTTTACAATAAATGTACCGATATTCGTAACGTTGACTACATGAGTGACAATCATTCCAAACAACTTTGAACCTTTCAGTATGTGCCATTTATATTTCTCGTTCACAACCTCATAAGCCTGAGTGTGTTTATCTAAAAATATGTCGCAAAACCTTTTCACAACTATCGTAACATTTTTCTCTTTGTGATTTCGAAATTTGGAACTCTTCCAGTCGTGCGGTTCCATCTACTCGCTGTACCGCATTAAAGACTTCTTTCGTCGCATCTTGAATGATAATCCTCATCAACAAGTTCCTTTCGTTTTTTTTAAGGTGTTGGTGATTTTGGTAAAAATGAATAATCTCGTTCCCCCTTGGATGATTTGTCAGGAGACGATAGATTGGCTGTTGATACATGAAAGAAAAATCAGTATACAAATGTATAAAACATGCTGTGCAAATAATCAACCAGAATTAAATTTCTTACGTTATTTGTTATGTGAGATTCGGTAAAGTAGCCTCGAACATCCTGTGAACATAATTATTTTAACAATACATTATTTTTGTATACATGCGAAATGTTATAAGACTCCCGCACAAAGAAAAACTTAATGGCATGCAAGCAAATAAAAATAATAAAAAAGGTAGAAGTTATATTTGAATCCTGGCACCTTATCGGACACTTTTTTCTCGTAACAAAAAGTGATTCGTAATTATTGTCTCATCCTCTACCTATCTCTTGCCATCGTAGAAAAAGCTGAAAAATAACAACCAAAACCCATGACAAATTTGACCAATAGCATGAGATGTGAATTCATACACACAGAAAAATATTATTTACAAAATTATTCTAGCATGACGACTTGATGCAAGCATAAAATGCATAGAAAAAAGAAAGCATCTTTTTGTATATGAAAATCTATTATTACGACTAATTACAGTAATTATTCTCGAGGATACTGTGTCAAGAATGAAAACGACATATATTGAAAATTATCCAAGTTCATTTATGATTTTCAGCAAAGAAACACAAGATGCAAAAATATAAAGAATTAATGAAAAAACAATGAAGCAAAAAAGAACGAATCAAACCTCCATCGAGGGCCCTTCAATGTTCATCTTACATTTTGAGGTTATAATTTCTTTTCCACAAACCATAAAAATACCATACATTTATTAGTCATTCGAATAGTGAAAATACAATACATAAAATACTTACAGTCCTTTCAATCTGTCTTCTGTTTAATTTCACCAATATTCACTATTAATAATCGAATAATATAAACATCCGCATCAAAGAAAAACTTTTGCCGGCAACGAAAAAATAGGTTAAACGCAGTTAGATGCGAATGGACGCTCGGACCGCTCGGACCACTCAGACTGTTTTCTGATTGGTGCAATAAACGATGGCGAGGAAAAACTTGTTACCAATCAGCATTTCGGATTTGTGTTGAGTAGCACAGTAAAATTGAGAGCACCTATCGTAATTACCGCTGCTTACACCGTACATATTAAATAAGTTATATCACTTTTTAATATATTTACGGAGTAGAAATTGATAAGCCAAGGAAATTACAGTGCTGCACATCACTTATTGCAAATAATTGTTCATAAATTATTTAGTTCGTTTTGCAATTTTTGAGAGTCGTCTTTTAAAAGTCTTCGAACATCGATTTGGTCCCTCGTTTATTGTGAAGTCACAGTAATTTTTGGTGGAAATTTCTCACAGTGTAGAGAGGGGGTAAATTTTACGCGCGATCTGGCTGCACTGCCTTCCATCTCTTGTGCGCTCTTCCATCCAGGCGGCCCATCGTTGCGTCATCTCTCTTCTGTGACTTCCTGTTGAGTTCCTTTGATTTGATTCTTTATTAGTAATAAGTTTGCGCACACTTCAATTAAATAATTATTTCCAAATGAGGTCACGAATGAAAAAAATGTTACGCCTCGGCTATGACAGATCGAGATCCAAAGTCATAACCGAACCAAGGAGCCATTCATAAAACACGTGACGCAGTGAGGGGGTGGGGGGGTGGGGGGTTACTCAAATCGTCACACTTTGCCACAGGGGGGCGAGTGGGGGGTCGAGCAAAAGTCACGAGACGCTATAAGCATATTAAATCTGGAAAAGGGTGATACTGAGACGCTGAAAATTTTCTGTGCTGCCCACCCAAAGTTCCAACTACGAGGAAGCCGCAACTTCTCTGATATCGATTGAGACTCACCTGAAGCATCCTCGGGAACACATTGCATTCTAGGTGCATCGTGATAAAAGATTATCAAATTATTTATTATTGATGTTACATAACATAAAGAATATATTTCTTACTACGGGGATCGTCCATTAATCACGTGAGGTTTTTTAGGCCACTTTTAGAGCCCACCTCGCCCATGGAGATATGTGGTGAGGTTCTTGGTTACACCCCCCCCCCCCCCCCAACAACACGTGTATTTTTTTAATAAGAAATGTCAGACAAAAGTATCAGAGAGTGCGGTATCGTATTATGAAAAACGAAATAATAGTACAGTCGTGCTCTCGCCGAAAAACCCCGTAATCGGAAAAAAAAGAAGAAGGCTAGTTTTTTAACAGATGATTCTGTAGGTACCGCGGGTGCTAAATCCAAGTTTGCCCAAAA
Organism: Ophion slaviceki; assembly: GCA_944452715.1. NCBI lineage: Eukaryota > Metazoa > Arthropoda > Insecta > Hymenoptera > Ichneumonidae > Ophion > Ophion slaviceki. Next base: position 43,021,385 of record OX101787.1, on the reverse strand, counting down.
ATCGGGGCGTAGAGTTTTTTTTAGGGGATGAAGGGGGATGGGAGTTGATCAATGCCAAACTACAACCCCTACGAGGGCGGCGCCGTGAGACAAAATGTTCAGAAAAATCCGGGCTTTATTTTTGTCCGAAGCGTCAAAGTCAGGGAAGCTCATTTTGGGGGTGAAAAAGTGGGCTGAAATTTTGAAAGATCAGTTTTAATTCAATAACTCTTTAGGAAAAATTCGTACGATTTTTGTTTAAATGGAAATCTTGTAGCCCTCGAAAAGAAGCGTCGATCGAGTATTTGATCATCCCTCTCCGATAATATCTTCACCCCTAAAAATATAGTTGAAATATTTATAAAAATCGTTTATTGTACAACTAAAAAACAATTGAATGTTCGAGTATGAATGTAGAAAATAATCTTCTTTATATTTTCGTTTCTATGGCCCACCCTTGAATTTTGTTTTTTCCAACCTCTCTTTCCAGCCTCTCGGGGGTTGAAAATTCAAAATGAAATTCTGGGAAAACTATTGACCGTATGAATTCACCGCCGTGAAACGATTTGTAGCCTGAACCTTCCGCTACATTTTTGTCCACAGCGCCAGTGGGGGACTAAGCCCGTCGGAGGCCCGGGGCGGCACATAAATGAGGCCCCCCGGTCTGCTAAAAAATGGATGTATTATTGATGTTATGTAATTTTACTATACGCCCTACTTATGATATGGGTAAAAAAGTTAGAACACGGATCAGCATTTAACACAGCACCTAGCAGGTAGAGTGTAAAGAAATAATGAAGACTATCATAAGAAAGTAACTTTTACTGTACTTATATGTTTAAAAACAAAGCTTTTGCTTTGTAACTATTTTACATGTTTTCGTGCTTTCATTTAACTGAACTTCTCAATAACGTCGTGGAAATCTATTTCCCTTGAAACTTTCCTTTCAATTGATAGAATGAACAGATTGACGAGGCGTTCTTGGTTCATCATAGATTGACGAATTTTTTAAATAAATTTCAGTTTAGAAAAACTTCTCTCGCATGATGCAACCGAGACACAAATGATCAAAAAGTATTGGATTATAAGGGCAAAACAGGGCAAAGATTTACTGAAGTCTCATCTAATAATAATAAAGGTTTGATACAGGTTCGGAAACGCCCACGATATGTTAGGCGCGCTAAGTCGATCTACTTTTCTTTACATTTTCCGCCACTACGTGGCATTGCTGTTGACGGGTACATGTGTGACACGGACAGAATATCTTCTGTCTGTCTCTCCCACTCTCCAGATCGAGGCGCATGCGCCGTCGACCTTGCCCCCGAATATTTGATGAGGATACGAATAAAAAACCAAATGAACAAATAATACGCTTACTGAAGACTAAACTGATTGATGGACCCATTCTCTGAAAAGTCGCAGCTACGAAAACTCGTCTGCTAGTCACATATTTCTAGGTTTAATTCTGAATATTTTCTCTAAACATTCGGTGACACGGACCGCGATTATAGTTCACATGACAACACGGAAATTATATGTAGGGTGAGATCACAGAAGACCTTGGGTGGGGGATATCCTCCGATAGGAGCGACGCATGTGGCGGCGAGCGGAATAAAAAGTGGATCTTCTAACGGTGTCTCACGGCATCATTGAAATGTGGCTTCATTTCCAGACCTGTATGTAAGACCGTGGGTCAGGAAAATCCCGCAGCGGCTAACAGTGTTGACAACTTAGTGGATTTTTTACGTAAACTGGTGGTTTGGACATCCCTTTTAGTGGATAAAATTTGTTTTTAGTGGCTGGTGGTTTTTGTTAGTGGTGAGCAAGATATTCAACCATTAACGTGTAAACAAATTTATGATACATTATATTTTGCTATGACAAGGTCCTTTGACACAAAGTGTGTCAACTTTTATGGTGTCGGCAACACTACTATCTTGTAAATACCTACCAGCGCCATGGGGATTCTCTGAATAATGTTTTGGCTGTATATAGATTTCAATGAATATAGACCACAGGTTATAGTAATTGAATCGAGTTCAATTTGCTTGAAAAAGTATGTTTTGAAATACTTCATAATTTTGTAATGTAAGTGCATCAGATGTAGTTGCTTGCTTACTAGACCGTAAGCGGTAACACCAAGCGGTATTCGAGGTTTTCTGGTGGTTCGCAGAACCGCTTAAGGTGGGTATAACAAAACAAGTTGGCAACAGCGACGGCTACTATATTTATTTTGGCTTCTAACAAGTTACAAGTAATTTTACGACAGTAAGGTTCCGATTGGTTGATTTCCGCTGTTGTTATTCTTTAGTACGTATGGATGTAATTTCTTTAGTACGTATGTATGCCATTTTTATTACGAAAATTCTCATATGTTCGGATCTAGTATTTATGTTTCGCGCCAAAGCCACCATAGAGTGAGCGGGGCCGACCGCACGGGGCGCACCATTTTTATGGCGCTGGCTATAAGTAGGTAGAGCTTGATGCTATATTGACAATTTCTATCATGACCTGGGGGGCTATTACGGTTCTCCGTTCGGGTGAAAATGACAAAAGTGAGCAGCTCACCCTATTATGGTTCTCTTCACCTAGTGAAAATGCGAGATTATTCACGTAAGTTTACTCGACACGAAATGTCATGTCGAAAATCGAAATGCGCATGCGTGAGCGTCTTCCTAACGCAGCGACGACACGTCCAAAGCTAACACATAACACAAGTTACTATGAAATAGCTGATTCAGAGACGGTAGCATCTCGACACCAAATAATTAATAAAATTCAGCAACTTAAAGTTGATATCGTAGCGAGTTAAGTAATGTCATCCGATAATGATGAATAATTTGCTGATGATTGTGGTTTTGGGAGATCAGAAAAATCGAATGTTTCGTATACGACGATCACTGTGCGATGCCTTGGATCCCTTCAGTATAACGAAACAAGAATATATTGCACAATAGTTCGATTTATCAACATAAAACAATAATTCTATCACTGTATTATAAGAACTGTTTTATGTTCTAATATGATACAAAAATTACCAGTATTTTTTTTATTTGAATGGCTGTGTCGCAATCTGCCTCATGCTAAATCTGCGTCTTTTTTTATGAAATCTAATTACATTTGTTTTTGTTTTTCGGTAACATTCATGTTGCAAACTCAGATTCTATTTAAACTTGTTGCTTATTCGAGTGAAGAGGTTGTTTTTGTCGATGCGCACGTCTTTCGTTTTGGGCTGGGTTTGATAGGCGTGCTAGAGTACCCCTTCTACGGTGTCGTGAAAATGTGAGATCACTAGCCGGAAGTTCCTAGTGATCTGACATTTTCACCCGGCCGATCCGTAATAGCGTGACTAAACTCACGTGAGATGAAAATGCGAGAAGTGAGAAGTCTCACCCGAGAACCGTAATAGGCCCCCTGATAACAGGTGAATTAGTACCTACCTACCTATGTTTATATTTTGCATACGTACGGGGCCTCCAACTCCAAACTGCCCCTTACTGAATATATTTCAGCCTTGGTTGGAATTTGACTAAAAAATGACTTCTTGAGATTTGGAGGCCCCCCAGGACCAGAGGCCCGGGGCGGACCGCCCCCTCCACCCCCCGTTTAGTCCGCCACTGCACAGCGCCACACTCGTATCTCTTTATTTTCGATTTCTAAAAGTGGGGGAACGTACCAAAAATAAGTATTTTGAGAATAACTGTTCGAGAAATTTGTTTCGAACTCCATTTAAATGAAAAAGTTGTAGCTCTCAAAAATACGCGTCGATTGGGTACAAAATCATCTCTTAACTTCAAAAGAAACTCCTCCCATAACGAATGACGAAATACTCTGAAAGTTTTGTTTTCGTGATTACTCAAAAACGGTTAATTTTACCGGTGCCGTTTGAATGTACGAAATGTAGGGATTGATATTCAATACATTTTCGTTCATATAAATACCCCTCGAATTTAGCCATATTTTCATCCGTTAACGAAAATAAAAATATTTTTATCTTTTGCCGGAAAAGTTTTGACTGTATGAACATTTTTTGTGATACGGCGCCGAGCTGCTAAGATTTTAGTTTGGCATCAATCAACTCCCATCCTCCTTCATCGCCTAAAAAAACCCTACGCCCCAATTTTTAGGCAAACTTGGATTTAGCACCTCCGGAACCTGCAAAATCACCTGTCAAAAAACCAGCCTTCTTTTAATTTTTTCTCATTTCAATAAATAGCACGACTGTACTGAGTATATTGTCAGTATATTTAGATAGCATTGTCCGCGCAATAACACAAAAAAATACACGTGATATGTCACAACACCCCCCCCCTGCCCCTAGCGTGCTCAATCGTGATGTTATCCAACCCCCCCCCCCCCTATTTGAGCTCTACGTGATTAAGGGGTTAGGCCACTCTAGGGGCCCGCAAAAATAGGCTTTTTGGGAATTTTTTTCTTCAGAAAAACTACAAATAAATCGAGATTACAAAAAAGGGTGTTTATCATACATATCAGTGACTGTATACAATAATTTTTTTGAAGCGATTAATTTCAAAATGGCGGCTGTGTAACGTTTATCTCAAAACTGCATTTTTAAAGTTGGCCGGAAACATAACTCAGACAATTTTCAACCGATTCACTTGAAATGTTGAATATATTTTGAAAAATACATTGTTTATGGAAGTACGTAGGAATTTTTTTTATATTGAATAGTTCATTTGCTATTAACAATTATCTGGCGAAATTTTTCACTTTCCAAAAATTTGCCTCAAAAATCGTCAGATAATTTTTAATAACAAATAAACTATGCAATATAAAAAAAAATCCTACGTACTTCCATAAACAATGTATTTTTCAAGATATATTCAACATTTCAAGTGAATCGGTTGAAAATGGTCTGAGGTATCTTTCCGGCCAATTTAAAAAATGCAGTTTTGAGATAAACGTTGCACAGTCGCCATTTTGAAATTAATCGCTTCAAAAAAATTATTATATACAGTCACTGATATGTATGATAAACACCCTTTTTTGTAATCTCAATTTATTTGTAGTTTTGATGAAAAAAAAATCCCCAAAAAGCCTATTTTTTCGGCCTCTGGAGTGCCCTAAGGGCTTAATGGACGACCCCGCGTATAAATTGTACGTTTTTATATATTACATATATATTTCCCTAAAGTAAACAATATAAATTGTTCGTTCTGAAACAGCTTATTAAAATGGTTTTAGTATTTTTCTTGCTTCTTTTTGTTGAAAGAAAAACGTGAGTAGAGGGGGGGGGGTGGGATCCATGTCACGTAATTTTCCGGAGCGGCGGGGGGGGCACCGGCACCCGTCGCGAAACGTCACAGAGGGGGGGGGGGGTCGAATATTGATAAAATTTACGTCACGTGTTTTATGAATGGCCCCCAGGAACGGATGTCCGGCGTCTTGATTAGAGGACTGCGATTGGTCACTGAAGGTCCAACCACAGAGCAAAATTGTAAAACACTGATGCACTCGCTATCTCTTGTCTGGATTTCCCTTCAATGAGTCTTGATTTATAGAACACTCCCGGAAGCGTTTGGTGTTCAATTTGGAACGATTGGTAGTCGATCACTAGATTGCGCCAACCAGAAATACGTGTGTATCGTGAACGGCGAGCTATGATTGGTCGCCAGAAGCCGCAGCGGAAAAAGGAATTTCTAACAAAAATTAACCCATTATTTTGTGGCTAATTTCATTGTGGAAAGACTTAATCGATAGAAAAACATCTAATAGCGTTTGATATTATATTCAGGACGTTTGGTAGTCGATCGCTAAATTATGAAAACGCAAAATACATGGGAATCCTCAGTGGACGGTTCTGATTGGTTGCCAAAAGCCGTAGTCCTAGAACGGCTGATTAACGCAAATTCACCCGTAATTTTTTTAGATTAAGAAATAGGTCCACAATTTAGCACCCTCCCCCCTCACTTTGAGTAATCAAGCTTTCATCTACGAATCGTTTAGTAGTCGTGCGTGCGTACATAGTTTCTTTGTCCGCCGCGACTTGTGGCGATCAATCACAGCTCACCGTTCAGTTCATCATGGTGAGCCGCTATTGGTCGTTAGAAGCCGCAGCGGAAAAAGGAATTTCTCACAACAATTCACCCATTATTTTGTGGCTAATTCATTGTGATGAGATTTATTCGATAGAAAAAGAAATCAGCGTTTCGTATTCTATTCAGGTCATTTGGTAGTCGATCAATCAATGACGCCAACGCAAAATACAGCGAATCGGAAATGGAGCGCTGGGATTGGTCGCCATAAGCCGCACTGACAGAATTATATATTAGCGTAGATTCACTCGTTATTTCTTGTCCGATTACGTTCTAATGGGCCGCGACCGATGTAGCCCAGTCGAATTAGTATTTTAGATTTACAAAAATTTTTAGCAACAATTTTCTTTCGGAATTCGTTGGGGGGGGGGGTCGCGGGTAGTTTAAATTCAAAAAGTAGAGGTACCAGACTTTTCACTCCATCCGCCATCTTGATTTAAATGGTTATTGTTTGTTTCTTGAATAACTCGTTCATTTTCAATTTTACACGCAAAATAGTTATTACAAAAGTTGTTTAAAATTAAATTTCCTACAATTTTGGTTCTTATCAATTTTTTCATAGGATCGATTTTTTTCGATTTATACCCGAAAAGAGGGGGTGAATTTTTTGTTATCGAATAACTCGTTTATTTTTAATTTTACGCGAAAGATTGGAATAAACAAAGTTGTTTAAAATTAAATTTCCTACAATTTTGATTCTTATCAATTTTTTCGTAGGATCAATATTTTTCGATTTATACCTGAGAAGAGTGGGGGTAAAATCTTATCATTGTATTATCACGTTTCTTTTCAATTTTACGAGAAAAATTGTTATAAACAAAGTTGTTTAAAATTAAAGGTACTACAATTTTGATTGTTAACAATTTTTCGTAGGATCTATATTCTTCGATTTATACCTGAGAAGAGTGGGGGTAAAATCTTATCATTGTATTATCACGTTTCTTTTCAATTTTACGAGAAAAATTGTTATAAACAAAGTTGTTTAAAATTAAAGGTACTACAATTTTGATTATTAACAATTTTTCGTAGGATCTATATTCTTCGATTTATACCGAGAAGAGCGGGGGAGAATTTTCGTTTATTGAATAACTCGTTAAAAGTCCATTTGACACGAAAAATGGTTATTCCCAAAGTTGTTTGGAATTTCCTATAATTTAGGTTCTCTTCAATTCATAATTACTGCACTAATTGCTGAAGTATTTATGGATGTGGATGTCAATTATCATGGATTATTCTCTCGTACTCCTCGAGTGAATCCTGACTGGAGGCTTAAGTACGCACGTACTTAGGCCTAAGTACGCTCGTTAATGAAGGTCGGGGATCACTTCCCCCATAAAATTATCGGGAGAAAGTGGGGACAAGGAACGTGGATGGAGTATGAAGTCAGCGCTACGGAATGGGGGTGGAAAAAAACTAATCGTGGACTCGAACCTGTCGCTACAATGGCCGATCCAGCACCAGAATTTTTGCTGAAGACGATATCATGTAGATGCAAAACGACGTGCGGAAAAGTGTGTGGTTGTCGCAAATCCGGACTCAAATGTTCCGTCTTATGCCACAACTCCCTGATGGAAATCCGCTTATTGGAATTCGTCAGATTTTAACAAAAAATGTCAGATTTGATAATATTCCGTCAACTTTCAATGAGAAATAATGTCAGAATATGTCATTTATACGACAGAATCTGTCATATTATTTCGAGATTTGACATTTTCTGTGAGAAGTTCATGATTTCTGACCGGAAATTGGAACATGCTTTACAGAATCTGTCATATTTTATCAGAAAAGTAATGTTATAATTCAGTAATTTCTGTCAGAATCTTACATAATATGTCATATAATGTCGTAAGAGTTTTCCATTTTATGTGAGATTTTCGTCATTTAATGTCATTTTTTGATGGAATAAAATGGAATTCTTCAACATTCATGAAATATTATGACCGAATCTGTCGAATTATATCATTCTTTCTTATTTTTTGTGAGATTTTCGTCATTAAATGTCATTTTTTTATGGAATATAATGGAATTCTTCAACATTTATAAAATATGACCGAATATGTCAAATTATATCATTCTTTCTTATTTTTTTGTGAGATTTTCGTCATTAAATGTCATTATTTAATGGAATGAAATGGAATTCTTTAACATTCATGAAATATTATGACCGAATCTGTCAAATTATATCATTCTTTTTTATTTTTTGTCATATAATGACCGAACTTGTTAACTTTTGACAGTTTGCATTATAAATATATGATATATTCTCCATCTCCAGGAATGTAAATGTACTGAAAAATTGATTGTGTGTGAACCTAAAGATATAAAAAGTCCGTGTTTTAATGTACATCGACGAAAAAAAATATATAGCGACTATACCACAGGGATGTACAATCGACAATTAGAATAAATATTGAATAAAATAAATATTCCATACAAATGTAGTTTATGCTATTTCTGACTTTATTCACAATAAAGCTCCTTTTCACTAACAGCTGAAATCTGTCAGAATTCACAAAAAATGTAACAACAAATTATGATAAAAATTATCGTTTTCTTGCATTTTTGGTCATTTTTTTCGATGCAACAATATGTCAAAAAATGGAAAACTGATTTATCATTTTTTGTTAAAAGATGACATTTTCCGACACAATGATGACAGAAAGTATCAAATTCTGTGATTTAATGACAGCTGAAATCTGTCAAAATTCAATAAAAATGTGACAACAAATTATGATAAAAATTATCGTTTTCTATCATTTTTTGACATTTTCTGTCATTTTTTTCGATGCAACAATATGTCAAAAAATGGAAAGCTGATTTATCATTTTTTGTTAAAAGATGACATTTTCCGACATAAAGATGGCAAAAAGTATCAAATTCTGTAATTTAATGACAGCTGAAATCTGTCAGAATTCAACAAAAATGTAACAACAAATTATGATAAAAATTATCGTTTTCTATCATTTTTTGACATTTTTTTCGATGCAACAATATGTCAAAAAATGGAAAACTTATTTATCATTTTTTGTTAAAAGATGACATTTTCCGACATAAAGATGACAGAAAGTATCAAACTTTGTGATTTAATGACAGCTGAAATCTGTCAGAATTCAACAAAAATGTGACAACAAATTATGATAAAAATTATCGTTTTCTATCATTTATTGTCGTTTTCTGTCATTCTTTTCGATGCAACAATATGTCAAAAAATGGAAAATTAATTTTATCATTTTTTGTTAAAAGATGACATTTTCTGACAAAAAGATGACAGAAAGTGTCGAATTCTGTGATTTTATGACATTCCGTAAAGTTAACATAATATGTGAGATTCTGTCCGATTTTCATAGATTATTTCCGACAGAATCTATCAAAATATGTACGATTCCATCAAATTATGTTAGAATCTATTCATTTTCACAGTTTCTGACATTTTTAAACAGATTTCAACATTATTTGTCGAATTCCAATAAGCGGATTTCCATCAGGGCTGCAACGGAGAACCCTGCGAAAACGTCTCAATTCGAGAGCTGCTGGATGAAGATGACCTTGGTAGTGACGAAAACCGCTCAGAACAAGTCACCCCCGACCCTCCTGAGCTTCCGGACGAATTCGTCGACAATTACGAGGAAGAATCGAACGACGAAAACTTGGCCGAGCCATCGGCTAAACGTTCCAAACAGACGTAATTGAAATTTCGAAAGAATTTTGAAAGTGTAATGAAAAGAAAATAAAATTCATTTTTTCAATTGTAAGAATTATACTGTTCGATAAACTGATTATTTACACCCCTCTTTTCCTTTACCGTGAACGTGCGTTCCAAAAATATAAACTTTAGAAAAAATCGGAATCATAATTGTAGCAAATAACATTTTCAACACATCAAATTTACAACGACAATCAGCAACAAAAAAACAGACAGAAAAAATAATGATACAACATCAATAATAGACGCGATAATAGAATACTTAGGTTCACCCCCCGCGCTTCTCAGGTATAAATCGAAGAATATAGATCCTACGAAAAATTGTTGAGAATCAAAATTGTAGGAAATTTAATTTTAAACAACTTTGTTTATTACAATTTTTCGCGTAAAATTGAAAATAAACGAGTTATTCGATAACAAAAAATTCACCCCCTCTTTTCGGTGTAAATCGAAAAAAAAATCGATCCTATGAACAAATTGATATGAACCAAAATTGTAGGAAATTTAATTTTGAACAACTTTTGTAATGACTATTTTGCGTATAAAATTGAAAATGAACGAGTTATTCAAGAAACAAAGTAACCCTTTACATCAAGATGGCGGATGAAGTGAAAAGTCTGGTACCTCTACTTTTTGAATTTAGACTACCAGTGACCCCCACCCCCCCCCCCCCCAACGAATTCCGAAAGAAAATTGCTGCTAAAAATTTTTGTAAATCTTTGCCCGTTTTTTGAACTAATTCGACTGGGCTAATGGAAAAACATCCGGTAGCGTTTGGTAGTCGATCCAGGGAGGCTAGAGTGGGAGGAGTCCGAACTCTTATGGGGAGACTTGAAAAAAGTGGCTACAAAAATGTGGTCAAACTGGGATGGTGCCACTATTGCTAAGACCTCGAGAAGTGAGCTGCGTGTGACAGAGACGGAACAAGTAAATAATGAGAAGTGAACTGTGCATAAGGCAGCATGATACTTGAGAAGTAGGCTGCGTGCGAGAGAGATGCAAAATGATATATAGCCAGATCGCGCGCAAAGGTTACCCCCTCGCTGGTCTCTTACGCGCCCATACAATCATAGTAGCGCGTGTCCGTGAGCGAGCGACGCTCGCACATCTTCGGAAAGAGCCGAGCGCGCCGAAGTTTCCCGACCGCACCTTCGGCTGCTACACCAACACATGGACGCTGAGCACGTTCATGTGCAGCCAAGCCGAAACGAAGGCTTCGAGGGAAAAAGCAATCTGAGCACGACTCGCGCGTGACGTCACCCAACGGAACGCGCGAGGCTTTTAGATGATTTCAATGCTTATTTAGCTCTTGATTCTCTGCGTTATCAATGTATACAAAAAAATGTATCGGGCACCCTGATCGCTTATTTTTTTAGTTTATACGTTAATTTAAATATAATAATAAATCCAAATTACAACTTATTTATCTTCTAAAAAATTGTTTACGCTTTACTCACACCCGTCCTTATGCCAAATAAATTATAATTCATAAAAGTAAGCGGAAATATATTCGTATTATGATATTAATTCTCATACTTTCACCAAGCGATAAAGCATTATCCCCAAAAACAAGCGAATCATCCATCCGGCCGCGAATCGTCACTACCAGAAAGTGCATATTCTACAAGCAATGAGATGGTCCCGTTGGTAGCGTTCCTGGCTTCGGTCCGCAGGGGCGCGGGATCGTTCCCCGCGCTCAGTGCTTTTTTAAAAATTATGATTACCATTAATTATTATTTAATTAGTTATTTTTATTAGTTATCATTATTATTTTAATTAGTTATCTTTTAGTGTCGAAAAATGTATCGCGCACTCCGACCGCTTATTTGATTAGTTTGTACGTTAATTTAAATGTAATAATAAATCTAAATTACAACTTATTTATCTTCTACAAAATTGTTTGCGCTTTACTCACACCCGTCCCTATGGCAAATAAATTGTAATTCATACAAGTAAGCGGAAATATACTTATATTCACATTATTATATTCATTCTCATATACTATTATCAAGCGGTGAAGCATTATCCCCAAAAACAAGCCACATCCATCCGGCCGCGAATCGTAACATACGAGAATGAATATAATAATACGACTATAAATATATTTCCGCTTAGTTTTATGAATTACCATTTATTTGGCATAGAGACGGGTGTGAGTAAAGTGCAAACAATTTTTTAGAGGATACATAAATTGTAATTTAGATTTATTATTACATTCAAATTAACGTACAAACTAATAAAATAAGCGGTCGGAGTGCGCGATAAATTTTTCGACACTAAAAGGTAACTAATTAAAATAATAATGATACCTAATAAAAATAACTAATCAAAAAAGAATTAATAGTAATAATAATTTTAAAAAAGCACTGAGCGCGGGGAACGATCCTGCGCCCCTGCGGACCGAAGCCAGAAACGCTACCAACGGGACCATCCCATCGCTTGTAGAATATGCACTTTCTGGTACTGACGATTCGCGGCCAGATGGTTGATTGGCTTGTTTTTGGGGATAATGCTTTATCACTTAATGAAAGTATGAGAATTAATATAATAATACGAATATAAATATATTTCCGCTTACTTTTATTAATTATAGTTTATTTGGCATAAGGACGGGTGTGACTAAAGCGTAAACAATTTTTTAGAAGATAAATAAGTTGTAATTTGGATTCATAATTATATTTAAATTAACGTATAAACTAAAAAAATAAGCGATCAGGGTGCGAGATACATTTTTTTGTATACATTGATAACGCAGAGAATCAAGAGCTAAATAAGCATTGAAATCATCTAAAAGCCTCGCGCGTTCCGTCGGGTGACGTCACGCGCGAGTCGTGCTCAGATTGCTTTTTCCCTCGAAGCCTTCGTTTCGGCTTGGCCGCACATAAACGAGCTCGGCGTCCATGTATTGGTGTAGCTGCCGAAGGCGCGGTCGGGAAACTTCGCCGCGCTCGGCTCTTTCCGAAGATGTCCGAGCGCGCTCGCTCACGGACACACGCTATAATGATTGTGTGATAGGCGCGTATGAGACCAGAGAGGGGGTAACTTTTGCGCGCGATCTCGCTGTACTGCTTGCTGGGATGCGTATCCGATCCTTTTCCATCCTTCTTACACGACATCGATACTCAGCTTACTTCTCGAGGTCTTAGAGATAGTGGCACCATTCCTGTTTGACCACATTTTTGTAGCCACTTTGAAATGCACAAATCGGCCTCTTCCCACTCTAGCCTCCATGAGTCGATCATTCAAACACGATAACACAAAATACGTGCGTATCAGGAATAGAGAGCTGTGATTGGTCGTGATAATATACGACGTTTTTGCGACAGTTAGCGTTGATTATCGAGTCTTTTTCCGCTGCCCATCGTCCTATCTCATGAATCGGAATTTTCTTTTTGATTTTCCGAAAGAACGGGAAACTACCAAACGATTTGAATGGTTTACCAAACGCTACCAAACGAACACCAAACGATTCGTAAAAAAAAAGTTCGTTTAGTCAAAGTGGGGGGGGGCTAACATACGGAGGATCATACGGAGGACTACCAAACGATTTCAATGGTTTACAAACGCTACCAAACGACCACCAAACGATTCGTAAAAAAAAGTTCGATTAGTCAAAGTGGGGGGGCTAACGTGCCGCCCAATTTTTGATTATCGATTTTTCGAAAAACGGAAGACTACCAAACGATTTCAATGATTTACCAAACGCTACCAAACGACCACCAAACGATTCGTAAAAAAAAAGTTCGATTAGTCAAAGTGGGGGGGGGGGGGGGTAACTTTGACGAGGTGACTTGAGCGGTGATCACAACTCGCACGGCTACAAGGAAATCTGCAACCTCGACAGAGGCGATGATCACAAAATTGCATTCCCGAACTCGCCGCCGCGATTTAGCGCCATTTCCGAGGCACGCTGAAAACAGAGATTAGTAGGGAGATGCACAACGCTCCCCTTTTCGGCAGAGATTAGTAGGGTGATGCACAACGCTCCCCTTTTCGGCGTGCCTCGTAAATGGCGCTAAATCGCGGCGGCGAGTTCGGGAGTATGATTTCGTGATCATCGCCTCTGTCGAGGTTGCAGATTCCCTTGTAGCCGCGCGAGTCCGTGATCACCGCTCAAGTCGGTATCGCAGTCAGCGTGAACACGAATGGTCAGCTCGGCGGGGGGAAAAGTCTCTGCCCCGCGCAAATCGCGCTCGCTCGACAGGCGAACGGAGCGAGGTTTTCCGTCCGATCGAGCTCGACATATGTGTGGCCGTACTGCGGATTGGAATATGCATTCAATGAATTTCAAAGTGAAAAACATGTATCGAGATCATTGTTTTCTCTTGGTTGCCCGTTTATGCCGAAAATGCGGGTTAAAAAAATTAACGACGAACCGCGTTGAAAAATAAAACGCCGAAACGACCGTGGAACGTTCAAACCCTAGTGGATTGGGAGACCTAAAAAAAGACCAAAAATTGGTCAAAATGACCCTATTTCGGTCACGGTCATTTTCTGCCCTTTTTGAACCGAAAAAAGTGACTGAACAGTGATCGAACACTGTTTTTTTTAGGTTAGTCGCTTGAACGTTATTTTTCGGTTTTTGGTCACTGAAGTAAAAGTTAGGTTAGTCACTTGACCGGTTTTTTTTCGGTTTTCGGTCACTGAAATAAAAATTAGGTTAGTCACTTGACCGTTTTTTTTCGGTTTTCGATCACTGTAATAAAAGTGAGGTTAGTCACTTGACACTTGAGGTGTTTCATCCGATTTTCCATCTGTAAATGAGAAAGGAAATAATTATTATATGTTGACAAGAATGAAAAGAAATATACATTATTTTCTGGCAATTATTGCTATTTCGTGTAGCACGTTACGTATATATGTATGCCACATATGTTTTCCACGCTGCTGCTGCTTTGTAAACAAAATGAAATTAAAATATTGTAAAAAAAAAAGTACGAGCATATGCACTGCATTATACATATACGTTATAATATCCTATGCACTGAGTATTCACTTCATATGAATAATAGATAAGCGTATTCCACGTGGTGTACTCTCGGTTCTCGGCAATCCTCGCCTCCCCGCCGAGGAGTCCTCGATAGAGTAGATCATGGAGGCTAGAGTGGGAGGAGGCCGATCTGTGCATTTCAAAGTGGCTACAAAAATGTGGTCCGACCGGGATGGCGCCACTATCTCTAAAATCTCGAGCAGGAAACAGTGCAGCCAGACAGTGCAGCCAGATCGCGCGCAAAAGTTACCCCCTCTCTAGTCTCTTGCGCGCCCATCACACAATCATAGTAGCGCGTGTCCGTGAGCGAGCGACGCTCGGACGTCTTCGGAAAGAGCCGAGCGCCATCGAAGTTTCCCGACCGCGCCTTCGGCAGCTACACCAATACATGGACGCTGAGCACGTTCATGTGCGGCCAAGCCGAAACGATGGCTTCGAGGGAAAAAGCAATCTGAGCACGACTCGCGCGTGACGTCACCCGATGGCACGAGCGAGGCTTTTAGATGATTTCAATGCTTATTTAGCTCTTGATTCTCTGCGTTATTAATGTATACAAAAAAATGTATCGCACACTCTGATCGCTTATTTTTTAGTTTATACGTTAATTTAAATATAATAATAAACCTTAATTACAACTTATTTATTTTCTAAAATATTGTTTACGTTTTACTCACACCCGCCCTTACGCCAAATCAATTATAATTCATAAAAGTAAGCGGAAATATATTTATATTCGTATTATTATATTAATTCTCATAGCTCTCATATGAAAACTCTCATATGAAAAAGACCAAAAAAAAAACTTCAAAACCTTAGATTTCAACGAACCAAGAACATACATCTTCACATTTTCAATCATGACGAATTTTTAAGAACAATATCATCACAAACACATCTGAACCAAAACAATATACATCACCTAAATTATCAAAACATAAATCAAACAACACAAAATCACAACATCTTATACTCAACTCTTACTAATAGACAACAGGACACAAATAATAATCTTTCCACTGATCCTTTGAATAATATAAATTCGACAATCACATTAAATAAAACGAAAGAATAGCTTATAAATCTCTCCAACATTGATATTCCGCTACACATTTCCACATTCTTGTCTCTAGGTGAAAAGTTTTGTTTTCCTTACCTCAAACTCTCAAACATAAAAACTCATATCCACAAATCGATCTCTGAACTTGAGTCTAAATTAGATTTTTTACTCGACAAACCTAGACAAATCGAAATTAGAACCAGATTCAGTAAAATCTTAAACAAAATAAATATTCCAACATCATTTTCCAACACTAATCAAATTATAAAACACACGTGCTCATTCTTAAAAAACAACCCTCAACTATTAGTTACACGAGCTGACAAAGGAAATTCAACAATCATTCTTAACAAATCAGATTACATTACAAATACTCATAATTCCAGATTCCTCAACTTACAAATTAACAAATAGAAATCCCATCAACACTCTACAAAAAGGCATTAACAATATTCTCTCCAGATGGAAAACCCTAAAATTCATTGATGAAACAAAATACAAATACTCAAAAGCTGAAAATTGCAACCTATCTCGTCTTTATTGTCTGCCAAAAATTCATAAAATTAATTATCCACTTCGTCCAATAGTATCATCAATAAATAGTCCAACACATAAACTAGCTGAATTTATACAATCTAAACTTTCGAAATTAATCAATACGACTAATTCACACGTCAAAGATAGTTTCCACCTAAAACATTCACATTCTAACATCTCAATTCCACTCAACTACAAATTGGTCTCGTTTGATGTTGTTTCTCTCTATACCAATATCCCATTACAACTTGTTATTCAAAGCCTTCAAAGAAGATCAAATCTATTTTCAAAAACATTTCCTTTAAACGAAATAATTAAAGCCATAGAATACATCATGTTCTCAACTTTCTTTATATTTCAAAATAAAATTTACCAACAAATCTCAGGGTTACCAATGGGCTCACCTCTGGCTCCAATACTATCTAACATCGTTAAGATTGATCTTCAAACAAATTGTCTGGAAAATCACTTGTAGAATATGTGCACTTTCTGGTACTGACGATTCGCGGCCGGATGGATGATTGGTTGTTTTTGGGGATAATGCTTTATCGCTTGATGAAAGTATGAGAATTAATGAGTCGAAGATGTGTGCGGCCGTGTTGATGACAAGTTGCTAGTTGAAGATTCGGCTTCAGTCCGGCCAATAGAGGTTTTCCAAGGTCAGCGATGGAAATAAATGATGCTTTCTTACGTTTCGACCCGTTGGTTCGGGTCCTCTCCAGAAATTATATTTTTCTCTATACATTTTAATACACAAATTTTACAAATCAAGTTTGAAGGAATTAAATACACGAATGTTTTATATTATGATTGTGTTATAAAATTGTTGTGTCGTTTTGTATAACTGTTATGTTAATTCTGTTTTGGTTATAACTATATTGATTTGATACGCATAAGGTCTTGTATTGCGTTAATTCTTCTTATTCATCGGTGTTTGAAATGAGTGATGTCTGAGAGTGTGGTTTATTATACTATGGAGTTATAAAGAAATGAAATATGAGAAACGACTAACCTCGATGTTGTTGATGTTTCTAGCTTTTGCTTATATTTGGAAGGTTATTTCAAAAGACAGTATTTATGGAAGTAAATACTGTTTTGCTGGAGTATACTCAATAGATGGAAGAATTTATCGTTTTTTAGCGATTTTTATCATCTGTAAGGGATTAACAATTATAAGAAAGTTTTGTGTTTTATTCGTGAAAATTTAATGTACGTGATTGATTTAAAAGAAATTTTACCAAAGTATCAAATGACTGTGATGATTACCTATTGAGTTTAAGATTTTTAAAATTTTCTTCCAAAATAAACAAAAACTCGAAATTTACATTTCTCAGTTATATATTGAGTTGTGTGATCACGGAGAGTTCGAGAGAAACTGAGTGGTGTCTTAATTTCGTGAAGCTTATTAGAGCCTCCCTGGAGTAGCCTCCCTGGAATAGATGGTCGCTCAACGTACATGCAGGCGCAACACGTTTCTTCATGCGCAGCCATATTGAACGCTGCCTGACGCAGCAACGCGATGCTGAGCAACACATTTGATGAGTTCTTTTCAATATCGACGTTTATATGTCGTGTGCGCTGGTAGAAGGGTTGTGGTCCCAGAATCAATGATTAAAACTCGTAGTTAAACAGACGTTGGGACGCGAGGGCTATCCGGTTGTGAGCGACAGAGAGATAGAGGGTCTATACGGTAAATGATCTCAAATAATGAACAATTCGAGCGTAGCAGGTTATATTTCTAAATCGGCTACCATTTACCTTGTTACAAAAAAATAACAATGCCGTGTTTATGTTACAGTTGCATGCCGGAAACTCCAACATTGCCGTCGTCTAAATCATCAGGAGAGGCTAACGGCAGCCAAAGTACGCGAGTGATTATCCATCGAATTAAAGAGCGATAGATACCGAGCGAAGGTGCTAAGAACAAAGGACAGAGGCCAAAAAGCGCCAAGAAGAAAAAATAAGTTCCGAGATGGAAACCGACTCCGACGAAGAGGAGGAAGAGGAAGAGGATGAGTATTAAATGGATACAAAAGTGTTATTGTTGTTTGGTTTATTTCAAGATATTAAAAAAAACGTTCAAATTCACTGATGTTTTTGTGCACGAGTTTCTATTATTATATTTCTACTAGCGTTCCAGAAGGACCCTCTCTCTGCCCCATGCACTTCGGTTCGCCTTCGGTCACCACTACGGTCAGTGACTGAAACACCCCAGTGACCGAAGACCGGTCAAGTGACTAGCCTTACTTTTATGATATTGACCGAAAACCGAAAAAAAACCGGTCAAGTGACTAACCTCAAAAAAACGTTGTTCGGTCACTGCTCGGTCACTTTTTCCGGTTCACAAAGGGCAGAAAATGACCGTGACCGATGACAAAGGTTTTTTTCGGTCTCCCAATCCGCTAGGGAAAAGAAATCTTGAGTCTTTGCCGCGATCGTTTCGGCATTTTTTTTTCAACAGTAAACATTATGGATAAGGGTGTATCATAAATGTTCCTCTATCTTCAATGAGCGTCGTGACTGAGTTGGCAACGTGACGGATTAACGATGCTTACGGTCCGGGTTCAATCCCCGGTGAACCAACTTTTTTTTTCTTCATTTTATATTCAGAAAATTTTGAACTTACGCTCGCTTTAGCTATTCTCGCCTGTTCAGGCATTATTTATGATATTTAATTCGTATGTGCTTAATAAAAAAAACAAGACATTGCTACCGGGGATCAAACCCGCGTCCAGTGCAGCCAGATCGCGCGTCAGTTACCCCCTCTCTAGTCTCTTACGCGCCCATCACACAATGATAGTAGCGCGTTTCCGTGAGCGAGCGAGGCTCGGACATCTTCGGAAAGAGACGAGCACGGTCAAAGTTTCCCGAGTGCGCCTTCGGCAGCTACACCAATACATGGACGCTGAGCACGTTCATGTGCGGCCAAGCCGAAACGAAGGCTCCGAGGGAAAAAGCAATCTGGACACGACTCGCGCGTGACGTCACCCGACGGCACGCGCGAGGCTTTTAGATGATTTTAATGCTTATTTAGCTCTTGATTCTCTGCGTTATTAATGTATACAAAAAAAACGTATCGCGCACTCTGATCGCTTATTTTTTTAGTTTATACGTTAATTTAAATATAATAATAAATCTAAATTACAACTTATTTATCTTATATAAAAGTGTTTACGTTTTACTCACACCCGTCCTTATGCCAAATAAATTATAATTCATAAAAGTAAGCGGAAATATATTTATATTCGTATTATTATATTCATTCTCATACTTTCATCAAGCGATAAAGCATTATCCCCAAAAACAAACCAATCATCCATCCGGCCGCGAATCGTAAGTACCAGAAAGTGCACATATTCTACAAGCGATGAGATGGTCCCGTTGGTAGCGTTCCTGGCCCAAAGTTTTTAATAATTTCTCATATTTTAGTCATATTTGAGTTTTTTCGGACAAAAAATGATTTAAAACAGATTCAAGTTCTGCTCTATTTCCCAAAAACACATTTTTTTTCACTAAAAATTCACGATTTCTCATTTTTTCCTATAACCTGGGTGAACGGCTGCGGAGATATTCGGAGAAAAGTTGAAGATGAAAAGAAATGAGATTTTCGTAAAAAAAAACTGATTATTATTATTTTTTCCGGAAATTTTCCTTTTTCCTATTACCTGAGTAAACGGCTGCAAAGATATTCGGAGAAAATTTAAAGATGAAAAAAAATGAGATTTTCGTAAAAAAAACTTGTTCTTTTTTTTCCGGAACTTTTTCTATTTCCTATTGAGTGAACGGCTGCGGAGATATTCGGAGAAAAGTTATAAATGAAAAAAATGAGATTTTCGTAAAAAAACTTATTACATTTTTTATCCCTCATAATTCTGAGAAATAATTAATTTCCGAAATTTTTGCAAACATTATTTTCCTTAAGGGGTAACACCTCTGTAACGGCCTGCCACGAATCGTTTTAGACAAATAATACTTGGGGTAATTATTAAACATATATTGAAGTATATTGCAAAAAAAATTCATGGGAAAATATTACAAAATGGCGACACTGCAGCAAATTCTTTCGAGGCATGTTAAACTTAAGGTGCTCTGCGGCACGCAGTATAACTTGTGCCAATCTTAATCTGGATAAAATAATTTTTTTTAAATTAAATCTAGATGAGTGTAGCTAGTGAATCACGTAGGGCATTTTAGAAATATTGATTTTTGAGTAATTGCCGAGTATTTGACTAAAAATGTTCAATTTTTTTAAAGACAGTTATTTGTTAATAAATATTGTTTTAATTAACTTATCGAAAATCCCTTACGTGGTTCAGTAACTACTCTCATGTAGACTTAACAAAACAAAATTTTTTTTAGATTAAAATTGGCACAGTTACACTGCGTGCCGCAGAGGTTCGACATGCTTCGGAAGAATTGCTGCAGTGTTGCCATTGTATAATATTTTCGGATGAAAAATGTATAGCAATATATTTAAATATATGCTCAATAAATACCGCAAGTATTATTTGTTTATCACATTTTCTTCCGCCAAAAAAAATATCAAAAAATACGGTTCCTGTAAGGCCGTTACAGTGGTGTTACCCCTTGAAGTCTTCATATGATTTCCGAGATTTTCCCGTGATTGTAATTAAAATGATGAAATATTCGGAAAAATTCGAAAAAAAATCGGAAAAATTTTCCGAAAAAAATTGAAGTTTTTCGGAAAAAAATTTACACTAGGGGCGCGGGATCGTTCCCCGCGCTCGGTGCTTTTTTTTTAAATTATTATTACTATTAATTCTTATTTGATTAGTTATTGAATGAATATAATAATACGAATATAAATATATTTCCGCTCATATACTTTCATCAAGCGGACTTCCGTTTCCGGAGTGAGTGGGGACGGACGTGCGAGTGAGTGATAGAGAAGGTGGTGAAAAGGAGGGAAAAGGAGCAGGAAAATACGGGGAAGTGCGAAGGAAGGAGGGGACGAAGGTAGGTGGCGAGGAGAAGGAAAGAAAAGAGTCGGGGAACAAGGAATAGAAAGGAACGGAAGGTGCGAGGCAGGTGGAAAAGGAGGTTAGGAAGCAGGGCAAAGTGGACGGTGTGGCGGCGGAGAAAGGGGAGGAGGAAAGTGGCCGGTGAGGAGACGGGACAGTGGCGACGCGCGACGCGAAGGCGACGCGGGACGCGAAGGCGGCGCGAGAAGGTGGGAAAGAGCGGGACAGTGAGGTAAAGAAGAGAGCAAGGTGGGTAAGGCAGGGAAGGTCAGGAAGGGATTAGGAGAGCGGAGAGGTAAAGAAGAGAGCAAGGTGGGTAAGGCAGGGAAGGTAAGGAAGGGATTAGGAGAGCGGAAAGAAGCGAGTAAAAGAGCAGAAGCATGGAGGTTAGTGAGGAAGGGGAGAGGCACAGGGAGGGGAAAGGAGAGGAGGAGGACGGGGGTGGAAGAAAGGAGGGCAAAGAGGGGGAGGAGATGATGAGGAGGAAAGGTAGGAAGATGAATGCTGAGAGGCTGATGAGGGAAAAGTGCGGAAGTATAGGGGACATCAGTGAGTTGTGGAAAAGGAAAAGAGAGCGGGTGGAGGGGGGAGCGATGGAGGAGAGTGAGGCGTTCCAAAAGAGCAGGAAGGTGCAGAGGTCGCCGCAGAGAGGGGGGGGGGTGGAGGACGAGAGCCTGAGGGAAATGATGAA
The DNA here is from genome assembly GCA_944452715.1 of Ophion slaviceki. Classification (NCBI taxonomy): domain Eukaryota; kingdom Metazoa; phylum Arthropoda; class Insecta; order Hymenoptera; family Ichneumonidae; genus Ophion; species Ophion slaviceki. The sequence goes on along the minus strand of OX101787.1, from coordinate 42,999,390 downwards.
AGCGATGAGAGAGGAGGCAAGAAGGGATATGGGGGAAGTGAAGGAACAGGGAAGGAAAGTGAAAGAGGAGCTGGGAAAGATGAGGGAGGAGATGAGGCGGGCGGAGGAGAGATGGAGGGTGGAGAGAGAGGAGATGGCGGGGAGAGTGGAGGAGATGGAAAAAAGACTGGAAAAGGTAGAAAGGCAGGAGCAGAAGATAGAGGAAATAAGGGTACGGATGGAGAACATAGAGACAGAGGGGGGGAGGAGGGGAGAGGAGAGCAGAAAACGAGAGGAGGATGGTGGGGGGCAGGTAGGGAGGAGGGTAAAGGAAATAGAGAAGAAGATGGAGAGAAATGAGAGAAGAAAGGAGAAGAAACTGCATAATAAGGGGAGTAAGGAGGGAGGGACCGGTGAGGGGGGCAGTAGAAAGACTGATGGAGCAAATCGGGGTACAGGGGGTGGTAGAGAGTGTGAGAGAGATAGGGAAGAGGACAGAGCAAGGAGGAGAGATGATGGTGATGGTAAGGATGGAAAAAGTCGAAGGGAAGAGAGAAATTATGGAAAAGAAAAAAGAGTTAAGGGGAAGGAAAGAGAGGATAGAGGACGACCTTGCGTGGAAAGAGAGGAGGATGCAATGGCGGCTGAAAAGATTGGGGGAGGAGGAGGAGGAAAGAGGAAAGAGAGTGAGGGTAACGCACGGAAAGATAACGGTGGATGGAGTCACATGGTTTTGGGATGAGGAGGAGGAAAAGTTGAGGGACTGGAGGGGAAGGGAAAGGGGGCAGGAGAGGGAAGAGGGAGAGAAGCAGGATGAAATGGGAAGGAGGGGGGAGGAAGGGAGGGGAAAAAACTGAGAAAAAGGGCTTTGAGGGGGGAGGGGAGAGGGAGAAACAAGGAGGGGAAGGAAAAGAGCTGGACAGTGACATTCTGGAACGTAGCGGGACTGACAAACAAGGACAGGGAGTTCTGGAAGGAGATAGAAAGGTGGGACGTGATAGCGTGGGTGGAGACGTGGATAGAGGAGAAGGGATGGGAAAGGGTAAGGCAGAGGCTACCGAAGGGGTACGTATGGTATAAGCAGTGGGCGAAGAAAAGGAACAGGAAGGGGAGAGCAATAGGGGGGATGATAATGGGGGTAAGAGAGGAAATGAAACCGGTAAGAAGGAGGGAGGGAAGGGAGGAAGAGGGAGTAATGAGCGTGAAGGTGGAATTGGGGGTGGAGGCATGGACCATAACGGCGGTGTACGTCAGTGGAGATATGGAGGAAAAGATAAGGCAACTGAAAGGATATATGGAGGAGAGAGGGGGGAAGGGAGGAGTTTGGTGGGGGGGACTTCAACGCGAGGACGGGGAGAAAGGCGGGAGAGTGGAGAGGGGAGCAGGAGGAGGAACAGGAGGGAAGAAGATCAAGAGACGAGAGGATAAACGCGGAAGGAAGGAAATTGGTGAACTTGGTGGAGGAGATGGGATGGGAGATTTTTAACGGGAACATAGAGGGCGACGAAGAGGGGGAGTTCACGCATACAGGGGGGAGGGGGGCGACGGTAATCGACTACGTCATGGGGGACAGAAGAGCAAAGGAAGGAGTGGAGAGTATGAGGGTAGGAGACAGGGTAGAGTCGGACCATCACCCGCTGATAGTAAAGATAAGGAGGGGAGGAAAGGAGAGAAGGAAGGAGAAGGAGAAGGGGAGAACAGCGGGAAAAGGGAGATAGACGGGGAGGAGAAAGGAGGGATTTGCAAGGGCAATGAAAGCGTTGGAGGTAGAGGAAGAGGAGGGGCAAGCAAGGGTAAGGGAGATGCTGGGAAAGGTGAGGGGAGTAATGAAGGAGAATGAGGAAAAAGGGTATGATGAGGGGGGAAGAGTGAGGAAAGGGTGGTGGGATGAGGAATGTAGGGAAAGGAAGGAGGGGGTGAGAAGGGAGTTAAGGAGGTGGAGGAGGGGGGACGGAGAGGGAAAAGAAGAGAGCTACAGAGAAAGGAAGAGAGAATATAAGGAATTATGCGAGAAAAAGAAGGAGGAGGAGAGGGAGAGATGGATAAGGGAGGTAGCAGAGGCTAAAACAGAAAACAAGGTATGGGAGATAGTGAATAAGGGCAGGAAGGTAAGAAAGAGTGTAAATGAGGAAATCAGGGCAGAGGAATGGAAGAACTACTTTATGAGGCTGCTGGGGGGGGGAAGAGAGAAGAGGGAGGAGAGAGGAAGGGGAGCGAAGAAGGGCAGATGAAGAGGAGGAAATAACGGAAGAAGAGGTTAGGAAAGCGGTGGAAAGGAGCAAGGAAGGGAAAGCAATGGGAGGGGATGATATACCAAACGAAGCATGGAAGTGGGGGGGAAGGAAGGCGCAAGAGTGGGCGGGGGAGGTGTGCAGGAGGATATGGAGAGGAGAGGGATGGCCGGAGGAGTGGAAGGAGGGGTTGATAGTGCCGATTGTCAAGAAAGGAGAGGGGAAGAGCGTGGAGGAGTATAGGGGGGTGACTCTGATGCCCTCCCTATACAAACTGTACGCGGGGATTTTAACGAAGAGGCTGGAGGAGGAGGTAGAAACGGGGAGGAAAGTGCCGCACAACCAGACGGGCTTTAGGAAGGGGATGGGGACGGTGGACAATATATATGTGCTGAATTATGTGATCGGGCGACAGATAGAGAGGAGAAAGGGGAAGTTAGTGGCAATGTTTGTGGATCTGAAGGCGGCTTTTGACTCGGTGGACAGGAAGGTACTGTGGGAGGCGTTGAGGAAAAGAGGGATAAGGAAGGGTTTGAGAGACAGGATAGAGGAAATGTATGGGGAAACGAAGAGCAGGGTAAGGATAGGGGGGAAGTAGGGGAGAGCTTCTGGACGGAGAGGGGAGTGAGACAAGGGTGCCCGTTAAGCCCGTTGCTTTTCAACATCCTGACGGCGGACCTGGAAGAGGAATTAGGTAAGGGGGAGTGGGGGGGGGGGGGCGTGAAAGTGGGGAGGGAAAAAATATACTCCTTGGCGTACGCGGACGACATAGTGGTGTTGGCAGAAAGGGAGGAGGAGATGGAGAACTTGATTAGGAGGATGGAAAGATATTTTGAGGGGAAAAAGTTGGAGGTGAATGTGGGGAAGACAAAGATAATGAGGTTTAGGAAAGGAGGGCGCTTTAAGAAGAAGGAATGGAAATGGAAGGGGGAAGGGATGGAAGAGCAAGTGAGGGATAGGGTGAGGAAAGCGGGGGGGGGGGGGGGTGATGAAGCAGGCTTGGGGCATCGGGAAAAAGCTGTTTGGGAATGACGTGCTAAGAAGGTGGTGGCTGTTCGACACACGAGTGTGGACGGTGATGGGGTACGGGGCGGAGGTGTGGGGCTGGGAGGAGAGGGAGAAAATGGAGGGAATGCAGAAGAGGTATTTGAGATGGACACTGGGACTGGACTGGAGGACGCCGGGGTACATGGTGAGAGAAGAGACGAAGAGGGTAAAGATAAGGACAAGGGCAGGTAGGAGGGCATGGAATTTTGAGGAAAAGCTGAGGAGGGGGGAGGGGAGCGAACTGGCGAGGAGGTGCTGGGAAGAGATAGGGGAGAGAGAGCGAAGAGGGGCAAGAGAGAGGGGAAAATGGGAAAGGGGAAGGACAGAGTTCAGGAGAGGGGGGGAGCAGAGGGAGGGATACGTGCAGGACGAGGGAGAAGGGGGATACGAAAGGAAGGAAAGGGAGGATAGAAGGGAACAGGAAAGGGAGAGGGGAGAGAAAATAGCGGAATCTAGGTATAACAGATGGTATAGGGAGGTGAGAGTGGAGGGGTTACCAGGATACCTAAAGGCGGGGTGGGGAGAGAGAAGGTACGGAAGAGTAGCCAGGTTTAGGATGGGAAATGAGATAAGGGAAGGGAGGTACTGGGAGACGGAAGAGGAACGGGCGTGTAGGTGCTGTGGGGAAGAGATGGAATCGTGGGAGCACGTTCTGGATAGGTGTGGAGGAGGAGAGGAGGTAGAAAGAGGAATAGGGGAAAGGATAAAGGAAATACTGGACGAAAAGGGAACGGGAGAGGTCTGGATGAGGGCCCTGGAGGAAAAAAGGAAAAGAAGAGAAGAGGAGAGGAGGGCGGGGGAGGAGGATATGGATAGGGAATGGAATAAAAGGAGGAAACGGAAGTCGGGGAGAGGAGGAGGGGGAGAGAGATGGCAAGGTGGGAGGAGGCGTTGGAGCGTGGCGAGGGAGAGAGGGGAGAGGCGAGCGTGGCGAGGGGCGAGCGAGGGGGAGGCGGCGGTGGTTTAAGGATTTAAGGTTTAAGGATAAAGGGAAGGCGTAGCATGTAAGAGCCCGGCGGTGTGTTTTGTTAGTTTAAGTTACGTTAAGTGTAGTATAAGAGTTGTAAATCCTGTAAAAATGGCACTGTAAAGGGATGAGAAATGGAAGGTCTTTGTAACCCTACGGGGAACAAATAAAACAACATACAATACTTTCATCAAGCGATCAAGCATTATCATAATGCTGTATCGTTTGATGAAAGTATATGAGAATGAATATAATAATACGAATATGAATAAATTTCCGCTTACTTTTATGAATTACAATTTATTTGGCGTAGGGACGGGTGTGAGCACCTGAGCTACCAAAGCGCAAACAATTTTTTAGACGATAAATAATTTGTAATATAGATTTATTTTTATATTTAAATTAACGTACAAACATAAAATAAGCGGTCAGAGTGCGCGATAAATTTTTCGACACTAAAAGATAACTAATTTAAATAATGATAATAACTAATAAAAATAACTAATCAAATAAGGATTAATAGTAATAATAATTTAAAAAAAAGCACTGAGCGCGGGGAACGATCCCACGCCTCTAGTGCAATTTTTTCCGAAAAACTCCGATTTTTTCCGAATTTTTCTATGAATTGGAACAAATATGAAGAATTCGGAGTTTGGCGGGCAATTATTTTTACGCAAACATCGGAGTTTCTCCGAATTTCTCCGAATTTTCCCGAATATTTCATCATTTTAATTACGATCACGGGAAAATCTCGGAAATTATATGAAGACTTTAAGGGGTCATACCACTGTAACGGCCTTACAGGAAGCGTATTTATAATATTTTTTTTGGCGGAAGAAAATGTGATAAACAAATAATACTTGCGGTATTTATTAAGCATATACTTAAGTATATTGCTAGAAATTTTGATCCAAAAATATTACAAAATGGCGACATTGCAGCAATTTTTCCGAAGCATGTCGAACCTCTGCGGCACGCAGTATAACTGTGCCAATTTTAATCTAAAAAAAGAATTTTGTTTTATTAAGTCTAAATGAACATTTTTAGTCAAATACTTGGCAATTACTCAAAAATCAATATTTCTAAAATCCCCTACGTGGTTCACTAGCTACACTCATCTAGATTTAATTTAAAAAAAATTATTTTGTCCAGATTAAAATTGGCACAAGTTATACTACGTGCCGCAGAGCACCTCGTTCAACATGCCTCGGAAGAATTTGCTGCAGTGTCGCCATTTTGTAATATTTTCCCATACATTTTTTTTGCAATATACTTCAATATATGCTTAATAATTGCCCCAAGTATTATTTGTCTAAAACGTTTCGTGGCAGGCCGTTGCAGTGGTGTTACCCCTTAAGGAAAATAATGTTTGCAAAAATTCCGGAAATTCATTTTTCTCAGAATTATGAGGGATAAAAAAATGTAATAAGTTTTTTTTACGAAAATCTCATTTTTTTTTCATTTATAACTTTTCTCCGAATATCTCCGCAGCCTTTCACTCAATAGGAAAAAGAAAAAGTTCCGGAAAAAAATAAGAACAAGTTTTTTTTACGAAAATCTCATTTTTCATTTTTAAATTTTCTCCGAATATCTTCGCAGCCGTTCACTCAGGTAATAGGAAAAAGGAAAATTTCCGGAAAAAAAATAATTATCAGTTTTTTTACGAAAATCTCATTTCTTTTTATCTTTAACTTCTCTCCGAATATCTCCGCAGCCGTTCACTCAGGTCATAGGAAAAAGAGAAATTTCCGGGAAAAAATGAGAAATCATGAATTTTCAGTGAAAAAAATGTGTTTTTGGGTAATAGACCAGAACTTGAATCTGTTTTAAATCATTTTTTCTCCGAAAATCTCAAATATTACTAAAATATGAGAAATTATGAAAAATTTGGAGAAAAATTTGCACTACGGGCCCCTGCGGACCGAAGCCAGGAACGCTACCAACGGGACCATCTCATCGCTTGTAGAATATGTGCACTTTCTGGTACTTACGATTCGCGACCGGATGGATGATTGGCTTGTTTTTGGGGATAATGCTTTATCGCTTGATGAAAGTATGAGAATGAATATAATAATACGAATATAAATATATTTCCGCTTACTTTTATGAATTATAATTTATTTGGCATAAGGACGGGTGTGAGTAAAGCGTAAACAATTTTATATAAGATAAATAAGTTGTAATTTAGATTTATTATTATATATAAATTAACGTATAAACTAAAAGAATAAGCGATCAGAGTGCGCGATACATTTTTTTGTATACATTAATAACGCAGAGAATCAAGAGCTAAATAAGCATTGAAATCATCTAAAAGCCTCGCGCGTGCCGTCGGGTGACGTCGCGCGCGAATCGTGCTCAGATTGCTTTTTCCCTCGAAGCCTTCGTTTCGGGTTGGCCCCACATAAACGTGCTCAGCGTCCATGTATGGGTTTAGCAGCCGAAGGCGCGGTCGGGACACTTCGCCGTGCTCGGCTCTTTCCGAAGATGTCCGAGCGTCGCTCGCTCACGGACACGCGCTACTATGATTGCGTGATGGACGCGTAAGAGACTAGAGAGGGGGTAACTTTGACGCGCGATCTGGCTGCACTGGACGCGGGTTCGATCCTCGGTAGCAATGTCTTGTTTTTTTTTATTAAGCATATACGAATTAAATATCACAAATAATGCCTGAACAGGCGAGAATAGCTAAAGGGAGAGTAAGTTCGAAATTTTCTGAACATAAAATGAAGAAAAAACAGTTGGTTCACCTAGGACTGAACCCAGACCGTAAGCATCGTTAATCCGTCACGCTGCCAACTCAGCCACGACGCTCATTGCACTTAAAGAAACATTTATGATACACCGTTATCCATAATGTTTACTGTTGAAAAAAAATGCCGAAACGATCGCGGCAAAGGCTCAAGATTTCTTTTTGAACCTTCCACGGTCGTTTCGGCGTTTTAGTTTTCAACGCGGTTCGTCGTTAATTTTTTTAACCCGCATTTTCGGCATAAACGGACAACCAAGAGAAAACAATGATCTCGATACATGTTTTTCACTTTGAAATTCATTGAATGCATCCAATCCGCAGTACGGCCACACATATAGGCCGGTTTTCCTCTCACGCTGACCGCCGGCGCCGACGCGCGGCGCGCACGCACGCGTACAACCAGCGCTAACAGCCGTCAGCGCGACTCAAAAACGCTACCTATAACTACATACATATTGACTAGGGGTGTGCGGGTACCCGATTCATTCGAGTACCCGATGTTCGGGTCGGGTCGGGTACCCGACGGGTTACGTTTTTGCATTACCCGCCACTATCGGGTACCCTAATTTGGTAATCGGGTACTGTCAAATTTTTGGTACTCGTAAACGTCGAGTACTCTTAAACTTCGAATATTCGTGAACGAATCGGAGATCCGTAACTATTATTTATATTTTTTTTATTTTTTATTTAGGTGTATCGGCCAAATAATAGGAGAAAACGAAAACTCGAAGAAGGCGATAAAACGAATAAATGATAGTACTGTAAAAAATCTTTTTTCGCCTCACTTTTCTATCCTGTGTGTGTACGTACGTGCGAGTGTGTGTGTCTATTAGGGTGGAGTGAAAAACGGTAACTTTTGGCGGATCGTATCGCAATAGCGCGGGAAAGTTGCGTTTTGGCATCACTAAAAAGTGTCCGAAAGGAAAAAATGTACAATAAATATCTTCTGTTCCGGCGATCGCCTTAAAGTTTTTATTTTCTTAACGTGGGTTTTAAATGGAGAAAAAAAACCCAAAAAGATCAAGATTCAACGCCTCGCGTTTATTCGAAGCGAGAAGAATGTAGCTTCCATTTGATATTTTAAAATTGAAAATATCTTAATTAGTTTAAGAGATATAAGCGTTTGAAGAACACGCTTTACCTGGAAAAAAAATTTTAAAGTGACAAAAAATTAAATTAAGAAGAATGAATGGCCGAAATTACCAGTTAGCACTAGACAGAATTAATGAAAATTCGACGAAGAATCTTGCTTTTATTAAGTTTTTCGACATTCAAATATCTCGATATTTCCTGAAATGCGAGTGTTTTAAAAGAAGTTTGCCGGAAAAAATGGTGAATATATATATATATATATATATATATATATATATATATATATATATAACAAAAATACTAAAATTATTAAATAAATTATTTGTACTCCTTATCAACTCCAACCTATCGGCGAAGGGTAGAGAACATAAAGCTGGTCTATTTCGTTCGTTTTGGTACGTTTCCGTGGCGCTATTTATACTATGAAACAAAATTTTGTTCCGGCAACACGATTTATCGAGTACCCGATGTGAGACGAGTACCCAAAAAAATTCGGGTACCCGAAGAAAGTCGGGTACCCGATCGGGTCATAGTCTAATTACCCGACCCGACCCGACCCGACCAATTCTGCTACCCGCACACCCCTAATATTGACCCATCAGCGGCGATCGTCAGCGTGCGGTCAGCGTGAGAGGAAAACCGGCCATATGTCGAGCTCGATCGGACGGAAAACCTCGCTCCGTTCGCCTGTCGAGCGAGTGCGATTTGCGAGGGGCAGAGACTTCCCCCCGCAGAGCTGGCCATTCGTGTTCACGCTGACTGCGATACCGACTTGAGCGGTGATCACGGACTCGCGCGGCTACAAGGGAATCTGCAACCTCGACAGAGGCGATGATCACGAAATCATAGTCCCGAACTCGCCGCCGCGATTTAGCGCCATTTACAAGGCACGCCGAAAAGGGGAGCGTTGTGCATCTCCCTACTAATCTCTGCTGAAAATGGGAGCGTGTACATCTCCCTACTAATCTCGGCTTTTATCTGCGGTCTTTACCAGCAAATTAATACATAATAATTTATAGATTTTACCACTGAAAATACGTATAACATAAATCAGCCCATTTTTATTTAACTCTACGTTAGAAATAATGCGAACATACAGACATTTTATCCGACGTTTATAAGTTAAAGACAAAATACATCCATAATCATAACCTCACTTCACAGAGGTTTTACACCAGTTTTGCGAACCGGCAGTGCTTCTTTCGGCATTGGGTGAGACGAACACTTGAGCCTTTAAACCATTGTTGTTGTTCGGGACAATTCTTGATTCTAAACAAACATTTTGAGAGTAACAAATTTTAATCATTTTATGCTATTTTTCTCGTATTCTCGCGGAAGAACGTATCTAAAGAAGTCTACTATAATAAGCCGGAATCGGGGGGAGTTTATGTCTGCAGTATTAATATTCTTTAGGTAACAGAGACGACTGAAGAATGGCAAGCCGGCTCGCATGGTTTGCTACACCTTCTGGCAGGAAATTTTCACTCGGATTTATGACAGTAACTTCTATATCGGCATTTGCTTTGGAATACTGCCCTCACACGTTTCTTCTTTCCAAGTACAAGAACATTGTATCAATGTATCAGTAAGTAACATTCCTATTATTTTGATTTTAGACCCATATGCTCAGACCTCTAAACTTATTGTCGCAATACCTATTATTGTCGCTTATTGTCACAGACAATAACTATTGTTGTCACAAGCATTTCCATGCTTCAATTGAAAAATTGTCTGAAATAGCATTTCAGAAATAAAATTGTATTATTAGCCTAAGGTATTCCTTTCACGGACCGAATATTTAAGAATTTTTAATTTAGATATTGAACAATGTTTTGGATGATATTGAAAATGAGGCAATAAAAAAATTAAACTGTATTTTCATTGCATTCCAACTATGCAAACTTCAATATCGTTATACACTCAATAACTGTAGATGCCTGATAAAAACTGCTGATGTGTGTAAAAAAGTTACAAGATTCCGCAATGACGATAAAAAGAGGGGTCAACGACTGTTTAAAGGAAATATTAATGTTAAAACTTAGAAAAATGTGACTCGCAGAAAAATTTTCGCAGTCGCGACTTTTCCGAGAAAATGTCGGAATCTACTTTATATGCGCGAAATTTTTTATTCCACTTTATTATTGGATGTAATAATTGATTGTGATTTATTTTTTTAAGAACCACTGTAATTTACCAATGTTTTACACAAAATACAGCCCTAAGCGAAGAAAATACTTTAGGGTAGGTAGTCCCGAGTTGCGGCTCTTATAGATGACGTAACACTTTATGTACGGAAAAGTTTCGAGCATTGGCAAGCGGCCTGGTTAGGGTGGCACAAATTTTATCTCTATTTTTTTTACTTTTTCTCACCAACCAATTATCTTCTTTAACAGATAACATCACCGTAGCAGCAGAAAAAAGGCCTCACTTTGAAATTTATCTTGGGAGTATGAAAAAAGGAATAGGATTTCTTTTGTGAGGGTTCATTTAACACATATTAAAGTATAAAAAAAATTTATTATAATTTTCATACAAAATGGCCGTGTCAGAGCCCATCTTGGAAAACGTGTTTTATACAAATAGCTTCACGGGAGGATGGATTTCTAGTAAAGTATAAGACCGGGAACAAAAACCAAAAAAAGATTATAATGTATACATTATTAGCTATGGGATTATGAAGGGATTTTTTTAAATCAAATTTTGAAAAAATGGCGCACATTGAAAGATATGTTGATTTTTTGCCTAAAAAATTAACAGTTAATTGTTTACAAAAAAGTTTACATTTAATAAAAAATCGGCTACGTACTCTCATAGAGAATGTAATTGTGAAGCTACTATCAAAATTTCAAATCGATCTATGCATTTAAAGTTGCACGAGAAGCCTGAAAGAAATCCGAGGCGCTGCGGCAAAATCGATAATTGAATCTTTTTAAAAAATCTTTCGCTGCAGGACCGATTGCATATTGTTTTCATGGCCCCAAAGTATTTTTTTAAGCCAAAGAAAAATTTTTTTACCAAAATCCTAGAGTGGTGTTATCCCTTAAGGCGAAGTAGAAGATCTATCATGTGACTTATGAGTGCGAGAGAGATAGCTGAAATTTTCGAACAGAGATTTCTCAGAGATGAATAACATTTAGGGAAAAATGAAATCATCAAGCTCTGCGCCAGGGAATTCTCCAGAGCCTAATGCTTTGTTTTGCTTAAAAAATGTAACCATCTATGACAAAATTGGGTTGGAAAATTGTGAGGTTATGTTGACCCTGTACATGCCCTTAAGAAAAAAAAAATTGTCATGGAAGCTGCGAGCTGTGAAAAAATATTTAGCGTTCGCTCAAGTGTCCCAAAAATTCAAATTTTCATTAGAAAATCAATTTTTTTTTTCGGTCCACTTCTTACTCATGAATTTTACGCTTTATGATTTTTAAATTAAACTCGTGAAGCCTCTAGCTGCCCAATGAATCCAGTGGTCGCTCAAGCTTTTCGAAATTCAGAATTTCCGCCGAAAAATAAATCTTGCATGCACTATAATTCCTTGTAGTATAAAAACAAAATAAACAGTAAAGTGTTACATTTTCTGAATAATTTATTATAATAATTTTTAACAAACACCAATTAGACGATATGTATTATTATGTATTATTGTATTATCGCGTCGCTCGTCACAGAGTACAGCTACGATCGGTCCACAGTTTGACTAACAAGACCAACTGAGACGCATTCGATGCGCGACAAACTGTTTCTAAAGAAAAAAGGATTAATTGTTTCGAAAATTTTACCACGTGGCAAATTTATGAGTGGAAAGAGGAAAAAAAATTGGCGAAAATTGGAAATTTCGAAGCTCTTAAGGGGTTAGACCATGCTAAAGGCCGAAAAAGTACGTTTTTTGGGGATTGTTGTTCTCAGAAAAACTACAAAATAAATCGAGATTACAAAAAAGGGTGTTTATCATACATGTTAGTGACTGTATACAATCATTTGTTTTAAGCGATTAATTTCAAAATGGCGGCTGTGCAGCGTTTATCTCAAAATTGCCCTTTTTAAGTTGGCCGGAAACATAACTCAGACAATTTTCAACCGATTCACTTGAAATGTTGAATATATCTTGAAAAAGACATTGTCTATGAAAGTACGTAGGATTTTTTTTTATATTGCATAGTTCATTTATTATTAACGGTTATCTGACGAAATTTTTCACTTTCCAAAAATTTTCTAAAAAATCGTCAGATAATTGTTAATAACAAATGAACTATGCAATATAAAAAAGAAATCCTACATACTTCCATAGACAATATAGTTTTAAGATATATTCAACATTTCAAGTGAATCGGTTGAAAATTGTCTGAGTTATGTTTCCGGCCAACTTGAAAAATGCAGTTTTGAGATAAACGCTGCACAGCCGCCATTTTGAAATTGATCGCTTAAAAAAATGATCGTATACAGTCAACTGATATGTATGATAAACACCCTTTTTTGTAATCTCGATTTACTTTGTTTTTTTTTTCTGAAAAACAAATCTCCAAAAAGCCTATTTGTTGGCCTCTAGAGTGGCCTAAGGCCTTAAGCGACCACTCAAAATTCATGGACCGGCTATAGCTTTCGCGAGGTTGATTAAAAAAGTATAAAACGTAAAATTTATGGATGAGAAGTGGACGAAAAAAAAAAAATTTAATGAAACTTTGAAATTATGGGTGGCTTGAGCGACCTCTAAATATTTTTTGGCTGTTCGCAGTTTTCGCGACATTTTTTTTTTCTTTCAAGAAGATAATTGGATGGTGAGAAAAAGGAAAAAAGTAGAGCTCAAATTTTTGCCACCCTAAACCTGGTGGCCTAGCCGGTGGTAGCCTATTCCGGTAAGCATAGGTGCTGAGTTAGGATTCCATATCTTGCACTTTTTTCTTGAACAAATTTTTTTCCTGTTTTTGTCTATTGAAATTAGGTCCATATAATAATGATGAACCAGTGTGGTGGTCTAGTGGTTAGCGTGCTTGCTTCTAAGCCGGAACATCCAGAGGTCGCGGGTACAAATCTTAGCCTTAAATTCGCTGAGAAAATTAAATACGGGCGTGACGCAGATCCCTTCGATCTCAGACATCAGTTCAGCTAACCAGAGAAAAAAAAATCAACGAAGAACCCTTCCTCCTCGATATGCGAGCTCGGTACTCCAAGCCTCTGCCGAGTCTCTGCTGCGACCTTCCGCTACGTTCTTTGTCTTCGACATCAAACTCGCCGTTCTTAAACTTTTGAAACCACTCATGACAACGGTCTTGCCAGATGTCCAACCTTACGATATGACGTTTTATATCTGACAATTTCAACCAAAACCTCCTGGTGAGGCCATCTTGTATCAAAAGGCAGAGACTTATTTGTACTCCCAATACATATATTGAGAACCTTAAAAAAAAATTACCAAAACATACAGAAAAACAAAACACGGCCACGGGCAGATGATGAAATTTGTTTCTCGACGTTTGGCCGTGAACACTATAGCTTAAACGGTCCATCTAAAATCTAACAGCCAGACGGGGTATTCAAGTTGACAATAAATACGAGTCGTTGACGATCATCGTTTTTTAGAATCATATTTTGTTACAACGTGGCGACGAATTGAAACTCGGACATAGAAAATCAATGAAAAAAGTCGTCATTCTTACGTAACTATTTGAAAATGGAGATCGATTTTGAAAAAGTGGGATTGTCAAGGACCTTTAAATGTTTCTTACCGTATCTCCTGTAAATTTGGAAACAATCCATAAAGTCGTTCTCCAGATATCATGTGCTGCTACCGCTCGCCCGGCCGACTGTTAGAAGCTTTAGCTCATTCTATGTTAGAAATATTTCAATGAAATTTTCAGAAAATATAGCTAAAAGATTATGCTGTCGGATAAAAATATTTGTGGAAAATGCCATTTTCGAGCCACCTAGGTGGATGTAGCCCTATAAGCTCGTCTCTACGCCATTTGACGACGCGAGATGAGTAACGCAGCACCAGGACAGCGAGCCTATTAGTGGCCATGATCTTGTCCATCCTAGACTGATCGGTTTTCCAAATCAGTCTGAGACGAGAAGATGCGAGGCAAATGAATATGCGTGTTTGTGAATTTCTTCCACTAGAAGCTTGTGCTTGTGAATCTTCCACTAGAATAATGGTTAATACCATCCGGCCCGTGAGCGGCCTGGTTCTTCATGTGACAGCGCCATCTCCACCCCACCCTCATTCCGCGCGAGGTGGAGGTAGTCGCCATGTTAACTCGCGTGCTGCCCGAGCTGGACTGCTTTCATTAAAATGACTCTCCTCACCTATACTTGTCCATCCAAAACTGCTTCACCTGAGCAGCTGTTGGCGCCTTGTTGTTGCTGCTGGTGGTTGGTACTAACGACCTGGATCAGAGTTAAACAGAGCGTTGTCTAGCACCCGACCATGTCGCCACTCTTAGCAGTGCTTCACTGACCCTAGTTTCCGAAACTTTTCCACGTATCGTTCCCTCACAAGGAGGACAGTTTTGTTCAATGTGTGATGACTCCATTTCAGGTCCGAGCTGATGTTTTCGGACTTTCAGGGTGAACGCCCTTCCTGTTGTAATGAAATCTATCACACACACCGAGCACGAGATGCTTGGCACAGCGCCCCATTGAACTTATTCTTGAGCTGTGTAACTTGCAGCTGCGTCTTGGCCATGAACGTCGCATTGTCGTTGAATGTCCGATGTCTCGCCCAGTGTTGGTTTTGCCAATAGGCCGTATAGGCAGCTGCCTAGAGGCGGCGGATTTTAGAGGCATCTAAAAAGGCGTAGGTAAATTATAGGTCAATTACACCTAGGTAAATACAATAGCACCTATAGGCACCTAGGTAAATACAAGTGATTAAGATAAGAGAGACGGCACAAAGTCAAGTGGCCTATACTTAAGGCCTTAGGCCACAGTAACGGGTATAAAATCATGTACGAATTTAACAATTTTTGTTCGTATGAAAAAGTGATTCACTCAAAAAATTAATTACACCTATTTAGTATGAATATCAAGCTGTTAGAATTTTTTTTCTATGTACAAAATGACCGTCTACTAATATTTTCTTTTGTTAGCTTTTTTAGGCGCTCCGCGGCGTGACATTAGCATCCACAATTTTTTACCCAGAACAAAAAAATATTCTCATCAATCTACATTAGAATACCTACAGAAGGACGTACGGAATTTAAAAAATATTGTTTTATTCAAAAGTTGTAGAGATTTGAACTTAAGAAATTAATTTTCAGTGAAAAATTTCGTTATAACTGCCCATAAACTGCTCATACAATGAAAAGTTTTCGATTAATCAGAAATTCCGTACGTACTTCTCTGCGAAATGCAATAAGAAACATAACTTCTAAATTTGAAGTAAATCGAGTGAAAATTATTGAAGTTATTTGTCACGCCAATTGGAAAAAAGCTGTTTCGAGAAGTTTGGAGTAGTCGGCCATTTTGTACATCGAAAAAAATATATATTCTCTAACAGCTTGATGGTCATACTAAATAGAAGTGTAATTAATTTTATGAGTGCATCACTGTTTCATATGAAAAAAATTGTTAAATTCGCACATGATTTTATACCCGTTACTGTGGCCTAAGGCCTTAAGAAAAGTATAAATCCGGCACTGGTTTCGCCTCAACGTAGGCCTCGTCTAGGTGGGTTTGAAACCTTGTTTACCTAGTTCAAACTGGTTGCCTTCACTCGAAATAACCAATAATGATAAATAAATGATACTTCTAGTTGGCAATACCGAGTACATATAAAAGTTCTCCGATTTCAAGCAAGTTACCAGAATCAGCCGCTCGCTACTGTTTATGAAGAATCCTTTCTTTCCGTGTTGCATTGGCAGTGTGCATCTTGGCTCAGTGAAGTCGATCTTCGTTGAAATGTGACGAAGAAATTGGAAGAATTTCTTCTCAATATTTCTACGCGATATTCTTAAATCTATATAATTTTAAGAGATGCAGAACAAAATCGATTGTTTAAGAGTTATTTTACTTAGATGTGATTCCTTAAGGAGTAATGCTCCCGGAAAAATAATACCTTGATTTTGATAGTATTTGATGGGAATATAGTGAATGGAATACAACATTTGATAAAAGACCTCTATTGTACATCGTTTAAAGCGTAACTCCAATTTTTTAAATATTTTTACAAAACATCGACGCCGGTGCTTGGTAGGCGGAGCTTTTTCTCATGGGTAGCGTTCTGTGGACGGAAAGATTACTCCTACAATTGTTTACCTAGAACAGTGTTTGTCAACCTTTTTTATAAGGCGGCACACTTGAATCTCTGTAAAATTCTTACGGCGAGACTTCGTATTGGACTTCGCCCCGCGGCGACCGCCCCGCGAAACGACACTCGTCACGATCGGTGCCCGGGTATTATCACGTGATACATACATCCGCCTATTTTTTGGCGGCACACAAGAAATACACTCACGGCACACCAGTGTGCCGCGGCACACCGGTTGAAATTCACTGACCTAGAACATAAGCAAAAACAAAAATGCTAGGTTTAGTATAACTTTCGTTCGGGAAGATTGTGCGGAAAGATTTGTAAAGGAGTAGAACCGTCCGCCATAATGTTTAGAAAAAGGAATCGTATAAATGACATACTTGCACATTGCTTCATCAATGAAGTACGTCTATAAAAAAAATTCCTTAAGCAAGTAAGCTGTTCGAAGATGGCTTCCTCCTAGAGAATCCCTTGTGAGAAAAAGAAAATATTTGATATTTAAAGGAGTGGAAAACTTTTTACCTAGCACATTATTTTGCACAAACATTTTGGAATAATTATTTATGTGTTGGAAAAAACATCTCTTAAATTTCGAAAAAAGTACTTGACTGATTACAGAATCTACAGAATTATTAATTTTTAATTCTGACCCCTCAGGGGATTGTGGCCAACATCAACAACTATTAACCACCAATTCTAGTCAAAAGAATTCAGTCTCGTACTTCAGAATGTCAGTCAGTTAGGGCGTTTTCGGATCAAACTAAACTTCAACATTTAACAGAATCGGTAACAACCTTGAGAGGTATGCTTTATGTAGTTTCAGGAAAAGCGTTTATGGAGTATGTCAACCCTAGGACCCTACACATAGGTACCGCAAACCGCACTTTATTAGTGAGAAATGCTAACATCATTTTTCTTGCTTTGTTCAATCGCATTTTTCACGGTGATCAATTTTTATTAGGTTTTTCTTGCAAAGCCTATTCCATTCGTCAGTTCTCGAGCGTTCGATTGAAAATCTCTCTACGACAAACAGTTCTTTAGCAGCGTTGATTTGAAGTGCTGGGGTGTGTGTAACCCCAGTGTAGGTTATTTGTTTCGTACAGATAGTGTAGGGTCCTAGGGTCAAGGGGTCTTCTCACTTCAGACGCTAAAAAAGGCTATTTTCTTGATTTTTTTTGACAGGTTTATAGTATAGATATTGATATAAAGGTTGTTACACTTAATAAATACACTTTCGAAATACATTTTTTAAAAAATATTGTTTCAAGTCACTATTTATAGACCAACATGGTAGTTAAAAAAATGTCCTAAAAAATGGTAGGGCTGCGCTGTTGATGAAATCTCGGAGATGGATCATCCGAAACAAAAAAAAGACAAACGGTTTTAGATTCAGTATGTTAATGGCTATAGCGCATATTTTACGATTTTTTATATATGCAAAAATAACAAAATGGCGCACATTTTTCGGAAAAACAAGAAAAACGTGTTTTTTCATCGTTTTTGGCCCAAAAAATAATAAATATCAAAATTTAAAAAAAAATGAAATGCCTTATATCTATAGTTGTAAAGAATATGTGGTTAAAATTTCACAAGGATCGGTTCAGCAGTTTCGAAGATTTTATCAACAAGTCGTCGAAAAACGTTGTTTCGAGAAAAACGCGTTTAAAGTTTGTTTCGGTTACATAAATGCATACCAAATTTTTAAAAATGTATTTTGAAAGTGTAACAACTTTTATATCAATATCTAAAATATAAACCTATAAAAAAACATCAAGCAAATAGCCTTTTTTAACGTCTAAAGTGAGAAGCCCCCTTAAATTATTGCAAGTTGCAATGTACACGGATATAATATTGGCAAAAGTTGAATAAATATCGTATACTATGCACTGTCAAAAATGTCTATTTTTTAAAGTACAGTTTCCATAGAAACTAAGATCTTTCGAGGTTTAAATAACATGTGCTCGAGCCTATCCGGAAAAGTGATCAATTTTTTCGTGTCGATTTAACTTACAGGTCTGCGACGCCGGTACCCGTATCCGACCGTTTGATGAAACTCTGGGACGAAACCCTGGCAAACCTAAGCCTCCCCGAGTTTGAGATCAAGTTTTTGAAGCCCTTCACCGTTTTCGGATTTGATCTGTTTCATGCTGGGACTGTAGCCAGCAAATACGGCGCAATAATCGGTTTGCCGATCAATTTTACGTACATGGATGTTTCATCGGTAGATCCAACGCCGATTCTTGTTAACAATGAGAGCGTTAATTGGAATCGTCAAGATGCTAAACAATTAGTAGAATCTTTAGTTCTTTCCGATGATGCCAAACGATATGGTATAGCAAGGGAAATATTAATGACGAGATACAACAAACCTTTAATCTCGGGAGTAATCGCATCCGTCATGGTTTCGTCAACTTATATGTTGTGTCGTGGAGTAAACGACAGATTGAAACTACTTGAACGACCTTTCCCACTACGAGGCTTTTTCTATTTCATGGGAGGTCTGTTTGGTTTCGTTGTATGGAGTACACAGGTTGATATGTATAATGTTTATCAGGAAAGAGAGACGGACACACACCTTGGCCAATTGACCGATAATTATACGAAAGGTGCAATTGAATTTTACAGCAAAATGCTGAAAAGGAATGTGGCACTGCGATCACTTATGGGTACACAAGGTGAAGGGGTTTATACACCGACTGGCAATGAAAAATTCTTATTCAGACAACCCCGACTTCCTATTGAGAAAAGAAAAGAGTTCTTCGAAAAGAATCTCGCGGAGCGCAGGGGGCAAAAGGAGTTATTAGAGGAAGATGAATTTTCATCAGATTCTACCAATAAAAGTAGATAAAATAACTATGCAGTATAACAATAATTACGATGTTCTATTTATCTGGGGCTAAAGTGCTCTGGGAATCTACTACCATAAATAAATAGAAGCATTAATGCACAAAAACTACGTGTATCTGCATATTCAGCTTTCCATTTATTTACAAATATTTACAAATATATAAGAGCCTAGCATTTTGACCCGTTCTATTAAATAGTTTATGTACAATCTTTTGAGATTATGTCTGACGCTTATTCCCGTCCATAGTTTCCATTATCAGCGATGTTACGATGTTGAATTCTCCACGCGCTTACCCAGGGTACTGATACTTGGGTTTTTTCTCGTGATCGATGATACATTTTCCAAGCACATGAATGGCCCTCATGCGTTACCGATTATTTTTGTACCTTGCAAGATTTTTCGTCGTAATCAGCTAGAGGCCTACATTTCGGGCGTTCCTTCGGGCTTGACGAAAAAAATATTTACTATCCATTTTTCATAGTCTTTTTATTGATGTTTCAAGAACTTACACAAACAATTTTGTGCAAAAAAAAGTAAAAATTGACAAAGTGATGAGCCTCTAAATATGGCCGTGAAAAAAGGGGTTGAGGTGGTTGACATGATTCCAAAGCTCCCATTCATCTGAAACAGAAATAAAACTAATTTTCTTGGTCAACAATAATTACGGAAAGTGCCAGAGAGAAAAAATTAAATACCGACTGTCAGAAAGAAAGTTAATTTTTCGACTCATTTTTTTTATCGAAGTTAAATTTTTTTTAATAATAATAATAATTTCGCGATGCGCGAGGTGGCGCGATAGAGGGATATAGGTACATGAAGGTCCGTACCAAATTTAAAGTCAACCGGTTCAATGGAACTCGATATTTTATGTCAACCGGGTTGAAAAAAGTAGTTTTGAGAAAAACGTGTTTAAAGTTCAGAGTACAATTTCAGACACGCGCAACTACCTAAGTGATATAGCATGTTGGACTTACGTTATATTAATCGGCCATTCCTGTTTCGTAATGTGTTTTTTCCTCAACTTCGCAATGATGATTTTATAAAGCTCGTTCTTCCCTGCGAGCAGTTCTAGCTTCCTTAGAAGCTCCAGAAGTTCGTAGCTCCGACCGGTCGATCCTATTCTAATCTCATTTGTTGGCGTAAATATTGGCAATTTCAAAATGTCCTAAGGACATATCCTTACGAGTCATTCCTTTAATTAAATGCCAGAAAAAAAATTATACGCATATGTCATACATCTGACACAGTGACATCTAAGACGATGCCTTAGCAAAATTCAGTCAGTAAAGCAACTGTATACAGCGAGATACATATATCGGTCGTGGCAAATGAATCATAGCAACAAAAATTCTCAGCTCCGTTTAAAAAAATTGATAGATGACAATTTCGCGATGCCTTAAATGTGCATCGTTTCGGGATGCAAAAGCGGATACTCGGGTAAATCCGAGCGCGTGTCGTTATTCAATGTGCCGAAAGATAAAGTGTTGGGGGCTAAATGGGTGAAGACAGTTTGGTGGAGCAGCACTTAAGCCTATCCATCTCAAAGTTGATGACTACCATTAAATAATGGTTTATAACTCGTATTTTCGGTTTAAGTTTTTCGTTTTTTGTTAGACTAATTATATAGCCTGTATTAACTTGTTATTACAGCTACATTAATGTGAAGGCAATATGCATGCGCTGGTATATCGCTCTCTGTCGCACAAATCGGTTGCTCCGTTTGCAGCGTTGCAAGTTTTACGGCTAGTTTTCGAACTGAAATGGCCTCAATAAGGGTCACACGATGGCCTATACGAAGGATACGGGAGTGCCCAGACCTGAATATACCACGGTGGCCACTACCGATCCGACCCATATCAGGTCGCTTGCTAATGTTGAATACTTTTCTGTGCATAAATTGTTATGCGTTTCTTAGATGGGCTTTTCCCACATCTGCCCGCCTACCGCATCTTAAGTCAGTATTGTTGTCTAGAGCGCTGTTTCGGAGGTGGTTTTTAGGATGGAATAACCTTCAAACTGTTCAAGTTTTAGTTCTGAATATTTTTACACATGTTTATTGGTCCTTCAAGAATATAGACACATTAATTATGACAAAAATAACACACCAAAGTTCATCCTGTACTTTTGTACATTTGTTTACAACGGTGCGCGGAAAACGCCCCCAGATGGCGACCAATGTTGTGGTCGTTCCATGAATCTGAAAAAAAAAACAAACAAATCTTTTATCTGTATGAGTAATGTGATGTTTGATAGTGGATTCGGAAAAAAAATCACGAAATGGCGGCATGCTAAACTTATATTGTCAGTTTTTCTTATTTTTCTGACCATTGTACGATTTATATGAAAACAAATAATTCGACTCAATTCTGCTACTAACGTTGAAAAATAGTCTACTGAAGGTGTAAGCCAAGTCTGAGCTCAATCAGCTAATTGGTTATTGAGATATCGTAGTTGACGGTTTGTAAAGTATAGACTCGAGAAAAACGCGTTTAAAATTGATGCGTCTCAATCGCGCTCCCCGAGCGTACTCCTTATGATTTTTATAACTCGGCTGATTTTATGAGTATCACCAAACGGTTCGGACAGACTTATTCAGAAAGGTCTGTAGAATAACAAAATTAAGTTTAAAAAACGATTTTTTCACATTTTTAGACATCAATACTGCCTCAATCCTTCAGCATAGTAATAAGGCACTACTACTGCCAGGCGGAGCCTCATCTTCAATTCCATTTCCCTACCCCTAAGGTGCCGTTGTAAGAAACACTGTCATAAAGAAATGCAGTATTGATTGTTGCACGCGCGTCTATTATAACTATCAGGGATTTAAATTCAAGGGATTTCAATTCAATTCAAAAAACGTCTTTCAGCCTGTGACGAAAATATAATGGAAATGGTAAGAGGCCGTTGCGACGAAATGGAGAAAGTCATGATCAAGTCGTGAATGGAGTAGGACCGAGTGTAAAACACAGGGCCGTTTTCCGTAACCTTACAATATATATATTTTCGAGTTAAATTCGATGTGCTAAAATGATTGATAAAATAAAGAATTACAACCTTAGTCGTAGTGGAAATAAAGTAAGTATAAAAGTAGGCGCTTCATTGTCATTACGATCGCAGTTTTCAAAAGCATCAATAATATTCGGGATGGCTCATATAATTTTAAAAACCTCAGTTATTAGGTTCGTTGACTCACAAAGAACATCAGTTCGGTGTCAGCTTTCGATTTTGTTAAAACTCATGTATATGGTAGAGCGTTGAGAACTATTAGACCAGTATTTTTCTTATCGGCGGAAAACGGTGGTAACGGTGAAACCACCCCTTAGAATGGCGAAGGTGAAGGGGTGATTATGTAGGTCATCCACAAGCAGACCACCGATTTCAGTGAAATAGAAACAAAACTTCTAAGCTAAAGCGATAAAATCCCCTTTGGGTACTTTGAAGATAAAAAGCAGAAAATAAGGGATAGAACAGCCCTTAATTTTTCGCTCTCTCGCCTTAGATTGAAAAAGGGTGCACTAAGTCCAATGAAAAATTTAAGTTGACGTGTTTCTGCATTTTTTCGGGGTAGCAAGCTTAAGCGGGGATACTATCTCGTACTTGAATTTCCTTATCGCAGTTGTTTCTTCTGCATTTAAGGATGTATGGCAACTAAGTCATTTACTACTGTTCGAATTGAAACTCACTGATATTGTAAAGGAAAATATCGAGAACTTTTTGAGATTAAAAAAACAAAATTTGCCCACGTGAATGCTGAGATAAACGAATTCAAAGTTGGGTCATTTAACACGGGGAACATAGGACTGTACGTCCAAAATTCCCTTTACATTGGCAAAAAAGGTATTTCCGGAGTACTCTTTTGTAAAAAAAACTCTTGTGCGGTATCGCTGTAATATGCATGATACGGTAAAAATAAAAAATCGACATGTGCCTATATATTTTGCGAGATATTGCGAGTTAAATGGGACCGTTTTCGTATTTCTTTAGCTCGTATGTCGTAACCACGACAACGTCAGGGAAAACATACATCAAATCAACAACTAAATTTGCAGTTAAAAATTGAAAATTCTTTCTGTACCGCATGTTTTACTTTGAGCTGTGGTAAATCTCCTTTTTAGCTTTAATGAATATTACAATTATTTTATTTAGTCTTTAAATGCGATTTTTGCAAATTGCATAATCAGTTCTGTAACGACTCTGCAGTAGCTGCCATACATCCTTAAAATGTGTCTGCTGATTAAAAATATTGCGACAAACTCCAAATTGATGTTTTGTCATGTTTCGATACTACTACGTTTGTCTGAAAGGGCAAACCACCGCCTCTAGTGTCCTTTTCATTGGCTGGTTTAAACCTTTGCCCATCTATTCCGTTAAAGTGATGTTATTCCAGCGGCTATATGCATTTTATGTTTATGCATACTTGCAAATTTATATTAAGCTTTAGGCGGGGGTCAGTTACCCTGACCACCCTTACTCGTCAGTACTCATATTTTTGGGGCGCAATGCCTTCCACTCTATTTCGCTCGTTTGGTAATGCTACTCGTATTGCCGAGTAGATCTTTTCTACTACCAGATATCGTTCTTCTTCAAGACAACGCTCGGCCCTATACTGCAGCTCCAACTTGCACAAGATTGGAGGCAATGAGATGGACTCTATTTGACCATCCTCCCTATAGCCCTGACCTATTATCGCCTGATATCGCCCTGCGATTTTCATCTCTTTGGGCCGCTTAAAGAAGCACGAGGAGGGCAACGATTCAAAAACGACGCGGGGGTGAAGGCCTTTGTACGCAATCGGCTCCTGACACAACCCTCTTCATTTTATGATGCCGGGATCAAAAACCTCCCAATCCGGGAAAAAATGCATTTCTAAAGCGGGAGATTATGTTGAAAAGTCCTATGTGCTTGGCTATCTTATTACACCAAATAAAATAAGTCAACATCAAGTCTCGTTTATATTTTGTCTACCCTCGTAGTTTTCTTCTTCGAGAAATGTTATTCGGCGAGTTTTATCCGGGAAAGTTGTAGTTTACAGATTTTTCCATCAATTAATTTGATTTTTCACGTAGTGAAGTTTGCGAATGAAAAAATTAATTAAATTCACGTGAAATCAAGATAAAAAAAACCATTTATTTAAAATCGTTTATAACTCTAAATACATAATGCACTCGGACAAGAAAAAAACGAGATTTTTGTTGGATAGAACCACTCGTTTAAAAAGAAAAAAGCAATGCAGAACGATACTTGGTTGTAGTTAAAAGCTGTGAGAAATATTTGTTTACTTGTTTGCTTGAAAATAGTGATGACACGGCTGCGTATATGCCAGAATATTAGAATGCCATCTTGGGGAATGTCTCTAAAATGAGCAATAGATAGCGACCAAAAATTAAAATGGTGAGAAAAGCTTTTTCTTTTGTACATTAGGGTTTTTTCGTTTATATTATTATTTTTGTCGCAACCGTATTCTACGCAGTACATTATTACGCTCATATTACACACGAAAAATTGGTCGAGCGTTTTTAAAAATAGTAAGTATGTGAGCTTATAAAAATCATAAGGTTCCAAAACGGTGTTCCTTTAATCAAGGATTAACTCAAGAACAATATATGCAATAACGCAGATCAAGTGTACTTTACTAGCTTTTGCCCGCGACTTCGGCCGCGTTGATACATGCAGAGACAACAATTTTCCATGCAAGCATTTACGACCCATTTCACCCCCTTGCGAGCACCTCTCCACCATCTAAGGAACATATCTTCCAAAATTCATGTTTCTATCTTCAGCGATTGAAGCTGTGCGTTGTCTGTATGTCAGTCAGTCACGGGACTGTTTTATATTTATAGATTATTGATCTCAACTGCCCGTCGCTTACCCAACTAGACAAACATGTTATAAAAATATGGATGGAGTTCTGATGACATGCCCACTGCACCTACGTGTGACCTAAATATGGTAGCATTCTGCTTTTGATTTAGGCTGCAAACTGGCCCCATACACAGCTTTCCAGCAGTAATATGCGCCTTGCAATACCAACACGTAAACGGAACATTTTCGCCAAGCTGGTCTGTAATGTTGTAAACGATATCGAGGCATGTTATTATACTAGTGAAATAATCGTATCACATAGATGATAAGTAACTGAGAACAGCTCTCTGCGAATAAGTCTCCCGAAGAAAAAAGCTGATCACACACGCTTTTGCATAGCATAGCATAACGTAACATAAGGAAGATTATGCCGCGACTCAAGACACACAAGCGCATAGCATAGAACATATGCCTAGCAACTACTAGGTGGCTAGTCAAATTGCAACTGCGTAAAAAATAATTGAAAATATCCGTGAACACTTTTATAACTATTTTCACTTAAGAAGTTTTCGTTGATGTTGATAAATAAACCACGTGCATTGCTTTCATTGCGAACGCTTATAAGGTTATGTCCGTTTACTGCTGTGATGCCAGACGCTGTTGCTATGTCAAGCTGCTCACTTGTCATTGGCTGTCCGTAGTTCCGTTAGCATAGCACAATGTAAAATTTTGACAATGCGATTTTTCAAGCTTACATTATGCTATGCTGTGGCCATTATGCGTTGTACTATATATACGCACATCGAGCTATTGGTCGAAACATCTTATGCTACGTTATGCAAACGCGTGTGTGATCGGCTTCACATTAACAAAAAATGCTCTCTCGAAAAGCAAATGTACCAAACGACAAATCGGCCGGATAAAAACTCTTGAATCACAGTTCTACTGAATAACAAGCCGCCGGGAACAACTCTATTGATATCGTAATGGACATTTCTCTGTCATCCTCAAGTACCGTCGTGCAATACATATAATGTCAACGCGCTATTCCAGCTCATCCCAATAGTGATGTTGATATTATAAACCAGTGTGCCATAATTAGTGTTTACTTACCGATGATACAAGCTACGACTTTGCAGTTAGTAATTCATAAAAATTCGCCTCATTTGCACCGTACACCGTCGCATTCCCCGAATGGGACATCAATTTACCGGTACAACCAATTGCATTGGCATATATAGCATGACACCACAGTGTGTAGTAAATATTCTGACACCATGCCATTACCGCGAGCCGTAATATTACCGCTATCGCGCGGTGACATTGAGCCAGTATATTGCCGTTTTAACGGGCTACATCTACCTAAATGGGTAAAAAAATGCATTTTCCAAAAATATTTTTATTCGATAGTATAGCCTTCTAGCTATATTCCCTCAAAATTTCATTGAAATATTCCTAAAATTAAATGAGCCAGTCAGCCGGGCGGGCGGCAGCAGCACCATACTTCAAACTTTAAACGCGGTTTTTTTGAAACACTGTTTTAAAAGTCGGTGGACATGATATCGCGAGAACTACTCGATGGATTGTTTCCAAATTCGCAGGAGATATGATGAAAAACATTTAGAGGTCGTTGACGATCTTACTTTTTAAAATCGATCTTTATTATTTAATAGTTACGTAAAAATGACGACTTGTTTCATAGATTTTGTAGGCTCGAGTTTCAATTCGTCGCCACGTTGTTAAAAGAAAAATGTTTTAAAAATCGACGATCGTTAACTACTCGTATTTATTGTGAACTTAAATAACCAGTTTGGTTTTTAGATTGCGGGTGGACTGTTTAAGCTGGAGTGTCCGCCACCAATCGTCGCGAAAAAAATTTTATCTGCCGGCCGCCATGTTTTGTTGTTTTTCTGTATTTTGTGGTGATTTTTTTGAAAGGCTCTCAATATATGTACCTTTGTTTAAACCAAATGCGTTTCTTTTTGACCAACTGTTTCCCAGAAAAAAATCGGAATATGGCTATTTTTTTCGGGCCTCTAGGTAAATGTAGCCCCGAAAGAGCAATATTACAAGGCATACTCGTGAAATGCAGCTCAACGCGGAATAAAAAATATGTCGTATCGCCGATGTTACTTCTTCCTGTCGTGTGGCTTGTGCGTTGAATTGCTACAAAATATTTATTTGTTTTATTGATACTCTTGACATTTTTTTTTGTACATCGACCATTTTGTGGTAGTAAAATAGCAGTTCACGTGTTAAAAAAAATAATATTGTTATTGATCATACACTAGTCGAAAAATGGTCATATTAGAGATGTTTTCTTTACATGTGTTTGCCGAATTAATTTACAATTGTTCCAATGCAACTCCTCGTCTGATCGCGAATACGGGAGTACATTAATGAATGCCCTCCGTTCACTTTATTTTCACATGATTCGTATCACACCTTCATTTCTTCGCGCACTACAGGCTTATC
Organism: Ophion slaviceki; assembly: GCA_944452715.1. Classification (NCBI taxonomy): domain Eukaryota; kingdom Metazoa; phylum Arthropoda; class Insecta; order Hymenoptera; family Ichneumonidae; genus Ophion; species Ophion slaviceki. The sequence continues at coordinate 42,971,955 of OX101787.1, read as the reverse complement.
TAAAAATTTATCTACGTCGTCTGTTCATTGCCTTTATTTTAAAAACAAAACACGACGATAAAACCCTTCGCTATTACTTCGAATATTACACACACGCATACACGCGCGCGAAAATATAGAATATAGGCATACTCGTACAATTAGAATAGAGTACGTATAAGTACGGATAAGTTATTAAGAAGTCACAATTTCATTATTCATCCGGGTATATGGACAATGTCAGATTGAACGTCAATTAATTGGAAACGTAATCACAAAATATTTAGCCATCGTCTAAAGATTACAAATGTATTTATTTTGCAAGATGGATTATATTCTGTGACTAAAAAAAGAATCAAGACGGATCCGTGCGGAAAAAAATTGTCTCATCAGCGATACAAAGCACCTCTTTTTTTCTATTTTATGTTCAGGAAGAGGGAGAAGAAACCAAATTCATAACTGCACGTACCGAAAGAATCGACAAACCCAATTGTACTTTACACTATATATGTGGCGATGAAAATTACTTTGTCGCGGAGAGATTATTCGGCGCATAATTTCATTTTGTTCACATTATTTGGGATTCGTCGAAACGACGAATATCACTGCAAATTATCTTTCACTCCGATTTTTTTTACTGCACGCGCTCTCTGCGTGTGCAGTAAAAGAATAACCAATTAACCAAAGTTACGAACTGTTAGGTCGTATGAAATTACAGAAAGGAGAAACATTTTTTATATTTCAGGACACCGACATATTTGTTTTCTGCGCGTTCGTAGACACGTGCAGGCAAAAAGTCAAAATGATTTACTTTGTACCTGTTCATGGATCTAGATAGAGTTTAGAACACTTGCCTGTATCCCGTATTATTTACTTTACTGTATTTACTGTATTATTTACTTCCCGTAAATAAATATGGGAGAGTGGGGTACAATCTATCACGGGGCACTGTGAGCTAGATGCGATTTCTCGAAGGTTTGTAGCTCGTAAATTCCGAAATTTTTTGTCTTGGCCCGCGATTTATATTTGGTTTCGTCGGGCGTAAAAGAAAGTCGATAGCAGCTCACAAAGAATTATTGAAAATTAAAAATTGATCTGAGGCTTGGAAAAAAAATATTTCGCTCGCCGGAAATACGTAAAATATAACGTAACTTTCTGTAGTGGCTCGAGTTTTCGGTCCTAATCGATAGTTTTATTATTCACGATGAGCTCAGTGACTTGTGTTTTTCCATTCGTAGTTGAATTAATAGTTCTGTTCATCAATAAACAAATATTTAACTAGTGGGGTGCAATGTATCACCGAGATGTGGGGCACAATGCCCCGACTCCCAATGAGGAAACAAAGAAGTGACGACGCTCCGAAGTTGCACAATGTGTCACGGGCCGCTGTCAACGACGTGCGATTTGTACAAATAAGACGTTCCTGTGATATTACTGATCTTATAATGATACTGATATACTGATTTTGTTTGGGTTCGTACTGTTATGTGTAAAATTCTGTTATCTATGTTAGAAAAATATAAGAGTTTCAACCGCCTCATTGTATCCTACGTTTGGCAGTAGCTGACACACTGTACCGACCTAAATGATACATTGTGCCCCACCCCATGGGGTGGGGCACAATGAGCCAATCCACACATTTTTTTTCGATCCCATTATTTTGGTATTTTTAATCTTTTTGCAAAAAAATATGGGAGCTTCATTGTACGCCAAAAGGTCTATAAAATCGGTTGTGACCTTTTTTCCTAATCAGACTACCTTGGTTAGAGTAAAAATTCGTTAGAAAAAAGTTAGAAAAACACTGTACCCCACCTTGCCCTACATGGGACAATTGTTTGAATGTCTTCATTTATTATAATTGATTACCATCAATTCAACTGAGAAACCGTTTTCTTCAAATAATCGCCGTAATGCCGAAAAGGCGAAAAATTGTACATTTTTACAATTTGGAATCTTTTCTCCTTCCCCGAATTAAATTAGGTCCCTCCCCCGAATTAAATTAGGTCAACCGATTCTCAGCTGGAGCCCCACTTCTGCATATTTACGAAGAACGGTAATTATGCAGAAGTGGGGCTCCACTCCAATTTTAGCGGGGAATTCTTGTTGCCACAATTTGCTTCAATCAGTCACCACTAATGATATTCGGTCTGCGGAGGCTGACATTTCTAATTGTTTCCATAAGTTATGGGGTTTTAAAGTTTAAAGAAAAAGAAGTTTTCATACAGACACCACAGCTTATGGAGTTTTAAAGTTCAAAGAAAAAGAAGTTTTCATGCAGACACCACAACTGATGGGGTTTCAAAGTTCAAAGAAAAAGAAGTTTTCATACAGACAACCGAAACAAACCCAAACAAATTCACACACTTACCATTTTCACCGATTTCCAGTCGCGTCTTTGAAATCGTGTATTTTTACGAACTTTCAACGGGAGCATGGGGGGAGGAGAAATGACTGTTGCAATTTTACATCGGTATTATATTCTGAAAGGCATATTTTATAAATCGCCCTACTCTTCACTTTCAGATTAGGGGTCGAAAAGCCCGAAATGCCCTATTTTATCGCGTGTTTCGCCAAACTTCAAAACCCATAACTTATGGAAATAATTAAAAATGTCAGCCTTCGCAGGCTGAATATCACTAGTGGTGACAAATTGGGGTGGAGCCCCAATTCTGCATAATTACCCTCTTTTCTGTACTGCTATACTCTATATTATTTTTTAGTATAGTTGTCCTTTCGAACTTTTTATCCCGCCAAAAAGAAACTCAGCCAAATCTAGCCGCCTGTATCGGCCCAGGTTTTCCGCAGTTTCCCCGGGCTCTCGTGCAAATGCGATACAGTAGTGCATTAGGAAAGAGTGGCTGCGGTCAACACTCGGGGGGGGGAGGGGGGGGGGACTCTGGAAGGAATGTAGGAAACTCTGGAAGGATTGTGAATGTCGGAAGGAATGGAAGGAATAAGGGAGGGGATGGTAAAAGGGGAAGGCCCCGTACCTCTGAGGAATACATATTTAAAAAAAAATAGTTTTCAATGCTTTATCACATATATGAGTTTCAACAAAATCGGAGGCGGACACTTAAGTGATGTTCCTTGTAAGCCGCTCGGAACAACGTAGAGTTGTTCCGGACGGTATGGCTAAATTGATTTTTTAGCCGTGGATATGTCCAATCAAAGTTCTCGTTCCATGTTTTCTTATGATTCTCTAGAATGTTTTCTAGACAGAATGGATAAAACATATTAACCGTAATTGATTTCACAATTTTTCATAAGATGTTATGCTGAATTTTCTAGATTAAATTTCTCAGTTGAATTTTCAGTGCAAATGCTTACGTTGGAAAATAATCAGCATCCTGATAAATAGATAAATAATTCATAATCCTGATACACTTATCATCATTGAACTGTAACATCATTTTTTCAAGTCCATCTACTAAACCTCTCTTTGTAGGAAAATTTTTATGAAAATCAGAATATCTGGGCTTGCGATGTTCCTTTCTAAACAAAAAAATAATCCTTTAAATCACTTAGACACTAATACCTTGCTTATCAGCTATGAACGCTATAATAACTGAAGTTGGAGATTTCAAGATGGAATGACAGGCGATTCTGCCGCTTACGAATTCCATGAAAAATGTCCAAAGTTTGTATCAAACGCGGCAGGACCGAACGATATAACAGCCGTCTTCTGATCACTACGGCAAAGACCTGCGTCTCTTGAAAATTTGTATTTTGGGGTAAAAATGACTGATGAATTCACTACGGAAATCGTAATCGGAAAGGCTTTAAAATGATATTTCGGTTCAATTACTCGCAATCCGACGAGATACTCGACACAGCCATAGTCTGTGACACGTGAATCATTGCATTCTGTGAGCTGATAAAATTCCGAAAACTCTCACATAGATAATTGTGACAAAATGTGTAAGCGCCATTCACTCACACAGAGTATAAAAGATCGTTTACGCGGCGCTGCTATTGTTCGGGTACGGTAAGGGGTCGTCCATTAATCACGTGAGGTTTTTTAGGGCACTTTTTAAGCCCCCGCCCTCCCCGCCCCCATGGTGATATGCGGTGAGGTTCTAGGCTAACCACGTGTAACATCACGTGTATTTTTTTGGTAAGAAATGTCAGACAAAAGCGATAGAGAGTGCAGTATTTTATTATGAAAGACGAGATAATATATATTGTCGGTATATTTAAATGGCATTGTCCGCGCAGTTGGAAAAAAAATACACGTCATATGTCACAACAACAACCCCCCCCCCCCCCTTCCGGCGTTATCTATCGTGATTTTATCCAAACCCTTCCCTCACCTGTTTGAGCCTTGCGTGATTAATGGATGGCCCCTAACAGGAAAACGAGTACGGTAAAAGGAGCATGGGATCAAAGCTTCTTGGCGTGTGTCGTTTTGCTTTTTAAGGCCAGCCGAAACCAGTGCTTCCTTTTCGAATGTGACGCAGCCTGCGTTGGTACCGAATTTCGTTTGAACAGTACTAAGATGCAGTGGGCTATCCTAATTAAAGTTTGTCAGCTGAAGGTTATTCACGTCCGTATTTATCAAAGTTCAGCACCTTCTAAATTGTCACTTTCAACTGTACCGAAATTCGCAGGACCGGACAAAAATGTTCACAAATGTTATCGGCTTTTTAGAGTTAAATAAACGATGCGATAAAGCATTCATTATCTTGATGAAGTAGGAATTTGGTTTACCTCTGTAACGTTTAATTAATTTCATTGAAACCATTTTTGGAGGAACTTTCTATTTTTGTCCATCTCGCGATCTTGATATTTTTATTTTCAATCTTATATTTTTTTTAATGCAACAATGTGCTTTTGCGATATTGGATGATTTGAATACTAGATGCATTGGCACTAAACTCAGTTATTTTTCCAAATGTAATTTAGAACATTTCCAATCGTTAGGAAAAAATGAGAAAAAAATAACAAATACATTTGTGCAATTCTGGTATGAACAAACTGTAACATTGAGTGATTTTTATTCTTCAGAGCAAGCGATATTTACGCTAAATCTTTCTAAGATTGTGCCCAGAAGACATTGCCAAAGTTAGTTGCATTTGTTCTAAACGAGCTTATTTGCAATTTCTTCTTAACTCAGGGAAGAATGATAAACCCACTAAATGTAATAAAAATGTCTCTCGGAGTAAAAAAAACATATATTCTCGCTATATCAGTGAAAGTCTCTACTAAAGCTGAGAAAAATATGGACGCGTGCTCCAATTACGCATACACAATTTAGCATTGCCATATGCCACTGCAAGAGGAGTATGCCTCATATTAGGTCTATGCATAGTTTTGTGGCGAAAATCAAGTAAATTTTAAACGCAAAATATTTATCAAAACAAGCGATTTTAATCAACTAAATATGTTCCATCCTGTTCAATGACTTTTTGCCATCTCTTCACGAGCTTCATTATCCCTTTTTCATAAAAGTCCTGAGATCTTTGGGCAAAGAAGTAATCCAAGTGGTTTTTGAGGACGTCCAGGGAACTGAAGGTTTTATTATCCAAATTGTTCCGTAGCGCCCGGAACAAGTGATAGTCTGAAGGTGCACGGTCCGGACTATAAGGTGTATCCCACCCAAGCTGCAATAACTTTTTTCGGATCACCAGAAAAACGTATGGTCTAGCGTTGCCCTGGTTTAACACAAAACCTTTCCTATTCACCGATACGGGCCGCTTCTGATCGTTGCTCGCTTTAATTTGGCCAGTTGTCAGCAGTACTTGGTCGAATCAATCGTTTCTTTAGGTGACAGCAGCTCATAATAGACGATTCCTTTCCAATCCGACCACATACATAGCATGACTTTTTTCGGGTGTAATCCAGCCTTTGCGACCATCTGAGCAGCCTCCCCGCGCTTCGACCATGATCTTTTTCGACTGACATTGTTGTAGAAGTTCCACTTTTCATCGCCCTTAAACATTCGCTTTAAAAATAGTTCGTTTTGATGGCGTTTGAGCAGCAAATCGCAAGTTGACATTCGGTCCATTAAATTGTTTTCGCTCAGTTCGTGCGGCACCCAAACATCAAGCTTGTTTACCACCCCATGTAAATGTCTCGAAACAATTGGTTGGTCAATGTTGAGGTTATGTCCAATCTCTGCAGTCGTCAAATGCCGGTCGGAGTCGATAAAAGCCTTGATTTTATCGACATCAGTAGTGACTAATTCCACAACGAACGGGTGTCAACTCTGCACCGTGCAAGTCGCCACCGTGTCAAGTCGCCAGTTCAACTCGCCGTCTGTTCAACTTGCCAAAGCGGGCAAGTCTACACAGACCCAAGTGGACACCGTAGCAGCCCGCCATTTCCCCGACGCTCGCGTATCCCCACCCTTCAGATTCGGGCCGGGCATTTTTTGCTACCGTGTCAACTCGCTACGCCTAGCGTGCTCAACTTACATTTCCTAGCGGCTGTACTTTTATCGAATCACCCATTCCCGGGAACGAGAAATATACAAGCAAAATGTTTTCACGTGTACCGACTATCCGCTCGGTCAGTGCTCTAGTTTATCGACTGATTTTGAATGGAAATTTCACGAGCGGCATTTTTCTATAGCTTTATTCTTTAATAATGCCACGAACAATATGTATTCTCCTAAAATTTTAATTCTTCCATAATTCGCGAAAAAAAGCATCATTTTTGAGTACTTGAGAATAACGATAAGCAATACTAAGAGAACTGAAAACTCATATAATAATCGTGTGAAAGAAAAATTGGTGGCCTCGTACAGTTGGACAGATTTTCGTTGCCGTTGAATATAGGATTATGTTCTTCAAGAGGATGTTTCATTTTGTTCTGAATTTCATTTCTTGTGGCTCTTGATTTATTCTTAAAAATCATTGTGCAGTCTAAATTTTATAATCAACTTTTTAATCATCAAAAATATCGATGAAAAAATCATATGCATTTACAAGAAATTAATATCATGAAACGATTCCTTTCATTACAGATTGAAACGTCCACATTATTATTATCCATGTTGTTCAAATACTTAATGCCAAAGAACAGTGCATGTCGGATATATTTATTTTTCATTAATGTGTGACATATCGTCTACTATATATGAAAAAAATTGAATCATTGTATAACATGAATACGCTGTGTTGAAAAGCGCAGAATCATTAAGGGAGGGGGGGGGGGTAAGGATAATTGGCTATAAAAAAAAGCATATTTTCGATATTTTTTGTTGACGACACTGTTTATATATATTTATTTATATAATTAGTATAAAATAAAAGGACATTTGAAGAATATTCTGTGAAATTTTCGTTAATAATTGTGCAGAAATGAGCCAGTGACAGCAAATCTTCTCAGACGCCACAAAAAAAAAGTTACATTGCGGTGAACTGCATAACTCACCACTGGATCATCCGAAAAAAAATCCAAGAAGATTGTATTAGTTAATAAGTTTCTTGAGGTAACCCTGTCGAGTTTTTTTTCATCATTTTAATTCATTTTGCAATAATAAAGGTTCCAATTTTTTAAATGAAAAATCGCTATTTTGTTTTCTAGGTGTGAATAAAAATTGAAAAAAAAAAAAAAACTCGACAGCGTTACCTCAAGAAACTTATTAACTAATACAATCTTCTTGGATTTTTTTTCGGATGATCCAATGGTGAGTTATGCAGTTCACCGCAATGTAACTTTTTTCTGGGGCGTCTGAGAAGATTTGCTGTCACTGGCTCATTTCTGCACAATTATTAACGAAAATTTCACAGAATATTCTTCAAATGTCCTTTTATTTTATACTAATTATATAAATAAATATATATAAACAGTGTCGTCAACAAAAAATATCGAAAATATGCTTTTTTTATAGCAAATTATCCTTACCCCCTCCCCCTTAATGATTCTGCGCTTTTCAACACAGCGTATTCATGTTATACGATGATTCAATTTTTTTCATATATAGTAGACGATATGTCACACATTAATGAAAAATAAATATATCCGACATGCACTGTTCTTTGGCATTAAGTATTTGAACAACATGGATAATAATAATGTGGACGTTTCAATCTGTAATGAAAGTAATCGTTTCATGATATTAATTTCTTGTAAATGCATATGATTTTTTCATCGATATTTTTGATGATTAAAAAGTTGATTATAAAATGTAGACTTTGCACAATGATTTTTAAGAATAAATCAAGAGCCACATGAAATGAAATTCAGAACAAAATTAAACATCCTCTTGAATAACATAATCCTATATTCAACGGCAACGAAAATCTGTCCAACTGTAAGAGGCCACCAATTTTTCTTTCACACGATTATTATATGAGTTTTCAGTTCTCTTAGTATTGCTTATTGTTATTCTCAAGTACTCAATAATGATGCTTTTTTTCGCGAATTATGGAAGAATTAAAATTTTAGGAGACTACATATATGTTCGTGGCATTATTAAAGAATAAAGCTATAGAAAAATGCCGCTCGTGAAATTTCCATTCAAAATCAGTCGATAAACTAGAGAACCGACCGAGCGGGTAGTCGGTACACGTGAAAACATTTTGCTTGTATATTTCTCGTTCCCGGAAATGGGTGATTCGAAAAAAGTACAGCTGTTAGGAAATGTAAGTTGAGCACGCTACGCTTGACGAGTTGAGACACGGTGCGAGTTGACACGGTAGCAAAAAATGCCCGGCCCGAATCTGAAGAGTGGGGATACGCGAGCGTCGGGGAAATGGCGGGCTGCTACGGTGTCCACTTGGGTCTGTGTAGAGTTGCCCGCTTTGGCAAGTTGAACTGGCGACTTGCACGGTGCAGAGTTGAGACCCTGCCACCACTTCCGACACACACTTTCACTTACGACATTCTCTCCATACACGACGCATAGCTTTTTGTGAGCTTGCGACGCGTTCTTGCCTTTTTGAGAAGAAAAAAAAGCGAAATGCATAGAAAATACACGTTTTTTCCTTCCATGTTGGAAATATAATTAAACTTCCTATACGTCACGGATCCCGATAAATATTTTTTTAATTCTGGCACAAGCTACAGCTTTTACTTAATATACGCCACTTCACATGGTTAACGCATGTGCGAGCGGAGAAACAACTGCCAACGATATCCGATGGACTTTCGCTACGGACTTATGCATAGACCTAATCGATGCTGATATATCATTTTTCAAAAACGAACTGGAAACCCTAGTGCTCCACGTTGGCAGGAAGCACACTTTCCACTGCAATGAGGCTTTGGCTGTTGAATGCGTGAATAGTCGTTACGAAAAGTAGCTAAAATAACGACATGCGATTTTATAGCATCTCCATCGATCATTGGGAACGTGCTTACACCGAGGTTTATTTTACACAATTTCAATTATATAAACAGTTCATTTTCTTCTAGTTCTCAATGATCCATGGTAGTAATTGAAAAAGGTGAGGAAAGCAAGGAAAGTTCAAGATCGGTTTAACAAATAAGACAGCTCCAATTTGAAAAATTATTTTGCACGTGAAACTTTGTATTCACGTACGAGATAAGGCCGGAGCCTGAATTAGAAGGTCCGAAAAATCATTTTTTTTTTCTTAATTGCTTAAATCGATAGATAAACTATCCAAGAATATATTTACAAACTTGCAGAGGCCAATTGTAAATATTCTCGAAGATACAACGCCAAAAGCAGAGAAGCGATTGATATTTCCTCCTAGTGAAGCGCGTTTTCTCCGGTTTTCATTTTCACGATTTTTCCAAATTGGCGGACGTGATAGCAAAAAAAGTAAACGACCTATTTAATCAAACAAAAGTTTAATTTCTTCAGTATGAAAAAATCCTCTAAGTGGTCGTAATTAAGATCAGTAATTACGACCACAGTCGTTGAAAAAGTATTTGCAAATAATTTTTATAGCGCGTTAAAGTGTTTTTTTAATCACATTTTTTCCAAACCTGATAAAAGTTATAATTTCACGATTTTTTCACGTTTTTCTTAATTCACCCAAAAGAAAAATATATATGACAATTGAAAATATTATTTTTTTATTTCTGTTAAGAATTACGAGCAGCATCTTTCCCGCCGATTGGGGACTGCAGCGGCAGGACGCACATGGAATAGGCTGATAAATCTGCAGTCATTTACTGTTTCTTGTCGAATTTTTTTTTTTACATTTAAAATATACATGAAAAGATATCTCAATGTTTAATGGGCTCACTTGTTTTTTTCCCTTCTCAAAAAATTCCCGAAAAAACGCTTTTTTTGGACCGTCTAATTCAGGCTTCCACCTTAAGGAATCTGCAAAATATGACGTTGCATTGTGATTTTTTAATAGCAGGACATAAATAAAATTTAAAAAATAGAAATAGTGTTTTTCTTTATGCTTTAGGAAAAGGGTTAACTTTAATTGTTATCAATGAAAAACAAATGTTTTCCGTCGGCAATAACATCTTTAGATAATCCAGAATCTCTTATAATGATGACAAATTGTTTAGAATTATTTACAGCAATGTAAAATGAAGAAGGAACTCGATGAAAATTTGATTTTTTTTATTCATAGATTCCTTTCATGAAGGGGTGCGAAAATACGAACATTGTTTATAACAAATGCATCATAATTCGTTGATTTCAATCAAAGGTATGATTAGCGGTACACTTCAATGCATACACAAAGGGTCCAAAGGATTTTCAAGGTATCGCGTAAGTAAGAAATAAAATTTCCTTGAGAGTCATCCAAAGCACGTGACGAACTTTGATTCAAGCGCCTCTCCTGGTAAAATTCGTCTATATTATAAACGAGGCTAATGTCCCTTACAATAGTTACACGAACGTATGCATTCAGCAAAGAAAAATTATAATTATTGGTATGGCAGGATGGAACAGATTACTGACACTGCCCATTTCCAAGTCAGACCCCATCCCTCGCGATAAAAAGAGAATCCAACCAGTCTGTCCGTTAATGCCGCTGGTCCTTTTTTTTACCAACGGCCATTACTAGCGACCAAACGTAAAAATTTGGAGCTATTAACTGTGGAGCAGAGACTGCAACATGGCCACGTGCGGGTGTTCGACACCTGCAGGTTTTGATGACGGATCAATCTTTATTTTTTCAACCCAACACGTCGGAAAACATTTCAATGAGTGTAGTGGTGTAATACATACGGGTGTCTGATCCGCCCAATGGTGAAATATGTGCGCGAAATCGTCAGTGAAATAAAATTGTCGGCCAACAAAAAAAATCCGTCCTCGCGAACGAACACTGGGTCGATTTTTATATATTTTATTGTGCTTTATAAACTAAATTGCCATGAAAAATCGGACCAGACAACCATTTCCATTAGTGAAACAAATTCATTTTTCACGTATATTTGTGTAATGATGCCATCGGTTTTAAGCGAAAAATCGGCAAGAAAAATTATTAGTTTGTTTATTGGCCACTCAGCGCTTCCTATGTGTGGTTTGGATGACTCTTAAGGCGAAAGGTCACAGCGACCGCGCGGGCATGGTGGCGACAGAGGACAGCTGATTTACAGATTCCCAGTGTTCTCCGAGACGGTTAATTTTTCGGAAAAAAGACAAAAAACACCTTCTACGCTGTTAAAAAAGAACGCCGATTTCTTTGTTTGCGTGAAATGTAATTCGTCTAGAAGAAAACTTGGTCGTAGGATTTTTACCGACCGAACGCGTGACACATATCCTTAATGCTCATATTTTTTCAGTGCCTTTCGATGAGTAACGTCAAATAATCGAATGAAGCAAGTAGTTGAAAAAGTGAACATAATGTAAATTTGTCGATTAACGGATTTTTACACTCTTAATTGGCTAAGCTATTTGGGCTACGTCACAGATGAATTTTTCACTTATCGTACCATTAAATTTAATAACTAATTGAAATAATTTGCCATTTTTAATAAAACCTCATTATCCATTGCGTCAATGGGGATGCCACAATCGCTCGAGCTTTGGATAAATACCATTGCATCGTCCTTTCTGTACAAGATTTTGTTGTATAATTTTACCCTGGCTATCTAAAATTTGGCAGCGTGACGAGTAAAAGTTTGGAAGGCACGAATGCTGCCTTTATTTCTCTGAATCAGAAACTTACGGGTTTGCCACAAAATCGATATGTCTTTGTCAATAACGTTTAACATGAAATGACGCTAAAACAAAACTTCGGAATTAAATATATATATCGGAAGTACAGTTTCATTTGTTTAACAAGGCCAATCAGCGATAAAGTAAATTAAAGAATAATGCATGTGAAAGAGTTAACGACCTAATTTAACTAAACCATGAGTTTTTATAAATTTTTATTTTCGTAGAAACATTTAAAAGGTTACGAGAAAAAGAAAATGCATGAAAACTCTTCCAGCAGATATTTGCGACAACAAAGCCAATACAAAATACAGTAGGAGAATACGACAATTCGACGGGGGATGAATGAGCTAAAACAGCAATCTGAAAATAGAACCTAATCGCACATGCCGTCTTGACCAGTCGTGGTCGACAATTTGTTAATATAAATATATAATATTAATCATAATATTCCTATTAATAAATCATTGAAGTCATGCTTAAGGTCGGGTTCCACGTGCCGCTTCTTCCAATGCTCGCACCTTAAGTTCGCGCTCACGTTGTTGTCTAAAAAAAAAGAAATCTCATTAAATATCGTTAATTCACACAGATACCATGATAGGTTAGCTTATAAAATTCCTGTCCCTTCTCTAGTTATCGTATTAGGTTGAAATGTAAGGCGATGTACTGTAATCGTTGCGAAGTCCGATCTTCACTTTTTCAATTGATCAGAATAAAAATATGTTTACCTAACCAGAAACGTGGGCAAGTCATCAAGGAGGGAGTCTGAATTAGAAGGTCCGAAAAATCGTTTTTTTTTTCAATTGCTTAAATCGTTAGATAAACTATCCAAGAATATATTTACAAAGTTACAGAGGCCAATTGTAAATATTTTCCAAGATACAAGTCTAAAAGCAGAGAAGCGACTGATATTTGATAATGATATTTCCTCCTATTGAAAACTTTGAAGCGCGTTTTCTTCGGTTTTCATTTTCACGATTTTTCCAAATTGGCGGGCGTGATAGCAAACAAACTAAACGACCTATTGAATGAAACCAAAGTTTATTTTCTTCAGTATGAAAATCTCTTCTGAGTGAATTAAAAAAGTCGTTGAAAAAGGATTTTTAAATAATTTTTATATCACGTTAAAGTGTTTTTTTTTTCAAACCTGAGAAAAGTAATAATTTCAGGATTTTTCAGCTTTTTCTTAAGGGGTTACACCTAGTTGGAATTTTTTAAACAACTGATTTTTCGTTTCCGACGGATTCTTGTACTATAACCTTTCAAAAATATTCTCTGGAAATTTAAAGTCGGTCCGTTGAAAATTGGGGGAGTTACGAGCGTTTACAGGCAGGTCTGCTTACTGCTTTACCGTTACAGGTAAAAACTTTAAACCCGTTTTTCGCGGAATTACTTTTCCAGAATTGGTGACCAAAATATCTCAAAAACAACTAAACCGATCCCGCTGATTGGGGGTTGCAGTGGCAAGACGCTCAGATAAATCTGCCGCCATTTATTGTTTCATGTCGAATTTTTTTTTGTATACAATTCAAATATGAAAAGATCCCTCAATGTTCACTGGGCACTTGTTTTTTCCCTTCTAAAAAATTCCCGAAAAAAAAAACACTTTTTTGGACCTTCTAATTCAGGCTCCCGCCTTAAGCCCCAAATACCTGTAACTATCTCTCTCCCTTTTAAGTCAATCTTGCTTCTAAAGTTTAAAACAGAGAAATAGAGACTGCGCCATTACGACTCTTCCGGATAAAAGTCTCCGAATGACAATTCCACCACAAAACAGTTCTCTGCGCACTAGTCTTCCGAGAATGTTTCTGCTGAATGACAAGTCCACCGAATAAGAAACTCTCCCAGATTGAAAAGCTTGGGTAAGGGTCCGAGCGAATAACACGCCCACCACACAACCGTATCACGAATAGATGACGACTTATACCTCTACAGCAAAACGTCGTAACTAAATAACAAACCGCCGGAAAGTCCTCGACAGACAAAGAAATCTTGTAGTAGCCATCTTTTCAAAATGGCCGTAACGAGAAATTTCCACGAGGGGATTTCTTCATCAGTGGGTTTGTTCCTGGCAAAAATGTTTGCAGTGGACGTATAGGTCCTCGCGCATACGTGGTTAAGATGTTAGGCAGTGTCATCTCAGCCTTGTTATTCGATAGTGATGCCATTGGGGACTCTGGTAGAGTGTCGATTTAGTAGATTTGGCGGAGCTATTTTTTAGTAGATTTGCTTTTCGCAGGAACGGTTTTCTGGCAGAGTTGTCATGCAGAGAGAGTTGTAAATATGCCATGAAAGTTACATGACATGATGTACATAAAATTTGTGTACACGAATAGGTAACCCCTCGGAAATAGAAGATCTATTCGGAACTTCACTGTACAACGAAAGATTCGAAAGATGCTTCCGCGGAAAGAAGAGGCAGAACGTCAAATATAATATTTCATAGGCAACTTGTATGGAATACAAAAATATACACGTTCAAGTCCTGTATTATAGATTAATCATGAAGGTTTTGTGGGTGTTTTTTGTAATAATAAACCGTACATTTGCATCTTAGAACAATAAAATGTGAATGACCTCGCGGCGTATATGAGACAGTGAGTTTTTCAATGTTGGCTTCCGTCTAGATGAAGCTCGTCAAGCGAAAAAAATAACAAGGAAGCAAGGAAGCCATGTACTCTTTCCCAAACTGGACGACTGTTCCGGCATTCACTACTATTTGAATGCGGTTGACATTGTTTAAAAAAAAACATCCTAATGTCAGCAGTTTTTTTTGTTCTGTGTGATTGTTAAGAGGGATTTTTTTCTAAAAATTTGAAATGCATCAATCAGATCACCTGCACCAATTCTCAGGAAATTGTCCGACGTTCATCGTTGAATAATTCCCTATTGGAGTCTCAAGCTTTATAACGACAGCTTAAAATTTGTGGAAGTAAGGATGCGAATTGCGATACCTGCACCGGTAAAATTTGAAGGGGCTCGTGAGTGGAACCGAATCGTTGTGTAAACATTTATTTCGATTCGTTGATACGCAAATTTAAAACGCACAAAAGTTCTCGGAAAAAATGTAATCAGCCATATTTCCGAGTGTACGTATGGATAGAAAGAAAAAAAAATAAAGACATGTCTTCAGATGCATCGCACCACTTTTCTTATGTACGAAATTTTAGTATATACACTACCGGCGAAAAGTTTCCCGACAAAAATTCAAAAAAGTTTCGGAACGTTTTTTTATGCCATTTCGCCGATAGTTGACATTAACGAATTTAATAAACGGCATTTTGAAGGGGAGGAATTCATCTTTATTCCGTTTTTTTTAAATGTTACTATTTTTTTACGACTAGTACCCCGTTTTGAAAACGATCGTTTTTCGCCTTTTTTGTTCCTTTTCTGGTGGACCCCGTTTATAGACAACATTTTTTTAATGCATATCGTTGGCTGGAATTATAAAGGGGGAAGCTCAAGCTTCAATTTTGTTTTTTTTTTAAGAGCTTCGTACGATTTTTTTCTAAAGACATTTTTATTTAAAAAAAGAGACAATTGGAAAAATAACGTGTAACGCGAAAACGACAAGGATTCAAGGAAAACCTGAGGATAGTAAAAAGTGGAATCGGTTTTCGTTGAGTTCGCGAGAATGTTTTCAGATTTCTTTGTCAATATTATTTTTTTTACCTATTTTCGGTAAAGCTCAGATGATTTAATGACCGTAACTCGAGAACTAAGGGGCTTGTGGTAAAATTTCAAGAGAGGGAAAAATTGTATTTTTCTATTTTCGACGCAATAGAAATATTTCAGATTTTTTTTCGACATTGTCGATTGTTAAAAATCGGTTGAAATCAATCGGCTGACGTAACTTGAAAAATATACAAATTTTACGAGGAGAAAAATATAAAAATTTTACGAGGAGAAAAATGTCGAAAAAAAATCTTAAATAATTCTATTGCGTCGAAACTAAAAAAAAATGTCCTCTCTTGAAATTTGACCACAAACCCCTAGTTCTCGAGTTACGGTAATTAAATCATCTGATTTTTTACCAAAAATAAGTGAAAAAAAATGTCGAAAAAAAACTGAACGTTTTTCGCGAAGTCAACGAAAACCGATTCACCTTTTTTACTATCTTGATGTTTTCCTTGAATACTTATCGTTTTCGCGTTACACGTTATTTTTACAATTAGCTCTTTTTTAAATCAAAACATCTTTAGAAAAAAATAGTACGAAGCTTAAAAAAAAACAAAATTAAAGCTTCAGCTAACCCCTTTATGATTCCGGTCAAAGAAATGCATTAAAAAATGTTGTCTGTAAACGGGGTACACCAGAAGAGGAACAAAAAGGTGCAAAATGGTCGTTTTCGAAAAAGAGTACTAGTCGTAAAAAATTAGTAAAAAAATGTTTAAAACCGAATGAAGGTGAATTCCTTCCCTTAAAAATGCAGTTTATTAAATTCATTTATGTCAACTACCGGCGAAATAGCCTAAAAGATCGTTCCGGAACTTTTCGCCGGTAATGTGTCCAATCCGAATTTTAAGTTATTAAGGAGCCTGAATAAGCCCGAAATTTTTAGGACTACTATTTTTTTTTATTGAATAGTTTTATAGCCTAGGGTATCATCTATAATTTGCGATAGACATTTCGTGAAATTCTAAAAATTGCCCGCGTTATGACGATTATCCAACAATATGATCCCTTGCACGTAAACTATTGCAGCTGCTCGCTCTGATAAGTAAAAGAAGATGTTTCTCGGCCTGTTTATTAACCTGCTCCTGTCTAGTCCTCCTACAGTACAGATCGACGTGTGAAATTTATTTAGAACGAAGTGAAAATGAACATACGCATCCTAAACGCAAAGGTTCGAGAGATCGTGCTGATCGTCCTGGCATGAATAAAAAAAAGCAGCCTCCACCGAAACGTTGGGCATCAAAGAGTGATGATCATAACGCGAGTACTGTCGCAAAAAATTGAAAACATGTGAGTTTCATGTACAGGTAGACCCGTCGGTTGGTTATCGCATTTTTCGATTTCTCCCCGTTTTGCAGCTACTAGTGAAATGGTAAAATGTAAAACATGTAACGAAGAAGTGAAATTCACGGAAGTGAGCATTGTTAGGATGGGATTGCAATTAGTAATTGCGTGTAACGAGTGTGGGCCTGGCAAAGTGGCGGCGTGTCTCAAAATTGGTCAAGCTTATCATCTAAACCGACGAATAGTTTTCGCTTTTCGGTTACTTAGAATTGGTTTGAGTGGGACTGAAAAATATTGCGCGATAATGGATTTTCCGAAGCCTACATTCAAACATTCTTACGACGCGGTTATTAAAAACTCTCAGCAGGGCACGTTTTCAATGCACAATGCACCAGAAAGAGGGAAAATGTTGAATAAAGAAAATGGTAATCCAGCAGACCTTACTGTCTCTGGGGAAGGAATTCGGTAAAAACGTGCCTTATCTTCACTTTATGGTGTAGCATCTCTTATTGAGCATCATTCATTGGAAGTATTAGAGTCTATGACAAAGTCTTCGTATTGAGATGCTTGTGAATCCCGGAGTAAATTACACAGTTCCGAGAAATACGCAGAATGATTCCCAGCCCATACAGAGAATGGCTATGATAACCACAAAGGATCGGATGGAATGATGAAAGTAGATGAAATAGGAAAGATGTTTGCAATGTCAGAAGATGGAAGGAAGTACACAAACTGTATTCGAGATGGCAACAGCAAAACATTCAAAGGTATCCTTGTCACAACCGTATTAAGATACGGTGATAACGAAAAAAGAATGTGTTGGGCATGTCTAAGAAAGGATGGATAGGCGATTGCATAACGTGAAAGGAGCATGAGCTGGTATAAGTGGAAGGGAAAAGTTTATTGGAAAGCTTATCGATGAACTTACTATTTACTTCGGACTTGCGATTAGACGGCATTCAGATTCAGTTGAAAAAATGAGAACAGCTATATGGGTAGCATTCTATCACAAAATTTCCACCGACAAAAAACCGCAGCATTATTAGTGTCTTCCTGGAGCAGAGTCCTGGTGTTCGTGATCAAAGGCAAAGACGAATAGGTCACTAAAGAGGTAGAAGCACAAAGATCCTCTTCGTCAAGCAATTCTCGATGCTATCAAACCAGTTTATGAAGATCTCTCCCGAGATGATTTACTGGAGAGCTGTGCAGGTGACTTGTGACACAAAATACCGACGTGTGTCGACGAAAACATTTGGAGCTTTGTTTCAAAAGCAAACAACAATGGCATTGTCATATTCGAAATCGCAACCACTTTGTCAGTGAATATATTCAATGACGATTATCATAGCGTTCTGCTAATGATACAACTGTTGGAATTGACAATTTGGCCCAATGCCTATGCGAAGTGTCATAAAATCGATGGACAGCGACTAGAGACGACTGACGAACGTGCACTCGGAGCATCGAAAAAAGCGGCAATTTCGTCGAGCATCCCAAAAAGAAGCTGAAAATATTACAGCTGCTGCGAAAGGATTACTATTTGACGCAGAAATTGAAAGTGCAACTTTGTTTAATTTGATTTTACTTCAAATCAATAGTCTATATGCCAAGGCATTTTCTAACAATTCAATTGTTTAAATAACAGTTATAATGAACCGCAATTTAGAAGAAAAAAAAATGTTTTAAATAGAAAAGGTGCATCAACAATTTACAATAAGAAAAGGGCTCATTACTTGTTTTGCTAACTCTATTAGTAATAGAGATATGAATAAAAAAAGTTTATCTCATCATCCGTCCCGCGCTGTTCCATCTCTCATTCTTATTAAAACTATCGTTATTTATAACTTCATTACTAACAGGGTTTGCAGAAAAATGAAGAGGTCTTTTTTGTTGTAACTTGATAAACGAGCACCTTTCATTTCAAAATTTGTTCTAAAAAATGCATCGTTTCTTTACAATTGTCATTAACACAATTAATATGTTTATAAAAACAACTCGTAGAAAAAAATAACGCTCCGATTCGTTTTCCCAATGCCCAAAACCATAAAAAAACAACGGTATTGGTGAAAACTCTAAATTTATACGGCAAATGTACAAAGAAAAAAATAGGCCTTACTACGCTTTTTTCTATTTCGTTTTTTTCGAAACTCTGTTTTATGAAACGGTATAAGGCGTATCTCAAAATCTATTCGTTCGATTCACTTCAAATTTGGGCAGATCATAGTTTATAACATTTGCTATCGTATGGTCGCATGATTTCATGGTATGTTTGTGCATTTGTCGATACCCAATTTTTAAAGTTTTTTTTTTGGTTAAAAATCGAACTTTTTTATTAGAGCTTGCCAATTTGTAATTTTCAAAATTTCAAACAGTGTCCGCTCTACGTAAAAATGAATTCACGCTGCTGGGGCTACGGAACGACCGTATAGAGGCATAAAGTTTTATTTTAAGTTGCAACTTCGTCTGGGATCTGCTTCGAAATTTATCGAACTAACAAACATTCTATTGAGCGTATCGAGAAATTCCGTAGACGCAATGATCAGTTGGCACCACGTCTAATAATTTTCGTCTGTTTAATTAAACGTTCACAAAGATTCGTATTGACAAGGGAACGCAGAATGAGTGCATTCATAAGATCGAAACCTCAATAACTTGTTGAACTACTGGTTGTCTTGCACCTTAAGACTTGAATATAGTAATGCCCTAAGGCACTACTATCACCACACGAAGCCTCATCCTCAACTCCATTTCCCAACCCCTAAGGTTTCCTTATCAGAGAGAAGGTATTCATAAAAATTCACCGACATTCGATGCAATAATTTTTGTAGTATACATCGCAAATAAATGTAAATATTACGAGAAACTTTTTTTTCGTTGAAATTGAATTCCCTAAAAATTGTAACATTGTATCGTTGCGTAACTGTTGTAGTTCGGTGCGGTCGCCGTTAATTTCTTCCACCACGTGTGGCTATTGTGTTGTGAAAGAGGAGAAGTCTAAACAGCAGTATCGACATGGATACCGACCGCGTTAGTCGTTTTTCAGTGAATTGCACAATTACAAAAGTTTGCAATGTACAGCGTAAATACTTAAGGAATGGTTAATTGTTAAAGAATACCAGGTAACAGATCGATTTGGTACATTATTTGTACCGTCGTCAAGTGTCTACCCGAAATTACAGATTGCAATCCCACCCCGAAACACATTTATACGATTGTTAAAAACAATACGAACGGATCCTATGACCACGCATTAAGACAGTCATCCCGCGTAACTTCGCTAAAAGAGCGAGAACTGATGCCAGGGAGTAACAATCGGCTTTGCAGGATTTTTTTGCGAAAACTGAAGGCTCACTTTATGGACCAGGCATAGGAGATTAAGAGCGAGTCAACATTTTACACCGGGCACACGGTGTTTTCAACGCGGACGTCGCTCGATATCAGCAATTCGACAAGAAAAGGATAAAAATGTGGTTGCGGATTGCGATAAATCTAACGCTCGGCTAATTCCCGTTCTTTTGTAAGTAATCAGCCGACGAAAAATTCCGTATTTTTAAGTGGAAAGTAAGGAATTTTCAACCAGACGTTTTCCACACCTAAATACGTCATCTTGAAGGTAAGCGAGGGGGAGTCGCTGATTTTAGTTCATTTTTAATACGTTATTCTTCATCGAAATCAGAGAGGTACGTATTTTTTCCATTGGCGGCAAAACAGTTTTAAGGGGTTAAACTCACCCCCGAAGTGACTTTTGCTTCGATTCAAGATATTCGAATGAAATAAATTCGAGGACAATGCTTACGGCGAATAATGAAAAATGCGCTTCCGCCAATTTCGATGGGATGAATTAATATAAATTTATAGGGGTTGAAAGTGGAAAAATTTGTAAAAATCGATTCTTATTTCATTCCAACAAAGCCATCTGAATTTAACAGATTTATATAACGTAGGAGATGTTTTTGCATTTTCCGGAGAAACATCGTTCGAGCGCAAACTACCCTCATATGATACCATGTCTGGTGTCCCCATCCGATTTTGTTCCGTCTGATCGATGGTGATTTCCTTGCGTACGTGACGGAAATCGTTCAATCTCCCGGCGAATGATGTAAAATAGATGTATTCTTATTTCGACGGCATACATTTTTAGAAACTTATGCGGATCTAAAGTTAACGATTCCATACCATAAACGCGGTTCCTAATTCTATAATGAATTTGTTTGCATTCGAAAATACGACAGCGCTTACAGAAATATACCATTTTACGTTCCTTCCAAAATCTTTTTTTACCGGTGAATAACGCCTAGGTGTACGTGCACAACCGAATTTCCATTTGAATCGTATTATGTTTAAGTATTTTGAAGCTATTTTCATCTGACGATTAACGATCTTGATGGTTAGAAGAACATTTTATAAATTCTTTAAAAATCCACCCCTACTTCCAGACCCCTTTTTGGCAGAATTTCTAATACGCGCGCATATTTTTACAGCTTTCTATTTTCAATATATTTTGGTGGTGCTAAAACTGATTAACAAACCGAAGCTATTCATACAGAGTCATTCATTCTACCGCTGATTCACTTGCCACTACATACTAATTGAATGGCAAATTGCGGATATTCCAAATCGTAAAAAAACAAGGCCCTGGTATTTTCATAGCATCTTGGCATTTGGAGTAATTTATTATATTATTCATTGAAATATGCAAATAAATTCATTATAATATAACACATCGCAACCGGTGTGCTTGTCTAGTGGTTAGCGTGCTTGGCTCTGAACCAGTATAATAGTACAGCGAGTGGTCGCGGGTTCGAGTCGCAGTCTCGTAGTCTCGGAGAAACATAAATAAGGGCGTGACGTAGCCCCAGTTCTACACGGATGTCGCGCACACGGACCGATACGTGTGTGTATGGCTATAGCCTGTGATTTATTTCTCGACGAAACGCGACTAGCTCCGAAACTGAGAAGCGGACCTGGGACCGGCCGTATTGGTAAAGGTTTTCCGCAGTTTCCCTATACCCATGGCAGAAATGTCATGGTAAATGCGATACAGAGGGGGAAGTCGGCTGCGGCCGCAAGGTGGGAATATAAAGTCGAATATGGTGGGGAATGTATCAAGGAGGAAATATACAGAGTGGCCGGAACATTGACATCCAAAAATAAAATTTAGGTCCCTTGTATCGTGCGGTATCCGAATCACCCCCATGTATGTTCCGCGACTTTTCATAGTTTTCGAGTTATGAATTTTTTTTCTGAATTTTTCAGAATTTTCGACCTGACAAATCTAAAAAAAATCTAAAAAAGAAAAAAGTAGAAGACTTTGTGGAGATTTTTTTTGCAACTGAATCTTCATGAGTAGTACTTTTATGCATAAAACAATCAGCTTCGTAGATGTGATGAAAGTTATGAAAATGTTGGTCTAAAGTGAAAGTACTACTGATGAAGATTCAGTTGCCAAAGAAAATCTCGACAAAGTCTTTTACTTTTTTTTTAGATTTTTTTAAATTGGTCAAGTCGAAAATTCTCAAAAATTCAGAAAAAAATTCATAACTCGAAAACTATGCAAAGTCGCGGAACATACATGGGGGTGATTCGGATACCCCACGTTACAAGGGACCTAAATTTTATTTTTGGACGTCAATGTTCCGGCCACCCTGTATATACAAATCGCGTTTATGGTATGTAATCGGTAACCTTTTAATCCGCATAAATTTCTAAAAATGTATGCCGTCGAAATAGGAATGGGTCTATTTTATATCAGTCGCCGGTAGATTGAACGATTTGCGTCACGTACATTCGGATAAAAAACACCATCGATCAGGACGGAACAATATCGGATGGGGACATCAGACATGGTATCATATGAGGATAGTTCGCCCTCGAACGATGGTTTTCCCCTTTAAATTTCTACCAATTTCATCCCGTCGAAATTGACGGAAGCGCATTTTTCATTATTCGCCATAAGCATTGTCTTCGAATTTGTTTCATTCAAATATCTCGAATCGAATCGTAACGAAAATGCAAAAGTCACTTCGAGGGTGAGTTTAACCCCTTGAAACGGTTTTGCCGACGATGAAAAAAAAAAATACATATCTCTTTGTTTTCGATGAAGAATAACATATTCCAAAATGATCGAAATCGGAGGAGAACACCGGAAACGTTATTATACAGGGGTGGTCACCCCCAAAGGGTTTTTTAAACGCAGAATCCTATGTCATCTACTTTTTTAGCTCTCTCGAATGCAATTGGTTTCATCGGGATTGAAAAAAGGTTTCGAGTTATTCGAATATTTTATTCTTTAAACCCCTATAAGTTTATCCCCGCGGATCTGGAAAAGTCGCATTTTTCATTATTCGTTATAAGCATTTTTCTTGAATTGGTTTCATTCGAATATCTTTGTTGGAACTATGCGAAACTGCAAAAGTCACTCGAACGGTGCCCTACTTTGAGGGTGAGGTTTTACACCTCAAAACTGTTTTTCCGCCGATAAAAAAAACATTTCTCTTAGATTACGATGAAGAATAACATGACAAAAAATTAAAGGAATCGAACGGGAACACCGGAAACGGTATAATACAGGGGTAATCACCCCCAAAAGGGTTTTTTCTTCGAAAAACGCAAAAACCCGTATCACCTCTTTTTCGAGCTCTTTCGAATGCAATTGGTTTCATCGAGATGAAAAAAAAAGTTTCCGAGTTATACGAATTTTGCGACTTTCAACCCCTATAAATTTACCCCTATTTAACCCCTCGGAACTCGAAAAGGCACACTTTTCATTATTCGCCATAAGGGGCCATTTATAAAACACGTGACGCAGTGAGGGGGGTTGGGGGGTTAGGCAAATCGTCACACTTTGTGACAGGGCGGCGGGAGGGGGTAGAGCAAAAGTCACGAGACGCTATAAGCATATTTGGAAAAGGGTGATACTGAGACGCTGAAAATGTTCTGTACTGCCCACCCAAAGTTCCGACTACGAGGAAGTCGCAACTTCTCTGATATCGATTGAGACTCACCTGCACCATCCTCGGGAACACATTGCATTCTAGGTGCATCGTGATAAAAGATTATTAAATTATTTATTATTGATGTTACATAACATAAAGAATATATTTCTTACTACGGGGGTCGTCCATTAATCACGTGAGCTTTTTTAGGCCACTTTTAGAGCCCTCCTCGCCCATGGAGATATGTGGTGAGGTTCTTGGCTACACCCCCCCCCCCCCCAACAACACGTGTATTTTTTTAATAAGAAATGTCAGACAGAAGTGTCAGAGAGTGCGGTATCGTATTATGAAAAACGAAATAATAGTACAGTCGTGGTGTCGCCGAAAAACCCCGTAATCGGAAAAAATTCGAAGGCCAGTTTTTTAACAGATGATTCTGTATGTGCCGCGGGTGCTAAATCCAAGTTTGGCCAAAAATCGGGGTGTAGTTTTTTTTTAGGGGATGAAGGGGGATGAAAGTTGATCAATGCCAAACTACAACGCCTACGAGGTCGGCGCCGTGAGACAAAATGTTCAGAAAAATCCGCGCTTTATTTTTGTCCACAGCGTCAAAGTCAGGGAAGCTCATTTTGGGGGTGAAAAAGTGGGCTGAAATTTTGAAAGATCAGTTTTGATTCAATAACTCTTTAGGAAAAATTCGTTTATTGTATAGCTAAAAAACAATTGAATTTTCGAGTATGGTTGCAATGTATGAAATGTAGAAAATAACAATTATCGGACGAAATTTTTCACTTTCCAAAAATGTGCCCAAAAAATCGTCAGATAGTTTTTAATAACAAATGAACTATGCAATATAAAGAAAAATCCTACGTACTTCCATAAACAATGTATTTTTTCAAGATATATTCAACATTTCAAGTGAATCGGTTGAAAATTGTCTGAGCTATGTTTCCTGCTAACTTAAAAAATCCAGTTGTGAGATAAACATTGCACAGCCGCCATTTTTAAATTAATCGCTTCAAAAAAATTATTGTATTACAGTCACTGTATACAATACGATATACTGTATGATAAACACCCTTTTTTGTAATCTCGATTTATTTTGTAGTTTTTCTGAAAAAAGCCTATTTTTTCAGCCTCTAGAGTGGCCTAAGGCCTTAATGGACGACCCCATATATAAATTGTACGTTTTTATATATTACATATATATTTACCTAAAGTAAACAATATAAATTGTTCGTTCTGAAATAGCTTATTAAAATGGTTTTAGTATTTTACTTGCTTCTTTATGTTGAAAGAAAAACGAGAGCAGTAGGGGGGGGGGGCTCCATGTCACGTAATTTTCAGGAGCGGCAGGGGGGGGGGGCAACGGCACCCGTCACGACATGTCACAGAGGGGGGAGGGGGGTCGAATATTGATAAAATTTGCGCCACGTGTTTTATGAATGGCCCCTAAGCATTGTTCTCCAATTGGTTTAATCCGAATTTCTTGATTGCAACTATGCGAAACTGCAAAAGTCACTCGCAGGGTGCCCAATTTTAAGAGTGAGTTTCACGCCCTAGAACTATTTTTCCGCCGATAAAAAAAAAGTGTCTCTTAGATTTTAATGAAGAATAACATGTTCAAAAATGACCGAAATCGGAGGGGGACACCGGAAACGGTTTCCTTGTCAGTACGACCCAAAAGTAGCCGAGAAAATTAAATTTAAAAAAGAACGACGAAATATACTCCGATCGGGATTGGCATCATGATTTTAACAATTAACCCTTTGACTGTCAGTGACACACATATGGGCAAAAAAAAGTCGTGTCATTTTTGTGTCATGACACACATGTGGGCATTTGAAAACGAACATATTTCTACTACAGCGATTTGACTATAATTTGGTAAATCATAGGTTTTGAGGTCGCTGAATCGGAATTTGAAATCAGATTTCCAAAATTCAAAATGGCGGATTCAATATGGCGGACGCAAATTCAAAAAATGGTTTGATTCCGACGAAAGTGAGTTTTTGAGGGTTTTTGAGGTCGCTAAATCCGAATTTGAAATCAGATTTCTAAAATTCAAAATGACGGACGCAAATTCGAAAAATGGTTCGATTTCAACGAAAGTAGGTACCGTCTGGTTTTTCAGGTCGCTGAATCCGAATCGGATTTCCAAAATTCAAAATGGCGGATCCAATATGGCAGACGCAAATTCGACAAGTAGTTTGATTTCGACAAAAATTTGTATCTTTAGGATGTTTATGGTCGGGAATTTCGAATTTGAGTCCTAACTTCAAGTATCTGACGCTTGGATACAATATGATGAATTAAAATTTAGCAAATCATGTATGACAATCTATTCATAGTAACAAATGTAAAAAAATACTTTTTTGGTTTTATATCCCGCTCCCTGCCGACCCAGAGTCACGAATCGAGGATGTGGCGGTGATTGACTCCGATTTGGATTTTTTTGTACTTTTTGTGCTATTTGTATTTTTTCAAATTTCTTGCTACTATTCATATTTTCTTTTTTTTTCTCGTATTTCTCGTGTTCAATTTTTTTTGTATTTTTGCAACTTCAGAAATTTGTACTTTAAATTTTTTTCGATTTTAATTTTATTCTTTTTTTTGTCTGTATCTATTTTTTTTTCATTCTTTGTGGATTTTTTTTCATTAATTTATATTTTTTATTTTATGTTTGGACAACAAATAAAAAGAATTTCGGTATTTCACCTGATCATACCGTTATTTGTGGTACTTTTGGAAGCAAGGTACCGCACACAATGGAACGTTCCCACAATCTTTGCACATAAAGAATGTTGCCTTCCTTTGTTTTTTGGAATAACATTCAGTGCAACGCTTTCTTATCTACTTATCATCTGAAATATAGAATGGATAGTGACTTCGTGACGAGCGCAGAGAATTTTTGGGTTTACAATGATACTCTTTAGATGATGTGTGTTGATCACAATGATCTTCTAACAGCTCTGTTGCCAGTGCACAACGAAACTGTAAAGAAGTCATTTTTTTCGAGTCAGTTTAGAGATGATTATAGACTACGGAAGCATTATAAATCGCAGTATCGAATAAATGAAAGTATAATTTGTGATGCCACTTGACGGTCGTGTGAATTGTTTCGTAAGAAGAAATAGACGGTTCTGTTTTGTCTACACCTCCCATATTGTTATTATAAGAAATAACAAAATTTGGCTTCATGATCTGTTTCTTGGTGAGCTTAGTCTTTAGTCCATGTCAAAATTCTTATTAATATTATGTTAAATGATTTCTGGCATTTAGTCGCTCGAATTCAAATCAACTCAATCATACTAAAACTGAAAACCTTTCCTGTCATATTGGAGCCACCATTTTGAATTTTGGATATTCGATTTCAGATTCGGATTCAGCGACCTCGAAAACCCTGAGGTACTCACTTTCGTCGGAATCAAACCATTTTTCAAATTTGCGTCCGCCATATTAGATCCGCCATTTTGAATTTTTGAAATCTGATTTCAAATTCGGATTCAGCGACCTTGAAAACCCTAAGGTACTTACTTTCGTCGGAATCAAACCATTTTTCAAATTTGCGTCCGCCATATTGGATCCGCCATTTTTTATTTTGGAAATCCGATTTGAAATTCCGTTTTAGCGACGTCGAAAACCGCAAGGTACTCACTTTCGTCGGAATCAAACCATTTTTTAAATTTGCTTCCACCATATTGGATCCGCCATTTTTAATTTTGGAAATCCGATGTCAGATTCAGATTCAGCGACCCTAAAAACCTTCACATTGAAATTTTAGGGTACATCTGAGTAGATTTTTTTCCAACACAAAAGTGGCACGAAAATCTAATTTTCGCCTGACTGCGAAGGGGTTAACATTTATGGAGAAAAAGTCACTTCATCGAGCGTTGAATGCGAGTTTTCGAATTTGCAATCCCGTGGCTTTAAAGGCTCTTCTCACTTTAGACGCTAAAAAGGCTATTTTCAATATTAACAAGCGTTTTCAGAAATATTTTAATTTTTTTGTTCATATACAATCACATAAATTATGAAATTTCTAAACGAGCAAAAATTTGTATTTGATCCTATTTTTTTACATGTCTGGCCTTAACATTCTATTTATCGTTTCAAGTAAAAACATTTTTCTGCATTATATTGTATTCCTAACATTCTTCGAGAATTCCCTAGAACGTTGCCTGCAGTCACTTGTTCCTACTGCATTGCTGTGTTGCATGTATACAAAAGTACAGAGAAATTGCGGGACACCTGCGCTGATAAACGGTGATATTTTACTGAATTTCACTGGTACTACAATCTGAAGGTCATTAAAACTGTCCCCTTTGCAACATCAGTTAAACATCGCGATAATTTAAGTGGCCTGCATAATTAGATTCAGTCTATAATTTAAAAACAATGAATGAATAAATCATGGTTCTCTAGAATCAATTCGAAAGTTTATGGAAATTAGTTGTAAAATCTGTTCCTGATTTATCATATCTATACTCAGGTACTCTAAAAAATAAATAAAAAAATGATTCACAACTCACGTCGGAAATAATTGTTATCACCTTTGAACAAATTACTATCACGGCCAAATTACGAATGGCATGAACAATCGGATAGCCGCCAAAACTCTGCCTAAAAATATTCACGGGCTCTGAAAGGAATGAAAAATAGATAAGAAACTTACTTTGGAATTATTTTTTGTAATCTTTTAACTTGCCGATAAGCAGCTCAACTAATGATGGCAACGATAATCGCACAACGTCCAAAACTATTCCTGAATGTGTGCAGATACTCTAGAGAAACAACAAATGGATTCGACACTCACCTTTGAAGTAGTTCTATACCTGACTGATCCTACACCTTGCGACTTTAGTAATTAGCAGCTAAATAAATTAAGTAATGCTATCGACTTATAACTCAAATGTCATTCAGTGAATGAGTAATGCCGAATACTTAAACAAGAAACCTAGCGTTGTCTCTCATTTTATAAAAATATAGACGAAAGCCAGAACTCTGGATATTAAGGGGGGAGATACCTTGAGAGGAGGAAAAGATTGGCTGATTTTTTTTTAAAGCAAATATATCTTTGCCATTTTTTAGACTTAGGGTACGTTTTATTACTATTCTTGGCTGTTACCTTATTGTCTGAAATATGACCCTAAATGTTTTTGAAAATAAACAAAAAAGATTTTTTATTGCAAAATGTAGCTATTTTTTTTCGAATATTAAATATTTTTGTTCTAAAGCGTACCAATGAATCGATTTTGAACATTTCTCACTTGTTCTTGGTTCATATTCTGCATATGAGTGTTAATGAAATGAAAATCTTCGTCGATTTTTTTTTTCAGATTAATCCCGCCGATGCTACGTGTCATTCGCCGCAACCTTTTTAGAAGACCGTGCCATACCTATTAATATTAGAGGTACGGGATATAGCCACTATCACACTAAACCTAAAACCATTCAATTTTTTTGTTTCAGATGGGCCGTTGTTCAGATTTTTTCAACAGCGCACACCTACCTACTTTTTGAGGACTTCAGTTTACCTGCCATTTTCACACTAAAAAAGTGATTAAAATCAATATTTTTTTTTGTTGTAATTTACGGATGTTTTTGTTAAGCCTAGCAAGTTTTGTATCAATAAACATAACAGTATTCTTTTAAAAAAATAATAAAAATATCGTTTTTTTTTCATGCACGCAAAGTAGACAGAGCCCTTAATGGCGAAGAATTCCCTTGGCAAACATCTCTCCGAAATGACACATCTATCGGAGAGCATCTCTCCCGATGACCCTTTCGAATGAGCGCGCTGTCACGTCCCATTGACGTGAACGCGTGCTTCCTCCTTAGAAAGTGTCATTTCAGGAAATGTCCCCTGACCGACCTGTCATTTTGGGGAAATTTCTATAAGAGGAGTACCTTGTCAGTAGAGTTGTCTGCGTGGGTTTATTTTCTGATAGGGATATTCGTCTTCCATTCACCGACGTTAACGGGAGATATACACCTAGATGGTCGAGGTCGAGGATGTAGAAGCTGTGAACATTCCGTCGACCGTAGAAGACCTACACTATGGGCCTGGTATCGATGATTCCATGTAAGTTGACAAATTTCATGATTTATTCATTCCCAACTTTTCAAACGCGTTTTTCTCAAAACCGCGTTTTTCAAATCGGTACCCAAAATTTCTCGAAAGCCAATAAACCGATTGCCTTGAGGTTTTTTGTGGTTATTCTATACACCATTATCTAGTACTTGTCATAGGATTTTTTTTCCGTTACTTAGGTAATATTTTATGGCCAAAATAATAACTAATTTTTGGCTCAAAAATCAGTATTTATGTTCAAACGTCCGCCATTTTGTCGAAAATCGATATTTTCAAAATCGGCTATGACAAGTACTAGATTATAGTATCTAATTTAATAATCTTTTTGGTTTTTTTTTCAGATGATTTTTGAAGAAACGCCAGTGGGTACCGTATACGCAAATTTTTTTACGACGCTCCAACGATCATACAATATCCTTGTATATTTTTGATATTTTTCAATAAAGAAAATTAAACATATTTTTTAATGTATATACTTTTAGACAATTAAAACCCCAATCCGAAATTTCAAATAGTTTTCCTTGAAAAAATTTACAAAAATGACCTTTTTTCCGGCTCCCAGGTGAATATCTTCCCTTAATTTGCCACCTGAAAAGGTTGCGAGGTCGATCTCTCCGATTTCGATTAAATTTGGCATGCTTGTAGAATGGGTAAAAATAGACGACACGTATTTTTTTATGTCTGCGGAACCCGATTTTTAAGGGTTAAAACGCACCCTCGAAAATCGGGGTGTTTTCCGTTTTTCGTCGATAACGTTTTAACGTTACGAGATATGAATACATTATAATTTGCAACAATATTTCTTTTTTCGTGTACTATACATTGGAGATGAGAACGATAACGTTATCAACGAAAAACGAAAAACACCCCTATTGTCGAGTTTGCGTTTCACCCCTTAAAAATCGAGTTCCGCAGATATTAAAAAAATACGTGTCGCCTATTTCTGCCCATTTTACAACATGTCAAATTTAATCGAAATTGGAGAGATCGACCTCGCAGCCTTTCCTTGTAGTATTCACGCTTGATTATAAATCAAGCCGTCTATTTTATTTTATTGATTTTCTTCTAAATGATTTTATCGATTCCGGCGCATTCGTTCTAAAAGGATCATGAAAAAGTAATGTGCAAAGACTATTACTGTTAACTTCAAAGATCGGAATATTCCCTTAGCGATAAATTCGGGAAACGTGGTAAGAATCAATTTCCCATATTATCAAGAATGATATGCTTCAAATTCTTTCCAATCGAGGTTTATTCAAACGAATCCACCCCACTGTATGTAGAAACTGCGTATGACGTACGACGTAAGTTTAGAGTATGAAACAGAAATAAATAAATGAAATAAATAAAACAGAAATAAATAAATGCGAACGATGTAAGTTTAGAGTATAAAACAGAAACAAACAGAATTTTTGCGAAATACACATTGCTGCAAAATGAGGGTGTGTAGTACAGCTTCTGATATACCCGTCTTACCACGGTTTATCCTTTGTTAACGGGCTACATCTACCTAGGTGGTCAAAAAAGTGGATTTTCGATAAATATTTTTATTTGATAGTATCACCTTTTACCTATATTCCCTGAAAATTTCATTGAAATATTCCTAATGTTGAATGAGCTTCTAAAACAGTTTCCAACAGTCGGCCGGGCAAACGGTAGCAGCACCATACTTCAAACTTTGAACGTGTTTTTCTCGAAACACTGTTTTCAGTGTCGCCGGAAATGATATCTCGAGAACCACTTGATGGATTGTTTCCAAATTTAGAGGAGGACGATGAGAATTATTCAAAGGTCGTTGATGATCACTTTTTTAAATCGCTCTTCATTTTTTAATAGTTACGTAAAAATGACACCTTTCATCATAGATTTTGTATGCTCGGGTTTCGATTCGACGCCACGTTGTTTAAGAAAATAATTTAAAAAATCGATGATCGTCAACGACTCGTATTTATTGTTAACTGGAATAATTCGTTTGGTTTTTATATTTCAGGCGGACCGTTGAAGCTGGAGTGTCCATCGACAAACGTCGCGAAAAAATGTCATTATCTACCGGCAGCCATGTTTTTGTCGTCTTTCTGTATTTTTTGGTGATTTTCCTTTAAGGCGCTCAATATATGCACCTTTGTGTTGAAAAGAAATACGTTTTTTTTCACCTGCCCTTTCTCGGAATTTGGCATTTTTTCGGGCCTCTAGGTAGACGTAGCACTTTACACTCATAGGATCCGTAAGATTAGGCATCTATTCCAAGATGTGGCAAAGATGCATATTTAAAATGGATTGCAGTAATACGCAATAAAGCACTAATCGAGTATAATGCAAATTTAAACTAAAAGGATACGGAGATTGCACGTTTTTGTACATCCCGAAATTGTTCTCTACGAGCAAGGTATTAAATTACACCGGCAAATTGGAACGTGCTGGAAGATTGCAAAAAAATTAACTTTCTTTCATTATCATCTCTTCACTCATAAGTACGAAGTTTAGTTAAATTTAAGTGACAAGGATTTTTTTTAAGGAATATAAAACTCCACAAACTTCATAAAAAAAAGTTCAGGATGAGCTTGACTAAAAATATGCACTCGCACCTGTCAGATTCAATATATCCAATGCCATTTTTCTACATTGATAAACTCGTAAATCGTAATTCGAAAACAGACCCAAGAATTTTTATCGAATGAATGTTACTGGGTGTGATAAGGCTATTTAGCTAGTTCTCGAGATTACAACAACTCACTTAACCATTCTCTTGTTTCGCGATTTGATTTCCCTAAATCAACCATTCCGCAAATGTAAGAAAAGTCTTTACCGCGCGAGGCGTTTTCCAGTTATTCATATCTACACAGGTAATGATATTGATATCATCTTGATATACAGTTGAACCTCGATATAACGAATCTCTAGGCAAGTTCGTTATATCGAGTTTTCGTTATATCGAGGTCATGTTCCTTAAAATGTTCTTTAAAAAAATATATTAGTACTATAAATATAGGAATATTTTTTTAAGAAAGAAAGGTTTAAATTAGAGCAATTTTGACAAGGAATTAGCAATTAGAGCATAATGTATATTGCTATGTCGTTGTATTAAGGTTTCGGGTGTCTATCGGAAGGGAATGGCCAAATCTTCGTTATATCGAGGTTCGACTGTATCCAGCTATTCATATTTAATCTACGTACCTATCCCAATCAAATTTTATTACGTTGATACTAAACCCGATAATGTAAAAGAATTCGTTCTTAAAATCTCAGTTTCGAAAAACGATGTAAAGATGCACAATACGAACAAGCGTGTTTCAAAAGGAGAAATTAGGTTGTGTACTATTTGAAGACGATTACTGATCGAAGTTTGACGCTTTTCTTTTAAATACGTTTTTTCGAACATTTTGAAGTTCCGGAAGAAAGCAATTGGTAAAAAGTGAAGCTGCCATACAACTGCCTTGTGATATACGCGCTCAGATGGTCGTGTTAGTCGGAATGTACAGAAATTCGACCGACTGCTATTGTCGGAGCCCAGCACGTCACTATTTCTTTTTTGTAGGTTCTTTGGGTTACCAGGCATGTACCTTAAAGTTCGCCCATAAAAAATGGTGTTTCGCGACCACCAGAGATTATTTTTAAAAAACTTCAAGTACATAATTGGATTTGTTTATAAGCAAACATTTTAAATATTGGGAAAAAAATCAGATTTTCCCATTGGATTTTGAATGTGCACGCTAATGACCATCACGTAATTTTTTTTTCCCATGTGGCCCTTCTGGATCATTTGCTATAAGGAGGTGCCGGAATTACGTAAATCGGCAATTATTCGTTAACTATATGACCTTGCTCAATAAAATTTAAAGATTTCTTTTGGGGATAGATTCTTCTAGATGCTGAGTGAGTTTCAGAACAGTAAGTTCGTTAATAAACGAAGCACATGCAAACAATTTTTTTTTTCGTTCGCCGGTGCTTTGCGGTTAAACTAAAAATCCTACGTGATTTTGGCATATAAATTGTTTTATAGGTGACATCATTCCGCACAACTTTTGTAGGAAGCATTTTTCGATAAAACTAATTCCAAAAAAGATATTAGGTGTACAACTTTGTTTCCGTTGTTTTTCGATAGATGGCTGCAGCGGTAAGTGCTGGTCGATTGGCTGGCAGATAAAAAATGTCACACAGTAAGCTTGGACATCTGTCAACATAACGACAGTACCACATTAGTGAATTTGTTTTTGCATCATAAATTTATTCTCAATCGAAGATGTCAGTTTTCGAGCAAAATTGTCGTCATTTTTGGGAAGTTTTGATTTTCTGCTTCCATTTGAAGAAAACTGCGGCTGCGACACATAGAATGCTCTCAAGTAAGGTGAGTCTGCTCTTAGTGAAGCAACATATCGTGAGTGGTTTCAACGCTTCAAGAGCGGTGATTTTGACGTCGAGAACCGGCATGGCGGTGGAAGAGAGAACATTTTCGGAGATTTCAATCTGGAGGCATTTCTTGATGAATACTCGTGCCAAATGCAAGAAGTATTCGGTATCGAACGCAATTGATGCGTTTGAGCCGAGCATTGAAGGCGAAACGGCTACCGTACTAAGAGAGGCACGACAAAGTTATCGTTCAGCATGACAATGCTCGGCCACATGTCTCAAGACCGGTCACGACATACTTGGAAACGCTAAAATGGGAGGTCTTTCCCTACCCGCCGTACTCTCCAGACGTGGCTCCTTCCGACTGCCATTTGTTTCGATCGATGGCACACGGCCTGGCTGATTAGCATTTCCGCTCTTATGAAGAAGTCCAAAAATGGATCGATTCGTGGATCGCCTCAAAAGACGCATCGTTTTTTCGAGATGGTATCCGACAATTGCCAAAAAGATGGGAAAAAGTAGTATCTAGCGACGGACAGTACAGAGTTTTCAATCATGAATTGGTAATCACTTTTTTAAGAATAAAGCCTTAAATCTTTAGAAAAAAACGGCGGAAGCAAAGTTGTACACCTCATAAAAAACTGAGTTTTTTCTACAATCTCTGGTGATCGCAAAACACAATTTTTCATGTGGGAAACTTTAGGGTGGCCCAAAGAATCTAGAAAAAGAATTGGCGATGTGCTGGCCTCCGAGGATAGGTCTCATGTACATTCCGACTGGACTATTAATGGGCTACATCTACCTAGGTGGGTACAAAATTGCACTTTCCAAAAATATTTTGATTCTATAGTATTACCTTTTAGCTATATTGCCTGAAAATTTCATTAAAATATTCCCAAAATTGCATGAGCTACATCTTCTGACAGTCGGCGGGACCGGGAATTCATGTAATAACTTGTGGAATACAGGGCGGTTTGTTCAAAAAGTAATGTGAAAGTTGGAGTTCGCACATGTTCTCGTTTGATTAAAATATTGAGCGTATTTAGGTGACTATGTTTATAAATCTACTGTAAAAAATATGAATTAAAGAAAGGACCTCAAATATTCTTCGTGTTGAGCGACGAGGGAAGGGTGAGGAGGAAACCGCTCGCGCTCCATTATCAAATGACGCTGGAGTTGTTCATGATGTGCGGCCATATCTGCGTAAGGTCGTCCAAGAAGTTCCGCAGGATGAAGCGCCAGCGTCGGTTCCCTCTGCATCATACCTGGTCGAGGATAATTGGCCCCTGCTGCCGCTGTGCAATAAACAAAAATAGGAACTTTCGTAAGATTGATACTTCGCGATAAGACAACAATGAAACGTTGATTACCTGCATAATACAAACAAATGTGTTTACCTTTTATTACCATAGCATCATTTATCTATTCTATGTTTTTTTTAATCTGAATAAAATTGACTAAAATTTCGCTTTTAAATCTGATTAAAATTCGAAAATCGAGATTTCGGTTACGCTATAGTAGTGTTGGGCAAAATTTAATTGCTAGGGTAACTAACGGTTAAGAATTAATTAATTTTAGTTTTAAGGCTTTCACGGCTCTTTATGTAATGAGAAGAGTTTGTGGCTTCCGGATGGAGGCCGTGTTGAGGATCAGCGTTGTGCCGACGTTTCGCAAACGTTACAGTCTGCATCATCAGGGCTGAGAGCTCCGATACTGAAGCTCTCGTGTCTCAGGTATTCCTTATATAGTTGCAGTCATCATTCCAGATCGCTGCACCAGCCAATCAGATGTTTTAATTGATCAGCTGGTCAATTAAAAAAACCGGGAGGCCGGTGTGCCAAATAGGATTGACGTGATATCCTCCATCTCTGTTTAGGTTGTCCGGATGTTTTCGGATTTCCAAGCCTTCTCGGTGTTTCCTGGAAAAATAGCTGTTTGATGGGGCCAGACTTTGGGCTTTGTCGAACTGGATGGCATGACCAGTCTCCATCCAATGTTCGGCCAGCGCTGATTGTGTAATATGGCCATATTTGATACACCGTTGGTGTTCTTTGATCCGTGTACTGATCTTCCTCCCGGTTTCCCCTATGTACACTTTACCGCATGAGCAGGGTATTTTGTATACTCCTGGTGCACTTAATGGTGGTCTTTGGTCTTTTGCACTCGGAATCACTTGTGCTAGTTTCTTTTGAGGTTTGAAAATGACTCGCACGTTATGTTTTCCAAGGACCCTGCCTATGCGATCGGTTATGCCCTGAAGGTATGGAAGGGAAGTTGTTGCAGTTATTTGTCCTTCATTCTCTCCATCAGGTGCTGTAACCGTTTTCGGATCAGCTATTTTTCTTTTTAGATTTTTGATCGTTCTTTCGATGTTGCCTGGCTTGTAGCCATTGTCTCCTAAAGCTTTTCGTAGGTGTTCTAGTTCAACCTCCAGGAAGTCTGGTTCGGAGATCGCTAGAGCTCTGTAGACCAGAGAGCTTATGACCGACTGTTTTTGGGAAGGGTGGTGATGGGACGTAGCGTGGAGGTATCTATCCGTATGCGTTGGCTTCCGGTAAACTTTATGGCCCAAAGTGCCATCGCTTTTCCGTTGAACCAGTACATCCAGAAAAGGGATTTGATTTTCCTGTTCTATCTCCATGGTGAATTGAATATTGGGGTGTTGGGAGTTGAGGAAGGTTAAGAAATGATTGAGGTTTTCTTTGCCGTGACTCCAAATGACGAAGGTGTCATCGACATATCGGAACCAGGTGGAGGGCTTGAGGGTAGCTTCTTGCAGAATTCTGTTCTCGAAGTTCTCCATAAAGATGTTGGCAATGATAGGGGAAATAGGGGAACCCATGGCTGCGCCTGAAGTTTGTTCATAAAACTGGGATTGAAATTGGAAGTATGTAGTTCCTGCAGGTTTGCAGGAAGTATGTATGTTCCTGCAAACCTTTGCAGGAACTCGTAGGTCTCAACAACTCCTATATCCAAAACTCCCGGGATTTTGTGAACAAGATCCAGTCTATCAAGGTACAACCAGAAGATATTTTAGTGAGTTTCGATGTTGTATCCCTGTTTACAAACGTCCCAACCAATGAAACCCTAAGCATAGTTAAACATTCCAAAAAAGTTGCCCCTAACCTACTGCCCCTCATAGAACATTGCCTAAACTCTACATACTTCCAATTTCAATCCCAGTTTTATGAACAAACTTCAGGCGCAGCCATGGGTTCCCCTATTTCCCCTATCATTGCCAACATCTTTATGGAGAACTTCGAGAACAGAATTCTGCAAGAAGCTACCCTCAAGCCCTCCACCTGGTTCCGATATGTCGATGACACCTTCGTCATTTGGAGTCACGGCAAAGAAAACCTCAATCATTTCTTAACCTTCCTCAACTCCCAACACCCCAATATTCAATTCACCATGGAGATAGAACAGGAAAATCAAATCCCTTTTCTGGATGTACTGGTTCAACGGAAAAGCGATGGCACTTTGGGCCATAAAGTTTACCGGAAGCCAACGCATACGGATAGATACCTCCACGCTACGTCCCATCACCACCCTTCCCAAAAACAGTCGGTCATAAGCTCTCTGGTCTACAGAGCTCTAGCGATCTCCGAACCAGACTTCCTGGAGGTTGAACTAGAACACCTACGAAAAGCTTTAGGAGACAATGGCTACAAGCCAGGCAACATCGAAAGAACGATCAAAAATCTAAAAAGAAAAATAGCTGATCCAAAAACGGTTACAGCACCTGATGGAGAGAATGAAGGACAAATAACTGCAACAACTTCCCTTCCATACCTTCAGGGCATAACCGATCGCATAGGCAGGGTCCTTGGAAAACATAACGTGCGAGTCATCTTCAAACCTCAGAAGAAACTAGCACAAGTGATTCCGAGTGCAAAAGACCAAAGACCACCATTAAGTGTACCAGGAGTATACAAAATACCCTGCTCATGCGGTAAAGTGTACATAGGGGAAACCGGGAGGAAGATCAGTACACGGATCAAAGAACACCAACGGTGTATCAAATATGGCCATATTACACAATCAGCGCTGGCCGAACATTGGATGGAGACTGGTCATGCCATCCAGTTCGACAAAGCCCAAAGTCTGGCCCCATCAAACAGCTATTTTTCCAGGAAACACCGAGAAGGCTTGGAAATCCGAAAACATCCGGACAACCTAAACAGAGATGGAGGATATCACGTCAATCCTATTTGGCACACCGTCCTCCCGGTTTTTTAATTGACCAGCTGATCAATTAAAACATCTGATTGGCTGGTGCAGCGATCTGGAACGATGACTGCAACTATATAAGGAATACCTGAGACACGAGAGCTTCAGTATCGGAGCTCTCAGCCCTGATGATGTAGACTGTAACGTTTGCGAAACGTCGGCACAACGCTGATCCTCAACACGGCCTCCATCCGGAAGCCACAAACTCTTCTCAATTAATTAATTGTTGATCACGACTATCACAATTAAAAATTAATTATTTGTTAATCACGCCGATAACAATTAACAATTAATTAATTGTAATTGTAAAAACTCACGATTAATAATTAATTAATTATTAATTGCTGTAGTCACAAGTAAAAATTAACCAATTGTTAATCGTGACTTAATCATGAATAATTCATGAAAAATATATGTTCAGGCAGACATTTTAAGTTTTTTTTAACAATAGAAGCGTAAATCAGAAATATGACCGTAAACACTTTAGCCGTGTTGTGTTGTTGGAATTTCTTTTTTTTAATTTCTCAAAATAGTTCCTTTGATGTTTATAATGGACGTTTTTTTCTCGTAAAAAAATGATTTTCCTATTCTTCAATTTGATTTTTGTTCTTCAATTTGATTTGAGTTTTTCTGTATTTTTTGGTGATTTTTTTTAAAGGTTCTCAATATATATTCCTAAAACCGATGCAATGCTCTAGTGGTTAGCATGCTCGCCACTAAACCAGCGGACCGGGAGGTGCCGGGTTCGAACCCCAGTCGCGTACATTTCGTCGTGAAATGTTTTCTTTGCCATTTCGCGGCGAAATAAGACTAGTTCCACGACTGGGGAGTGAACTCGATGACCGGCTGTATTGGTATAGGTTTTCCGCAATTTCTCTATACCCATGACAGAAATGACATGATGAATATAATACAGAGGGGGAAGTCGGCTGCGGTCGCAAGCAGGGGGGAACAGAGAGATAGGTGGAGAAAAAAAAGGGGTAAACAGTAGAGGAACCAAACGTTCACAATAAAGGGAAAAATAGGTAACAAACG
Organism: Ophion slaviceki; assembly: GCA_944452715.1. Taxonomy (NCBI): domain Eukaryota; kingdom Metazoa; phylum Arthropoda; class Insecta; order Hymenoptera; family Ichneumonidae; genus Ophion; species Ophion slaviceki. The sequence goes on along the minus strand of OX101787.1, from coordinate 42,932,339 downwards.
CGTACAGTGTACCTTGGGAAAGACAAATTTAAAAATTGATATATGTTCCTTTGTGTTTAAAAAATGCGTTTCTTTTTTACCAACCGTTTCCCAGAACATAATTTCGGGCCTCTAGGTAGATGTACCCCCTTAATTGAACTTTTCGTTGACACAGTAATTTTTATTACGGCTGCCAGCCGTTATCGTTCGCATTAATTATCATTCATCGTTCAGGTAATCACGTTATTATCCTAAAGAAAAATCGAGTTGGGTGGGTGTCAGATATTCGATCGATCAATATTCAGAAGGACCGAAATTTCGAATTCTTTAATGACGAACATTCCAATATAGATAGATCAATCTTATGACAGTCTGTAAAATAGTCAATACAAATTGTGAATACAAATATCTCGAAATTGATTTACAGCGAAAATAAATATAAGATTTAACAAAATAATAAGATATAATATTGACTTTCCGGTATAAATACACCGAACAATTCGAGACGACAAATCATTGAATTGTACATATTATGATGGTTTGCAATTTAGAATTCATTAAAGCGGAGGGCCAAAACGTCGTTCAGTTAAAACAGCGATCGGCCGAAAAGGCGAACGGCCCGGATAGCGAAAACTTCTGATCGAGCAATACGTTACTTGCGCTTCAGAGTGACGCCGGCAGATGGCGCTGGTGGGCAGTCGGGTATGGCAGTCATCCCATGTTCGCGATTTAGGTATTCGCTATTTTGGACCATTTTGCGTATCTAAGATCTGCACATTCGAAGTTTGTATTCTCGATATATGGCTTTTTGCAATAGATGGTATTACCAATCTTAGATACTCACTTTCTTCTATTTCGGAGATATGAATGTTGTAGATTGTTCGAATCTGTATTTGTATGACTCAAACTGCAGAGTAGCTGAATACATGTTCTCGGATAAATGATCTCTCGTATAAATAATCCTTTGGTGTAATAGTTATTCGATTTCGTCATCGGTCGAAGGATAAAATTTAGAATAATTTAACTTTCGTTATTTTGAGTTTAGAATTCCGTTATTTCGAAATCTTTGTCGTTCTATATTTGGCCAGTCGTAATAAAAAAATTCGAATGATATATCGCTTACCTAATCGCTCAAGACGGTCGCGATCCAGTTGACTGGGTCCAGGGGGGGCCCCGTAGAGCCCAAATTGGTGTAGTCCCTGTGGCGGTCCTGACGGTCCTGGTGTAAGGCCCGCAGCGGCGTACCGTCGATGAATTTCCAACCAATGAGGATCAACCGGTGTTGCCATGGGTCTGGGTGTCCCCTTAAGTAATTCTTCTTTTAGTCTGTCATTGAGTTCTCGTTCCCTGAGTTCCCTAATTTCTCGTTCTCTCTTTTCCCTCTCCAAATGCTCGAGCTCGAGTCGCTCTCGGGCTCCTGGTCCATACATATAGTGAAGCATAGGATCAGGGGGTGCTGAATGTCGTGCTGGAGAAAATGCGGCATGCGGTCTAGCATATTCTGACAGTTGTCTCAATGCGGGTGTGTCCGCATAAGAACCGGGTCTGACGGTAGCATATCGATCATAAGGTGAAACTACAGGATCCAGAGGTCCTCTGCTAGGAGGCTTACAGCTCTCCGATTGTTTTTCGGGTGTTGTCATTTTTCTCGCCTGTTGAGTAGCAGCTACCGCGCGATCCCTCTCTTCCCTTTCTCTTTCCGCCTGTTTCCGCGATCTTTCGTCCCGCTTTCGCGCCAACTTCGAATCCGGCACAGGTTTAAAAGTAAGATCTGTTCTGGTGCAAGAATTATTTTCTCCGCGATTCCAGTGCCGAAGAAAAATAGCCGATTGCGATCTATGGCATTCGGAATCTTCGATCCTCGGCTCGGGCGATGGCCCTCGCGGACTCGGCGTTCCTTCGGCTTCCGGTTCTATGATTTCCTGCTCTATTTTTAGCTCAGGAGCTTGAATAGTTTGTTGTTGTACTTGTTGCAATTGTTGCTGTTGTTGTTGCTGCTGCTGCTGTTGTAGTTGTTGTAGCTGCTGCTGCTGTTGTTGTTGTTGTTGTTGTTGTTGTTGTTGCTGCTGTTGTTGCTGCTGCTGTTGGTGTTGTTGGTTTGGACGATGCTGGTGATGATGCAGCACACTACTTGTGGACATCAAACATGAAGAAACAAGCGACGGCTTCCTTTGTGAGCTTGAATGAACTGTTGACGAATGACCATGCGAACTGTGCGACGAAATCGTCATCAACTTGTCATGATGAAGTGTGGCAGCTTGATGCATCGAGGATTGATGATGATGTGTCGCTATTAAGTTATCTCCCTCGTCGCGAGACGTGGAAACGCTCGACGAACTCGTGCTCGAATGATGTGCCGCCATCATTGTAGTACTTTCTTGACTACGTTGGGAAGAAGGAGGTGGTATCGCATGAGGCACTGGTCCATAAGGGTAAGGTGAAAAAGAAGGATAGCCGGCAACCGGCGAATAGCCTGGATAAGCATGAGGGTGATACGGATGCATCGCTGCAAATAGGGAGTGATGCATCAGCGTATGATGTGGGTGGAAAGGGTGCGCCATGTGCGGACTTGGTTGTTGGGATGGATGCATTACCGGCTGAGGAATCGAAGTTGGTGGTGGCGGTAGGCTCGGTTGCGGTGATGCGGCCACTGATTGAACTTGGGCAACTTGCTGCTGCTGCTGCTGCTGCTGTTGTTGTTGTTGTTGTTGTTGTTGTTGTTGTTGGTGCTGTTGATGGTGATGATGTTGCTGTAGCTGTTGCTGGTGCTGCGAACTTGAGTGCGCATGCTTGCTTGGCGTCGGAGGTTTACTCGCGTCCGGATCTTTCTTAATGTTATCTAAACTTGGACCCGGAAAGCCCCCCTGAAACCCTGGTACTTTGACCTCTTTCAAGCTTTGTAACGGATCTGGTTCCGGGAGACCTATCTCTTGTTTGATTTTCAAATTTTGCGGTTCCATAGGCGGAGTGCCGGAAAGGCTGTACAGTTGACCTATTGATTTTTCGGAGTTCATTAAGCTTGGAACACCCGGGGATTGCGGTATAGCCTGGAAGAGATTGGCTGGTGGTTCTGGTCTGTCCAGACGATTATCGTCAGGATTGGTGTTTGAACTATCTAATATGCGATCTGCGATAACACGGTCGTTATGTCGGTTGTCCACTGTCATTCGCGAATCGCGCATCCTTTCGGCTGTTTGATGCATCGTCCTTGCGTCATCGTCGCGTATTCTGTCCGCTAATCGATTATTTTGCGGTTGGTGCTGCTGCGGGATAACTGCGAGCCCCAATGGCTGCGGAGACACAGACGATAGCTGCGACATATTGGTCGTCAAATTTTGCGCTATATTTAAATTCAACGCTGGGACAGAAATTCCACTCGTTAAATTTTGTCCGTTCGTAATAGCATCGGCATGATTAGTCAAATTTTGCGGAGCTAAAATGTTACTTGCGTGGTCGCGAACGGGCGGACCTAAAATCGTAGGAGGCCCCAATACAGGGCCCAAGCTACTAGGCATTTGCACACTGTGCGATAAGTCTCTCGGCAAACCTTGCGTACTCTGCTGCTGTAGACCGGCATATTGCAAATTCAACTGATGAATTTGAGTACCCTGTTGCGGTAATGGTATTTGCTGCTGTAGACTATTTTGTTGGCTAATTTGAGGAGCTGGAAGGGGACCAGGGACTAGTGACTGCGCTATGGAAAGAGTGTTTGATACGGAATTCCCGGGATTTGTTATCAATGACTGTTGACTCAAATTGCGCGGTATGCTTTGCGCCAGATCAGTTACTGTCATTGACGATGCAACAGGGATACCTAAGTTTTGAGGTTGCGTCTGTAGCATTTGCGGCTGCGTATGATCCACTAGATCTTTCGAATCTTCGTGACTCGGGGACATGTCGGCTTCCGGTACCAGCGGTTCGATTTTCAATTGAATCGGTTCTTGTTGTTCTCTCATTGGAAGAATTATTGCTGAAGAGGACGATGTATCTTCCTGTTCCACTTTGATTTCTGGCGATGCTGTCGCTAAACTTGCGGCTATTTCATTGAGGGTCGACTTTTGATCCAACGAAATAATAACTGTGGTGTTGGTGGGATGGTTCTGGATCTTTAGAGGGACCGGCGTGGAATCTAGTGTAGGTTCCGAAGATTCTTCCTCAGTTGCGACGGCTGCAGGACTCGTCGGTTCTTCTGCCATGGGCGTTTCCGGTGGTGCTATTTGTATGCTGGCATTATCGCCAGCATCAGTTTCAGTCTCACGATCACCTTCATCCATAAGGGAGTTGCTGTCGGTTGTCAGCGACTCGGCTGGACTTTCCGGTCTATCACCAGTGCCACCACTCGGTGCCCCTCTTTTTCTTTTCTGAGGATCTTTCTCCTCATCTGGATCCTCCGTTTGCAGCCTCTTTTGTCCTTTCTTCGGAGTTTCGGGTTTCGTTAGTCCAGGACCAGGAGTCCCGGCACTCCCGCTGCCGGACTTCAATTTCTTCGTCTTGTCGGCTAATTGCTGCGTATTCAATGAATCCCGCGATGCCTGCGTATCTCTTATTTGTGGGTCGCGTAGTTGTGGTTCGCTATTGCGTAATTTCTGATCATTTTCTGGTGTTTCGGTGCCGCCACCGATGCGTCTTGGTCTTGATGGCCTTGGAGAATCTTTAACCTTGTTATTACGCGTTCTCATTCTACTAGGACTGTCAGGCGATTCCGCTGGGACCGGCCTGAAAAGATAGGGCGCCGCAGGCGGCAATTCCCCAGTTTTTTTCGAGTGCGAGCGGCATTCCGCGCACAACAACAATCTGTCTTTTCCCGATACTTGGTAATCTTTGGAGGTCGTTGAGAAGCAATGCTGACAAGCCAGTAATGCCGGACCGTTTGTGTTGGTATCCCGGGAATCGCTATCCTCTTCCGAATTGTCGTCCTCAGTTACGGAACTTATTTCGCCGCCAGGGTTACTATTGCTGTTATTGTTGCTACCGTTGACGTTCGTGTTGTTATTATTGTTCGCAGAGATAGTGTTGTTTCCACCTCCGGAAGCACTTCCTCCGCCACCAGGCGTCGCCGTTTCAGACTCTGAGACTGGCGCCTCCTTAACCTCACGATTTCCACGAGGCTCGACGCTATTCCCTCTGCTTTCGCCGGTTCCAACACCCACGGATGAACCGTCCTTTCCTGGTACCACTGACTGCTGCGGTGATGTTGAAACCTCCTCTTTTGGTGTACCCGCTCGCGAGTTTCGCGTGTTACGTATACGACGCAACGAACCCTGTCGGCGCCGACGATGTGGACGATTGTTGTTCGCGCCGGGCGTCTTCTTCCAAAGGTAGTAGAACTCAACAAGTTCCGGCTTATTTGGAAAACAAAACTTATGTAAGATACCATCGAACAAATTGAGATCGTCAATCTTAATCACGAACTTTTCAAATCTGTACGAAGCCACATCTCCATGTATACGGTTTTTGTGACGAAAAATGAAACAAACTTATAGGCTAACTCTGACAATCTAAAATGTAATTCATTTCATTGTTCATACGGAAAGTAACAGTGACGATGTAGTAACGAGAATAAGCTCTTCAACGCCAGGACATACTGTGCCTGTCATGAAGAGGATGATGTACGTCACAAGCTCAGAATATTTACAAACCACGGTGTTTGAAAAATGAAAGTCATCTTGACATCTTAGAGGCGCCTCTACCCAGCCAATACTCTTGTGCACTATTCGCGATCCACCTCGAAAGTGTTTCGGTTTAAGCGGGGCGCTACCTCCGTTTCTCTAATAATAATTTTTATTTATATTCCTCATCGTTAGATTTATATTCTTATATGTGATTGTAGTTCTCGATTTATATTGCGTTGTTTTTCCTGTCTTAATTTCGATTGGATTTATATGCTTCGTTGTTATAGATATATCCCTTGCTGTGCTTTGTATTTCAGTTCATTTAACTTTTTATTAATTCTGTTCATTTTATTTATAATTTTAAAGTTTGTTGTTTAAACGTAATATTACCATTCGGTTATCATTTATTTTTACCTTGATTTTTCCTTTATTTTATTCTAGAACATCTTGTTTTCTAATTCTACACTTATTTCATTAGATTCTTATGATTTTAAAAAGCTTGAAATCTATTATAAACACGTACGCTCCCACGTATGGCACCTTTTTTGCGTACAAAAAAACCGGGGTATTTAAAATTTTGAAAAATAACTACTATATCTTACGTTTTCCTTAAATCTAAAATGTTTTACCGATTTGCGAAAAACACAGTACGAATACTCCTTTTGCAATATTCTATTCATAAGTATGAAATTTCATCTAATAACTTTAATTTCACACCCTTACAATATAGAAATTACATTTTTAATATTTTTAACTGAAAATCTAAACCCGTTCACCGATTTTCGCAAATTTTAATCTGAGTAGGCGTTGCATACTATGATATCCCTTTACAAAAATTTAGCCAGATAACTCAAATATTGCGAGTTACAGCGAAAAAAAGATGTTTTATTCAAACTCCTTTGACATCGAAACCATTTCATCTATTTTAACAAAATTCACTACCAATAGTAGGGGAAAGGTGTGCGAGTTGATCCCATGAGGTAAGATGATCATTTTCAATAGCGACGAAACTATTAACGCTACGTAGTGATATTCTTTGTTAAAACATACGCCCCCCGCCCACCCCTCCCCGCGTTAGTCAATACATGATAGCCGTATGAACGACGCACTTGTTTCGATGAAAAAAAAAACTAAATTGTGAGCTGTTGATCTAAGGCAACTTTAAGGCGTCTTCTCACTTTACTGTTTTCAAAAAATCGATTTTTTTTTACATTCTTCGAAAGTTTACATATCCAAAAATATCATACTGTAATTTCATGAAGATCGGAGGAGTCTAACTGTATTTTTGTGTGACCTTTACTTTACTACCTTCATACGATTTTTCATTAAAAAAAACTTTAAACGCGTTTTTTTCGAAACCGTTTTTCGACGGCTTGTTGATACAATCCTCGAAAGTACTGAACCGTTTCTTATGAAATTTTAAGCACATATTCTTTACATCTATAGCTATAGCGCATTTCAAGGATTTTTTTAAATTTTGATATCTACCATTTTTTGGCCCAAAACGGTGAAAAAACGTTTTTTTTTTATTTTCGAAAAATGTCCCCAATTTGTTATTTTTGGATACATAAAAAATCGTATGGTATGCGCTATAGCCATTAACATACTGAACCTAAAACCGTCAGATTTTTTTTGTTTCAGACGATCCATCCCCGAGTTTTCATCAACAGCGCGGACCTACAATTTTTTTAACTACCATTTTCGTCTATAAGTAGTGACTTAAATAAATAATTTAAAAAAAATGTATTTCGAAAGTGTATTTATTAAGTGTAAGAACTTTCATATCAACATCTATAATATAGACCTATCAAAAAATGCATGAAAATAGCCCTTTTTGCGTCTAAAGTGAGAAGACGCCTTAGCTTGAGTAACTTTTATTGCATACTGACAGTTGCCATTATTGTTGTGTTTGTGGCTTTATAATATGCTCAAATTGGGTTTTGGTTGGCGTGGTAACAGTGGAATATTTATTTGTTATGTTACCGAGCAATGTATGAAAAAGTTGAGTTTGAGGCAAGATGATTCCCTTATAGGTGTACAAGATGATCGCTAGGGATCATCTTGTACACAAATAACGTACCTACTTTATGTTTGTTAATTAGATTGTTTACTTATGTTCAAACTACACTATTAGTGTATAATTGATCTCACAAATAACAATTGATACACCTAAGTGATTTAAGACTGGCTGTAGAAGACTGGTTTCGTTTATCCGTGAAGGTATTTGAAGAACCTTAGTCCCGTGAACCTGGATCGTTTTCGTTTTTGCACTACCAAACCAACAATTGACAATGAAAAAAATCTTTAAAAAATCACAGTCAATCTTTAGACCGTACATTTCAAGGGAAAATAGGGTTTTTTTCATTCTTATTTTTAATATATTTTTTTTATTAAACATAAGCAACCTGTGGAGAAAATGATTTTGGGCAGGACGAAAACGACCCAGGTTCACGGATTGAGGATTAATTCTAGTTGGGTGAGATAAAAGTATAATCTAAAGGTAATTTAACTTGTAAGTTCAGTTTATGTTGTATACCTATGACTAATATATATAAAGGTGTTGTAAACTCGAGCAACTTTTTATTTACATTTACCTAATTTATCTAAAATTTAAAAAAAACCCAAAATAGGGGCAAGATGATCCTTATGTACGGTTTAAAAAAGGAAATCTTTCTATTGAAACCATAATAAATTGAATATTTCGAATATGCCAATCGTATGATAGATAAATATGCCAGTAGTAAACGCTTTCAAATCTTAATTATGTTGAATATCTATGAAATTACGAGCATTCTCCCTTAGGGGGAGAACTCGTAATTCGTATCTCGTACTCTTTCAGTGTACAAACGTAAAGAAAGAACTTAACAGTAGCACTTGAAAACTGCAATTGAATGGTTGAGTACACCTAAAATTCCGCACACACACACATATGTTCAAATATTTTTCACTTTAATAAAATGTTGTACAAACTTCTATGACTGTGAGAAAATGATGCATTCATACCTTAACGTGTCTACAAAATGATCAAATATTTCCTATGAATCAATATGTTTGCAAGAACATAAAAAATCGAAATGTAACAAGAAAAGATTGTCCGATGGTTACGTTTTTTAAACTAATATTAAGTACTCACGTAAGTTAAAGCACTGGATATTTACCGTGTCTTTGTGAGGTAACAGATCTTTCCTGATACGCGAAAAGTTTTTGCCAAACTGACGTAGACCCTTGACGAATCGTTTCTGTGAAATAGAATACATGAATGAATATAATCACCCTTTATGCGTGTCGTATGAAAAGTGTGACAAAACATCATTATATCAAGTATATAATGGTAGATAAAATATCACTTTGATATCAAAGCGTTGACGCGGCAAGTCACGCTCCGCCCACTTCTTGATTTAGAAATGTAGTGCCTCTGAAGCGGCCTACACGTATGAAATTCACTTAACCCCATCAGGTATATATCAAAAAGTAAATAGAGGGGGGGGCGGGTGTTTTCTACCGTGTGGGGTATATAAATCAATTATTTTTACGTTTTCTGACAAAATATACTTTCATGAATACGTTGGTATTTTGTTAAAGCCAAAACACAGAAAATTTACAAAGTTATACCGTGTCAAAGTAGTCGAGGTGTATGTAAAATTTTGGAGTGACGTAAGTGATCTGGCGTTCCAAGTATTTGTCTTTTCTTGTTTAGGTTTACAGCTGGCCTAATTTTTTCACAATCTTTTTCTAGTGCAAATCGAATATATTCGAGAACGCAATAGTACATTACAGTGCTTTGAAGCATATATATCAAAATTTTTGGTTTCGTACGTTTGTTATTTTTAACGTGTCGAAACATTTTTTTATTGTATTTGTTTGAGGTTTCCATATGCGGCTGGCTATACTGACGGTTATACTATACCCAAACTAAACCAAACCGGATGACAAGCAATGGACAGGTGATGATTTGTTGTCTCTCTCATGAAAGCTTACTACGTCGAACAATGCGCAAGGACTTATATTCCCTAGTTCAAGTGAACTTTCTTAGGTTGTTAAGTTCTCCAACCACGCCTTTCAGCCTCTAAAACATTACACCTAGCTTGTAGCCGGAAAAAAGAGGAATTTTCGTGATTTTTTAAAGGAAAAACGTATGTGGTTTCAGATTTTTTATTTCACACCAAAGAGTGTGGTTTTGAGTATCGTTCAATATTTTTGTATCGAAAAATATTTATACAAATATTAATATTTATTTATACGTGGCACATACAATGGTTTGTGCAAACCGCTGTTTGAATAACGTGCTTCGCGGTGATCACTGCTGCTCGGCAACAAATCTGGAATTAAAAAATCAAACGCATTAATTTTTTGCGTGAAGTTATCTAGCGCTCGGACGAAGGATTTAATAAATATTGATTGTTGAAAAAATGGCTGCGGTCGAAAGTGACAGCATCGATTTTTTTTAGGACAAGACGCTCTATTTTCGTTGTTAAAAAAAAAAGTATGCATCGAAAACAAATCATTCAAGCACTACTGTTTTATGTGTAAAAGAAGCTTCTAAAATTTGAAGTTGAACGGTACAGTGATTCATGAGATGTCGTGGTGGCAAATTGTGAGAAAATAATTTTGAGAAAAACGCGTTCAGTTTTAGGTCGGCTTTATTGTTACATGGATTCAAATGTAATGAAAAAAAACTTACATAGAATCATCGATGTCAGTCCCATATGATAAGCCATCTGCAGCGCTAGCAGCCTCCAAAATTCCAAATTGCTGCTGTCCGTGGAGCATTCTTCCTCCTCGCGTGTTAGATTGAGTATGGCGCTCGGCCGTTCGCACGCGCCACGTATGTGGCACATATTTTTTTCGTCACGTATGTCAGAGCGATACGGCCACAGTGTACTCCCGTAAGCTTGAAGCATGTTCAATAGCGAAAAAAACCCTTCATTGAAAAGTCAGGCAGTGACATAGGCTGCTATTTCTATTAGGATGGATCCACTGGGAAGAATCTTTGGACTTATCTTCCAGATCAGCTGGTTGTAACTTTCATTGTTGTTTTGTGTGAAACCACCTCTGCATGTTTCCAACAAATCATCATTGCTTAGGTTTTCGTAAATCGGCTTGTTTGCTTCCAAGACATTGAGAGATAGATCATTATATTCATGGTTATACGAAGTAAGCTCTCTGTTTGCCGAAGCGCGCTGGCAGCAGTGCCGGATTTATACTTTTCTTAAGTATAGGCCACTTGACTTTGTGCCGCCTCTCCTTTCTTAATCACTTATATCTACCTAGGGCTTTTTAGGTGCATCTAAAATCCGCCGCCCCCTAAAGTCTGCTACCCCTTGGCAGCTGCCTATACGGCCCACTGGCAAATCCAGCACTGGCTGCCAGCAGCACCAAGACTCAACTCCGGTCGGACACTTGTCAAGATTCGGATCTTCATCGGTTGAGTTTTAATAATCGAAGGTTGCCCATATCGCCTTTTTCACATTGTCAACTGAACTACGGTTACGACGTATAACTAAACCATAATAAACGGTTGATCGCTCGATCGTTTTGCCGGTTAGCTTATTTCTGCCGTCGATTCCTTTATTTTGCTTCACACACTCACGCAAGCGACGTCCCATTCGTTTTGCACATGACCGATGCATTCCTTTTTTAGTAAACATTGGATTCGCACACTACATAACACCTTACTCATGTACATGTAGAGAGGGGACCTCTGCTTACAGCGCGTACCCACTCCGGTATATTTGCTCAAGCCGCTTCGCGGAAGCTACCTATAGACGCTTAATTAATTTGGAGTGTTTATTACGGTGATGCGACTCACATCAATAAATAGGCGAGCTCATGCAGGAAGTTGGATCAGCGACTTTCCACCGACATAAAAAATTGAAACAATGTTTTGTCTTTTCATATTGTAATTCTAACGGATCAGACCGACCGTTCGAAATCTATGGCTAAAATATGTATTTTTGTGTCCATGTCAACATTTATCCTCCTACCTAAGAGACTTTCCAACATAAATGGCAATGAGTAAGCCATACATATTTTTCAACGAGATTTATCCTTAGAATGTCCTCTTCCGAAATATACTTTGTTCATCGAAACGATCAGATTACACTGCTGTAATTACTGCTGGAAAATATCTTAAACTGCTATAGTCCGTAGGACCATAGTTAGATTCAAATAAGCATCATTTACCGATGTTTGAAACTCAATTCGAGGTATTGATACTCTTTCGAGTTTTCACTAAACGAGCTAAAAACCCCGCACAACGGAGGGACAGTTCTGGATGTATATTGACAAGGGGACCTTACAGGCTGTCACTCACGGATTTTAATAAGTCTCAGATATGTTGTAGAGGCACCTACCCTGAGTACCTGAGTAAAGGGATTTGATACAACCCTCTTTAATTTTCGAGAAAAAACGTTCGAAAGTTTAGCTCGTAGCTACTAGTAGCGACTATAGCGGTATGGTTGCACCTTTGTCGATCCAGCGGGCGTGGTCCAGTGGGCAAGGTTCCCGGCTCTGACGTTCGAGGTCCAGGGTTCGAGTCCCGTGATGGCGTTTGTTTTTCACAAAATATAAATAAATTCGATGGATGATGCAACACCGTCTAATTATTTATTATTATTTTATCTTTAATTTCTTTTATTTTCCATTTTTTTAAAATTATTTATTATCATTTTATTTTTCACGCAGAAAAAAAAGAGAGGAAGAAATAATTATAACATCTTTCACAAGAAACTGCAGTTTATTTTTGTTTATTACAATATACAGGTTTTTCTTACTCGCTATCACTGTGGTCGCTTCTTACATCAGAACAATATTGCGGGTGGTATCTGTCGTAAAAGCAAGCAAAACACAAGACCAAAGAGCAACGCGCACATTGTATAGAAGCTATAGCCTTGCAGGCGCACGGAGTTTTGAGCAGCGTTATTGGAAAGCATACTTGATTGAGATTTAAAAACAGCGGTTTTTCCTCAATTACCTTCGATGCAAACCACGCATATTTAATATTTAAAGCAATATCGTTCTGATGTAAGAAGCGACCACAGTGATAGCGAGTAAGAAAAACCTGTATATTGTAATGAAAAAAAATAAACTGCAGTTTCTTGTGAAAGATGTTATAATTTCTTCCTCTCTTTTTTTTCTGCGTGAACAATAAAATGATAATAAATAACTTAAAAAAAATGGAAAGTAAATAATTTTTAAAATAAAATAATAATAAATAATTAGACGGTTTTGCATCATCCATCGAATTTATTTATATTTTGTGAAAAAAAAAACGCCATCACGGGACTCGAACCCTGGACTTCGAGCGTCAGAGCCGGGAACCTTGTCCACTGGGCCACGCCCGCTGGTTCGACAAAGGTGCAACCGTACCGGTATAGTAGCTACTAGTAGCTACGAGCTAAACTTTCGAACGTTGTTTCTCGAAAACTAAAGAGCGTTGTATAAAATCCCTTTACTCAGGTACTCAGGGTAGGTCCCTCTACAACATATCTGAGAATTATCAAAATCCGTGAGTGACAGCCTGTAAGGTCCCCTTGTGAGTGAAAATAGTCTTTCTTTAGAGCACAAATGGATTTTCGAAAATACCTTCTTAAGTCGGCTGCAGCCGCAAGTGAGAGAAGCGAATCTTATGTAAGGGTTAAGAAACTTCGTCGAGAGCTGCGCAGAAGATGAAAAAGTATACACATTCAAATAAACCTGCATCATGAAGTAGGTATCATTGGAAGTAGATTTCTCAACAATTGTTTTGGTTAAATCATAATACAAAAAAGATGTCTGCAGATACACATCGGACTAACAATATCATGAGAGCTCACGATGTATGACCACATAATTACATACTTGCGACATTTCATGTGCGGTTTTCTTATACATCCGCCTCGATCTCATCCCAAATAGTCCGATTACGCACACGAGTCTTTTTGAACTGAGCACCACAATTCACAAAATTTATAAAGCATTGTAAATTCTAGTGCCAGTTTAAGGGCTTACACCTAGGTGGCAGCAGCAAATTGTAATTTTAGAGGCTGCTACCTGCAGAAGGTTTGCTGTATGGTCCGGGCATCAATGATCCCATTTAGAGATAATAAATTACATTTTATCTACGTTTAAAGTTTTACCTGACGTAAAACTTTGAACGTACGTTTAAAGTTTTACCTGACGTACCTGACGTACGTTTGAAGTTTTACCTGACGTAAAACTTTGAACGGGTTTTTCTCGGAATGACGTTGTCAGAATCGGTGACCAAAATATCTCAAAAACAACTAAACCGATCTCCTTTAAATTTCACAGACATTTTCTGTACATCAAAAGGCAGTCCTTAATCGAAGATTTTTGTTTCAATGCATACTTTTTTATATCAAGGAAAATACAGTGTTTTTCTCACCTAAATTCACGAAAACACCTTTTTTTCCGGCCGCGAACTAGGTGTAACCCGTTAAAAAAGGACACAATGATTTTGGCACTCAAACCCAAACAACGTGCACCATAGTTCCATTCAAATAATGTAGACGACAATGTGCCCCACTCTATAAAGGGCAACCACGTTACAGATAGTAAACCAACCACTCGGTGATCTGCTTCATGAGGGAAAAAGACATTGCTGCTAACTTCACTGCTCATCACTATCAGTTATTACAGGAAATCATCACCGAGTGATGCTATAATACGATCTCGCCCGGTTATAAGATTAGTTACTATTCATACGTCTTCATGTAAATAAAAATCCTCGCACACTCGTTCATAGAGTACTGAAATGATGTACAACTCATGAAAGGACATGCCTAATAAAAATGTCAAAGTTCAGTTATAAAACAAAGATACCACGCCGTTTATCAGCCACCGTATCAACTCGAGCCTGAAGTAAAAACAAAGATGGTCTGGTCATTGTACCTGGTTGTAATGAATCGTAACAGTTATGATGCGCCAATCATCATGATTGATGACAAACCGTAAACTTTAAACAATACATGTACCCCCTAGCACACAAAGGAGTCGATCTTTAGGTATATGAATTGCTGGAGAAGAAACAAAACTGAGCGACTCTCCCTACAACTCAATTATTAATCTGATGTATCTGGAAAACGAAAGTGAAGTGATTGATTTGAGAGAGCTAAGCGAAAAAACCACATACGTCGCCATCCTCTTCCGTACCGAGTCGGTATTTTTTTAGAGTCGCCTTTTGGGCCACTTTCCACGCAACGCCAATAAAAAAAAATGATTATATCAAACGCGCAGGACATCGAATTTTTTTTTGTTTTTTTGAAGATTCACCCCCCGATAAAGGTGTGTTCCGGAACATTTAGAGGGTCGGTATTTTTTTGGAAGGCGCCTTTTGGGCCACTTTCCACGCAACACCAATAAAAAAAATGATTATATCAAACGCGCAGAACATAGATTTTTTTGTTTTTTTTAAAGATTCACCCCCCGATAAGGGTGTCTTCCGGAACATTTAGAGGGTCGGTATTTTTTTGGGAGTCGCCTTTTCGGCCACTTTCTACGCAACGCCAAAAAAAAATGATTATATCAAACGCGCAGAACATAGAATTTTTTTTCGTTTTTTTCAAGATTCACCCCCCGATAAGGGTGTGTTCCGGAACATTTAGAGGGCCGGTATTTTTTTGGGAGGCGCTTTTTGGGCCACTTTCCACGCATCGCCAATAAAAAAAATGATTATATCAAACGCGCAGGACATAGAATTTTGTTTTGGTTTTTTTCAAGATTCACCCCCTATAAGGGTTGGTCCCGGTGGCCGTAAATACTTTTTTATTCATTTTACCATATTTTTTTAGCAACTAGAGCCGAACTGACCAAGAAAAAATAGGAAATTACAAAATCGAAAAAAAAAATGAAATCGTTGGATAGCAACGATGCAAACTTCATGTACATAATATTGGACCAACTCAGTTGTGCAAAGTCTTCTCTGCATTTGATCTCGCTTCGGGATTGCATCAAATCCCAATGGCGGGACGAAATAAATGAAAGACGGCATTTTCCATACCGGTGGGCCACAATGATTAATTACTAAAAATCGCCTAAAATTTCACGTCCTATTACTCGTTAATACTCCTTACAGCATTCCAGTGGACTTTTCTAAAACTTTCTTCGTAGCGGCTGAGTACGCTGGTGCTCTGACCGATGGTCAGCCTCGCCCCAATTCCACCAATGATCTGTCAAGCCAATGGCTCAGTTCGTCGATTTTATTATGTATCTTCTTAGCGTCCTCGTGCCCAGTTTAGTTTTCCATTCGGAAGGCGTCGGAAAAGGATTCCATTTTTCCATGTGAAATCGTACCAGGACATGTTCCATGTATTTTTGTTGCCACATTTCGACTACCGTGGATTCATTATCTTGACGAAAGTCAATTCCGAAACAGTAATGGGAGAGTCCAAGGTCTTGCATCGTGAATTTGACTTCTATCGGAGTTTTTATTTTGTATAATATCTCGGTGTGGCTTGATGCCATAACGAAATAATCAACGTACATTGCAACTGTCGTCAGATTCAACTCAACGAACGTACACGCATCTAACTGCGTCGATTGGCATCGATCTTAGTAGTTTTCCCAACTGTGCATCGAGTTTTTCGAGCCACTGATTTCCCGACTACTTTGAGAGATACAGCGGACTTTGAAGTTTGCAATGTTTTCTCGCCCAGGACATTCTAAATCTCCTGATTGACGATCAACATGATTTCATCCAAATCACCATTTATGTACGCTATGGCAATGTCTAGTAGGTATAAATTATAACCAACTTGTGTGGCGATAGCAACAATGAAGCGTTTCGAATTGTCTTACTACAGGCGCGAAGGCTTCTCTGTAATCAATTTCCGGTTGTCGAGCGCTTTGCCACCAAACTTGCCCTGTGTTGTTTAGCGTTTTCATCAGCATTGTACTTTGTGCGTAGTACTCAACGGCATCAGATGAAACTTTCGTTTCTTGAGCGCTCAACCAGAGTCCATGCCAAGTGCAACGAATTTTTCTTTTATTGCTTATCCAATTGCATGCAATCCTCATAGAGCATCAACACGTCGGTGCTGAACTCTTTTGGAAAGCTGGTTGGGCTTCGCAGATAGTCTCTAGAGAGGGAGCATAGTTTTGTAGGCATATCACCTGCGCAAGTTCGGTTTATCCTTACAAGGAACATCACTTAAGTGGCCGCCTTCGATTGTGTTGAAACTCAAATATGTGATGACGCATTGAAAACTATTAGACACGTATTTTTTTTTATCGGAGGAAAAACGGTTCTAGGGTCGAAACCACCCCTCAATTAATTTTTTTCCAATACTTCTATAGTAGATTTTTCATCGCATTACATTGGAAGAATTTTTGGTTTTTGTTTTATTCAGGGTGGTGGACTGCTTGTGAGTGAAACTGCGAAATCACCTCGAATGTATCGAATAAAAAATGACATTGAAAAAACTGTTCGTCACAAGTTATTACATTTCATCACAAGTTTGATGATCCATCACAAGTTATTACATTTTGTACACCGATTTGGTAATTTTGGGTTTCCGATGATTCAGCCTGAATGTTCATTAAAATTTTCTTTTCTTCAGAATTGAGCACTTTCGGCACCATTTTAGTACAAAATAGTATCATGCGTAAATTTGCATGAACAATTTGTCGAACAGTTCCTTTATCGATGTTAAGGGGTTACCCCCACTTGCGATTTTGAAAAAAATCGATTTTTTTTATTGCATTTTTTTGAAGTATAAGTATCGATGACTCTATGTAAGTTTACAAAAAAAAATATTTTCTTCGTGTAAACTGAAATTGAAACTTTAAACGCGTTTTTCTCAAAATGGCATTTCTGAAGTCGGTGACCAAGATTACTCGAACACTAATGAACCGATCTTCTTGAAATTTTGCAGGCTTATTTAATACATAAAAATGTAGTCTTTAATCGTTCGATTTTTTTTCGAAAAAAAAAAAAAAAAATGGCCGTTTTATAGCCAAAAAACGGCCGTTTTTTTCGTTAAAATCGAACCATTAACTTTGACTGTCCGCCATTTTGTGAAAAATGAATATTTTTTAAAATCCTTCGATTAAAGACTAGTTTATACTCATATTTGACTAAATCCATCCGCATTTTTTTTTTCAGATGATCCACTTCGCCGCAATGTTGGTCACCGCAAACCGTGTATATAAAAACATAATTTCATTGACGGCCATTTGCCACTAAACAATGTAATATTTTTCAATAAAAAAATTACTGAAAGTTCTTCAAGATGTGTTCTTTAAGATGGTATATTGATCGATTAAAAAAGTTTTGTAGTTTTCTTTAAAAAAATTCATGAAAAAGGACTTTTTTTGCGCTACAAGTGGGGGTAACGCCTTAAGTACGACAGCAACCGCTCGGATGCTCAGTACTGTACGAAAAGCACGCGCTGTTTTTTCCAATTGGCGTCAAGCGGTTCTGACGATAGCACGTTTCTATTATAAATAAAAAAAATTGCAAATCTTCGTAAACATCGCTGTCAAGTAAAGCCCAACGATAATGAATGATATACAGGATGAGATTTGTATAAATAAAAAATATAGCAACTCACAGTCTCTTCCTCGGACCATTTTTTATCGATGCCTTTGGGCACTGGACACTTGACGAGGGCCTGCAACGCCCTACCTGGATCATAGCCAGAATCGTGAAGTATGTCGAGTGCGTTAATTGTCGTGTCGTCTCTGGAAGCAGCAACGCAACCATCATCCGGCGAGCCTCCATCACACATACCGGCGAATGCCGCCATAGAACGAGCCGCCCTTAAGTACATTAGGAGATCGCCGTCCAATGACATTGCTGGGATCCATCTTAACTCCTCGCGCTCCTTGGAGAACTCGGGATCGGGCAGCAGATCGGCAATCGGCACGCCTGGCCGATAATCAGGCAAGCGGGCCTGACAAGAAACCAACTCCTGTACACCAGAATTATACAGATTCCACCCCGTTAACACGAACGCTAGCGCTATTGCAATAATTTTTAGTTTTTTTGTTGTTGTACATATTGCTTGTGCTTTTGTTTTCATTTGAATAGTGTGTTGGCAATCGAACCATAACCATATTTAGAGCGAATCAGTTGAATCGCGAAACCATTGATTCGTAGTGACTTTGTCTAATACGATGTTTACGGCGTAAGTATAAATGGAAGCGTTTTAAATTACGGCACATTCGAACATCAACGAGGTGTACGTGCGTGTGTATATGTGTAGCAGTGCAGATACGAACACTTGCAAAATGTGTTTGCATTTGTAAAACAGAGAGGGTGTATTAAAGTGTGTATATTTCCGCAGATTTTTTTCCTTAGGCGAGCAATAATTTTAGACAAAAACGCGGGATATTCTGCAGATATTGCAGAAAAACTCCGTGTGACTGTTTAATATTCTTGTTGGTACTTATTCAGCTGATTTTCTAACTTTGCTATTGCATACCGCTTTAGTCTAAACGGGAACCTGCTTATCTGCTTCCACGCGCTTGTACTCTGCTACCAAAATCATAATAACATGTTCTCGGAAAACTATTTTTCGCGAAATCGAATGCTATTTGTTCATGGACAAGCAATACTGACACATTTGCGTTATAATTGATTTCTATCTATGCAGCATCTCTAATGCTTATGTTCACAATTTTTCAAATGAGAAACTAATGTTTATATTGTATGTATAGTGTAAAAAGAAATTACACTGTATACTACGGCTACTATATAACAAGACTTCTATATCAAAATGATAAAAGCGGTAGCGATTATTAACGGAATAGAACAACTTCTGAAATCTGTTTATAATAGTCTCTTTTTGTACATTAATCTTGCCGAGATATCTCAAAATTCCTGTCTACCGTCTGCAGAGATTGATATTCAGCCTGTATGCTAAATGCAAATTCATACAATGCTACCAATTATCAACTTGCAACTCTAAAGACCATGCCCAAAGAAATTGTACTAATCGTAGGAGGCATAGATAAATAGAATACCACAGTAAAAAAATCAGAGTCTACACGATGTAGATTAGAATCGTTATGCTTTTGATAAATGAGGCGGCGTCAATAGTGCATGTTCTCGGCTCTACGTACTTGCCCCATATATTATACATTATTGCACGGTATACCTGTCTTTTTATCTAGGGAATGTTACTAACTGCCAGAAGTTGTAATCCATCCATGGTAAAAAACTGAATATAACCCTAAATTAGCAATACATGGAATACCACCGACCCTTTTGAACGGTCACTATGCATGTCATTCGAATTTCTGGATCAAGCAAAAACACGTAAGGTGTCGTAGTTTTTCAATGGTAAGGACACACCGGAAAGTCGAAGGGAGAGATGTAAAATGGAACAAACTGAAACGGAGGGTCACGGCGAACCGGTGACATATGATACGGCAAGAATGAAGAGCAATTAATAAAAAGGATTTGAGAGGAAACGAACACTCAAAATCAAGCGGATTAGATCAAGAATGCGGACGAGTGCGCATGGTAAATGATTACGTATCGATAAAACAGCAGGTCGGCAAAAATACCGATGGGTGACTTCTGGAGATCGGTGAAAGTAATAAATAAGCCAGTAGAAAAACGCTGCAAAGGTTGAGTTGGGCATCAAAAAGCCTACAAAAATACAGAACGATGGGGAAGAAATGAAGATAGAAAATAAACTGGATCTACGAAAGAAATCGATAAATAAGTGAAAAGGTAAGCTACCAGAAAATAAGTAAAAAGGAGAGGTAAAAGCAGAGAGAAAATGAGAAAACGTAAAAGAGAGAGACAAAAATGGAATTGGGGCCAAACAATGTGGCACCGATGGCGGAAACATTGTTTAATCAAATCGGAGGACGACACTGAAGTTGGAGAAAATTGAAGACTTTAAAACAGTGGATAAGTGGAAAATGTCCATAACGATGAGAGAAAATTAGCGATGAAAAAAATAATAACGATTAAATGGAATTCACAATGGTACACGATGGATCGGCTTCTAACCACGAGGGTCTAATGAGGAGGGAAAGAGTGATATAGAACATAGGGCAGAGTCAGCTAAAGAGGCAAGAAAAAGACAGATTTTGTGAATTGGCGATGAATTTAGGGGTGTTGTACTACTCAAAGCGTTACTTGGGGTTAGGCTCTCACAGATGGTACATCGAATGTGTATCAGTTACGCGAAATATTCAGACATTTACTTGCGAGTCTAACACAAACTATTTGCTTAGTGTTAAACCACTCATAAAAGCAACCAGCTAGATAAGACCACGTTCAGAAGTACGTTCAACGAACTTATTCAAACCAAAGGCAGAAATATCATCTTTTAAGTGAGCTATGCTGAACATACCATGCAGTTGTGAGAATTGTTAACAGGGCATGTTGTAAATGTTTTGCGTAAAAGCTGACACTTTACCATTGCCTACATATAGTATTTACGTAGCAAGCAGTCATAATATCTTCATAGTTACTTATATTCTTTATATCAATCAAATTATTATAGTCAATTATATTATTTATATACGAGCTCTCTATTCAAAGAGTATTTTTTTCGAAGAGATTGTAGAACATTTCACCTGAGACACTAAGGGGGGGTCCGCACTACCCCAGTCTGTGGGATGCTTACCCACTTTATGTGTCTGAGACCCATATCGCGTTATCCGACAAATGGGTTCAAATATTAACGATCTAACTGAATTGTAGGCGAATGTGCTTCTTGGAAAAAGTTACAAATTATGCTCCTTCATAGATTTTCAAATAAGCTTTGGTTCTCCGCACTCAGCTAAAGCTCAGCTTAAAAAAACTTGAAATACCAATTACGTCGTTGTATGCAAGCTAGCCTATCTACGATTCAGCTTAGATATCGGTTAGATGAGCCACCGCAGCAACCCACATCACCTGACCTACCGTTTTCTGATAACGAATTAATTAAAATCGACGAAAGTAGACTCTATCATGTTTTTCAACGTGGCTTACAAATGACTGTGTTAAGGGTGGCCTGGCGTAAATTTTCAAAACCTCGCTGTGTCATCATAGATAATACAGATAAACACATACATTTTCAAAACGTTATTCTTATAAGAACGAAAAAAACAAATGATGACTAAAGTTTTTGAGCAAAGTTTTTCCGATCCAATATACCGTTTTACATTAACAATTTTACGAGTATAGTTTGACGTAATGAAAAGTAAATAAATTAAGGAAGAGGGCGATCGCAATCTTGCCGAGTAACTTTCCAATGTGGTAACCGTTGGATGACGCTAATGCTTGTTTTTTTAATCTCGTAAACCTATGAATCCAGGCAATTAGGAAATACATTAACTCAATTTGAGTAATTTGATGAATCTTGTGATTACCTACAGAAATTCCTATTAAAAATTAGGGTTTTATTTTCTAATCATCACCGCGATCTTCCGAAGAATGTGGTACTAAGTCTAATTGGCTAATTTGAAAAGAAAACCTTTTTTTTCGTAAAATTATTTTTTTGTACGGTTGTGAACAGCCTTTAAAATAGGACTTCGTATATAAAAGTACAGTCCGACCCCCCAATAAGAACGCCCGCAATAAGAACGCTTCCCCTTTTTTCGCTCGAGCGCTTCCCCCACTCCGACTCGAACCCCGAGCTCGAGTTACTTCGCGTGCGGGATTCTGAATAAGAACACCCAGCCTAGGAGAGCATAGAAGAGTAAAATGCGATAAATATTGTAATGCACATTTCCGTTTTAAATCATTTTTCTTATACTATGGAGAAATGTTGCTATACAATACGAAATCAACACTTTTTGTTTATCAAAGGCATGCATTTTTCAAGTCAATTATACAAATTTTATTCCTATTTAGAACAAGTAATGTGTGTATATTTAAATATTTTCGTACAAAATAGCCAAAGATTCAGATAAATGATTAAAATTATTTTCGGTGTGTTGAGAGTCATTTTGATCCATGACGCATTCAACTGGAGATGGAATATTTTCAAGGGAGCCGAATTCTAAAAACATGAAATGAAACAAAATGCGAATAATATTTCCCAAAAGACTATTAGGGGACGTACACAAATTACGTAACGCCAAATTTACCAATTTTACCCTCCCCCCCCGCCCCTATCCCGTTACGTAACGGGTGCTTTTGGCGTCAATAGTTGCAATTTCTTTTCATAGATATAACTAATTATAAAAGGATCGGGTTTATACTCATTTTATGAAGTATATATTCATCTAGTTTTATATCAATTTTTATGAAAAAATGTTTAAAATTAACAAAGATTGTTTAACAAAAATGAACAGAGAAATTTAACAAAGAGCCTTGATTTAACGATAAAAAAAAATGTCTCTTCATTGTCCCGTCGATATCTTTATGAAAGGTTATCTGTAAATAAAAAGTCAACAACTTATCGATATCTATACAAATGTAGCTATCGTCATGCGTAGTCGTTTTTTATTCATTTATATTTTATTTTACAAAATTCCGACAGTTTGGACATTTTTTTTCTATTTTCAAGGCCCTTTTTTGTCGTTATGCAGTCTTTCAATATAGTAATTATAAAAATTTAAAAAATCGGCTGCGTATAATCACAGCGATTACAAAATGTAAAAAAAAATTGAAAACGGGTTCATAAGATTTTGAGCATTCGCTGGGACAAGATCGAAAAAAGTAGTTTCAAGAAAAACGCGTTCAAAATTGCCATTCCGTTTTTCTTGATATAAAGTTATGTTTTTTTTCTAGAATATTGATAATAACATTAAAGTATTTAGTTGCGGGCGATATGACGATTCTTCATCTTCATTATATTTCACAAAATAACATGAGCCTGCACTTCATCTATTGTGAACGATGCCGCGCCTGTAGGGACTCAGGGCACTAACCGGTCACGGTACCTGTTCTCACTAAAGTGACTGTGACTCCGTCAATTTTCGAACTTGTGAATAAAAATGTTGCCAACATATTTTTCAATATATGTACTTTCAAGAATTATAAAAAACAAAACAATTATTTTTCGAATTTTGCTTCGGAAAGTGGGAACGCTACTGTGCAAGTTCTTGCACAGTGACTTCCCCCCTTAACTGACATTTCGTATGGAAAGCCGTCAACTTTCCGCGATAAAATTGCGCGCGAGCTTTAAATTCAAAACTTGAACATGAAGAAATATTGCTTTTTCTGGCAGATCTAAAATCGTGACGTAACGCAAACCTTGATTCTCTATCACATCCTGGTGATATTTCCATTTACGAAGAAGACATAGCCATTTATGCCATATTTGGCACATATGTCTTAAGAGGTTAAGTTTTTTTTACCTTTTTTTAGTTTTTTAAGCGTATACCGATTACGTTTGTTCACTGCCGGTTTTTCGCTAGAATTAGTACTACTTTGTGGTACAGACTTTGTTTCCTCTGCTTGTACATAACAGTCTATTTTTCGTTTCTTTTGTAACATCTTATAACGTTCGTGATCATCCACTATATTCAATTACTATTTTGTATGAATAATATGGAAAACAAAACTATTCATTAAGTAAAACAAGTGCGACGGAGCACGTCTTGCGCATGGGCTACAAGTTGAAACTCGTTCGAGCGGTCGTTCTTATTCAGAACCTCGCATGCCGAAAAGAAAGAGAAAGACAGAAAGAATCAGCGAGCACGAAGCGCGTGCCTGGTCGGGGTACGCGAAAACTCTTCCCCTTGGGGGCTTTTGCGTTCTTATTGGGGGGTCGGAATGTACTTGGGATCAGAAAGAGACTGTGAAAGTTCTATATGCTTGGGAACTTTTACTGGGCGACCCAACGGTCTCCAAACCTTGATAAACCTTTTTCCATTTCAGGCAATATGTATACTATCGCGCCCCATATACAAGATACTGGCTTTAAGTGATTCGATGAAAAGGACTCAATGGGGACTAGAAATATCACTCTCAGTGAATATAAATTTCTTCGATACTTTCCATAATGCTTAATTTCAGCAATCGACATAACCTGTAAATAGAAGTAATTAGTCAATTATCGATATAGCAATTAGACCAACATCGGCAATCAAGCCATCAGGCGGTATTGATAGAAATGTGTAAATTTAAAAACTTAACCCCCGAGAGCTCCAAATCATTCCTTCGATCAAAGTCATTACAGAACCTGACAGTATTTAATTCTTCGATGGAGGTTCATATTCCTTGCATAGGGCAAGAACCTGAGGGAAAAAAACGATTCATAGTCAAGTTTTGCAACAATGTTAATAATGAACTTAAAAAATGTTATGACGATCTAAAGAATCATTTTTTCCACCGTAAAATCCATATAATAAAACTGCCTCCACTTAGGATGTTCTGGTTATTGAAATAGTTCTGAGATAGCTAAACGAAGCAATTTTATTTCGTCGTTATTTAAATTACCAAGCGTTTTTTTTTAATTCAAGCGACATTTCAATTTCACTCCTAATCGTTATTTCAATGTACACGTATGTGTATCCCTGATTCGCTTCCGCGTATGCGCATGTACATGCATACCTATGCCTACTATATGAAGCATCAAAACCGAAACCGTCAAAAACTAGGTTGTCAACATTACGATACCGGAGAATGAGACATCTTCTCAATTGGAAATAAAACCATAATGCTTTATTTATGTGGACAAACACAGCACACTTTTCAAAGTTAATTAGATGAAATCGATTATCCGGTCACGAGAGAATGTGCCTCTAATGAACGCCATCGGGATATTCATAAAACACAAATACAGCCTATCTTTATGCGAAATATTTTATGACGAAGGAAATTATTGTAAGGCTGTTTGGAAACAAGCGGAAATATTTTCGACGCTGAATTTTATGAACACATATGCGGAGCAGATAGGTACATATCGGTTAGGTCATCATAAATGAATAATTTTTTATTGCAAAAATAGTTTTGGGTAAGTTTACCAGATGAACACTATAGAAACTTCTATATTTTATGCTCCATATTCTCCGTGTAGACACGAAACTGCATGAAGTATTTTGGAAAAATGATCTACAGCATTCAAAAAGCAATAGTAGCCACATTTCCATTTTGCATATCAGTTTCGCGGTCCTCAAACTACTTAGTAGCAATACTTCGCAACGTCAACTCCAAGTACTGAAAACAAGGTCTCGAGTTCAAATAATCCTCGGCCATCTTAAGTACACGAACTTAATTTGGCAAATTAGATTCATATACTTATAATTTCGTATAAATTTATACTTATTTATACTTATAAACGTATAAATTCGCGTCCGTAAGAACGTGTCAAATACTATAATACAACTCCTTATATTCGGTAAATCCACCGTTCGAAGCCAGTTCAAATTTCAATAAACACACTATTCGATGTTAATTTATGTGGACTTGATTCCACGTAATACATATAATCTCACTACTACGATAATACTAAAAATCAACTTGATATTCAATTAATTTGTGATGGTGAGTTTGTTAAGATTTTAACTGATTACGTTCTATCTAACGTGACAGATGTTATCCGCTGGATGTCATTTAAAAACGATGTCGACCAGGAAAATTCTTAATCTACTTGGAAAATACTTTCTGAGGACCGTTCCACGGTCGCGACGTTCACTGCCGTGCATGCGCAACGGGGTTGTCTGCGGAGATTTGTATTATGGGTGAGCTTTGATACGGTAAGCTTACCACTTGAGAGGGGTGTTTCAGCAAAGCTGTTCCCTAATACAATGAAACTTCAGTTACACGTTTGTCAAGGGGTACATCAAATATGACGTATAAGTGAGAGTAACATCGAAGTGAAATGTACTATGTATCTGAAACTTTTTTACATTTGAAAATGGCGATTGGTGCATAATTCCCGATGTTTTTTAACAGCAGGACCTCTATTTTGTTAAGGTTTGGTTTTCCAATAAAAAATTTGATTGGTAATAATTGAGTAATGAGCCAACTCAAGTTTACGAATTTCCGTTTTGAACTTCTATTTAATAAGAGTTTGTAACACTAAGCTTTGACGTTTTGGACTAGTAAACAACAGACAGGTTCGTATTGATAAGAGATGTGCAATCACAGTACATGCATACATAGTCGAGGTCAAAAACATCAGAACATCACAACGCAGTCACATAAAATTTTCTCCGGCGAGAGAATATCACGTGTGATTAACGTATAAGTGAGAAAAAAGGAACCTCAAAACCGACACTGGGGAATAAAATTAATAACGTATAAGCGCGAAAAAACAATAAGTGAAAAAAGTAGAAATGCAACTTAATTGCCATCTTTATGAACGGAATCTGCCGGAGCTAGAGAGATTTGACGTATAAATGATAAAAACGTATAAGTGCAAAACGTATAAACCAGGCTTCACTATATAAGTGTCTCTTAGGAGAGCTATTTCTCTAATGCATGTGATCTCTGGAATATTTGTTCGCGAATAGTCTATTTCTGGTAGAGTTGCCTTCCAAAAAGTTGAAAATGTGCCAACGGAGACAGATTGTCGTAAATTGAAACGATTCTATTACAAAATATCTCAGTACATTTTTTTGCAGTGAAAAATATTAGGCATATGTTCCGTGGTTTTAAATATTTTTCGCAACATGTTGGAAATACATCGTATTAGATTGATGAGCCACTAGCATGTTTATGTATGTCAATTATTATTATTGTTAAGGTTCTATTACCAATGACACTCCTCGAAAAAGAGCAATCACCGATATATTCATGCAAAAATCAGCGCAGAAGTAATAAACCACATCAACAGGATACTGCGGCTGCAATGTCTGTCTCATTTACTACCATTAATTTTTTTCTCATGACTCAATACCAGTTTTGTTCAGAATCAGGTAAGTTATTCTCTCTCATGTATTCATATTGAAATTCTCCACAAGCAATGACGTATTATACATCTGAATAACGCGTTATCGTGAAGAATAACATTCTTTTAGGATATTACAATTAGTCATAATCACATACGTATATTTCACTGCCTATACTTTATAGTTCTAGTGAAAGAGTAACGAAAGAGTTGAAAGGTCGCGAACCCATCCCCCTATGCTGAAAACAGAACGTACCACTCAGTTTGCTCACCTTGTTCTGACGTGGAAAAATGAATTGCCTTTGAAAAACGATAATCTTAATAGATATTTCTCATAATAGCTAATTTCGGGGACCTAAACATTCGCTATTAAACAATGTATTGTCTATATGCAAGATAAATAAACAGGTGACAATATACGCTTTCATATGACTTTATAGAGTGACATGCAATGTTCGAAATCAATTCGCCGTAGAGTAGTGCTTATCCAAATATACCGTTAAACGTCAGAAAATATCCATCTATACAAGTCATGACATACTTGAGAATTAGAAGACTGTCAAAAAATTTTGCTTAATTGAGAGTCTACTTTTTTCGGCATGTATTTCAATTGAATATTTATACTCAAGGATCGGAAAGCACCCTCTCTGTCCATGCAAATTAACTAAATACACGGCGCTGAACTCAGGCTAGTTACCAGGGTTAGAAACTGTTAATGGGAAGCGATTATTTTTTTTATAGTTAAATGATTTTATTTTTAACATAAAAGCCGAGAAGTATGGTGCGGATTTAAAAACGTGGTAGTTTGAATCGGCGCGATCGAACAAATTTCAATTTTTTTCATTTTTTCCTATGTCAATCGTGTTTCTCTGTTTTATATTATGTCAGACCTACTATTTTAATGTATGCTGTATTCGCAAATGTATGTATATATTTTATTCCGATATTTATATCTTCGTATTAGAAAAGGTAGGTGGTAGGGTTACAAAAAGCAATGCAGGATCAAAGAAACTTAAACATCATAACACTCACTAACATCAAATTATTAATTACCCTATTCAAGCAAGTTGATACAAATTCGCAACCATTAAACATGATATTAAAACTAATTTTTGGCTATCAAATCTTATAGCTGGATTACTCGGGCGATTGATTTTTTCAGCACCAAATATATGTAGATTGTTCATCGTCGAATACGACGAATATGCTTTTTACGCCGACAAATTTTCATTCACAGTTCATAGTTATAACGATAAAACCTATGACATGACCCAACTACTTTGAAACTGCGATTCGTATTCTACCAAAAATTGTGAATAGTCATGTTTTGGAAAACATTAATTCTTCTGAAAAAAGTATGGAAACCAATGTGCAGCAGTCTCGGTTGCATTCATGCGAGACAATATGCCAAATTCAATCTAGAGGGCAACACGTTCAGAAGTTTGAACGGCGCGATTTGTGTTCAACGGTATGTTTGCAAGTCTTGTGGACAAGGCTATCCTAATGAAACTCTACCGGATAAAACAGTTCTTCCGGAAGTCAACTTTGTCAGAAAATAGCTATATCAAACAACGAGCCTACTGAATAAAAACTCGAGATTATAAGTCTTCGATGATGGCAGCTGTAGCGAATAACGAACCTACCGAACGATAACTATACCGCGCATACCCTACCGCTTACAAATCGACCGAAAAATAAGCCACCGAGAACCGCGCTTGCCAGGAAGATTATTTATCTACTAGGTGCGCAACTAAATTTCCGGGTTTTTTTACCAATAAAAAATCGAAAATTTCAAGACAAATACAAAAAATGGTTCATTCGAAGTATTGCCCCTCGGTATTTACACATTTTTGCCATCTCTCTGGCAATACATAAATACCGCGACGATGAAAAGACGCGTCTTTGGACTGAAACCATTCGTCCAACCAATTTAGTACTGCATCGTAGTTGGCCAAGTGTAGCCCACCCAAGCCATGCGCCATCGACCGGAACAAGTGATAGTCTGAAGGGGCTAGGTCTGGCGAATACGGCAGGTGCGGTAGCAGATCCCATTTCAGTGTTTTAATGGTGTCCTGGACGATGGAACTGCGATGGCACGGAGCGTTGCCGTGCTGCAATATCACACGTTCGTGTCTCGTGTCCCATTCTGGCCGTTTTTCGAGCAATGCGTGGATCAAATTGATTAGTTGTTGTCGGTAGCGATACCCATTGGCAGTTTCTCCCGGTTTCAGCAGCTCATAGTAGACGATTCCTTTCTGGTCCCACCAAACGCAGAGCATAGTCTTTTTTCCAAAGCTATTTTGCCGTGCCGTCGATGTTAACGCTTCGCCAAGTGCAAGCCACGATTTTCTGCGTTTGGGATTCTCGAAATATATCCATTTTTCATCGCCAGTAACAATTCGATGCAGAAAACTCTTTCTGTTCTGCCGCAAGAGCAAAATTTCGGATGTGGCTCTTCGATTTTCCATTTATCTCTCAGTCAACTCATGCGGCACCCACTTTCCTTCCTTATGAATTTTTCCTATGGCGTGCAAACGTTTCGAAATACATTGTCGAGTCACATTTAATGCCTCGGCAAGTTGATCTTCTGTTTGAATGTCATCTTCATGCAAGAACGCTTGCAGATCGGTGTCCGCAAATGTTTGCGGTCTTCCCGAGCACTCCTTGTCCCCAGTCTGAAAATCGTCACTTCTGAACCGCTTGAACCAATCTTCACACGTTGTTTTGGATGGTATATATTCGCCGTAGGCCTCCTCAAGTAACCGACGTGCTTCAGCTGCTGTTTTTTTCTAGGTTGAAGCAGAAAAGCAATGCTTCCTGCAAATGCTGTTTTTTTGGCATAAACTTTGACATTTTCGAGGTTAGAAAAAAGGTAGTTGTGTTGTGATATTTGTTTATATTACGACTGGATATTCTTAACAGATGTCCGAGCTATAAAGACACCCAATTTCAGACCTGTATGCCGACTACATGTGTCGCTAGCGCCATCCATGTGTGAAACCCGGGAACTTAGGTGCGCACCTAGTATACAGATCTTTTCAGCGGCTGATTTTTCAGTGAAAATGTTTACGCTAATGATGTAAACCGTCGAGGATACGTGGTAGAGTTATCATGCCTATATTATGCAATGGCTTGATATTTGACAGAACTGTCACCGGGAGCAGTTCTACCGCCCTTGTCCTTTCGAACAGATCCTTTCTTATAGTTTTCCCTGGCAGAGTTGTCATGCGAGAAAACTGTTTTTTCGGGGAACTTTTTCACGAAGTTAGTTTCTGGTAGAGTTATTATATGAACAGCTTTGTACGGGAAAGATGTTGACGTGACTACTCAACTACTCCTAATTATTTATGGAATCTACTGTATGTTTATTTTGCAATCTCCAAATTTATCGCCGAAATGCATCATGTGAATAATAAATCATATAAATTGACAAAAGCTATGAAAAATCCTACACTATTTCAGGTTGATTGCAATCGTCTACATTAGCGAAATTGTATAATGTGTCCTCGTGAAATGAATAATTATTGCGGGATTTTTTCAACGTCGCGTTTCGATTATTAAAGGATGCGAACAATTTTGAGCACATTTTATTCGCAGATACTGTTCAATCGTAAAGGATGCAGGCGATTACTAAAATGTGGTAAGCCTATGGTCCGATAAACTGTGCAATTGAGCTAATTTGCAGAACATTCGCTCTTCTAACACATAAATAAGCACTGCTATTCGTTATTTTTTTCGCTCGGCAGATCTCATCTTTACAATGGATTTTTGTTGCAATGAATTTGGCAAACCTGGTGCGATGGACCGACCCGAATCTCCCCCTGGGTGCCGGTGGACATCTCCCCCTCTTCCGAAACTCCGCCGTCTTTCTCCAGCGTATCGGCTGGCTTCGGTCGTCAGATCTCAGTAATATCCTACTATCCACCCCCTGAACCGTATAATCCTATCAATACTGACATCATTTAAAAATTTCAATTTATGATTATGATGATGAAAATACAGTAGAATCCTGATTATCCGACCACTTTTATCCAACCACTTCCCTTTTCGTTTATCCACCCGTCGATCTCTACACATATTTATATTGTACCTAATGTAACAAAAGATTTATATTTCCATTGACTCATGTTCAGGAAGTGTGGTATTCATTATAGAGGCATACGCGAAGTTATATTTTCTATTTTTTTTGTCCAGAATGAAATGTAACCTCTATTATCCGACCTATTAGCAATGCACATTAGGTCGAATAATCAAGGGTCTACTGTAATACTAGTAGTCATATTAATTATAATTATTTGATTATGACGATGGTGATGGTGATGATGATTATAGTTATATATAGAACGGTGTTAATATGCATGCTCATTTGAATAGTTGCGAAATTTTTCATTATTTTATAGTAGTAAAAACTGCCAAAAATGTATGTTGATTTGTGATGTAGAAGTATTGGGCCCAATCCTTACACCCCCATCCGGTTTATGTTCACCGTGGACAAAATCGATATTAAAGTTTTTTTTAAATGAAAGTAACGAAACGATACATTTTTTTTTATATTTGTACGGAAAAACGTTTTCCTATGAGGTTTAGATTCCGAATTGTAGGCAGTACCCATCTAGCAAATGATCACTACATACAGTGAAAGTACCACACGCATACCTCCGGATATAGTAAATGCAAAGCAATCATTCGAACAAATCTAGTACGATGAATACTTGACAAGGGTAAGAAAGGGGTAAGCCGAAGCTGGAGGACGAAATAAAGCAGGAAACATAAACGTACAAAAAAACCAACAAAGGAACTGCGTAAGTAACTTTTTCATAATCGGTATTCGTAATATTATAATTGCCGAACATTGAGTTATGTAGAGTGCACAATGTAATGGTATAAGTTATCCAACGCAATGCCATGCTACCCAAATATGGCTTCCCCTTGTACACATTATATTCTTAAATTCAGGACGAGATAGCAGGATATTCATTCAGACTGCGATTCAATAACGATCATATGGGAGATGCTTTACATCAGACGTAAACGTTAGTACAGCCACATCTGAAAATATGATTATACGTTTCAACTATAAGAACCAAAAAAATATTATTGAGATGCTGTTTGAAAATTCATTTGGGGAAAAGCACTTCAATTTCGAACTGTTCGGCAGAAATAAAGGAATATATCGATTTTGCACGCCAGAAAAGGTGGATTAAGCTCTTTGCAAGCATCATTCCAAAGAAAGGTAAGTTTTGTGTTTTTTTATCACTTTGAAAGAGACGAATGCTTTTAAGGACATGGCTCACATGTCCGGTCGGTAAAAATCCTAGTGCCAAGTTCTCTCTCAGGCGGACCACATTTCGGGCGAACGAAGAGAAAGGAGTTGTTTGTCGTTCAACAGAGTGGAAGGCGTTTCTTTTCGTTTTTCCAAAAAATCAACCATTTAGGAGAACACTGGGAATCAGTGAATCAGCTATCTCTCTCGCACCGGCCGCTCGGTCGGTGTGACACATGGCCTTAAAAAAACGTTATTTCAAGGGAATTATCGGTGTTGTATAGTCGCAGCTTTCGCGCCAGTATATGGGGTATAAACAGGACTGGAATAAAATGGAATCGGGAAATAGTTAAAAAGTAACTTGTAGCAGTATGATGCGAAATATAACCAATAAAAATCGAACAAGTCCTACAAACTATGACAAGGCATCAACATAAAATGCAAAATTGAGTGCATCTCGTACCATAGATGTTCGATAAAAAATATTAGTAACTGCCTAATAGCGACACATAAACTTTGTACAAGGAAAGAAAATTAATGTACAACTCGATACAAAAAATTCCCGAAAACGACGCTTGTTCTGCCTGAAATCTACTGCATTAAAGGTAAAATGACGAATGTTTTCGAGTTCAGCAGACATACGCCATAATATTCCATATTACAAGTATCGGAAATATCATTCTCAAATCTTAAAACGGACGAATGGATGTGATCGCGATCTACAAAGATTAAGATCCCTAAAATCGAACCTTGTTCGGACCGGAAATGTTTCATAATACATAGACTGGTTTTATCTACATGCACAACGTGCAAACCCACAGTTAAGGGATTAGGAAAGACCGGAAATTACAACACAACCGAGGAAGTTTAATATGGTCAGTTCTTCAACCTAACTTTTTACCTATTATCTGCAATGATCTGAGTAGTTAGTCTGTTCCAATGGCTGAACGGTAGCACCCCCTTACCATCAGTCGCATCAATAAAATCGTTTAACTCCGAATTGCGATTACGATCCCTAAAATCGAACCTTGTTCGGACCGAAAATGTTTCATAATACATAGACTGGTTTTATCTACATGCACGACGTGCAAACCAACAGTTAAGGGATTAGGAAAGACCGGAAATCACAACACAACCGAGAAAGTTTAATATTGTCAGTTCTTCAACCTAACTTTTTATCTATTATCTGCAATGATCTCAGTAATTGGTCTGTTTTAATGGCTGAACGGTACCACCCTCTATCAGTCGCATCAATAAAATCGTTTAACTCCGAATTGCCCTTTAAGGTTTCGTAATTATCTGTATGGGAAGAGACTAGCTTCGCGTTGAAAACCATTTGCAGAAACATTGCTACCGCTAATAGGACAGCAGCCTGTTGTATTAAGCCTAATCTATTGAACAAGCTAGTATCTTACCATTAAACTAGTATATATCTACAAGGCCCATGTATAGACGAGAATATGCTTAAACACGTCTTTACTGCTACCGAATTCTTCTTCTGCTGTTCGAATGTTCCCAACCGCATTGAATTGAATACAACCCAATATTAATGGCGCCTGGGTGAAGAAAAAGTTTTTATTTTTCGAGCAACGAGAGCTACGCATTTGCTATATTGCCGCATCAACATTTGTACCCGCGATCAAAATACACACTGGATCTGTTTAGTACCACCCAATTTTAAGAAACACTCGAGATTCCAGAAATACCGGGCTCACGGGAGGTGAATGCTTTCTGGCTCTGTACTCGTCATGTCATAGTCGCATCGATATTCGCACACGTCTAATCTTCTGTTTTATCGTAGACACATGCCATTTATGAAAATCGTTTGTTGCAAATTATCGTGACCGAACGCTCAAAATGTTTCAAATACAAAATTCCATTCGAAAACTGCTAATGCTTGAGCATGCAACTATATACGCGAGTGCGGGTCCATGCAACGCGCGTATGGGTACCTGTCTGTGGGTTGGCTTTGAAAAATAAACTATTGTGTGTTAAAAACTTTTAAATCGTAGAAACTTAACCGTGTACGGAGTTTCGTCACCGCATTACTTTAATGCTCTGCCCATCTCGCCCTTTCCATCGAAATTCCATGTGAAATTGGGAGTTTATAGATTTGAAATTTTTCAAACAACATCGATCTGCGCTCAATTTAGATAAAAATTGAACTGACAAGTTGAAATGTTATACAGTAATGAGCCAAAAAATACGGATGCGCTTTATTCAATTTACTGACAGTTAATAGATAAGTTCAATTTTTTTAGTATTTTACTTTCCTGGTGGTATGAATGTTTACAGAAAATAATATTATACGTTCGCTTTAGGTCAGGAAGGTATTCATACATTTTTTATTTGCCGACCAAATGTCCGATTTCTACTCGTCACATACTGATGCCTCTGAGTTTGAGAAGGGTGGTTAAAGGGGTTGAGGTTTGCAACAATGTTCAATCAGTGAAAAACGTAGATAAGCTATTCCACAACAATAGTCATAACCTGCATGCATCTGATTATGCGTGCAAAGCTTGTTTCGTGTAGCAAATTCATAAAGGCCGTTTTGCCGCTCACACAGCAAGCATCGTAAACCGAATCAAGAGAAGTGATAGCCTTCGGCATAAATACATTTACCGACTGTTTTCCGAGTGGCCATGTTAGTACTGATCTTACAAGCCTTACACCTTCTCATTATTGAGGAAATGTGTTTATTTAATATTTTATAAATTATAACCTTTTGGAAAAAGGGCTTCTTATTCATTTTTCTATTGGCATCCAAATAATTGCAGTTGCCGTGAATAAGTCAATAAGTCTTAGGCACGCTTCCATATACGACGGTTCGTGTTCACCATCATCATCGCCCGTGCCCGCGTAGAAATTTAAACAGGGCCCGATTCAGTGCAAAAAAATCAGTTTAGTGTGTCTCATTACCGGGAACAGTTATTTCTCCTCCAAGTGATTATTACGATGAAATAACTTTTCTGTCTGAAACTTGCTCGATAAGGGTGCGAATTCCTCACCACTGAAATGCGCCTATTTTTTTAAGTAACTCGAACATATGTTGTCCCAGCCGTAATTTCAAAAATTTTCTAGACCGGGACAGCATATATCCCGTCAGGTGTGAAAGGGTTAAATCAAATAGGTTTTTTCCTTGTCTCACGGCCTACAACGATATTATTTGTTTCAACTATTCTTTTCAAATATTAAATATATCCAAATTGAATAAAGATTCCATTCGAATAAATGTAAAATTATCAGGGCAAGCTTTGGTACGGACCTATCGGGGAAAGCCTTAGTAGGAACTTATCAGGGACGGCCTTAGTAGGGCCATTTTAGTATTGCCTGATTTCGGGCGTAATTACTTCCAGCCCGATTGGGGCCGAGTCAGGATGTCCGTAATGGGTGTTACTCGTATCACACCCCGATCGGGGCCTGATCAGGACCCTGATCAGGCTAACCCTAAGAAATTTCTACGCAGGTGTTTTAGGACATGCTGTTAAAAAAACTTGTTTCATTATGTTACATGTATTCATTATAAGAGCTCGCGGCTTGGAAACGTGAACATTTATTCTATCCGTACTGATTACTTTGTTAAGTGCTGAGTTTGATCATACAGCATTCGCATATAACACACTATATTAACATGTATTTTTTTTGTTAATGAAAGATTTAGGTACTGTGGACGCCAAGGGAGTCCTGTGTGAAACTGTGGATACCCAGCTAGGAGCAGCTGCCCCCCCCCCCCCCCCCCTAAGGCTAGATTCTGGATACGTCCTTGATGGACGCCCTCATTTCAACAAGCAATCACACGAAAAATGTGAACGGTAGAATTTAGTGCGCCGCAAGAAACAATAGTTCTGATACGCGTTCACTCGCTCCGCCTGCCAGCGTAGAAGTGTCTTAATTAGGTCGAAAAAATAAACTGCTCAAAATAAATGAAGGCGTTAACTTTTTTGGTCGAATTTTGAGTCATTTTCGCATAGCTGTGTCTTTGAAAAAATGATGGGACAAAAATATTTAATAAAAGAAAACAAATATAAGTGTGCCTCATCTAATTTAGCAATCACAACAGAAAAGCTTCGCCTTGAGTTTATTTTCGTGTAGTTATCCTTGCCCAAAAAATAGAAAACGTATTTGGCAATTGATTCTTTATGTTTGAGTAGGTACATAAATCTAAAAAATAAATGACGTTAAAGTTTGTATTGTTGGGATGCAACGAAAATGATTTTTTCACAATTTCCCAAATTTCCTTTGGCAGATTTGAGCGACGAAAGTCACGCAAACCTTTTTGAAAATTATTTTTTAGCGATGTACAACCTAAATCTGCGAAGCATGATTTTGGATAATAATGATAATAATCAATTTTTTAAAAAATTCAATTGTATCAATTGAAAAAAAATGTACAATGCACCTACCCTATACGAGTCCCATGAACCTAGCATGTCTCGTAGTCGTAAGTCGAACGGGACAACCGATAATTTAACTGAAAACCTACCCACGGGACCTTAAAAGCGGAAACTGCGGTATACAATTTTGAAGATTGAATTTAAACATGTTCATTCGGTGATAACACTTCTAAAGAATATATCTGTAAATTTGAACAAAAATTAAAAGTATTTTTACGTTACAGCCTCGACAATGCATCCGTGTCGCACAGCAAAGAGACCACGCGACAAGATGTTTACAATGCTTGCCCCTTCCATTCGTATTAAATCTCCTAAAATTTTGTTTAGCTAGATTTCTTCGGAAAACGCTTTATTCCTTGGAATGATGGTCTATGACCTGGGATGCAGACAGTATAAGTACGTAGTAATGTTTTTTCTCTCAACCCCCTTTTTTAAACTGGTGTGAAAAATTGAGTAAAAACTATCTAACCAAACAACTTCGACCAAAGATTTTCGGCAAATTATCAATAGTCAAATAAATCTACAAAATGTTTAAATTACATCTTTTTTCTAATTATGTTCTCAGAAAAGAATCGATGTTCATTAAAATCGATACTTGTCCTTTCATGTGCAACAACTTTTGCTATTTTAAACTATCCTAAACTTTTTTGCCCAAATCGAACAAAGAATTACCCTAATGGAACACCTATCTGGATTTTTTGTTTCAGTAAAAACTTGAAGGCTGCGAAATTTTCTCCAAGAACGCATGAAACCCTTAGTTCGAACCTAAAGAACTTTACCTTAGAATTAGTGTTATCGGATTTGAAAAAAAACTCAAATACTTCCAATGTGGTACAAATGTCTCCAAATTTCGAACAGAATGGTTGCACTTTGAGCTCATAAAAAATCAACAAAATTCACCCATTTTTCAGCGTCCTACTCTAGGTTCCCCCGTAAGTTTATTTTTCTCAAAACAATGCTTTCCAAATTATCTACACAATATCTCTGCGTAAGTTGATTAATTGACTCGAAATTCCATAGATATTCAGAGAAAAAAATGTTATCGTTATTATTGATCGAAATAATATTTTTATCGAAAATCGATAAAACATTCAAGATCTTTTTATTCACCGAACATGATTTAAGAAGAAGCTACCAACAGACGATACGTTAAGATGCCCATCCGATATAATTCCTCCGCAGTTTATTATTTGCCATTGTCGGCGTATCAAAACCAAGATAGGTTAGAAAGCCGAATAAGCTACGCGGCTTGGTAGAAAGCCGCGCCGGATACTGAAATAGGAAAGAATAGGGGTAGAGAAGTAGAGATCTATTGAAGTGAAATCAAATAACTAATCCTTGAATTGGTGGCGGATAGTAGTTGGTAACAAACCATTCGTAAGGTCGTAATATCTTGCAATGAAAGTAGTAGCCATCGGTGTGGCAACTTTTTTTAAACATTTCAGTGGGTACCCGCGATTGTTTACAGGTGGTGATAAATGGTGGATCTAAAGACTTGCCATTCTTATTGTATGGTGATACAATATTAAGAAACAACACCCATTAACAACCGAAGGTTGTTAAAGAACAATCTAAAAGTCTCGAAGCTCATGTGGTGAAAAAGGAGGGGATAACGGTTTTTGTGAGCTGCTATTATCATCCCGTTAGACGAAAAAACTGACGATAACTAATGTGTTCAACAAATTCCGAATTTCTAACTGTGCCAAATGCACCCCGTTTGGACTGTTCCTATTATCATTTAATTTATGAAATTACGGATTTTCGAACGTATTTTCAGTGCTGATTGTACACAGTGTCAAAGAGCAACGTTTTTTTTCGTCTTCTTATTCTCTCGTTCGAATTGTTCACATGAATGATACTGCGGTCGGCTATGCAGACCTAGTGTATTTTTTGCAAAGATTGCTGGCGTTAAATAGACTAGGCAAAAAAAATTAAAGGATATTGAAAAAGTCAGCCAATTTTAGGGTCATTTTCAAATAGCTGTAACTTCTCGAAAAATAGTCGTACAGCAAAATAAAAAAAAAAGCAAATTGAAGGTCTGAATCTCTAGTTTTGAGATCTTGAGCTCAAACATTTTTCGCATCAGTCAATTTTTAGTAGCCATCAAAAAACGAAAGTTAAAAAAAAATTCAAAATTTTTGCTCATCTTTCACAGTCTGCACGGACTTTACTAAATTTTTTTGAATGATCGGATTAAAAGGATCGTCTAGCTGGATTCTTCCCCTTTAATTTGAGCGGTGGGAGAGCTCTGTACGATTTTTTCTCGCTGAGTTATCGATGTTCAAAGCAAAAATGACACTTTTGACTTTGATGACTGATTACTCGGAGACTAATGGTCGCACAGAAAAAACCCAGAGGGTTTTGGAAACTTTGAAGTATTCTCTATAAGATGCTTTTATTATTTTTTTATTAAGATTTTTTTTTATGCGGGCATACATTTTTTTATGCGGGCATTTATCCGGCACCAGCAGAGTCGCATACGTGGTATCAATAAGTCTTTCCTGAGTAATAGAGTGATACAATACTGGTATGGTGGTACCAGCGCTACTACTGGGGTACTGAGGTAGCTCAATTATCCCAGCAAAATCCGACAGGCCAAAAACTAAAAAACCGGGCTCCTATACGCGTCTCACTTTTCTGATGCTCACTCAAGACAAATATTCTAAATGTAATCTGCAATTACGCGGAACATAAGAAAATGTTTTCCTAGGTATCAAAACATGTTTCATACATTTCATCTTCTTCTTCTTTTGTACTTAGGATGAAAATATATTTTCATTACTATAAGAATGACATCATTTTCGTTATTCTTGAATCGCATGCTGGACTTATTTTCATGACACTTGGTTGAGAATACAGGTGAACTTGATGACGTAGAAACTGGCCGACAAACCTAGCAAACACGATCGGCTCGAGTGCAACAGATTTTATGCGTAATCGTATCCGACAGGCTGCCATAGCATAGGGCAGCAGTCTGAAGCCTACCCTCACCAACCGCTCTCTACGGACAGTTGATCCATCTATGTGCAAACTTGTGCGCGATAAAGCCCGATTCGCGAATATATATTTTTTAACTATTTAAGAAAAACAGTAGTCAATCAATTCATCTCGGAGTTCAGAACTACTGTTGAGATTCGTAAGTCGTTATTGTCGTGTGTATTCAAACACCATGCACTTGAATCAATTGAATATTGCGCTGCGGGCAGGAAGTCCCGATTCGCGGTAATAAATATTCAAGGTAATCGACAAAAGTCGTCACCGGGATAATTCGTAGATCAATCGATTTGTTTCGGCAAACAGAGTAAGGGTGCAAATTGGAAAATCGATATCGGCATACGTGTTACCAAGAGACGATTCTAACGCGGAACCTAGTTTTCCAACTTCAGAAAATCTTTTTTTTTCTCGCGTTAATCGATAGTATAGGATCTAGAAAATATGTTCCTACAATTTTAGGCGTTATTCGTAGTAATTTGAAAAGTACACAAACAGCTAGTTCGTCTTATATAGGAGTTTTCGAAAACTTGTCTCTTGCTAGGCGGCTATTGTCAACGGTCAGTCAAGCATCAAATTTCGAAGTTTGTAAACGTACCTGGGTCAGAACTTTAGGTAAATATGTGTCTACCGGAAGTGCAGCAAAACGGCCGAGGAAAAAGTTTCAGAGCAATCAGTTTTTAAATAAAGAGGGTGCTGAATTGAAATAGTGCTATAGCAAGAAAATTCTAGTGCGAGTAGTGACAATATTGTTTATAATCCAATACCTCACTACATAATCGTTAAAATCAGACATCGTGTCCTTGCCTATAAACTTATCGTTATATGTACTTGTGGTCGCTGAGAAATCAACTCAGGGCCCATGATTCACACTGGTTATACAATCAGAAAATTGTGTTTCTTATGAGACTCTTAGACGTCGGTCGAGATGGCATAAACATATTTTGTGATACGATAAATATCGATAAAGCTATAAACAAAGCTTCATACAATCTGATTCTGCGACATACATACAGTGCGGCGGTTGGAGTCTTCGATGTTGTGTGCAAAAAGGCAGTGGAAGAATAAAAAACGAAAAAGTTAAACCCGAACGATCTTCAGTGGATTTAAAAGTATTTAGCGATGAGTCATGGAAGGAACGTGGCTTCACTCCACTTCACAGAATAACAACGCTCATAGGATATTGCTCCGGCAAATTACTACACCTCGTTGTTAGAGAAAGTTACTGCCAAGCTTGTACATTCTGGAATAACAAAAAAGGTGTCTTGACGAGTATGTTGAATGGTATGGAGGATACGAAAAAAACCGGATGGTAAATCGTAACGGTTCTGCGGGTAAGACTTTATGAAGGAAATTTTTTCAAAGTCGGAGAAGAAATTTGATGTTAAATATGATAATTACATTGGAGATGGTGACTCCAAAACAGACAAGGCCGTTTGTAATTTGAATCCATACAGTCACGATTTACCGGTCGTTATGAGTAAAGGGCGCGCGTTGGACATATGGAGAAACGGATGAACACGCGACTTCAAAATAAAAAATAAAATAAAACAAGAGAAAAGTTTGGCGGAAGGAAGTAGTTGACGGACGGCCTCATACAAAATTCAAATATCATGGCTTGGCAATAAAGCGAAATAGTAATTCTATTGCCGAAATGAAAAGAGCTATAATAGAAACACTCAATCATTTATGCTCTACGAACGCGAGACCAAGGCACGACGATTGCCTGGTGGGAGCAGATAGCTGGTGAGAGTAGCGCGTCACTGAGCGCGTAGGGGATAAGTTCCGAAAAGGTCCCACCTCTGATCGGGCTGAAATTTTGCACAGATCTTCCTTGTAATATCTGAAGATATCTGCTAAAATGATTTTCGGCGACGCTCCATACTTTTCGAGATATCTATTTTCGAACATTTGTTTTTACTGCGTCCCTACTATATATATAGCTGACGGGCTCGGCTCTCGCTATACCTATACAGGGTGTCCCGCTTATCTCTGCCACCCGAAATAACTCGGTAATTATCGACGTCACAAAAAAATGTTCCAGGTAAAAGTTGTACGGTGTGAAGGGGGCCATCAAATGCGACCAATTTTTTTATATTGGTGGAGGCGCTGGCGCACAGTGAAGGTCACCTCCACTTTTTAAAATGGAATGGTATATTTTTTTTTCAACCAACTTGTGGAGCACCTCAAGCTGCATAAAAAACATTAGGGGGTCAAAGTCGTTACAAGGTGTATATGTTATCGCGTTCTCCGTTTTGTGATGGTCTTTGCCTAGTCCACGCGTTGCCCACACCCCCTTCCTCCTACATCGCATTGTTTTCAGTGTAACGCTGACTTTTTACTTTGACGTTTCATGGAAAATTCGTGGTGTACAGAGAGTGTGCTTGTGGTATGCATGGCGAGTGTGTCCATGTAATATTGAGATACTGGTGTGGGCGCAGGGCACCTTGGATGTGCGTGCGGAATCGCGGGGTGCGTATAATGTTAGTGTGGGCGCGACACACCACCGCGTATGTATGAGCGCCATTCTGAGCAGCGAACCTTCTTATAATTCTTGGTAACCGGCTAGGGTAACGATTTCTAGGGATTTTATTACCTTTAAATATTTTTGGGATTAAAATTTTTTATTTTTGCTACTCTAATTCCTGAGTATCCTTTTTATTTGTTTTTGCCAGTTTTTAATTTTTGGGATTTTGGATGGTTTTTTCTTTTTTTTTGGATATTGTATGGTATTCAACTAAAACAAAAAATGTTTGGACCTTTTTATAATGCTTGGTAACCGGCCGCTGCAGCAAGGGTGGGAAGGTTTCTACCGCCCACACTTGACAAAGATCCACAACAAAGCGGAGAGCGCGATAACATATATAGATAAAAAAATAAATTTCAAAAATCGATATTTCGAAAACTATGGCGCGTCGCCAACAATCCTTTTAGGGGATCTCTTAAGATATTAAAAGGAAGGTCGGTGTAAAAATTCAGCCCGATCGGAGGTAAAACCTTTTCGGAACTTCACTCAAAAAACTATTCGGCCAATCGATTTGCCCTAGTATATACAGTCCGGGGCAAAACGAAGTACACACCGCCGTAATTTCAATATTTGTGCTAATATGTACATGAAAATGATAAATAAAATAGGCATTAAGCAGTCTAGAGGAAAGTCAACTAGCCTGCTCCACTGTGTTCAGACAAATAATATCGAAAATATTTGAAAACCGGGTAAGATTGAGTGAGACCCGTAGAGAACTAATTTTACGTTGGACAGTAAAAAGTAGGCAGGCGACAAAAGAGTAAATATATGATCGTATTCTTACCTAATACTTTGTATGACCACTTTTTGCTTGAATGACAGCTTGTAAAAGTCGAGGCATACTTTCCACGAGATTGTGGATGCGATGCTCGTCTGTATCATTCCACGCTTTGCAATGAGCCGTAAAACGTTTTTTTTTAATCGTCACTTCACCCTTGGCAACTTTTTGCACTAAAATCGACCACAAATTTTCAATAAAATATAAATCTGGCTATTGCGCTTGCCAGTCTAAAACTTTAAATTGCAACGACTGAAAAAGGCTAGTTTTGTGAGCAGTATGTTTCGGGTAATTGTCTTGTTGAAAAATACAGTCATCCTGTCGACCGACCTTCAGCAGAGATTCTTCTGAACCTTCTAATTTTCATTCACAATATTAATATAAATTCCTGCTGTCATCGTATCGTTGATTTCGACTAAATTTATCAATCTTCACCACGCAAAACAGCCCCAAAGTAATTCGCCGCCGCCGCCGCATTTAAGTTTTCTGTACATTTTTTTTTTCAAATAATTGTTCTCTTGTTTTCAACCACACGTGTGGTCGCTGCTCATGACCGAAGAGATCGAATTTCCACTCATTAGTCCAGATGACGTTTTTTAAAAAATTCGATGGTTTTATCAGGGTATTTTTCTGCGAATTCTAGGCGCTTGATTTTATTTGTCTCCCGAACCAAAGAGCGACGTTGTGCAAAGCTATTTTTCAGTCCTGTTTCTCGCAGTCTTCTACGCACTGTGCCATAAGGAATGTTCATCCCTGGTTTTCGGAAATTACACGGCCGATGATCATCGGATTTTTTGTTTCCCTGATAATTCTACGATCATCGAATGAACTCATCTTTCTTTTTCTTCGACGTCCGTCCTTATCAGTTACTACACTCAGCTGGGTAAACTTTTTACATATTGTCCTCACTGCACCTTCTCTTACTTTATACTTTCTTCGCATTTTCCCATTAGATAGACCTTTTTCTGATCTCTCACGAGTTTCCTGACTTGAATCGAAACATTCGGCATTGCGCGCTTTTAATAGCGTTCACTTTCGCAGAGCAACGTTAACTGGCAGAAAATGCATCGAATCTATTTTTTTAC
Source organism: Ophion slaviceki (assembly GCA_944452715.1). Taxonomy (NCBI): domain Eukaryota; kingdom Metazoa; phylum Arthropoda; class Insecta; order Hymenoptera; family Ichneumonidae; genus Ophion; species Ophion slaviceki. The sequence goes on along the minus strand of OX101787.1, from coordinate 42,887,982 downwards.
ATTACGCCTTTTCTTTCAACCAACCTTGGGCAACAATCGTGTCGTCGTTACCTATGAAAATAAGTAAGCACGGCGGTGCGTGCTTTTTGGTCCAAGGTAAAATTGGCACTCTACGGGTTTCATTCAACCTTGCACGGTTTTCGAATATTTTCGATATTATTTGTGTGAAAATATAGAAGCAGATTAGTTAACTTTCCTCTACATTGCTTAATCCCTAGTCTATTCATCTTTTTCATATACATATTAGCACGTACATCGAAATTACATCGGTGCGTACTTTTCTGCCCAGTACTGTAACTAACTGCAATGTTACTGTAACTAACATTTTATTACGTAACAATATCAAATTCAAGCTTTTTTTGCATAAAAAAGACATTTTTTCGTAAAAATCGCCATTTCTTCAGTTGTGAACTTTTTTTTGCATTTTTTAGCTTCATCGACAATGTAATTATGTTAACAATAAAAAGCCCTTGGTTTTTTTTGGTTGCAGGCAAACATTAAAAAATCAATTTTCACGCAAATGATCTACTTCAGCGGTGAGGCTTCAGGTTCAAATCCACGAATGACTGCATTCTACAACTGTTTTATTTATCGACATTTTTTTTAATATTATTAAAATATCTAAAAAAGTAGTCATAAAGTTTTATCATAATGCGCGTAATATTTTCTTCAAAAACAAACCCGTATCACGCAACTTTCAGCATCCAAAGCGACCCCCCCCCCCCCCCCCCGTCAATCACAAAGCGGCAATAGCGATTTCCCAATTCGCACCCCTACTCTATACGCCAAGATGTATTGATCAATCTACGATTCACTGCAGTGACGGATTTTGATAATTAGCAACAAAAAACCGAGTCTCGCTGCTCGCAACATAAAATTGAATTCACGACATGTGTCACACATCCGGTCAGTAAAATTCCTACAGCCAAGTTTTCTCCTAGACAGATCACGGTGCGAGCAAATGAAGAGATAGACGTTATCCTTTTCTAACCGAGCGGAAAGCTTTTTTTTGCCGAACGATCAACCGTTTCGAAGAACACTGGGAATCTGCAAATCAGCTACCTCTGTCGCACTCATGGGAGCTTGGTCCATGTGCGCCTTGCTCTTAATGGGCTACATATGCCTAGGTGGTTAAAAAATGATCTTTCCAAACTGTTTTTATTCGACAGTATCACCTTTAAGCTATATTCCCGGAAATTTTCCTTGAAATATTCCTAAAATTGAATGAGCTCCTAACCGTCAGCTGGACGACCGGTAGCAGGCCAGCTCTGTTTTTATTCGACAGTTTCGCCTTTTAGCTATATTCCTGGAAATTTTCGGCCATGTTTTCGTTGTTTTTCTGTATTTCTTGGTAATTTGTTTTAAAGGTTCTCAAAATATATATCTCTTTGTATTTAAAGAACGCGTTTTTTTCACCAACCGCTCCCAGAAAAAATCGGAATTTGGCATTCTTTTCAGGTCTCTAGGTAGATGTAGCCCGTTAACGTCGTTTTAAGGAGTCGTCATCGCCATACATGGTAATAGTGATTTTTGAATTTACACACTTACCTACACACCAAAGTGAATCGATTTACCTACGATTTACACCAACGATGTCTTTTGTTAATAAAGAAATGAAATGTTTATAAAAAAATGGCGTAATATAATAAAGTTTCATTCATTGAAGAGTATTGTGTTTTAATACGTATGACAATAATAGCGACTTGCCAATTTTGACATTTATTCATAATAGCGAGAAGAGTCGATTCATGTCGATTCATTCCGATGACTGTTTTTTGTTAAAGGAGACCCTTTAACAAATCTCACTTTGAACGCTAAAAAAGTTATTTTCATAAATTTTTTGATAGGTTTCTATTATAGATATTCATATAAAAGTTGTTGCACTTAATAAATACACTTTCGTAATACATTTAAAAATATATATATATTTAAGTCACTATTTATAGACGGAAATGGTACTTAAATAAAATTCCTAAAAAAATGTAGGTCTATGCTGTTGATTAAATCTCGGAAATGGATCATCCGAAACATAAAAGTCAAACTGTTTTAGATTCAGTATGTCAACGGCTATAGCGCATATCATACGATTTTTTATACATGCAAAAATAACGAAATAGCGAAAATTTTTCGAAAAAAAAAAAAGAAAAAAAAACGTGTTTTGCCACCGTTTTTTGCAAAAAAAAAGTAAATATCAACATTTTAAAAAATCCTTGATATGCGCTATAGCTATAGTTTTAAAGAATACGTGGTTAAAATTTCATAAAGATCCGATCAGTAGTTTCGCAGATTTTATGAACAAGCCGTCGAAAAACGTTGTTTCGAGAAAAACGCGTTTAAAGTTTGTTTAGGTTACATAAATACATAAAAATATTATTTTATATATTTATCAAGTGTAACAACTTTTATATCAATATCTCTAATATAAACCTATCGAAAAAGAATCATGAAACTAGCCTTTTTTAGCGTCTAAAATGAGAAGACCCCTTAAATAACACAAAAATTCGTAAATCGGAATTTATCGCATGCAATTTTGCACATAGACGAGACTTCTGTTAGGTTGGTGACGGTAGACTTCCGAATGCGTACTGCGGTATAAAATCTACTGGGTTCGGGCAGACCGCGTATGCTAGGTCTGTCGTCTTGTTTGAACGTCAAGTGAACCAGCGAACCTTAGAAACTCTACGCACTTTTCAGTATTATTTTTGAAAAGTTATTCTACAAAAATTGTACAAATTCCTCGATAATTAATAAAACCTTAACAAATTTCAAAATGTTGTTAAATATTAACATTGATATATATGGTTTTTAGGATAGTTCTATGGATGAACGTTTTGGCGACGTCGCCAAATAGCCGTTCTTTGAGATATCCCCCCTAATCTGCATTGTGTGTGTCAATTTTACTCCTTTCACTAAAAATACCATGTAACAGCCAAACGTAGTAATAATACATATCCTAAGTCTCAAAAATGGTAAAGAACATTTTCCTTTTAAAAAAATCATGAAAATCAGAAAAATTTTCCTCGCCTAAAGGTATCTTCCTCCTTAAATTCGCATGGGAAGAGAACCGTAACTTACTTAATTTTTAAAAACGCCAAGACAAATAAGTTGCAGTATACAGTTAGTCTACAAGAATAAATGTTTGGTAACCTGTGCTCCAGCAGTTAGGTATGTTCAGTCCAGACTATATATCTACTGTCCACCGGCTAATAGCTTCTCCTCAATGCATCCATAAATTTCAGCATCATTAGCCCTGGCGAAATCGGAATAAGCTCAATTATGAAATGCCATCCAACGGAAAACATCTTTATTGATCCTGAATTATCGAGAGCAAGTTCTCTTCATTGTTGAGACGAATGTGTTAAGAAACGAATTCGAATGAGCGACAAGCGATAAACTTACTGCCAAACTAATAACTTCAATATCATCATTGCGAAATAGATCGGAATTCGAGTGGACAAAAGAAAATACAATAGGAATTTCCTGAACTTGAATTCCCTGGGACAAGTTGAAATGTTCTCGTTTCATAGAAATTTCGAAGTACAGAAAGGGGGCGAGATACGGAGGTTTAAAACCTGAAATTCACCTTTCGAAGTCAAAGGTTAAGTGAAAGACAATCCGGATTCTTCTTCTTTTTACCTCATCAATGAAAACCTTTAAAGGAATAATCACGATGTGGCGCCATTCACCCCCGACCATGCCTAAAAATTCAAACTACTTTTTTGTCATGTTTTCGAGAATGTGGATCGTGGAGAAAAAATGTCTCAGATGAGAAATTACCTTCTTGTCAAGCCCCTCAAAAAAACGGATATACATTATCACGGAAGGACGCCACTGTAAAATTTTCGAAACGCCATTTTTTTGGAAACACTTTTAAAAAATCCTCTAAACCATAGAAAATATGATGCATATTCGTTTGTAGCTGATCGAACAATTTTAAATTGGTTTTCGAGCTATTTTTTAGGGGAGTCTCCGAGCGCTGAAAAGCGCCGTCGGCGATGCTATGCCGATAGACGCATTTCTCGACTCTTGTAAGCCTTTGGGGAAAATTGTTATCTTCGTAATCTTTGGGGAGAAAGTTACCGACTAAAAATATTTTGGTAATTATGCAGTTTGAGGACTTTAAAAAAACTGAAGGAATATTTGTTTGCCCCGAGCTGCTTTAATTGATCACCACTATTAAGGGGAGGGTAGGGGTTTCAGCGTGAAAAAAAACACTTTTTTGCGATTTTTTTTCATCTATATGGATAGAGTAAATTTATTGAAACCTTTTGTACATTGTTAAGTGTCATTTTAAGAACATTCCGTGAAATTTGTACGCGAAAATATCCATAAACAAGCCGGTGACAAAGCTTTTCCAAGAACGCCTTTGGAAAAACACGATTTGCGGTGTTCACTGTATCTCAGCTATAAATAATCTGAAACCAAGTACCATTAAAATTTAGTCAAAGTATCATTAAATCCTCCCCCCCAACGGTCTTTGATTATTGTTTTTTTATTTATAATTTTTTGGTGGTCATGTAAAGTGAAAAGTGCTATTTTTCACGAAAAATTCCGCCATTTTGGGGGTGGAAAACCCCCTCTATGTAAAAAAAAATCTCAAACTAACCGTTGGGGGGAGGTATTTTATATGTAGAAAGTGTGTACCAAGTTTGAAATAAATCAGTCATGTAGTTTTCAAATGGCAGTGAACACGAAAAGTGGTTACGAGAAAAACGCGTTTGAAGTTTTAGAAGCTAAAAAGTGATTTTTTTTCAACTTACACTGAATCATCGATTCCAGCTCCATAGAGTGGACTCCCTGCAGCAGCTTCGACGTCTTGAGCCTCTTCTTTTTTCAAGCCTTTGCCTTATCCTGGCTTCTTTGCTCTGCTTCTCAGCTTGTATCTCGGCCCTGTTGATGCTACAGTTATCCTCCAATCTTGCGTATTCGTGAGCGCTCGGCCCAACGCTGATGGTCATATCCGACAGAAAGATGAGAAAAGCACCAGCACCTTCATTGAAAGTGCATGCAGCCACGTAGGATGCAAATTCAACCATTTGTTTGCTGCCAGGTAATTTTGTCGGTGCAATCCTCCAAATTAGCTGGTTCGGACTTTCGTTGGCATTTTGGGTAAAACCTTTCAAGAAGTTCATCCTTGCTCAGATCTTCGTAAATCGGTTTGATTGCTTGTAATACATCTTCTGGACGTGGAGTGTAAGTGTGTTGAAAATTTTCCACTCCTGTTGTGGCCAGAGCTTATCGTCTGTCGACTGCTGGTGGTAGTACGTTGCCCAGATGGCATTTTTCATTTTCTCTACCAAATCACAATTATGTCTTATTGCTACTCCGTAGTATCGACTCAAATTATCGATGAATTTTCCGGTGAGTTTTCCTTTGCCGCCGAGTACTTTACTTCGCCGTTTTTTACCTGAATTTTTTCCTGTTTTCACGACTTTATCTTCAACAGTATTTTTTACCAGATCACGTAGACGTTTTCCCATCCTCTTTTGCACGTGACCTACACAATCTTTTTTATTTATAGCGAAATTTTCACCGTAAGGTTTCGCTTTCACTAAATTGCCATAAGTTTTGCTATCGCCGCCTCCGACATAGTTGCTGATCTTTGCTCCATATTTTTCCTCTGAACGGCGGTACATCTCGATTACTGCACCTACTTCCATGTTACCTGATGGTCTGGTGTGATTGGCTTGACATTCATTATTATCAACGTGTTCTTCGTGCCACTCTTCAAATTCAGTTGTATCAATTTTTTCCCACAATTTGCAAGACTGACAATACAAACTACTTACGAAAATATCAATAACTTTTCCAGTCCAATAACCAATCAATGATGTGACGCCAAACAAGGAGCCTTTCTTCTGCCTCGTGCCATCGCCAGAAACGATCAAAGTATCAGACTCCGAATTTGCCCTTGTTTTCTCTTTTTCTTCGTCTGCGGCGGAAAGGAGAAATTTTTCAGCAGTCGTTTCGACGTAGAAGCAAATCGATTTCATAATATCCAAATAAGACGATGTGGCTAAAAAATTACTTGCAATGTCCATTAGAGCGCAAAACTTATTGCAGCCTGCTAAACCCAAACCTAATGCACGCATTACGAAAACAAATCGAGGGTTGATTTCGTAGCGATAACCAGTTTTCTCACTCGACGGTATATGGCGTAGATCACAATTGGCACATTTTACATGGATTTGAAAGCCAAGACCTTTTTTACAACTTTTGAACGCAACTGACCAATCACACTGAGCACATTTCACCAAACTTGCAATTGTTGAGAAAACAAGCAAAACATCGACGATTCTATAATGATTTTCAACGTCTTCCGGCGAGCTCGCACTGGTATTCAACTTTATCTTTTTCGATGATGCACTCTCCGTATTAGCTTCATCCTTATTTTTTTTACATGGATTAGGCCGTTTTTTCGATCTGCACAAATACGTTCTTGTATCTGCTCGGTCACCTCTTGAAACTTTAGACAATTTCGGCATTTTTAATCAGAAAATTTCTTGGCGAAATTATAAAATCACTGAGAACAAGCGCTCGACCGAACGTACTACAACTAACTGACGCTCGTTTCTCTTTTGAAAATATTATACACCTATAATATATGTATACGGCTTTTGTTACCTCTCTTTACTCAATAAAACCTTTTCTAAACAGAATAATGGGAAGGACGATCGCCAAGTGAATAAACTGCATACCTGCTCGTCAGCGGCGCGCTGCCTTCCGACCGCCCGCAGCTGTCGGAGCTACAGTGCTAGAGGAGCGGGACTAAATAGTCAATAACTTCGAGAGTTTTGCTCTGATTGACTTGAAATTTTGGGATTATATTCTTGAAATGTTTAACTATAAGAAAAGACAACAAGAAAACGATTTTTCAAAAGTGCAAAGCCCTACCCTCCCCTTAATATTTCGGCGGGGGAGGCTGACATTTTCTATTAATTCCATAAGCTATGGGGTTTTGAAGTTCCCGGAAACACGTAATAAAATAGGGCGTTTAAAAATATGTCGACGCTTATATTGGAGGTGGGAGGTGGGAGGATTGATAAAAGAAACCTTCCTGAAAACAATGCCGAAGACAAATCGCGGTCACTTCCCCTTCTCTCCCTGCAGCCGTTGTTTGGGTTTGTAGGGGTTCGTTTGAGTTATTAGGGCCCAAAAAATTACCAATGTAATACAATTGTAGTTCATTTAAATATATTTAAAAACTACGTTTAGTGTCTTCAGGGGGACTCCGCCCCCTCCACCACCGCAGCGGGTTCTGCCCCTTATCCCAGCCGGAGGTAGCACCCCCCGGACCCCCCTGCGCACAGTAGGAGAAAAGCCCAAAAACCTGGCCAAAACCTCAAATGACCTTTGACGGGAATGAAAATTGGCTTACAGGGGTTTTCAAGGTCGCTGATTACGAATCTGAAAGCCAAATTATCGTAAACAAAATGGCCGATCCAATATGGCTGACATGAATGTTAAAAAGTTGCCAGATGTCGACAAAAATTGGTATTTACGGGTTTTCAAGGTCGCTGATTACGAATCCGCAAGCCAAATTATCGTAAAAAAAATGGCCGATCCAATATGGCCGACATGAACGTTAAAAAGTTACCGGATGTTGACAAAAATTGGTATATACGGGTTTTCAAGGTCGCTGATTACCAATCCGATATCTATTGTTTATAACTTGCAACAAAGAGCTTACAGCAAATTGTTATAAACAAAATGGCCGAGTATCCTGCTAAATAGATAAATTAATATATTTAAAAAAATCATCATAATAAAATAAACGTGAACAGTGTATTCTACGCAATTATTATTTTTATTTCCAAAATACATACGGAACGTTTCAAAAATAGAAAATTTTATTCTTAATCAAAATCGTAATCGGAGTCGGAGTCGGAGTCAGAATCATTATCCGAGTTTGTATCTATTACAACTCCCGGCACGGCTTCAATCTCGGCGCAAAATTCGTCTGCTGCAGCAGTCACTTTAGGAGCGATCAACATCGCTACAGCTTCCGGCGACAAACTCTTCAGCTTCTTCTGTGGTAGTCTTCTGACACTTGAAATGTACGGATCAGAAGTAACTAAGAGCCGATGAAAAACATCTTCCATAGTTTTAACCCTGGAACTTTTTCGCGCAAAATCTTCTCGATATCGTTTGATGTCTTTGTTTCGAGCTTCCTGAGCATCTTCGGATAATTGGCCGATTGGTAATAGAGCATGAGTTATTATCACTGGACCATGAATTAATAGTTTGTGCACCGAAGTAGGCATGGAGTACCAAGGGTATAATGCAACGGTCTTTCTTGCCGTTTCAATAGCATACTGTTCAAATCTTTCACAGTTTATCTCGTGGCCACACGATATAACTTGTAGGATTACGTACAAGCGTTTAATAACTTCTTCGTTGACCCCCGTTATCGCAGCGGAAACCGTCGAATTTTCAAAGAATCGCCGAGCTGTGTTGCCATCATTGCTGCTGCCGTATCCAGGCTTTGGGCGATCGATATTTAGACCCAATTGCTTCTTGAATCCTTCTTGAATGGCCCTCTTGCGTTCCTGGGTAATTTTTTTTTCTTCGGCACTTCGAGCTTGCCATTTTTTAATGCCGAGTTTGTAAGACACGTGTAAGCAATACTCGAAGCACCGTATCCACGCATGCAGCGTCGACAATCCGAACTTCAAATTTGTTTCATTGATTTCCCTTTGCAATACAGTGTCGATGGCATTAAAATCTTTGCTGGTTGCTCCACACAAATAGCACCGTTGAGCAGATTTCGTCAATGATACAGCGTTGCAAACTTTACCATCTATCATGGTGAACAACAACTTGTACATTACGGAGATTTCTTTTCCATCTATTACACTTTCGAATGGACGAAGTGACTTTATTTGTTCTTCAACAATTTGGACTTCATTAAGTGTTGACTCTGTGTCTTCGCGTAGAAACAGTAGTCTAAGCGGTCTACAAAATCGTGGAGACGAGGGTCTGGGGTTCTTCCAAACAACTATTTCTTCCTTCGATTGTTGATCATAACACACGAGTTGTAATGGCACGACTGAAGTAAAGAATACATGCGCATCAGATTTGCTGTCATCACTGAACGTCTGCTTATATTCACTTTGCCCAGAACTTCCATCGCAACCCCACTTGCAAATCAAGTCCATTTTACGAACATTATCTGGAGTCAATCTTTGAATGAGTACATTTTGGACGAGTAAAATACGTTCAACTGTATGATCTAATAGTGCCTGTAGTTGGACTTCTGCACTACTCTCTGTAATCCTGATTGCATCACGTGGTGGATAACAACGCTTTTTTGCTTTCATCACTTTTTCGTAAGACGGATATAGCTTGCAGTTATTTTCCTTCCCTAATCTTCTCATTCCCTGGTAAGTACTCTTGGAGAATTTATATTCAATCATAGCGGAAAGTGCAGCCTCTTCGGATAAAGTAATTTCATCCGTTGCTGAGTAAGCTTTACGATACTTGGAAGCTCTTAAAGGACTCGTCATTGTTACGTCCTTAATAACTTTTGCGGCGTCGGATTGTCCTGAAGAGCGAAGGCTCATCTGAGTAGCGTATGCTAACTCGACCGAGTTGAACGATGTACGAATATCTTGGGTCTTCCTTCGTTTAGATCTTTCACTGGACATTGTAAACTCAAGGGACGGGCGGCCGCCCGTATTACCCGGGCTTGTTACTACAGTGTCTGTAGGTGCGGCAAAACATACCTGCTTGCTAAGCCATTCACCGTTATTCTTGAAAAATACACAGGATTTTCTGTGAGCTTGTTGCCACCTCGTTCTCATTTGATTGAAGAGTATCGAAAAAGTCTGTTTCGAGTCCTCAGGCACTACAACTGTACGTCCGGTGTCCTTGGAAATTTTTTCTACCATAAATTCGATCAAGGAAGCGAATTTATCGGATAAATGCTCGCTGATTATCAGAAATACTTCTTTCCTTGTCAGCACCAATTCTTTGTAACCGGATCCTGTAATAAAGACATAAAATTGTAGAAAATTGGTGTTAAAGGAAAAGATAAAATTTTCAATTAATACAAAAACTTGAACAATGTACATTATTTTACCAAATAAATAACCGCAATAATTGAAATAATTTTAAGAAAATTAGACAGAAAATATTGACATGGATTTGGTTAAAAGAAAGCTTTGCTTACTATATAATATATATATATATTCAAATATTTTATTTGAATGTTATAACATTTCATTCATATTTAAGAAATTTTTATGTGGTTGATTTTAATATGTATATATATATATGCATACGTATATATCATAATTAAATCACAGAAAATTTATATATATATATACACATACATATATATTAAAATAATTTATTTCAAGCGTATAACAGCCGTCTTGTCCGTTATGATGCTACTTCACCCATTCTCAGGTAGAGGCGCAGAGGCTGCTCAATAGTGCCGCGTGCACGCTCGGCTACCGCACGATGCGAAAAAAATCATAACGGACAAGACGCACGTTTTCCGCAGGTAACTCTTGTAAATTTCGAAAGCTTATACATTAAACTAAAGGCCGAGACTAGGAGCTTTGCAAAATGTGACAAAATATATAACTTTTCGGACCGTTGAAAATATAAGTTTTCAAAATTATTCAATTTTATTTATGCCGAAGGCTATACTACATTTCAATCATTTATACATAAACTTTAGATTCAACCGATGTAAAAACATGTTCTACATACCTCCAGAAGTCGTATCCATGTTGCAGAATTGAAATTAAACCCGTCACTTTAAAGTTATGGGTTTTTGAAGTCAGCGTTATTTTCGTCTGTTCAGCGCGTGACACGTACACTCTTCACGAACACTAACTGCCAACTGACGCTGCGGCGCAGGTATACACTTAAAGGGCTTTCCCTTCCACAATAGAATGCAGTTACTAGTCCTCTACCTGAATGACTACTCAACTGACCCTATTTCGAAAATTTATTTTTTGGGGTTTTGGCCAGGTTTTTGGGCTTTTCTCCTACTGTGCTGCGTGACCGCACCCGACACCTTCCGCAAACAACACACAAAAACAGAGGGAGGCAGGGGGTGTTTAGGAAGGCTTATTTTATAAATCCCCCCACTACCCACATCCAATATAGGTGTTCCGAAAATGTTCGAATATATGCTATTTTATAACGTGTTTTTGTGAACTTCAAAACCCTATACATTTTTATGGGAGGGTGACCACCGAAATTTATTTTCGCTATTGTATTTAGAAAGTCTTTTTTTATAAATGCCCCCGCCCCCCCCCCCCCACCCCTAATATAGGCGTCGAAATATTTAAAAATGCCCTATTTTATCACATGTTTCCGCTAACATCAAAACCCCATAACTTATGGAATCAATGGAACTCCCCCGACGGAATGTCACTCAATTTAATGGAATAAACAAGTTCACGGTGAAAAAAAAAAATGCCGTCGTTTTTCGGGAAAGCCCTCAAACTGCATAATTACCAATAGTTTTATTTTCTATCAATAGGTGGCATTAAATTACGGGAAAAAATCATCAGCTGTAGTGTCTACAAAACCGTTGACTAGACGCTATTTGTTTTCACGTGCCTACGGTGTGCGCAGCAGTTTATGAGTTCTTGTGTGCATTTTCTGAAAAACTGAAAAACTGAAATTATCGGAAGATCAAAATGACGTCAGTGTAGGTGAGCATTTCGCTCACAGAATTCTGTGCTTGTTGGTGTACCCAAACAAACTCAAACAATTTATTAGTACCGAAAACTTTAAACACGTTTTTTCTCAAAATCATGTTTTTGAAATCGGCACGCATCAGAACTCGAACAATTTGTGCCCAATCGACTTGAAATGTTAACTGTAGCTTCTTAGATTGATTTAACAGTCAAGTATGAGCACTTTTTTGTTTCATTGAAAATTGTAAAAAATATATCACTTTTTATATGAAAATTATGGTCGAAAAAACGAACATTTTTTCAAACCCGTCTATATGTTTTTTAAATTATTTTTTAAGTTCTCCCGTACTTGACTGCTAAGACTAATATGATTAACGGGAATATTCCACTCTTAGTTCCAGGATTAAATTTGCGATGGTTCTACTGCGTGCCGCGGAGAGGGTTGGCTGAAAACCAGTAGTGCTATAGCGACTGGTGCGCCGCCATTTTGGATTCTTTTGACAAATACATTTTTTCACATACTTCAATACATACTTAATGAAGCCTAAAAGTTCTTTTGGCCATGTATTTTATTCCTTTCTTAAAAAAAAAAACGGTCGCAAATGGGCAGTTACAGTGGTGTCCTTCCACCACGTAAACGTAATACTCCTACTATGTTCAAAAAAAGCATATTTCCAGGACTTCTGGGTGGAGGGTAGGGAAGTTTCTTACATAGTATCAATAAAAGATACGAAGGTCAATTTTCAAGGTCCTATATTGGGCTCTTGTATTGTTTAATATTCTAATATTCGACACTTCTTGAATCCGGTTGTGTTGAAAGGGGTGGGAGGGACGGCAGACCAAATCAGAGCAATGCATAAAAAGCCAATAAACGCAACACAATATTTACGAATGATGAGAAATGTATATTAACCCTGTTACTTCTTGCGATGGAACATGTATAGAAAATACGCAATAGCAATAAAGTTTTCTGAGTTCATTGAGCTTACAGGGGTACATTGTTCATACTAAATATTGATTCAAAATATGAACAGTGTGCATTTTGAGTTGGCACCTTACATATGATCCTTAAAAATTCATAATCTATTTCGATTTTTTTTTGTTTACTAATGCCACAATTTGTTTACTAATCGAATATCGGAAACGCAGCAATATTAAGAAAAATCATTGCTCAATCCTGTCAAATGTGATACTGCTCAAAGAAGTGTATCCACCATACGTCTTCTTTTATAATATAAGAACAAAGTTATCTAAAAGTTTTATCTCTTTCTGAGCTACAATACATTGTCTACAAGAACATAGACCGAAATGATTCAGGCCATACTAGGTTCTTTGTATACGCTTATTGGATATCACGGTGAAGCGACGGCAACTCGAGGTCGTTCTTCTCATAACAGTAAACATATGATTTGCTTACAAGGAACTGCACGTTTTGGATTATTTATTTATTTAGTGCAATACGAAATTGTTAAAGTGCAATTATGGGCCTCACTGCCCTCAAATGTGGCTTCCAGAATATTTATGGAGATTTCTTTCGCAGATAATCTGAATCGAAGAGTAAGTAAACACACGAAACATGAAATTATCTGTTAAATTCATTGTAATTTCTACGTCTTTATTTTTAGGATTATCGTATCACTAATAACACGATTATCAATTAATTAAAAATGTATAGGACATAAACAATATCAAAGCCACCACGTCCAAAAGATCGTCCAAATCCATAATACAGCTAGTGGGGAACAAATTGTCCATGGAAAAGTAATACCACAGACTAGAGTAAATAATCCACCGTACGATGTAAAGTAGAGAGTTTTCTACAACATAACTCGTCGGCACCCACAAAGCCTGATCTTGACACTTTTGTCACTTACGACCGCTTTTCCTACGACTTGAGTAATCTAACTAAAAACTATTATACAAAAGGCGCGAATGCAAAGCGACATCGCAAAAATACTTTAAGTCATCATGCGCATGGAAACAGTTCAGAATCGAGGCTAGCGCTCTTTACGGTGAATTTCATCGAAAGTGGTAAAAAGGCTGGAATCTCTCACGGTAACTATGATAA